>CM044434.1:94191332-94291164 GCA_024363595.1 Xenopus borealis | reverse complement strand
TACAAATAGAAAATAGACAGTAATTGGAAAAAGTCGTTATTTATTGTGATCTATCTGAAAGCAACTAGTTGTTTGAACATGGACAACCCCTTTAAACTTAGATTTTGGAAAAACAGTAAAAGATAAATAATGGAAAGTAATTGAAAAAGTCTTTATTTCTGGGGAACAATTTGAAAACAACTGAACAGAAAAAAGTGTTTGGAAGGTGAACACAGTCACCAATAAGATGTTTGTTATTAAATGGGACCAGCACATGCTATCTGCTGATAGGTTGCTATGGGTAAGTGCATTTTATTACTTGAAGGGGTTTTTCACCTTCAGACAACCGGTTGTTTTCAGATAGATCACCAGAAATAAGATTTTTCAGTTACTTCCTGTTTTCTATTTGTGATAGTTTTTCTAATATTGAAGTGTAAAGTGTAATTTTTCACCTTCAAAAACTGTTCAAAATTGATACATTTAATGGATACATTTCTTATCTTTGTCCCTGCTGAGCAGAATCCCTGACTTTCATTACAGGCAGCTGTTGGAATTGATACAATAGTTGCTAATACTCCAGAGATGATGCTGAGAAATGTATCAACTAACTCTTGCAAAATTGTAACAGTTTAGAGTCTGCACCTGAATTACTGAGCTGTCACACTCAAACAGCAGAGATGCGAACATTCAACTTTAAACTTAGATTTTGGAAAAAAAGTTAAAAAATAAATAATGTAAAGTAATTGAACAATGTCTTTATTTCTGGGGAGCAATCTGAAAACAACTGAACTGAAAAAAAATGTTTGGAAGGCGAACAACCCCTTCAACCCCATTCAACATATTTTATTAGCTAAGTACAAGGAAAACCTTGCAATCTTTTTGGCAGGGGTTTTAGAGCCCAACAAGAAGAAATCGTGTTCTTCAGTCTTTTTTTGGATCTTCCAACAGGGTAATAACATTCTCATTGAGTTACATCCATATTCACACCTAACACAATAAGGGTGATGGCACATAGGCTGCTTCGTAACCTGCAGGAAGTTGCCTGGTAATACCTTTGTGCTGGGCTACTTGCTAAACTCAATTAAAAACACAATTGATTGTGTTAATGAAGTATTTGTGGGTGCTATGTTGCCATCACCTGAAAACTTCAAGATGAGTGGGGAAAAACTTCTTAAAAATTCAAAGGTGAAAAGCATACAAATAATAATAGCACACAAAAGCATAAAGGTACATTTGTTCAATCTATACCATCAAAACATTTCTCTTACGCAGATGTACTTTTTTTTGCAGCAGAAGTAGTGTTTGAATGTGTGTCCAATTAGCTCTGTTCTGATCAGCAATCTTTTTTTTTTCTGTTGTCCAAACAAAGCCATTTGCTATCTGCTGTGCTTGTTGTAGCCCTGGATAATGCATATTATAATATTATATATGCATGACTTGTCCCTGAAAAACATTTATGCCCAGCATAACTTTTAGGGGCAGATTTATCAAAATGTGAATTTAGAGATCAGTATCACTTTAATGAAAGCTTGTCATTGAAGGTATTTGTAAATGTAATTGTTATTGGAAGCAATATTTGTTTATCCCTTTATGTTCTCTAGGTCTGACTTTTAAAACAAAGCAAATGAGTAAATGCTTAGAGATACATTTTAATTCACAGTGCAAAAAAATGTCTTTTTATAACATTCATGTGCATATGTTTCTAAGGAAGAAATCTAGTTTACCATATTATCCCTCTGGCTACTGCTATGAAATGTAACACATTATTTTACTAAAATGTCTACTTACCACAGGAATGTATGACTAAGCTAATCTATATTACTGAATTTATGTTACTTATTTAACTTTGCATTTGCCAGAGCACATTTATTGTCAAAATGGAGTTAAAATCTAATATGTAAAGATGTTTCTGCAGTATTTTTAGACGTTTAAGGGTTTTTACATTAACCAGCCTTCACATAAACTGCAGAAACTGAAAAAAATTAACACATTTTTCTATTATACAAAATGTCACAGTATAAGATACATATTGTTTATGGTGGTTATTTTAAAGCAGCATTTATATTAAGTAGGGCTTAGTAATATAGTTATGGCTGTAGACCTACATACTGTATATAGTATGACTTAGTCTTTAGAAATGTATCTTATGTTTCCAGCCCACATAACTGTACGAGTCTAATTTAAGCATTGGTTGAAAGACCACTTCCCTAGCAACTAAGACTTCCTTAGTAACAACAAGGCCTGGTAAAATATCTAAAAGCTGCACATGTCAAGGTATTTTTTTTAAATACTAAATTCTGAACAAAGTATATTTACTTTCTTAGTCATTTTTATAAAGCAGTTCTTAAAGAAATTGTTCAGTATACACATAAAAACTGGCTAAATAGGTAGGTTTGGCATAATAAAACATTCTCATATAGTTAGGCAAAAATGTAATGTATGAAGGCTGGACTGACTGGATGTCTAACATAATAGCTAGAACATTACTTCCTGCTTTGCAGCTCCCTTGGTTTCCACTAATTAGTTACCAGGCAGTGACCAATCAGTGACTTGGGGGAGGGCACACAGACCATAACTGTTGCTTTTGAATCTGAGCTGAATGCTGAGGATCAATTGCAACAGTTATGTCCCACGTGGCCCCCCTTCAAGTCAGAGTTAGAGTTAGAGAGCAGTGTTCTTTCTATTATATTATACATCTGCTCACTCTAGCCTTTATACATTACATTTTTGGCTAACTAACGATATAAGAATTTTTTATTTTGCACAGAATATCTATTTATCCAGTTTTTATTTTTACACTGCACTGTTCCTTCAAGGAAACTGTAAAATAATGACCATTTAGTAATAAGTTCAGACTTAATAATGCATTTAACAAATTATTTAATAAAACATTCTGTGCACTGATTTGTGTAACAGTAGTTGCTCTATCTACATTAAAAAGAATTGTGCCTTGTTTCCTTATTGGGTCTCTATCTAGTTATAGATATTTGTCTGAAAGGTTTGTGAAGGGTAGAAAGTGGATCACTGGGCACCTCCCATTGTATGAATAGTGCAATTTGGTTAACAGCAGTGTTTTACAGAGTGTCTACGTACAATTAGCTGACAGATATACTGGCAGTTAAAGGGGCATGTCATTTATCCATTGCAGTGTATTTGTTTTTCTATAATCCTTCAGATAAGTGTTACAAATATATAAAATATTGCTGCAATAGTCACTATGGTATGGATATCAAGTCCAATAAGAGTCACTGTACAACCTCAAACGAAAGGCACCAAGGAGCTTGTGATATCACAGCGGGGACTTTCATTGATTTTAACTGCAGATGTAAGGAAATGCTTTTAGCAAGTGGAATTTTATGTATTTATTAAAGCCCTGAAAACACTTCTGCACATGTCAGCAATGGGGAAAACAGAATTGAAAGTGGCTGTTAACCCTTTTGAATTACAACTATATTTAATGTAAGTTTAAGTGCAATTTCATGCAACTTTTTCAGTACTATTAAAGGTGGAAGTTTTTTTTTAGCACTGATTAGAGTGATTGTTGACTGGGTTTTGGTTTGATTCACGGTAATTACACCATACACACATAAGAGTATGTGTATGTGTCCCTCTGTGCAATCAACGGTCTTAGCCACTTCCTTTATCATTACACTTTTGAAACCAAGCATTTAGCTTCCTCATGACACACAAAAAGTGAAGGAGGAAGTAGTTACAATTCACTAAGAGTGTTTTATTAAAACAGTACACAAAAGAAAGAAATGGAAAAGTAAATTAGCTGTTTATATATCAGCCTACATTAAAATGTTAAATGAAAAAAATTGTTCACTGGTTTAAGCATACAGTACAAAGCATTCTTTATAGCTTGTGTTTATTGTAATGCTCATTTTGTAGGTCCAGAAACCAAATCCAATGTGATCTGTTCTCAGGTCAATGTGTCCTGTTAAATGTAGGAAGAATGTTTAAATTGTCATCTACAATGTATGTCTAACACATACTGTACATTCTAAAGTCTAGAGCCTGGTATATTTTCCTCTGTACCTCATCCTATGCCCAGAAACTTTTGGAGACAGTAGAGCCTATTTACATATTCCCCATTTAAAGGGATTGTTCGATATAAATGTAAAAGCTGGGTAAACAGGCTGTGCAAAATAAAAAAATTTTCAATATAGTTAGGCAAAAATGTAATTTATAAAGGATGGAGTTACTGTAAGTCTAACATAACAGAACAGAATACTACTTCTTGCTTTTCAGCTCACTTGGTTTACACTGCCTGGTTACTAGGCAGTAACCAATCAGTGACTTGAGGGAGGGCCACATTGGTCAAAACTGTTCTTTTTGAATCTGAGCTACATGCTGAGGATCAATTGCAAACAGTTATGTTCCATGTGGCCCCCCTGCAAGTTACTGACTAACTCAGATTTAGTCGCAAATTTACTAAGCGCCGAAAATGCGCTAGTGACGGCTTCGCCACAATTTGCCGCACTTCGCCAGGCGAATTTTCACCAGCCCGCTGCTAATTCACTACAATGCAAAGTTGCGCTCAGGGAGGCAAATGGTAGCGAAATTGCGCTACTGTTACTTCGTCAGACAAAGTGCATTTATGCTAGCGATGCCTAATTTGCATACGGCGCAAAGTTAAAAGTATAATAGAAGTATATGTTACAGCCACTACATTACACTACACAAGCCCAGGAAACCTTTATTAAATAAAATAAAGTTGTCCTATTGCCCTAAGCATGTGCCCCCTGTATAGTTGAGTTGCCATATGTTAGGAAATGTAGGGGGGAAGGAGGGTAACCCCCAAAAAAATTACGCTATTTTTCAGACTATCAGATGCCAGCGTTTTTTGGGACTCAGAAAAAAGTTTTGTTTTTTTTAAACTATCTATTGTATTGAACTTCACCAGGTCTGACCTGGCGAAGTAAAGTCTAGCACAAGAGGTAACGTTCAGTAAAATGGTCATCTTGGTGAATTAGCGTAATTATGTCCCTTCGCCTGGCGTAAGGGTGCGAAGTTGCACAAGTCTATCTACTTCGCTAGTGAAAATTAGTCAGAGCCGGTGTTATTTGCTATTAAGTCCAGTATCCTATCCTTTATTAATCCTTCGAAAAGCTTTCCTACTACCGACATCAGACTAACTGTTCAATACAATAGATAGGAGGTTGAAAAAAAATGTCAAAATTTTTCTGTCCCAAAAAAACCCTGGCGTGTTTTACTATTGGAGGGTGATAGTCTGAAAAAGATCGATTTTTTTTTAGGGGTTACCCTCACTCCCCCCTACATTTCCTAACATATGGCAACACAACTATATAGGGGGCACATGTAGGGCAATAGGACAACTTTATTTTATTTATAAAAGGTTTCCTGGGCTTGTGTAGTGGAATGTAGTGGCTGTAACAAATATTTCTATTATACATTAAAGTACTGCGCTCTGCCTAGCGAAGTAACACTAGCGCAACTACGCTACCGTTCGCCAACCTGAGCGTAACTTTGTAATTTAGTGAATTTGCGTAGCGTTGGCGAAAATTCGCCTGGCGAACTGCGGCGAACGCATAGCGAAGCCAACGCTGGCGAATTTTCGGATCTTAGTGAATTTGCCCCTATGGGTTTGTGCCAGCATGGTTTTATGCGTAATAGATCTTGCCAGATTAATTTAATTTCTTTTTATGAGAAGGTAAGAAGGGACCTTGATTCTGGGATGGCAGTGGATGTGATTTAATTTTTTTAAGCATTTGATACAGTGCCGCAAAGAAGGTTACTGGTTAAATTAAGGAAAATGTTGGCCTGGAATATAGTATTTGTACCTGGATAGAGAACTGGCTAAAAGAGAGACTACAAAGAGTGGTGGTAAATGGAACATTTTCTTATTGGACCAGTGTTGTTAGTGGGGTACCGCAGGGCTCTGTACTGGGTCCCTTGATTTTCAACTTGTTTATTAATGACCTGGATGTGGGCATTGAAAGTACAGTTTCTATTTTTGCAGATTATACCAAATTGTGCAGAACTATAGGTTCAATGTTGATAAATGCAGGGTTATGCACTTTAACAAAAATAATATAAATGCAAGTTATACACTAAATGGCAGTGTGTTGGGAGTTCCATTAAATGAGAAGGATCTTGGGGTTTTTATAGATAACAAGTTGTCTAATTCTGGGCTGTGTCATTCTGTAGCTACTAAAGCAAATAAAGTTCTGTCTTGCATTAAAAAAGGGCATAAACTCAAGGGATGAAAACATAATTATACCTCTTTATAGATCCCCAGTAAGGCCTCATCTGGAGTATGCAGCGCTGTTTTGGACTCCAGTCCTTAAGAGGGATATAAATGAGCTGGACGTGCAACTAAACTGGTTAGAGCAGTGGTTCTTAACCTGGGGGTCGGGATCCCTTTGGGGGTCGAAGAACCCTTTCACAGGGGTCACTTAAGGGGTTCCAGGAGCAGGTTCATCTCTCTCCCCACTAGCCCTGGGCAAAGTTGTAGCTCTCCGGGTGTTGGTGCTGGGAGTTGTAGTTCATTAACCTGTGTAGGGAAGCCAGTTGCACTACAACTTTCTGTATCCCCTTAGTAAGGATTGCCATATAGCTCTCCCTGCCCATTTAAAATTTGTAAAATTAACATGGTAATTGGGGTGTGGCCACAAAATGCAGCCACACTGTCTTCTGTACTTTCTTAACAATCCGCTCTGGGCTTTCAATGAAAATATTTTTATATTATATGGTTGGGGGTCACCACAACATGAGGAACTGTATTAAAGGGTCGCAGCATTAGGAAGGTTGAGAACCACTGGGTTAGAGTGATGGAAGACTTAAATTATGAGGGTAGACTGTCCAGTTTGGGGTTGTTTTCTCTGGAAAAAAGGTGCTTGAGAGGGGATATGATTACACTTAGAGGACATTATAGACCAATATCAGGGGACCTTTTTACCCATAAAGAGGATCACCGCACCAGAGGCCACCCCATTTGAAGCAGCGTTGGTGTTTCTTCACAGTGAGGACAGTGAGGTTGCGGAATGCAGTTGCTGGGTGATATTGTGATGGCTGATTCTGTTGATGCTTTTAAAAGGGGCTTGGATGATTTTTTGGACAGACATAAGGCTATTTATTCATGAAGGCTATTTTGATCCTAAACTCTACAGTTAGTATAGCTATGGCCATATACGGTTTGTGTGAAAAAGTGGAGGTGGGGGGGTGTTTATGCTGGGTTTTAATTTGGAGGGGTTTAACTTGATGGACTTTGTCTTTTTTCAACCCAATTTAGCTATGTAATTATGTATCTATGTAAGTGTAAACCACAAATTATCAGCATCATTTCCAGACTTTTAGTGTTATCCTTACTGAGTACTGCAGTCTTCTTGCAGAAAAACATTTCATCTTTCTGTTTCAAATCCAGTGTTATCTCAGTTCTCTTTCTGCATGTCTCATACTCTGGAGGAGAAGGGAGCAAATCATGCTTTTTCCTCTCATGCACAGTGGCATGGACTAGCTCTTTTCCATCTCACTTTCATTTATGTGTACTTGCAATCAAACTGACATAAGCCCATGGATCAGCAAACCAGTAATACAGGCTCATCACTGACTCTTATTATACCAGCATTCTTTGTTTTACCTATGGAAACATCCAAAGCTATATGTTTATTTTCCATTTGTGGTATTTCCACAAGGCTCTGGGAAAGTACAACATATTACTGGCTCATAATCTATAATTAAATATACCATAAATATCTGGCTGCATAGATATATTAAGCACATTTCTTTTGGAAAAAATTAAGGAATAATGTCCCTTTCAACATAAATAAAAACACCTAAACTGGTTATGAGAGGAAACAGGTAATGTGTTTATTTGTACTCAGTGGTTTCGATGATACTGACAAAAACAACCCAAAAATATAATTTTATTACATGTGCAGCATGGTGACCTTACTATCACATATCCATCTTACACTGTCACAGGAATCATAGGGTCTGTACCTTCAGGTACTTGCCAACACTGACACCTCATACTTTCTACCAATGTCTTTGTATACTGCTTATCTCTCTTTGTAAACACTTTTTGCATCACCATGTTTATTGGTCCATCTATGGCCCCATTAAATCTTGGTTATGTTTTTGTTTACAATGGACTTTTAACTGCACAGTGCCTTATATTCTGCTTGCATATTTTTCTGTTATTCTAACAACTTCTGGCTTGTGAATGCTGATTAACTCAGAAAGCTATTTCTTAGATATTGTTTTGGTGGCAAGATGGATGTCCAGAATTGCAATCTATAAAATATGGCACCAGAGGGGCTGCTTTAACATGCCATAGACCAGTGATCCCCAACCAGTAGCTTGTGAGCAACATGTTGCTCACCAACCCCTTGGATGTTGCTCCCAGTGGCCTCAAATCAGGTGCTTATTTTTTAATTCCTGGCTTAGAGGCAAGTTTTGGTTGCATAAAAACCATGTGTACTGCCAAACAGAGCCCCCTATAGGCTGCCAGTCCACATAGGGGCTATCAAATAGCCAATCAGACCCTTTATTTGGCACCCAAGGATCTTTTTGCATGCCTGTGTTGCTCCCCAACTTTTTTTAATTTTGAATGTGGCTCACAGGTAAAAAAGGTTGGGGACCCCAGTCATAGACAGTCAATATTTATTGTATTTATGTACCATTGTTCAGTCTCGGTTCAGACCTGGTGGGGGTACAGCTTACACACACTAAAACCTATTGACTATGGAGGATGTATAAACATAATTGTACAATAGAAGTTTCAGCTGAGCTTTCAGTTAAAAGATGTTCCTTTGTGTGTCTAATAAGTATTAGAAACAAGTAGATGTTTACATGATGCTATTCCTATTGTACGACTTTCCTTAGTTTCCCCACACTTTCCAATTTTGTTATGTAAAAATGTTATAATGCCTCCATTTTGGTAAATGCATGGTTATGTTTCTTATTAGAGTTATAAGAATAGAAATACTTATGATATAACTTCTAATAAAGCTAAACAGAATGCAGAGCATTTTGTAACATAAAAATAAATCAAGCATATTAATTAAAATGTATAATTGGTTTCTGAAGGGTGCATTATATTGTAACAGTAAAATCTAGATTATACATCTTTTACCTGCTGGGAAGAAATCATATTTAGGTTTGGTTTTTATAAAGGAACCATCTGAACAACCTTGGAAGGTGGATCAGCAGAAATAATAATAAAACATCTCAACTCAGCCTACGCAGCAAAACTCACTGAAATAAATCACGGTATAACTTGAGAGAAGTATATTTGAAATGGTCTGTATTGATGGTGCTGAGTTGCTTATATCCGAATGCTTTATTACAATTAATTGTTTGTTGGTGTTTGTATATTGTAATAGGTAATGCTAGAATACATGCATTTATTTTATTTAAGTGTACTGGGTCTGCAAACAGAAAAATGCTTATTATTTTAATGTCCAGAGAGAACAGATCCTTGGTGCCCATCTTAGAGGGGAGACGGTTGTAAAAAAAAAATACCTGGGATTAAAACAATGGTAATTGAAAGAGATCAATGGAAAGTATGCTGTTCACTGAGCAGAGTGCTAAGGTACTAGAAATCCTCACTGTTTTCTGCTTTCATATACATTAATAATAGTTTTCTGTAGTGTCAGCAAAGGTTTTAAATTTACATTAAACAACAGTGGAAATTTAAAACAGCCATGGCAGCTTCAAATTATTACAAAGGTTACGGGAACCGTTATCCAGAAACCTGTTATCCAGAATGTTACGAATTATCGGAAGGCCATGTCCTTTAGACTCCAATTTAATCAAATCATTCAAGTTTTTTTTTTTTTTCTCCGTATTAATGAAACAGTACCTTGTAATTGATCCTAACTAAGATAATGAATTCTTGTGTGAGTTACAACAAGTCTTTTGGGCTTAATTTATTTTTAGAAAATGTAAGGCATGGAGAAACAAATCACAGAAAGACCTCTTGTTCTTGAATCAAAATAAGATCTGATTATTCCTTATCAGAGGCAAAACACTCATACTGGGCTTATTTAAAGTTTAAATTATTTTTAGTAGACTTAAAGCATGGTGATTTAAATTTCGAAAAGGTCCCTTATCTGAAAACACTAAATCATGAGCATTTTGGATAACAGGACCTTTACCAGTACTTAGCATCTGTAGTTTTTAATCACAAGCTCTATGTTTTGGACGTAAAGCTGATCTCTCTGTGTTAGACTTTCACCTCCTTTTGTAGGGACTACGACTCCCATCATACTCAAATAGGTCTGATTTGTCTGATTCAAAGTTTTGTATCAGTCCACTTTAATCTAAGAAATTCTCTTTGCTATTTTTTTCTAGAAGACATGTCAAAGCATGACGAATATAACATAGCAATAGGTTGCATTTTTAGCATGCTACATAAAGGTCAGACAAAAGTGTGCTGTTGCCTCAAGCCACCTCTTATCTTTATGATCTCAACAGGATGTCTCTTTCAGGCCTTGAATGTCAATACCTAAAGATTTGAAATAAAGCCTGTAGTATTCAACGGGGTTTAAAGATCAGCATAATGTTGCTTTTCTCTTTTAGCTTTAGCATAAGTTTTAATGGGAAAAAAACTACAAGAGTAGGTTAAAACAAGCCAATACGTCATCTGTTTGCATTTTGTAGCAAACACGTTGCATATATAAGCATATACATACTATAAGCATGCACATCCAAAGAAAAATTCAACCTCTACAATTTATTATTTATTTATTTATGAAATAACCTTAAGGTATTTTATGCAATAAATTATTAGCTATGAGAAAACGCCTATGCCTAGTGCTAGCCCATCCTCTAAGTGTGCTGGCTGCATTGATAAGACACATAGATCCTGTGTGTGCCAGAAGTATGAAGCACTATGTGCTCTGCTGTAAATGTACAGAGAATTCTCAGCCAATTTGCAAAGTGGTGGAGATTGATACAGTACAAACTAGGGATGCACCAAATCCAGGATTCAGTTCAGAATTCTGCCTTTTTCCAGCAGGATTCGGATTCGTCAAAATCCTTATGCCTGGCCAAACCAAATGTGAATCCTAATTTGCATATGCAAATTAGGGGTGGGGAGGGAAATCGGGGGACTTACAAAACAAGGAAGTAAAAAATATTTTCCCCTTCCCACCCCTAATTTGCAAAGGAAAATTAGGATCAGTATTTGGCCAAATGCAGGTCTTAAAGAGCAATTTTAGATTCACTAGCAAAACTTTTATAACCCATAAAACATGGCCCTAAAATGTTGAGAGGTATGCATCAGTCAGGACCCTAGTAGGCCCACTTTATGCCTGAGCCCCCAATAATTCAATTGGCTTGTTGCTGTTATTCTGTTCATAGGCTTTTCATCAGCCCACATACTGTAGCTATTACAGCTATGGTTGTGAGCTTATTTAACAAATAGGTCATTGATCCCCTTTACAAAAGTGTAGCTCCATTGCATACATTTTGAAAATAGGTAGTGGTACAAAAAGGTTTGCCATGCGCAGTTCAGCTATGTTTTGACCACATTTTGACCACGCCCATTTTATGGCCAGATCCCCTAATTACCATGTCCATTTTACAAAATTTGGCAAATTATGGAACATTTTATTACATTTCTAGGGGTTTTAGGGTCAGGTTTTATGTGTTATTGTTTTGTGTACAGTTTTACTAATGAAGGTGAATTTCCCTTTAAAGGTGAACTAAACCCTAAAGTAAATAAAACCCTACCCCCCTACATAGTCCACCCTCTCTCATCCCCCTCAGGCTAGCTGCTACCTCAGGCAAATGCCCCCATGTCTTTATTACGATCAGGGATCGAACTTCACAGCAGCCATCTTCCAGGTCTTCCTAAATATTTGTGTTTTCTTCCGGCGCTTCAGTGATTTCCGTCAATTTTGCACATGCACAGTTGTTAGGAACGGGGAAATTGCTCCAACTGCGCATGCGCCGATACACTGCTCGTATTTTGAGATTACCGAAGACCCAGAAGATGGCTGCTGTGAACTCTGATCCCTGAATCTGCACCAAAGGTTAAGTAAAGACTTCCCAATAGACCTGCTTATCATGAGTAGTTACAATTGTTTCTTTGCTTATCTTAAATTGTAAGGAATGTATCTAAGTACACCTGCCACGTATTCTGGGCTCTCTGCCAAAAATCAATTAAGTTTTAGAAACATTGTATCTAAAAGTTTGGGGTAGATTTACTAAAGGGTGAAGTGGTTAACGCTAGCGACTTTCGCCAGAAATCCCATCCACAGGGACATCACCAATTTACTAACAGGTGTAGGCAACAATTCACTAGCGAACTGGTCAGTTGCTACTGTTCGGTCACACTCTATTTCCAGGCAGCTTTTCACTCTGTCATTACTCCACATATTCAGTAAAGTGCAAATTTTACTGAACATTACCTCTTTCGCCAGAGTTGACTTTGCCACCTCTCTGCCAAAAATGCATTAAAGCTGTAGAAACGCTGGCGACTTTTCCTTTTTTTTTTAAAGTGGGCTCATGGGCTCTCGGGTATTAGAGGATCTCTTTAGTCTTTATTAAGGTTCCTTGGACATTTATAATAAAAAGTGGCCACTTCAATCAAAATCAGGACTGTCCCATGAAAAACAGGACAGTTGGGAGGTATGGCATTGTTGGTTTACGTTCTTATCATAAACAGTATGACATCCAGGCTGGTCTTTTGCTCTCAGGCTATGAGCCTGCCAAATACAACATTTTATAGTCATTAGCAGTCTGTGGGCAGCGTTGCAGCTCTTCTGTACATGATGTACTTTTCTAGATAACTGAAGTAACCCGCTTTTGTCAGATCTGTCAATCTGGCACATTATAAATAAGAAAACTCATTAGAGCCCTGCATTTCATATACACACAATTGCTTGCCTTCTTTTAGCATAAAAATATAGCAGCAAAAATAACTACGTGAATAAAATTATAGTTCAGAGATCTGCGCTGCCAAATTTTCTCAGGAAATGACTCCCCTGTGAGAGTGCTTTCAAGTTGCTGTTTTGAACAGCTTCACCAGAACAGGAAGTGAAACGCTATCATCCATATTCTTCTGTTTGTTAAGGCCAAAGTGTTTTTTTTTAACACATGCAGTAAACAGACATTTGGTTACTAAAGTACTTCAAACTGTCTATCTCTGCAGTCCATATGGATTTCATTTGGCATGTACTGGTAACTCATCCAAAATATGTCATTTTTAGTTTACATTAACAGATATTTTATATATCGTGCTATACCAAAATGTTTTGCAGTACATCTACAGAAATGTGAGTGTTGTCAAGTATTTTAAAGGACAAGTACGGGTAATAAAAAGTCTTGTTTGCCCCAGTCTTGCAACCCATAGCAGATGTTTATTTTCATATCGGTTACCAGTAAATGCTACCCCATTATAGGTTTGCTAAGGGATACTAGACAAGTAGAACACTTAAGATCATTTACTACATTCCCTATACACGTTTTAACTTTTCATAGGTCTTCATTAGAGAAAAGATCTTTCACATTTTAGGAGTGAAAATAGCCTTGATACACCAGTTCCCCCCCCCCCATCCTATTGCGTTGCATGAGGTTTGCTTCCACAGTGTTCTTTCATAGATTCAATAGAAGCATCCCATTACAAAAACATATTGAGAAAGATGATATTCTGTTATAGAAAGCACAGAATCTTTTTTTTAATCAGTAGTACTGCCATAGAGTATATGTTCTATTTCTTGTCCATGGTTCTGAACAACAAAAGTAAATGTTTAGTTTTATAACCCCCATTAGTTACAGAGATATAAAGGACATGAGTAATAAAGTTAAGGACATTTATTACAAGACTTTGATACCTACATTGATACTATCAAGGGCCCGCTTTTTCCCATTAATAAGGTTATAGTATATGAAGATACATCACCATTACTATTACATCACCATGTTTTAGATCCAAGGATAGCTACAACAACCAAAAATATTGATTCTAGTCAAATGTCACTCACATTGACACTCACATTGTCTCACGAGGAAACTTTGGGTGATTTCTGAAATCAAAGCACCGCTTGTGCATTGCGCCGGCGTTTTCTCATTCAAGCAGGCAGAAGGCAGGAAGAAGGCAGTTCGGGGAGATTGTCGCCCCGCCAGGCGACAAATATCACCAAATCTTTCTACCCCTACCCTTAGGCTTTATCTAGAAGAGCAAAGAGAAATTCATTCCTTATCTTTCCCTAATTAGGTTGCACAACTAAGGGCCGTACTTACAGTGTGGAATCCTGTGCATTATATTATTAGGACTAATTTCTCCACAGCTAACCTTATGAACCGAACAAAAAGTCCAAAATTCTGTGTGAATTGTACTGTGGTGCTCTGGAAACTATGCTGCTATAAGTAACTTGAATCAGTATAAAACAAAAAAAAGGTCAGATGGAACTCACAATAGCAAATGTGCTAAAGCTTTGTGTTTTATTGAGATCTCATTCATTTGTCCACAGCTCCTTTCCCTGCCACTAGGTCCAACTTATGTCTGCTCCCTGGCAGTAATGCTCAAACAACATAAGACGCTCTATCAGATATTAAGGATTCACAACTAAAAAGTAAAAAACCTTTGGAAAAAAAGTACAACTCATTTATTCATACAGGTATTTTGATAAGGGCATTTGTAGCTTTGGTGCTTGTAGCCTGGACTTACCCTGGAAGTGCAGCTATTTTCCAAAAGCCCAACCTTGTCCTGAGGTCTTTTAGGATGAACTAATATAATTGCTACTTATGCATGCCATGTATCAGATCAGAGAACGATATATGGGAACATCCATGGTGTGTGCTGTATGTAAAACTTGTAGTTTGTATTGTGACTTCTGACAGAGGTCATTGCAAGCAGTCAGATATTATTACTTGGGCTCCTGGGGCACAGCATTGCTCTTAAGTGGTTTTGACATTATTCTGCTAAGCTGGCCATAGAAGTAAAGATTTTTGAAAGATCCAATGTTTATCGTGAGACCACGATTGTCTCAAAACAATTGTTTAAATGTCCGATGTGTCCATCAACTAAAAAGACCATTTCAGGCGATATTGCCAGCAAAACTGAAGGGTCGCTGCCTGCTTAGCCCTGCAAACATAGGTAGATTGCATGGGGACCGATAAAGATTTTCTAACTTGGCCGATCAATCTTCAGACCTATGTCGGCCGAAAAATTGTGAGATGTACAATCCTTGGTATCCCATTTGACAGATTGGTCGGACTTCCCTAAGATCGGTCGTTCGGCAGGGAAAGATCGTTGCGTCTATGGGGACCTTTAGTCAGAGCAAGAGCTCGGCCTTCGTGACACAGCCCTATCCTGGTTTTCCTCCTACCTTACCAATCGTTCCTTCAGTGTCTCCTACAACGGAGTAGCATCTTCCCCCCTACCTCTCTCTGTCAGGGTTCCTCAAGGCTCTGTCCTGGGACCCCTATTATTTTCTCTATATACTTCCTCCCTCGGCAAATTAATCAGCTCGTATGGTTTCCACTACCACCTCTACGCTGACGATACTCAGATCTATCTCTCCTCTCCTGATCTCAACCCTGAACTCCTAACTCGTGTCTCCTCCTGCCTGTCTGCTATCTCTACTTGGATGTCACAACGCTACCTTAAACTAAACCTCTCCAAAACAGAAATGGTTCTTTTTCCTCCAACTAACACCACTAACATCCCAAGAGTATCCATCGTAGTTAACAATTCCACTATCACCCCATCTCCCCAGGCCCGGTGCCTTGGGGTTATCCTAGATTCTGCCCTGACATTCACTCCTCACATCCAGTCACTTGTTAAGTCATGTCACTTCCACCTAAGGAACATATCCAAAATACGATCATTTATCACCCCAGACGCTGCCAAAATTCTTATTCACTCTCTTATCATATCGCGTCTAGACTATTGTAACTCTCTCTTAATTGGCCTTCCCCTCCAGAAACTCTCACCTCTCCAGTCCATAATGAACACTGCTGCTAGGCTTATACACCTCAGCAACCGCTCCTCCTCTGCCATACCATTCTGCCAATCCCTGCACTGGCTTCCACTCCCCTTCAGAATTAAATTCAAATTACTGACCCTGACATTCAAAGCACTTCATAACTCTGCCCCTCCCTACATCTCTGAACTAATCTCCATTTACTCACCCAACCGCCTACTACGCTCCTCTACTGACCTGCTACTCAACTCTTCTCTCATTACCTCCTCACATGCTCGCATTCAAGACTTTGCAAGAGCTGCACCCCTCCTCTGGAATTCTCTCCCACGGTCTGTCCGACTTTCTCCCAATCTTTCAGCTTTCAAGAAATCTCTAAAAACCCACTTTTTTAGAGAAGCCTACCCTCACTGTTAACCACTCAATGCTATACCGCTTACATTACTACATCTCTCACCCACTTTACTCTGATGTTGCCCTCTCCCACACCTTGTGTATCACTCCCTTCCCGTTAGCTTTTTCTGTACAGGACCTTCCTCACCTCCTGTACCAGTATTTATTGTGATGCATGCACAGTAACTCCATATTTATTGTGATGTATGTAACTCTTTATGTTCTATATATGTAATTCATGTGATTTGGTTGTATAATCACATTCACTTTACAGCGCTACGCAACAAGTTGGCGCTATAGAAATACATGTTAATAATAATAATAATAATAATCTAAAGAGAAAGGAGGACTGGAAAGGCCATATTCTAATCTTTGTCAATGGTGGTATTACACATCTCTGCAAGCTATCTGCAACCATAAGGGTCCAAAAAAAGCCGAACAGATTGATTCCTTAATGAACAAGTCTCAAAGGGTTAGTCAGTAAGCCATGTTCTTAGCAGTTTGCAATCTTAAATGGTAATGAAGAATGATGAATGTATGTCCGTGAGCAGACTACCATGCCTGTGCTTGCTTAATGTGTTTATTAGCTATGTTTGTATATGCAGAGACTTCCTTCTTACTCTGCTGATGTACTGGGATACACTCTAGGATGCAAAGACGAAAAAAAGATCTGTTTCAGAATGGTACAAACCCAGGAATCTAGCTGTGTTGCACAAGTTTGGGCAGTGAAATTGAATTCATTGTTTACATTCCTTGCAGTCCAAGCGTTTAGAAATGCTTTGACCCTTAGCTGCGACCTTTCAGTCTCACAATCTGCTCCAGATGTAGCAACGTTGCAGGCAGGCTTGGTACTTAGCATAGAACAACATACAAAATGAGTTGCTAAGAAAAACACAATATTTTCTGCCTTACAATTGTAATTAGAGATCAGAACAAACAAAAATGCTCATACCAAGGCCCATAATCTACATTTTTCTTTATAATTATTTATTATTGATGAAAAAAGAAACAGTTGGTTTCTCAAGGTTTTAAAGGAGAACCACACCCTTAATTAAAAAAGCCTTCCCCCCTCCCTGCTCCCCCCCAGCCTAGCTGTTATCCCTGGTAAATGCCCCTGACTCTTTACTTACCCCTCATTGCAGATTCAGGGCATTGGAGTTCACTGGCACCATCTTCTTCTCTTTGGTAATCTTCGGGTCTTCTTCCTTCACTTTGACAATTTTGTGACTTTCAGCACATTTGTGCATGTGCCGATACACTGCTGTCTTCCAGAAAATTACCAATGAGGATAAGATGGCTCCTGTGAACTCCAATGCGCTGAATCTGCACTTAGGGGTAAGTAAAGCGTTAGGCGCATTTACCAGGGGTAACAGCTAGGCTGTGGGGGGAGCAGGGAGGGGGTCTATATAAGGTAGGGTATTTTAAATTTAGGGTTTAGTTCTCCTTTAACCTTGGATTACCTCCTGTCCTTGGGAACACAGTTAGGGCTAGGGTTGACACCTTTCCATGGCCCACAATCTGGACAAGGGGGCAAGGCCATGACATTAGAGGGATGGGCCAGTGATGTTGTGGGTGGAGTGAGACATCATGGAGGCGATAAGTGATTGGCTCATCACCATGTCAATCAAGGGAGATCCTGCCCAGTTTTCCTTATTTAGAGTCTTGACCCTGACCCTTCTGAAAACCGGGTTGTCTGGGTCAAATCTGGACAGGTGGCAACCCTAGTTAGGACTCCATTGTGACCTGTACCCACATCCACTCCCTAGCTTGTATATCTGAAAGATGTGCCAGTTAGAGGATGGGATGGTGAATGCCTATTTGCACACAGAGTCCTGCAGCAATTCAGGGGCAGATTTACTAAATTCACATGAAGAATTTGAATTTCAAAAAGATTGGAATTCGAATCTTCGAATATGCAAATTAGGCAAATTCGACCATCGAATATTCAAATTCAAATATTCGAATTTGATTTTATTCTAATATTCAACTATATGATGGTCGAAGTACTTCCCCTTATTCGACCACCTAGTTCGCCAGATCAAAGCTACCAAATCAAATTAAAAAAATTTGATTGATCGAAAAAATTGTTCGAATCTATCGATTCAAACGATTTATCGATCAAATTTTTCCCATTCGAATATTTGACCAATCAAATTGCGGTAAAATCCTTTTAATTCGAAGAATTTTACTTCAAATACTATTCCCATGGTCGAATTTTGAATTTTTTTTATTTGAAATTCGACCAATAGTAAATCTGCCCCTAAGTGTAGGGTGCCTGTTTTTTACACTTTGTACCCTAGGTACTTCATAAATGTTTCGAGTTTCATGACCATATGAAATCCAAGTGTTGTAAGACAGGTACAGGTCATGGAGCTCCTCATATTTTACAACAGGGACTGAATGATTTACTTTCTAATGAGGATATGTTTTACAGCTCATTATGAGGCACATTTATCAAGGGTCGAATTCTGAATTCATATGAGTTTTTTCAAAACTCTCATAAACTCCCATAAATTTGAAATTCAACTAATCGGAATTTAGTAATAAAATGTAATGTTTTCAAAGAATTGAAACGACTGGAAAACGCAAATCGAATTCTAATCGAATTCGATCAAACTCAATTCGAGTTTTTTTCCTAAAAAAAAAGGAAGGCTTTCAAGAAGGCTGCAAACATCTCCAAATTGATCCCTGGGCTTCTCCCAACAGCAATTCATCAGGTTTTAGGTGGCAAATAGTAGAATTCTTAAAGAGCATGTTAAATCACAAAAATCAAATCAAATTTTTCTTAAAAGAACTCCATATTGACCATAAAAAAGTTGAAATTTCGAATTTTCAATTCAACCTTTGATAAATCTGTCCCTATGTGTTATATCCTTAAATGTCATATTCTGACGTTTGAACACACCATTTATAACTTAAAAGCTCTCAGCCTTACTAAGGGCTCTGCTTTGTCAGCACAGCTACTCAACTAAAATGTGGGTTTTTAGACCACAGTCCAGAGCATAGTCTCAAAAGTGCTTGGAGACTTTCAGTAGCCTTGTACATTAAAGTTGAGTTATAATATTAGCTTTATATTTTATAGGATATTCATGGCATGAACGGATTATAAAGGAATTTGTGAAAAAAGAATGTGTTTTTGCAGCAAGTTGTTAAATGCAGCGACTATGCAGGCTACCTTTATGCAATTAACTAAAAGTTGCAGTCTGCATAGTAACATAAAGCAGATTGACTTTAAAAACTGTTTTGGGTGATGTTCAAGAGATGTAAGTTGTAGGGATGGGCGAATTTATTCCGTGATTCGCCGCCGGCGAATACATTTGCGAAACACCCGCAAAAATTCGCCTGGCGAAAATTCGTCTGACAAAAAAAGACGCAACGCCCGTCAAAAACGAGACGCGCATTGTTTTGTGAATTTTTCACAAATTTTTCGGCGAATCTGCCTAGATTTGCCCATCACTAGTAAGTTGGACAAAAATGTGCAAGAATTACTACATGTAAAATATGTTTGTACAGGTATATGTATTTTTGTATAGAAATTATAGATGTATAGAAATCATGTATTGAAAGTTGGTCTACATTTCTCCATTATGACTTATTCACAGCACAAACTTTCATGCACAAGACTTAATTCAGCTATTCAGTCTATCATTCCAACCAGTTGGGTCACAGGGGTGCCTTTTGAGGATTGTGTCATATTTGCTGATTTTCTTTACTTGCCAGTGATAAAGCACCAATGTATACATTATTAGTAATTAATGAACTCTTATAGCACACAGTAAAAATGGACCTTTGAGTGTTGTCAGCTGACATCTGCCCCATACACAGTGGCAGGCAGGCTGCCTGCATAGGAGGTTTGGAGTGATATGTGCCTCTGCTGACAATGAAAACACAAGCGTGACACTCCCCTAATTCTGGCAATAGATGGGATAACAAATACTGGCAACTTGGCCTCTTCAGACTATTTATTCACATGTATGATGCCCTAAGTAGTTCTCTTTGCACTATTAAAGCCAGATGTCCACCATAATAACCGGAAATGAATCTCTTAAATAACCAGGAACGACTTTTTGCCACCCCCAGGTAAATTAGGAAGGAACTTGCCTCATGGCAGAAACACCCCATATCACTGGTCAGACAATTCAGATGTGTGACTGAATTCAATGGGACTAGAAAGATAAAATATGCATTGACCCTAAACATTTTTTTTCTAAAACTGTAAAATGTGCTTTCAGTTTTACATTATTTTCACTATACTGGAATTGAGTTGACCACAGCATGTAGTATTAATTAGGCCTTAGTGTATTTTCTGGCCTTCTCAACTTCTGGACCTGAATGTTATACCTCAACAACTCAAACAAATTTGTATAGAAGGTCCCTCAGTAGGGCCGATGTCTCTATGCTACTCAGAGGGCGCTGGGTCTGATACACATACTGTAATCTTCTTTTAACATCATATTAATAATTTCACACTTTAAATTTTGATCTGGCAACCTTTTCTTTACTGAGTGCAATAGAGATTCTAAGACTCAGATTTAAAATATTTACCCGTTTTTCTGTTTTAGAGCAGAATTTCACATGCTGTGTTTTAAACTGTGTCCTGGGCATCCTTCCTAACAGCTGTTCCACTCTTTATGTCAGTGTTTGTTTTTCCATTGTGACATGGAACTATATGAACTTAAAGTAGTTTTTTTTACAACTATGGTCCCTATGTAATTAAAAAAAAAAAAACATCACTGATGTAGAACATACTTTGTGTTTTTATGAGTAAAGATATGCTCACAGCTGCAATATTGTTTTGTAGTTTTATCAAGGCAGAAGCAAAATATCCCCTGTATACTTAGGGAAATAAATGGGGCAATGGTAAAGTGGCTAACATAGAGATCTGAAGAGAAATGGACTTGACAGTATCATTCTAATTCACATAAGAGATCTGGAAGGGCATTTACCATAGTGTAGTGTACAAAATTTTGAGAAACAATTTTATTTTTCCCAAAACCCTGTTTGCTCTCCAGACAGATGATATGAGCTCATGAATTAGGCAGTTGGCTGTATTTCTTTTTTTACATAAATTTTTATCGTTTCTAAGAGTCTTATTTAGAACAGGTTTTTGAAACCAGGACTAAACTGACTCTAAAACCATGAATGTCATTGCATTCATTAAAACATCCTAATATACGATATAGAAAAATTGCTATTTTTTTAGCACAATGTGTTATTCGAGTTTTTCAGACAATTCCTAGTGGAAAAAAAATCTGAAAACTTCTAAAGGTCCAAATTGCTTTAAAGTGGTCAAACAGGATCAGCGCAGCTCCCATTGACGTCTCTAGCACCTCAACAACTTTTACTTGGCAAATAACTCCATAAATAACTATTTTTTTCGTGTCTTCTTCATACCAATAATGTTTTCAGTAATTCAAAATAGGTTTTAATGAGACAATACAGATCCCTTTTATGATTAAATGCAGAACATTTGGTATATGCTGTGCCATTGTTAAAATTACCCACTTTCTGATGAAATGACATTCTGGGATATCTGAAAAAAAAAAATATTCTCCAAAGTTTGTTCTAAGTGTGTTAACACATAGCTATCTACCATAGGCGCACTGTGTAAATAATAACTGCTGCTTGTTTGCTATGGCTATTAAGATGGGCAAGTGTAACACCTTCTGTTACATTACTTCCATGACCATTTTCTTTCTCTTTGTCTATATTCATTGACTAAGAGCAGAAGAAAATATAGTGTTGTTTGTTCAGACTGCAAGTTCCCTGATTTGGAAGCATTAGAAGGAGATATACTGACATCAGTGACTGTGATCATCTCATTCAGTGACCCATTGTTAGCCACTTTATATATTAATGTTCTGAGCTATTGTTGCTTACATGTGTGCTATTTCCATTTATAGTAGTACAAAAAGATAATTATTATAATATCATACCTCCAAACCGGCCTGTTTTCCCAGATTTCTTACTGAAATGTCCAGTGGGTAACTACCAGGGGTGCAGGGGGTGCAATGGCACCAGGACCCCACCCCCTTGGGGCCCATCGGAGCAACGAAAATAGTTATGGCAGGCAGTTATCTAGGGGAGATTTTACAGCACACATGCAATTTATAGAGGTAAGGGGGGGCCTAGGTGCCTATCCTGTACCGGGACCCACCAGGGAGTAGTTACACCACTGGAAATGTCCCAAGTTTCTCTTTTGAACTCCTGCACTGATGCCAGAAAAAGATACAAAGTTTCTGAAACTTAATTAAAATAAGATGCTTTTTTGGCAAAGAGCCCAGAACACTGAGCAGCTGCACTTTCATGTGTAACCTTTTAAGATAAGCAAGTCTTATGGGGAAACTGTGACTCACAGCTTAAAGGGCAAAATCACCTTCATTAGCAAAACTGTTATAACACATAAAACATGACCCTAAAATTCTCAGAAACGGTTTCAAACTTCCATGTCCTGCTAAATTTTGTATAATAGTCATGGTAATCAGGGGGTGTGGCCAAACAGTGGGCAATTTTTATTATTTCGTCCCTCTTTACATTTTTTAAATGGTGTGAGATTTGTAATATGTACAATAGATATGTATAAATTACGTCCCTGCCCTGTAAAGCTTACAGTCTAAGTGGACTTTTTACCCTTGGTATTAATATCAAGGGGGTTTACTAAAACTTGCTTTTTTTTTCTAGGGATGCACCGAATCCACTATTTTGGATTCGGCCGAATCCTTCAAGAAAGATTTGGCCGAATACTGAACCTAATCCGAACCCTAATTTACATAAGCAAATTAGGGGTGGGAAGGGGAAAAAAATTTTACTTCCTTGTTTAAATTCATGCAATTTCCCTCCCCGTTCGGATTCGGTTTGGCTGGGCAGAAGGATTCGGCCGAATCCGAATCCTGCTGAAAAAGGCCGAATCCTGGCCGAATCCCGAACAGAATCCTAGATTCGGTACACTATTTTTTCTCATATTTTACCTGAAACAAACACACTCCTAAGTAACAAACAAACTCTCATCCACGAATTTGGCTTATTTGTTAATAATTCAGGTCGACAAATTGGATTAAAAAAAACTTCAAGTTTCAGTTTGAATAATGTTTGTAAGCCACTCAATAAAATTTATTGAATTTTCAAACAAAAACCAGTGAATACACACATTTGTTACTATACAGTAGCATCAGCATATAAATATTTAAAACTGGTAAGAAAAGTAATTTTTGAAACATTTCTGTCCTTTAAATGTATTATATTTTCTGCAGAGGGTTGCTCATTACGGGTCCACTTTAAGTGTATTACAAATTGCCGGTAACTACTGTATATTGTAATATTATTAGAGCATTTTGAATATTATGTTTTGTTCAAATATATTTTAAACTAACTAAGGAGCTAGCTGTTGCTCTAAAGTTATTAGATGCAGTCTACTAAAAAGAAGAGTTTTTCATCTGGCAGAATATTGTTATTCAAAACATGGGAGTGTTTATATTATCCAGCTGTTAACCTTTAAAATAGAAATCCAAGTATTCTGTTTAATAATAAAGCAGTCAGAATGACAAATACTAAAATATGAGGTGCTCTTATGTGAAAAACCATGTTGTTTGAGGTTCCCATCATTTGATGGCAGGTAGTAGTTCATTTTAACATTATTAGCAAATGAAAACTACATTGAGCCCTGTACTGTAATACAAAGATGACCCATGATAAATCAACTTTCTCTCGTTATTTAACTTGTCCTAGATTTTAAATGTTGACTTCATTAAATCACAACTCAAATCACCTTCCAGACTACATCTATATTAATATTATTGGCAGCCATGACCAACGTAAAAGTACATTTTATGAATTCTGTGAATATAAATTTACAAAACTGTAATACTTAGCACTGGAAATTCTATGATGTCACTTTTGTTTATTCACTTCTCATTGCTTTCCTGGGCTACTTTTTTTTCGGTCCTCTCAACCCAAATCACCTTCCACTATAATATAATTATACTATAATGGGAAGCCATAACCAACAGAAGAATCCGTTTCATTTTCTGTATGCAAAATGCATAAAACAGTAAACTCTATAATGTCACTTATTTACTCACTTCTCACTCACCACTTTTGCTTTCCTGGGCAACTAATTTTCCATCATTCTCAATAATACAGCTGTTCTGCTGTTTGCTGCCATGAGTTAAATTGATACAGTATATTGCAGTCTGGTGATTCTGCTATTCTCTCTCCTCAACCTGGCTTGCAAGTTAGCTTAAACTGCCTAGAATTAGCCATTCTATAAGATACTAGACATTAACATAAACTTGAACCACCCAGTGCTGGGCAAGTCGTTTGCCCCCCTCTGTGCAGCTGTGTGCAAATGAGGACACACATGTATGAACATGCACAAAAGAGGAGGCGTGTGTGCAAACAAGAGCTGACGTCAGAGAGTGGCACCCGCTTAACCTTCCTCAGTGGCAGATTAAGGGTAGGCTGCTTATGAGGTACATGCCTGGTGCCCCCCAAACTTTGCACCCTAGGCAAGTGCCTCTTCTGCCTACCCCTAGTTCCAGCCCTGTAACCACCCCTTTAATGGATTGTTGGAGATAATATAGGTGCTATGCATCAATTCCCTACAGATTAGGGGAAGATCAGGCAATTTATGTAAAACCGCTGCTCTGAAAACTTTACAAGAGTTCAGTGTAGAATGCCAGACTGAAAACAGTTGTCATGTTTAAAGAAGTGAGGTAATATAAATTACCAAAGAAAAAAAAAAAAAAGCAATGGTAGTTTTGAAAAAAAAAAAAAAATGTAATACGCTATGACACTTTCAAATCAATATTCTAATTTTGACATTGTAGTGGAGCTAAGGCATCCCTTAGATTTATGACTTACACTAGTAAATAAATTAGTGATCACGTCTGTTGCGATTGTATTGATTGTATTTGAATGAGTCATGATTCCTTCCTTAAAACTTAATGTATATTGCAGATGATGTTATGCCTATTGCAGTACACTGACTAATGGCCTTCCCTAGGGGCACATTAACCCTGATACGTAATACCCCTCTAGCTCACTCACAAAAATTAAAGGGTAGCAGGTGGTGTATCTCTTCAAGCCACCAAGCCAAAAACAGGGTGACAGCTGCAGAGACATTTGGAACTACAGTACGTATGTTAGAAAATGCACAAAAAAAAATCTAGGCTCGGAAGGAAATGCTATATTTACTAATGGCTTATTCTGCTTCCTGTTTTGTGCTCAATTCATGAAATGTCTTTAGAACTTCAATTAGTAATCCTGTTAAGTAAGGCACTGTTCCCTGAACTTTTGTGCTGAACATCTGACCCTTATTGTTCAAAATGCATTCAATTTCATTAATATAATGTAGATCCTGACTTTAAATAAAAATCCCCAAAGCTTAAATGTTTATATTACAATAAGGAAGACATGAAGAACTGATTTTAGTAATGCCTCATAACAAAATGTAATAAGATATAAAAGAAAGATTTCTTAAAATATAAAAAAAGAGAGAAAAATTATTCCTAAAAAAAATAATATGTACCAGCACAGAGGTTCACTGGCACTATAACAACAATAATCCATTTGTTATTCCATTTTCTGATCTGGTTAGTCTATCATGCCAGTGGCACTGCCCATGCTTGTTGCAATGTGGGTTGCTGTTAAAACTAAGGAACCTTTTTTTTTTATGTGATTTTTCTACTTCCTGAAATCTCCCTAGACTTCCTAATTTATTTTGCTCTGAATCCCTATACCTCCTCCCTTGCCATCATTTTACTGCCAAACATCTTCCCACCAAGATGACATAAGCAACATGAGAATGAAGTGGCATGCAGTTAGGGGAATTTATAGTTACTGATAAATAGTAATAAATCAAACAGATTTTGAATCATTTGTGTTTATTAATTGCTGGAATTTTTGTGACCTGCTTTGTGGAGGGCCGATAATGGAAGCCAGTGTTGACCAGGCACCCTTTTAAACTACACCCATATTATCTCAAGAACTTTTAAGACCATGTCCACAATAAAGTGGTAACGCACCATATGTGAAAAATCTTAGGGCAGAACTACATGGCTGACTTCCGTGCGTTTCTGTCTGAAAGGAACAAGGTAAAGTAATAGGAAGATGGACAGTGTTGCAGGGTTGATCCGACACGACTGTCAGAGGAAGTCTGACTTCCTATTACTTTGCCTATTTCCTGTCGGATCCAACTTGACTGCCGTGTAGTTCTACCCATAAATATACCAAGAACATACCCTTAAATCCATATACCTTCTCCTCCCCTGTGGATAACACAGAACCCCCCAGCACATAATTAAACATCTTATGAACCCCTAACAACAATTTCAAATGCCCACAGAACAAATCCTACCAGGTTCACATCCCACAGGGTACAGATTAGGACAGGTAGATTATGGCACACACAGGGAGTTTAGGACAAGCAGAGTGTGGCACCCACAGGGAGCATAGGGCAGAGAGAGTATAGCACTCACACAGGGAGCCTAGGGCAGTCAGAGTATGGCACACACCTAGAGAGCATAGGGCAGGCAGAGTATGGCACACACATAGACAGCATAGGGCAAGCAGAGTACAGAATAAAGGGAGCATACAGTACATTGTCCACAATGCTGGTGACCCTCCAGCAGTTTGTATGATGTGTGAACATGTGAACAATGTGGACACTTTTAGTCTGGGTCTTAGATGTAAACACCACAGGGCTTTATAGGTGCGAACAATACAATACAATAACAGGTGTGAACCATGCAGGGAGGGATTATAGATGTGAAAAGTGCTGGAGTTTACTTTCTGAATTTGATGTGTAAACAATGCAGGGGCCATTTAATCTCAGTACTGATTTTAAACAGTCACAGGAGGCAGACTTGCATGAGGGGGGCCACACAAGGGGGTCAGGGGCCAAATGCAGCCCTGGGCCGACATGTTGGACAGCCCTACTCTAGACTATAATTTTATATTAGTACCCCAAGATGTCGATGCAATTCACAAAGAATTATAATGAAAACACTTACTAAAGGAAACCTTTGTTAAATTCAATTAAGCCATATATTAAAAAGGACCCCTAGTGTGAGTGTACCGGATCAACAGATTTTTAATCTGAATAAACGATTCCAGTCTTTAATGTTTTTGCAATCAACATTTGTTGCATTACAACTTGCTTTTGTAAAGAATTCAGGCAATTAAACTAATGTTAAGTTTCAAGTGTCACAGTTGAGCCACTTCCTATAATTGCACCTCCTTTTTGTCTGCCACCGTGGGCGGAAAAGTTCTTTAGCAAGCATTGCCATGTACTGGTTCTTGTTTTTTGCAACTAACTCAACTCAATGTTTTTCTGTTTACTAGGTAATAATTCTTTTTAACGATTTTATTATTTAATATACTTTTACACGTCTGCACTGTATCAACATATTACCAAAGCAATGTTCTTACTGCTGAAGAAGAAATAAGCACAACTATAAAGTAGTTTTCCTTTAGTTAAATTAAGGATTATACAAAGGATTCAGAAAAGCATTAAACACAGGCTTAACCTGTTACAATTTGCATGGAAAAATGTGTTTTTAGCATTTTGGACATCAGACATATTCAAAGTTTAGGGCAGCAATAGGGCTGGTACAGGCTGATGAGGGGTACACTCTGCTGCCACAACATTGTGCTGTGTCATGCCCTGCTATAAAACATATGAGTAATCTTTATCCTTGGTCTGAACATTGATACTGTTGAAAGAAATACTCACTGGTTATCAGCAATAAATTGAAGAGGTTTCTCATTATCATTTTTATATAGTACAGGCAAGCTACACAGCATTCCTAAGTAATGAACACCAAAACATTATAGTACTATTAGAAGCAAAACTAAAAGCATAGTGCAGTGCAATATTTTTTCTTTGATGATTTATTTTAGTTTGTACCAATAAACCATGAAACGTGTTAGCTTCTGTTGGTTGATATTATATTTGTTGAGGAAATTACCCAGTATGTTGCTATATAATTTGTTTTTACTTTGATGCTGGTCAATATCATGTTGTCAGGTCTGGTGAGTGACCAGGAGGTAGGGCCTATATGCTGAGTAACTTAGGAAACACCCCTTAATTGCTGGATAATGAGTGTAAGATGTGGTATGGGACTTAATAGATTTAATTAGCAAAAATAAGGAAAGTAATAAAACACATTGAAGTGCAGTTTGTATCCAGATACAGGCCTGTGGTGAGGTTATCAGAAGACAAAGGCAGAGTCCAGAATGGTCTGGGCTGGCAGCAGACAGACAAGGACAGTAAGACAGGCTGAGGTCAATGGCAGGTAACAAGATAGTTGAGTAAACAGGCCAGAGATCAGAACCAAGGAAATCCACTTCAAGAAGCCATGGGTACAGGAGACACTTCTATATTCAGGAGACATCAGTGGCTCAGGAGTATAATGCAGCAGTTCATTGCACAGTCCAGGGTGTGATTCCTCATATTTCCTGACATATGCGTTATCACATTTATGATGAACATTAAGGGGCAGATTTATCAAAGTGTGAGATTAGAAATGACCACAATAAAACTCCCTCACTTTCAATAAATTTTTATGGGATTTCTAAAATATTTATCTAATGTTTAACTCTATTGATAAATACGATTCTAAAAATTCCATAGAAAGGAATAGAAAGTGAGTGAGTTTTTCTGTGTTGAGTTCTAATCTCACACACGCAGGATGCCTATTAATCGAAAATATATAACTATTCTGCTCGCTGAGTAGGTTCTAGTGGGGTCAGATTGTTTGGTGGAGGAGAACAGCAACAGGATGATAAGGCAGTTAGCTAGGTGACAGTTAGAAAATCAGGCGTGGGCAAGAGAAAAAGGGAGGCTGCTCCTGGATTTACGCATGCTAACAGTTTTGCCAGATTGTGTGAAGAGGATGGGAGTGTGAACTGGATTTGCAGTTTTAGATAGGGCTGATCTCTCTAACAATAAAAGTATGAATGCCAATAAATCCCACACTTTGTTCACCCCAATCTAACAATACGTCAGGTTCACCTCCATCTCCAAAAATCCAATTCCAAAAGGAGGATTGCTGTATCCTTCAAAAGAGAATTTGGGAAAAAAAAACCAGAAAAAATATATAGTGCAGTGTTCTTAATCTAAACACACACCCTCAGTGCTCAAGACACATTTATAAATCAGTATGATAAAAAAACTTTCACCTTCTAACAGCTTTTGGTGAAAAAGGGTTAATCACATATTAGTTTCAGTGATTAGTGCAAAGAGATTAAGGGTATAGTTTACACCACACTAAGGGGCAGATTTACAAAATTTGTGTGAAGGATTTGAATGTTCCTTCAAATAGTCTCTATTAGATTGTGCGACTATTCGAATATGCAGATTAAGTATTTTCGACTATCGAATATAGAATATTTGGTCGCAAACACAGTAAATATTTCTGCATGTCTCAAAAACAAAGGCGGAGATCACCAGCTTCCAGTATTTTTTTTTTCCTTATGGACAATAAAGAGTGGCATGTGGAGAAATGCTCTTACAATGCTATTTTAATAAATAGTTAAAAGCAAGCTTTGCTTGTACACATCCGACTACCCTGTGTCCTCTGTTGCGTTTCTTGTAGCAGGTTTCTTCCAGGAGCAATCCTGGAAGAAGCCTGCTAGCCGAAACGCGTGGAGGGTAATCTGTTGTCCTGATCCCTACAACTGAACAGTTTGCTATCTTCCTGATGCTAGGGATCATCATGTGGTTGATCAGGTAGACAAATTATTGGGTGAGGTTGAGCATGACCCAACTGTCTTGGAACATATTGGTACTAATGACAATCTTAATAGTAGATGGAAGATTTCAGATAACGAGTTAAGGGATCTAGCTATAAGGTTAAGGGAAGGATTTTTTTTCAGAAGTTTTGGCTGTGCCATGTACTTATATATGTATAAGTTTAGCAAGACAGCATGCATTTAGGGGCTTTAAATGTGTGGCTAAATTTTGATGTAGGAAGGAAGGGTCTGGGTTCCAAGAGTACTGGGCTGATTTTATCTTGGGTAAAATATATATAGTTGTGACGGACTGCACCTCAAGGGAATGGGTGTGAGGTTCTAGGGGAAAGATTGGCTAAGAGGTTGAAGGAGTGCTTAAGCTAGGCAAGGGGAGAGGTGGGTGAGCTATGTAGAGTATTATGGAGAAGCTAGTGTAGACTGGGTAGATTATTAAGGGGTCATGGGGAAGGAGTGAGGGGGCATACAGTTTACCAGCTAAGGGATCCCTCTGTTACAAGGAGAAAAGCATAATAGTAACTTTAGATCTAATTCTCCATTACATAATGTAAAAATCAGAGTGAAAAATAGTAACCTCCGCTGTACGCTGGCAAATGCACAGAGTTTATCAGGTAAAATGGATGAGCTTGTGTTAATTACATGTGATAAAAATGTGTGTAATTGGTATCACTGATACCTGGTGGGATAAAACATATGATTAGGCTGTTAATTTAAATGGCTGCACCTATTTTAGAAGGGACAGGGGGATTAAAAAGGTGAAGGAGTTTGTCTTTATGTAAAGCCAGAATTAAAGCCATGATCAAAGAAATAACCATGGATGGCACTGGGGGTGGTATGGAATCCCTTTGGGTTGAGAAGGGTTTCAAAGAGAATGATCATTTGTGTATGCTACAAACCACCTTGTCTAAGTGATGAGTATGAAGCCCAGCTACTATTCTATTATTTCTGTTTTTTCTGATGATGCTAAATTATAGATCAGTTATAAGGCAGTGCAATTGCAGTGCGATTTTGTGGATATTAATCAACTAGAGAGAGTGCAAAGATGAACAACTAGACTGGTTAAGGGGATGGAATATTTAATTAAAAAATGTATTGTCAAGGTGGGGTTTTTCTCTCTGGAACAAATACCCTTGCAAAAGGACATGATTATTTTTATTTAAAGTGTACGTGGTTCTTCACAATGATGACAATGAGGTTGTGGAATGTCAACTGTTGGTTGATACTGATTATGTTAATGCATTTATGAGGTGCTTGAATGATTTCTTGGACAAGCATAATATCCAAGGCTCCAATTAATATAGATATTGGTAGATATAGTTTATATCAGTGTATGGAGTGGTCAGTATGAGTGTGAGTATGTATGGATGCTGGTTTTCATTTGGAGGGGTTGAACCTTGATGGCCTTTTTTGAACCCAACTTAATTATGTAACCCACACTATCCAACAGTATTGCAACAAAGTCAGTCTACTTCCTAAATACATCAGCTCTGTAGAATTATGCAGGATTATTTGTTTTATCCTAACCACGTTAGGATTTAAACTCCATGGTCCCTCATTAAACACTAGTTAAACTTTACAGAGTGCCATGATGCCAACTCCTGGCAGATACATTTTGGCCACACAGCTGCAACAAGACTATAATTCAATAATAGTTTTCTCCCCTTGTGCATATTTATATACAATATATAGTGAATAAAGTACCCCCTCTTGTAAAATATAAGGATATTATAAGTTACCGAGGAGTTTCATGACCATATAAAAACACGAGGCCGAAGGCCGAGTGTTTTTATACAGGTCATGGAACTACGAGGTTACTTCTAATATTCTCATATTTTGCAAATGGGGGAACTTTATTTATTATAATACACAAGTTTCAATGAGTCATGTGACAGAAATGACATCAGAACTCACCGTTTATAACTGATGACATCAGAACTCACCGTTTATAAGGATATCATTTGCAAGATATTTACGGCTTTTGTGTATTATACAAGGATATTCCCATCATTATTTTAGAGCAATAAAACCCTTATATTCATATTTGGCTAATATTTCTTTTGCAAGTGTGCATTATGTAATTGACTGTTTGACTGCCATTTTTCTCCTTGAGACTATGGGGCAAGTTCCCTAAGATCTGAAAATTCACTAGCGTTCGCCGCACTTCGCCAGACAAATTTTCGCCAGCGCTACGTTAATTCACTAAAGTACGAATTTACGCTCAGGTCAGCGAACGGTAGCGTAGTTGCGCTAGTGTTACTTCACTAGGCAGAGTGCAGTTACGCTAGCGAAGCCTAATTTGCATACGGCGGGAACTTTAACAGAATAGAAGTATATGTTACAGCCACTACATTCCACTACACAAGCCTAGGAAACCTTTAATAAATTATATAAAGTTGTCCTATTGCCCTACATGTGCCCCTATATAATTCTGTTGCCATATGTTAGGAAATGTAGGGGGGAAGAAGGGTAACCCCCCCAAAAAAATATCGATCTTTTTCAGTCTATCACCCTCCAATGCTAAAATATGCCAGCGTTTTTTTGGGACTTAGAAAAAATTTTACATTTTTTTTTCAACCTCCTATCTATTGTATTGAACTTTGCCTGGTCTGACCAGGCGAAGTAACGTCTAACGTAAGTGCTAACGTTCAGGAAAATGTTCATCAAATTTACGATCCTTTGTCAGTTCGCAACTTAGCCTGGCGTAAGGGTGCTGTCAGGCTTACCTATAGAATCCAGCGAGGAAAGGGTGATGTAGGAGAACTCACAAGCGCCTCACACAACACAGACCACCCCGAGGATTGAACAGGGGGAAAGTGTGTGGAGAGTAGCCGGTGAGACTATAAGGCGAGGTACCAGGGATCAGGCAGAGGCGAAGTCAAACAATCCAGGGTCAAGGGCAGGCAGCAATCATCAAATCCGGAAAACAGGCAAGAAGGTCAGGGCAGGTAGCAAGTAGCGTTGGTCAGCAGAAAGCAGGGTCACAACAGGAGATCAGGAGAATAATACACAGCTAGGCTTCAAGGAGATTTAACCCAAATAATCAGGCACAGAACAGTTCCAGGAAGTCCTTTAAATAAGCCTTTTTGGCGCCAAACGAGTCGCCCCGCGCAGCAATGGTCGCGCGCCCGAACCGACGCAGTCAGAACGTACGCACGTCCAACTTGACGCGCGCCCAACTCGACGCTCGCGCACACTCGCAACTCGGCGCACCGAACGCCGAACCGGACGTCGCAGCGGACGGGACAGTAGGTGTTTGGAGTGAGTAACCTCACAGGTGCGAAGTTGCGCAAGTCTATGTACTTCGCTAGCGTAAATTCATCAGATCCGGTGTTAGTGAATTTCCGAAGTTAAGAATTGACATCATGCTGGCGAATTAGCGCTAGCGTTAGATGCTTTGCGCAATAATGAATTTGCCCCTATAACTCTAGTTTAAACACCACATGTGCCATAGTCCTTTAGATTTGGTTGTTTGGTTTGGAGTTTTGACCATACTGCTAATGAGCTTTTGTCAGTCAGAGAAAGGGGAGCCAAAGGAGGCATAGCTTCTCTTTACATCCTGCTGTTCCATTTGTATGGTTGGTCTGAATAAATGGAACTACTGGAAAGGACCCAGCAGGTCAAAATAAATAATCAGAATATTCTCAAATTTACATGTTCCGTTTTACACCACAAAAATCTTTGTTGATTTTTTTTTTTTAAATTCCACATTATTACCCAAAATCCTACTTACATTTGGGGCAAATTTACTAAGGGTCGAATTAAAGGATTAATTAACCCTCGAATTCGACCATCAAATTTGTATCAAATTAAAACCCCTCGAATTTAAAATTCAAATTCGAGGGGCTTTAACTCAATTTGATTTATTGAACGATCGAATAAGAAAAATTAAAGGGCAGTACTTCGACTATGGAATTTGAATTTTCAAATTTGGCCAATTCGAATCGAATTTTGGGCTATTCAATAGTCGAATTTTGCAAATTCGATGGTTGAAGTAGCCCAAAAAAATGGAAATTCGATTTTTTTCAATTCGAATCCTTAACACAAATTTAGTAAATCTGCCACTTAATGTTAAGTAGATAATTGTTACAGAATTCTAAAATCAGGAAATTACACTATACCAAACAATTCGGGGCTGATTTATGACTATGAATGTTTTTGGCACAAGCAATCTTTAAGGAAACCCTGCGTGAGTTTTCCAACTCACACTGGGTTTCAAGCCAAAAAACTTCAGCATTTTCGGGAATTTTACCCAAATGGGCTTTTGGAAAAACAAAAAAAAAGTTTGGCAGCTTAATATTTATTTGCTATTGTAGATACAGTAATTCCTGAAAGAACAGGGGAAAGGCAAATTAGGCATAGATTTGGGGCAAACTGTTTTGCTATTGTAGATATTCTTGGAACTTAATTTTTGCACATTAAGTACAAGTCTACTAAAGACTGAATCTTTCATTGGATTCCATGAATTAATGCATATGAGAAGTTTTGCCCAATATAAGTAGAACCTTTATGTTGTTTCCAAAATAATTTTTATGGCTATTTTACTATTTTATTTTAGGTTTGGCATCTTTGTGTGGGTGAGAGTGTGTTTGTTTCCCATGATTATGAATGAATAGATTGTGAAGTCATATCTTTGTCTAGCACGTTAAATACATTGTGAAACACTTTTTAATGAGAATGAAAATATATTAATAATACAAATATCATGTATTTTAGTGTACTTCGAATAAGTGCCAAAAATGGAATCAGCCTGGGAAAATTGTTCCATGTGTATTTTTGGCCTACGGCAGATCTGTGAAGATATAACATTTTTACCAAAAGCTGTCGTGATGGGAAAAATGCTTAAAACTTTTCTATTCTCAATGGTGGAAATTATTTGGGCTATATTTCAACACAACCATCAGCTGTTTGGGGGCTTCTAAAACTGCTTCTTTCACAGAAGAGGACGTGCAATTTGTAATGAATGAGTAGAAGAGATGCATTTTAAGTTTAATCTAGAGTAGTTACATTCTAATTTGCAGGGCTTGCTTAAAGAATAAAAAATGTAAAAGTGTTTGTAATCAACTGAATTTTTTATAACGTATTCCTGAATGCTCCTTTTTATGGTTTGTGATTACATTTGCCCCAATTTGAGCCTCCTGAGAAATAATGACATGCAGCTTTTAATTACTGCTGCTTTTTAAAAAATGTTGGTATACTACCTGACTTTATATGGTTTCAAGTTGAATAAATATTAAATTTGCTTTATTTCTCCACAGCTCTGGTGTAGGTAATACTGGCTTCATCTGCTGTTTAAGACTTGAAGTCAGGTCAATATAAGTGAGTACCTAACTCTGCACTCAGATATTATTATCACATATAAAATGTCAACATATTCTGCAGCTCTGTATTATAAAAGGCTATGGGGAAAAATAGTTTGCAATAAATGTTCGTATTGTGAACAGTTTTGCCTTTGCAAACATTTTGATAACCCTTTGTCCCTCATACAGAAGTAGGATAGTGCTTGCAAATTTTATAGTTTGGTATAGTGCACAGTGTATGAAATAACACTTCTTAATGAAGAAGTTGGAGCCAGTGCTCCATTGATTTGAATTAGATCCATCTGCATGTGTTCACACGCAGCGGAGGTCAGCCAAAATATGCGAAAGGGGGCATCTTCAAGCCGACCTCTGCTGTTCATTTTCCTCTGGGCAAACCCAAAAGCATTAACATTCCCCCTGATGGGCAACTGTAAACTTGTTTTTGTGTAATTCTGAATACAACAGCCGTCAAATCAATACAACTGTGTTACATAATGCTACTGTATTTCTAAACGTTGTTGCCTCTATTTTACTGTCTCTCACAGCTTTCTCACATGCCAAACCCTGACTACATTTTACTAGAGCACGCCCCTAGATCCTTGCTACTGTATGTTGTTTATTTAATGAAAGGCCTTAAATGATAACTTAAAATTCAGCAAATAATAATTCCCCTGATTAACAGTAATATTTGCTCAACCTTTTACCACTTCTGGTTTCCAACCGTAGGCACAGCTGGACTCACATTTGGCAATATAATCAAGACTTTAGCTAGGAATGCCTAAGATACCATCTGTTGTGGTTACATTTATTTTTAAGTAAAATTTTACACTATTTTGACCTATTCCTTGAGGGTGGAAGACAGATTATAGATAGATGAGATGCTACAGATTTAACTTTTTTTGTGTTTGCCTCAGCCAGGAATTCAGAAGGTATACTGTAAATGGGGTGGGCTCACTATATGCTACAGTCTTGGTGCTCTCTACACAGAATAATGGAACTCACTGCACGCACTGTACTACACATGAAGAGTATCAGAATAGCAACTGTATCTATATCTTTGACATGTATACAGTAGTAAGAGGCAGGTAAAAGTGTCGATGGTCCAGAGGTTAAAGTAGGTTTCATCTGCTGGATAAAGTTGGGGTACCATGGTCCAGAGGATTAAGTGAAGTCATACCATGCCATTGTACATCCCAGGGATGTATGACAGGTAGGACCTGTGAGCAATAGCTGCTAAGTGAACTTCAGATGGATTCACTTTTCCTAGGTGTTGATTGTGTTTTTTACGTGGTACCATTTCACAGCCCAATTTGCAGTTTTGCCAGTGGTGAAGTTTTTCATGAATATGAATTTCTCCATGCAGTTTATTGGACTAGGAAAAAAAGCACAGCAGCTGCCTTTAAGGTAACAGTATTTTGTATTTGCTCTGTCTGCCAGAAGCCATAAACACACCTGTACTGCATCAGTTATTCCAGTAGAGTTTTAGGGGCAAATTCAGTAAAGCGCAAATCATATAACGCTAGTGCTTATTCGCCAGCGTGACGTAAATTCGGACAGGAATAGGACAACTTTATTTTATTTATTAAAGGTTTCCTTGGCTTGTGTAGTGTAATGTAGTGGCTGTAACATATACTTCTATTATACGTTTAACTTTGCGCCGTATGCAAATATGCGCTTTGCCTGGCAAAGTAACGGTAGCGCAACTTCTCTAAATTCACCTGGCGAAGTGCGACGAACATTGGCTAAGCCAATGCTAGCGAATTTTGGGTGCTTAGTGAATTTGCCCCTTAGTGTAAAGGTGTTGAATAAAGCACACAAAAATAAACATGCTTAAAAACAGGGGTGGAGTTTGCTCCATGATTACTAACCTCTAGGAAACAATTAGGTGTTTTGTTTAAAATGGTTCTAGGGGAAAGATTGGCTACGAGGTTGAAGGAGTGCTTAAACTAGGCAACGGGAGAGGTGGGTGAGCTACGTAGAGTATTATGGAGAAGCTAGTGTAGACTGGGCAGATTATTAAGGGGTCATGGGGAAGGAGTGAGGGGGCATACAGTTTACCAGCTAAGAGATCCCTCTATTACAAGGAGAAAAGGATAATAGTAACTTTAGATCTAATTCTCCATTACATAATGTAAAAATCAGAGTGAAAAATAGTAACCTCCGCTGTACGCTGGCAAATGCACAGAGTTTATCAGGTAAAATGGATGAGCTGGTGTTAATTGCATGTGATAAAAATGTATGTAATTGGTATCACTGATACCTGGTGGGATAAAACATGTGATTAGGCTGATAATTTAAATGGCTGCACCTATTTTAGAAGGGACAGGGATTAAAAAAGGTGAAGGAGTTTGTCTTTATGTAAAGCCAGAATTAAAGCCATGATCAAAGAAATAACCATGGATCGCACTGGGGGTGGTATGGAATCCCTTTGGTTGAGAAGGGTTTCAAAGAGAATTATCATTTGTGTATGCTACAAACCACCTTGTCTAAGTGATGAGTATGAAGCCCAGCTACTATTCTATTACAGTATTTCTGTTTTTGCTGATGATGCTAAATTATAGATCAGTTATAAGGCAGTGCAATTGCAGTGCAATTTTGTGGATATTAATCAGCTAGAGAGAGTGCAAAGATGAACAACTAGATTTGTTAAGGGGATGGAAGATTTAATTAAAAAATGTATTGTCAAGGTGGGGTTTTTCTCTCTGGAACAAATACCCTTGCAAGAGGACATGATTATTTTTATTTAAAAAATAAACATGCTTAAAAACAGGGGTGGAGTTTGCTCCATGATTACTAACCTCTAGGAAACAATTAGGTGTTTTGTTTAAAATGAACACCAGTAAATGCTAACTGCTTCTGCATTTGATAGACCTAGGTCACACATTGCACCTGTTATTACATAACCCCTAAAAGTTACATTACGCAATATGTATAGGTAAGGTCATAAGAATCAAGTGACACAAGCTAATGGTAGGTTTGCAGATCTGTATTGATGTGACACACAACTTTATTGTTTTTAAAATGCTTTAAGCATGAGTCACATCACCTTTTCAACTCCAAAGAAGAAAAAAATGTGGGTGACTCACAGTTTCTTTACTTATTAAACTGAAAGCTCTTATGCCTGTGTTATAATTAAAAAGGAAATGTTAATTAAGGAATAAATTGGTACAAATAACAATACTTCCACTAAAACAATATGCTTCCACTAAAAAGGGCAAAATAGTTACAGAATCAAAGCAGAGTACTGTTTCGTGTTCCATAAAACAATGTTTGTAAGTGATTCTATATTTATATTCTGTATTCCAATTAATTTTGGTCCACATACAGTAGACATATATATATATAGAATAATACCTGAGATTAAAAAGACTTATTTTAGAATTTAGGATGGACAGAAGCTTTAAATTCAGTCAGCACAGTGCAATAAGAAATATAAAAATATGATTATGCTGCTGATAGTTGCAGCAATTTCAGTGCACTCATTTTAATTTTGGATGTATTAACTGCATATGATGACAAATGTGAACTATAGCTCCTTAGGCCTCAAAGTTTATTAAAGTGTATAAACAAAAGCAATAACATTATTTTTTTGGGGGGCGCAAGAAGTTCTTTATGCATGCAAGAAACACTGTGGCAGGGGCTAATGGATGAAAACAGCTACTATGGCACTATAACAAGAGACCGTACAGTAAGTAAAACAGAAGTGCCATTTCTTGCCACATGTGAATAGTATGTGTAGCAAAAGGCATACATTGTAAAGAACGCTTCAGCATATATCAATAATGGGGCAAGGTTACTGGACGGGTGAAATCATAGACAGGTGGGTCTGTTTTTAGACTTTATGATTGGTTCAGTATCCTTACTGTATAAAATTTCTGTTTACAGTACTGGAACATTGATTATAAATTCAGTCCCGGGCAACATAAGCTTAGGGAATTGACAACCGCCCAAAGAATGTGCCGTGGACAGAAAAGAATATGGAGAGCATGGATTTTTACTGCTAAATTACTTGGACTAGTAAAGAAGAATAGGTAGTATTTCAAGTCTATATCTTTATTAAGCTTTACTTGTCCTTTAATTATGCAAATGCCTGCAATGTTCTTTGATTAGTGATGGGTGAATTTATTGTGGCAAGTTCCCGTGATTCGCCGCTGGTGAATAAATTTGTGAAACGCCAGGAAAAATTCACCTGGTGAAAATTTCGCCGGCGTCTCGTTTTGGATGCGGGTGTCCAAAAACACATTTTTAGCCATTTCACAAATTTCCTGAGAGATTTGGCGAAGCGAAATGCTGCAGATTTGCCCATCACTATCTTTGATCACAAGGGCACATGGCACTATTCTATTCAAAGCAAAGATTTGACAGTGGGAAACCACTTAACAGCACAGAACTGCAGCAACCTCTTACAGCATCCCTGCTGAATACTGTTGACTTTTTTTCTCTGTATGTTGCTTGCGTGGGAATAAAATAGTTGAAGTGCTACAGAAACATTAAAGCAGAGAAAAAAATGTCTTTAATAATTGCTATATTTGCATTAAATTTGAAACGAGGGCAGATTTTGCAAATATATGATGAGAATGTCGTGGTTAGTTTACTTAGCCTAGCACAAATATGTGATACTTGGATTAGGCACAGGTAATCTAAGGAAAGTCAATATGAAATCCTCCTAGTAAATCCTTGCTCTATGATTTCTTTCACCCATAGCTGCTGCTACCAGAACATGCAACAACTTGTGTAACGTTTGCTACAGGTCTTGCAACTTTCTTTGAGTTATTAGAGCAGTGGTGGATTAATGACATGTAGGGCCCCTAGGCTACATCCATAAAGACCCCCCTCTAGGCTACTGCTGCGTCCGGATGCATGCAGATACAAGTATGTGTGCACCAAAGCTCTCTACGCCGGGTTTGGTTCAGTTTCCTGTTTTGTCTATCACTTTTCTCAACATTATTTAATTTGCAACTCTGTTTTTTACAGATCCTAAATTAAAGCACAGTACCATGTCTGCCTAGGATTAATTTTGTGCCTATTTTCTCCATTGCTGGACTCTCATGAATTTTAGTTCTTTTTAGTGAGTCAGAGATGTGAGCTGTGTTATACGTGGGGTGGAAATCTGCTGTAAAATACACATAATGCAAATACAAATCATACAAATACTATAAATGTATGTAGGGCTAAACAAATGTATTTTATCAAAATGCCAGTGGAGGTTTTTTTTTTAAACAATGGTTAGGTGAGCGGGCAGAGCAACTAAAGAAAGTTAAATTTATCAAAAATAAAAGAGAAGGGAATCTGAATTTGTGTGAAGGAGCTTGCCAGTAGGTCATATTCTGAACAATGCAGTTCCTGTTATGCATGTGTTTTTTTTTTACAAAATAATATAAACATTTCAGTTATACAGGATAGCTCCCTGTTATGTGTCTGCAAATCCTGCCAAAATCTATGGCAGAATAAAGGACAGCTGGAGGTCTGGTAAAATTTCACTTGTGTATCTCTAGGATATGGATTGGTGTGTATGAAATGTTATTAAGCATGGATTTTAACTAGCAGTTGGTCTAATAATCAGACATCAAGGCAGATACAGATTCATATTACATTTGTCACAGCTGCTAGAAAGACAAAATATAAATGTAAGGGGACAAAGTTTAGCAGCTGCTGCCTAACGTTTTCTAGTGCATTATATAGTGGATAATGTATCTCCCATGGAATTTGCTCAAGATAGTGGAAGTCACCAAGGAGTTCATGGCCATTAAAGTCCACTGGCCACAGGTCATGGAACTTCAAGGTAACTTATAATATTAGAATATTCAGTATTGCATTATAATATACAGGTCTTAATTGGGACAGTGCCTACATTCCCCACCCTTCTGAATTGAATTCTGAAGTGAATAGGCTTTGTAGTCTTTATAGTCAACTATCTCCCTCTACATTGAGACGTACTAGCAATGTGAAAGCACTGCATGGAGGAAGCAGGGCCAGAACTTGGGGTAGGCAGAAGAGGCACCTGCATAGGGCGCAACGATAAGGGGGCTGCTTGGCAGGCACCTATCAAGAGTCTTCTGCCAACCCCTACTCTGTGTTCACTTCCCCCTGTAGCTCTCCCGTCTTCTTCTGCCTCACTCTTCCCTCACTCCACTCTGCTACTGCACATGTGTGCAGTCATGGCCAGACCCTACAGAAAGTAAAATTATATATTCCAGTCCTTAAGAGGAATATACTCTAAATGAGTTGGAGTGAGTGCAGAGATGTACAACTAAACTGAATGATTAAAGGCACGGAAGACTTAAATTATGAGGGTAGACTGTTATGGTTTGGGTTGCTGTCTCTGGAAAAATTACGCTTCAGAGGGGACATGATTACACTTTACAAATACATTAGAGGACATTATAGACAAATATCAGGGGACCTTTTTACCCATAAAGAGGATCACCGCACCAGAGGCCACCCCTTCAGACTAGAAGAAAAGGACTTTTGAAGCAGCGTAGGTGGTTCTTCACAGTAAGGACAGTGAGGTTGTGGAATATACTGCCGGGTGATGTTATGATGTAAAGTCCTGCACAGGTCCATTTTTTGGGACCCGTACCTGCAACCTGCAATCCGCAACCTGGACCCGCAACCCGCATTCTTACCCGCTTGGACCCAAGACCCAAACCGCAAATACCTTATCCGCAACCCGGACCCGCGACCCGCTGACCATCAAGAATCAGGAAGTGCTGTCATTGTAAACCAGAAGTGACATCATCGGAAGTAGCCATGTTCAGAAAAAAAGGAGTAAAACAGGATGGGCTGTCATTGTAAACCAGAAGTGACATCATCGGAAGTAGACATGCTCAGAAAAAAGGAGTAAAAATAGCTATGGAGAAGATCCGCGGCACGACCCTCGACCCGCTTCTGTACCCGCACCTTCTACATGCAACCCGCAGGGTACCACAGGATTTTGCGGGTAACCTGCGGGTACCCGCGGGTACCCAATCTGCTACAGGACTCTATTGTGATGGCTGATTCTGTTTAGTGGCTTGGATAGTTTCTTGGATAAACATAATATCCAAGGCTATTGTGATACTAAAATCTACAGTTTACGATATGGATGTATTGTTTATGTGAATGTACGGAGGGATCAGTAGGAGTGTGTGTATGTATGGGTGATGGGTTTCAGTTGGAGGGGTTCAACTTGATGGACTTTGGGCTTTTTTTCAACCCAATCTAATTATGTAACTATATAACTGTAAACTTCATGTTATTAAGTCAGAATCCATTGTCTATATAAAGAATAATGTACTGACAAAGGTAAAATATAAAGATATAACAAGTCAACATTAAAGGTATCGAACATTGAGGCAACTTCTACTATCTTAATATTTTGCAACATGGGGTACATCATTTTTACTCAAAAGTTATGTCACATGACAAATGGCATCACTAAGCACTGATTAGAACTAAGGAAATCACTAAGCACAGTTTACAAGTATATCCTGTATTGTACAGAAATGTTATGGCTCTTTTATATTATAACAATCTCATTTACATTATAGGTAACTGTAAAATTACTCAGTGGATGAAATATGCATGGCACAAAGAGGAACTATCATAATAAAAATAATAAATAGACAAAGTGCATGTACTATGTACTCTGTGATTTCTTTATCCCGAACAAAAATAAAGTTCCTTATTATTCAAACCGCTTTTACTGTATATTGGATATATGAAACAGAAACAATGTAAAGTATTTGTCCCTGTGTAGCCAATAATGTATATTGAGTTAAAATGGAAATCCATGGCCATAGAGTTGGCTGGTCTTTCAATCACTTTTTCACTTCAGTATTATACACTGCAATTATTGCTTAACTCCACAACTACCACTGCTTTTTTTTTTTATGAATTGCCTTTTTTTAATTTGACATGAAATTTTCCCCATACTGAGCAATGTTTCAACTGTGTGAGACGTAGCCCTCCTGAATTATACATAACATAATAATAGAGGTCACAATGCTTTATGTGCAAATCTTTTCACCTGCTGGATTTGGTTACGCCGAGGTTTCTACAATAGTATGGAAAGAAGCTGAAATCAAACTGTAGATTGCAATATACTTTGTAATTAAATATGATTTCCATTAAGAAGTAAGTCAAGGTCAGCAATGCTAGAATATTCTTGAAATGTAACATCAACACTTATTTATTTTATATGAGAAACATTTTCACCCTTAATTTGTGTAAAGAGCTTTGTTGTGCCATCAAACCCTATTTATATCAATTTATATATGGTTTTAGCTAGAGGATGTTTGGATTAAAAAAATTTGCAGCTTTGGAGGCCAGAAAAATTTGAGGCTTAAAAAATAGGCATTGGAGTGCACCCACAACCATTCTCTTTTGTATTGTAGACAGTAGCTGCAGGCTAAGCTTCCATGTGGTTTGAAGCACCCCCACACCCGCCCCTTTAAACAAATGGCGGTCCTATGCTTTTAAAAAAATGGGTGTTGCTTTTGGCAGTCTCTGCAAAAATGAATGGCAGGGGAGGACCTAGTTCTCAGACTGAAACCAATGCCAAAGTCAGGAGACAGGTATTCCAATAAATGCTACTATGCAGGGAGGTACAAGACTTTTTTTTATACTATGACCAGAGGTAAACAGTTAGGGACCCACATATGGGGTTTACCTTGACGTGGTATGGTGGCTTATCAACTTTATGATCATAACTTTGTAACTAAAAAACCCAGTTTTTGTAAACGGTACTTCTCTTTTGTATTTAATAAATAGGCCCCTAAATGTAGGGATAAAATGAGGGAACTCTCTGGAGTTTTACTGATTTTTGGTGGCCGACATGGAAGAGCAAAGTTCACACTTTTCTTAATATACGTATAAGGGTTCATATGTTTCTTACTATATAAAGGTTCCCACTTTTCTTACTATATAAGGGTTGAATGAACAGATTTGTGCAAATTTACAAGACGTGTTATGGAAAAAGTTTCCACATCCAAAATTAAAAAAGTATAGCAAGAACGCGCAGGTTTTTTACAAATTAAATGGCATGAAGTATGATGCATTTTAGAAAGGAAGCAATGATTATCATACTTCCCCTTGAATACAGTTTAACTTTAAAACAACAGTACGAGCCTAAGTATTCAATTATTTTACAGTCTCTTGTGGCAGTTTCCCCTTAACTTAATCTCACATGGCAAAGAAAGGCTGTATTTTGTAGGGCAGATTCCACATTTAGAAGTTGGATATTATAAGCATTGTTTTGTGCATTAACAAAAGACTTCAGTATTTGAGTTAAACAGTTTGTTTTATCTGCTCATGTGACCAACGTAAAATAGACATCCTGATGTGAGGTGACTTTGACCTGGCTACTTACCAGTCTGTGACTGGTAAACACTTGTCCATCCTTTAGTGCAGTTTTTAGCAGATAACTAATAAACAAAAAAAATCTGTATGTCTGTCCTCTCTATATTGTAAGTAGAAAATAACATTCTAGCACTATTTACTAGATATTTAATATATCACAGTAAGGTAAACTAAACTGTCACTTAAAGTTAGACAAAACAGATATGGGCCATGTGAATCATTAAAACCTTTACAGTTTGGTCTCAGCTTTTTTATGACATAACTGGGAGTATTGCAGCTGCCTGTGTCTGTCTTGCCTAATAACTGACTCCAATGATACAATCTATTGCTGTAAGTCTGAAGGGGTTATATGGGTTGATACTCATCAAAGATTGCTGCCTGAAGACAATAAAGCTTTGCCTGTTGACCTCTGAACATATTTGCAACTATGGGCAGTTGTGCCTTAGGCATCCCAGATTTTGCTTTCCAGTGATAGTAGATAAGTGTAACTATCTCTGTAATGTACATATTCATTAGTATGCTTTTCAGCATGTTGCCTGGTTTTCCAGATTTCCAAAGCCAAATTCTTCATGCTTTTCCCATATCTACCACATCCATGCATGATGCTAATATCTCACTATAATAAACTGCTTACAGTGTATTGTTAGCGAGGTTTTAGGCCGTTTTATTTGCATGGCAACAAAAAAAGTGTTAAATGCTGCTATGTTTAGAGCCTCAGTTATTTTATTTAAGATATTTTGAAATTTCTATGTAAATGTGTAATTTTGGTGATGAGGTTTATTTTGCCATAATCACAGCTAAACGTCCAATAATTTAAACTCCGTGGGGGTAATTTATAAAGTTCGCGCAGCGCATAATTGTTCGCAAATGGTAGTTTTGCCCATGCTTTTTCCTGAACGCTAAAATATTGCACTACTGTGCCCGTCCTTCCGGTTTTTGCGAATTCGCATTGTGAATGAATTTTCGCAAACAACTCGCAAACAAGATGGGTCTTTGCGTGAGTACAGGCACTTTGCGAGGTTGTTTTGCGCAAAAATAGCGTTAAAAGTAACTTAAATTCGCAATTTGCTAAACAGTTTTGCGAATATTTTCTCCGCCACCAAATTTGTGGCGCAGAGTGTTCGCAATTTGTGATTTTTGCCATATTTAAAAAGCTCCTATAGACATTCGCAATGTGAAAAACAAATTCGCAAATCTCATTGCACACTCTTATTCATCTTTATAAATATAACCAGGCGCAGGGCAAATTTATTCACTCTGCGAATCAATCTTCTCTGCGCGAAGTTTATAAATGACCCCCCTTAAGTTGTAGCATATTGTTGAGATCTTTGTTAAGAGACGTTGCAACAATTTTGCTCATCAAGGATCATAAAATGTCAAACATTCTCAGTAACGCTAAATAAACTTTATTGATAATCCTAGATATTTGTACAATGTAATGATATCAGTATTCTATTATTTTAGTTATTATATAGTATAAGATAGTAACAAATATAGAAATCTTATGTTTTCAAGCACAATTAAGCCTGCAACTGGAAAGTTTTCATACCAGGCCTATGCGAAAAAAAGTTGGACCAAAATATCCCTTCCACTTAGGTTTTTGGTTTCACTTTTACAGCCTTCTTCCTCCATGTTCTGAATAATGTACACATAGGGGCAAATTTATCATTATTCACTAATTTGAGGGCTAAAAGCCCTCGAATTCGGCATAAATTCGATTGTTGAATTAGAATTTGATAAAATCAAATAGTTTTAGGCCACTTTTCGAGCGCTATTTGATTTCTCTATCAATTCATACGATCGAACAGCCTTTCTCGATTCCATTTCTATTTCACAAAAAAATCATGAAATTTCGTTCTATCATACGAAAAATTTGTATGATTAGAACAATAGAGGCATTCGATCGTACGAATGCTATGCGACCAGGTAATAGAAGAAAAAGCCTATGGGGGGGATTCCCATAGGCTTCTATTGCAATTCAGTAGGTTCAATCTGGCGAAGTAGGCAGTCGAATAAAAGTTTAAAGGGGAAGTTCTTCGATCATCGAATGGTCGAATTATCGAATATTCGATCATTTGACCATTTGATGATTGAAGTACTTCCCCTTTAAAATATTTAAAAGCTCTATTTGATCTATTCAATATATTCGATGCTCGAAGTGGCCAAATTTGCGGAATTTGATCGAATTTTGAATCCTTCACACAAATTTCGTAAATGGGCCCCATAAAGTACACACACAACAGACTTCACCAAGGTGGAGCTTGTTATACACATCAGTGAAGCCCACGACAATTTAAGGTTGCTGCCCTCAGCAAGTGGCATAGCAACTATATTCCATATGTGGAGTTGATATAACCTTTTGCAAGTTTAGTTTTTTTATAAACCTTAGATGCCCTTCTCAAAGATTGAGCTCTGCATTTTGGGCACCATTAAACAACAAATAGAACAAAACAAATATATTTAAACTGGTCTCTTTTACCATATCAGTGTAGTGGTAGTGAGGTGATATAAACAATTACAAACAATATTGAAAATAAGCAGCAGACTGCCCTTCACAAAGAGATTTACAAACAGGAGTTTAAACTCAATTTAATTTTTTTGCATGCAGTAATTTCTGCATGAATTGCTCTTAGCACATAACTTAACTAAAACCACATTTGTAATTCTGTGCTTCCTCTTACGAAAGGGAAGTAGAGCCAGCTGAATTTTTGTGCAAAGCAATTGCAGTTTTGTGGTAAGTAGAGCAGCTATGTAGCATGCTTAATACCTCATAGCTAATACCTCTAATATAATTTGCAGATGTATTTTAAGACTGAAGCCTTGAGTACAGTGAATAGGAAAATACATGATTAACATACTGTGTCTCAAAAAAAAAACAGCAGGCTTTTTTTATATATCAAGTGTAAATCAGCCACATCAATAAGGGAAGTATGAAAGAGTGCTACTAACCCTTCAGACAGTTTAAAAGTAGCTTTTCTCAAGGATTCCACAAATATCTAGGGTAACCCCAAAAAAAAAATTAAACTCCATACAAAAGAATTTCAGTCACCCTTCAGTATATTGAATACCAATGATGTGCTTGCCCTCTAGCTGTGGAGGAGTGAATATTAGCAATCTAGAAATATATAAAGGACAAGAATGTGGAGATATATGGCTCATGGGGCTAAAAGGAATGTGAAACACACGGATGCTATAATCCCAGAAGGGTTTTATTTTATTAAGCTAAATGTTAGTATTTAAGGTTACAGTGGTATCAAAATGAATAGCTGTAAATTACTTTTGCCATAATAAATGTCACAAGCTTTGTATGAGGTCTAGTGGCCTATTTAACAGGTTACCAATACAACTGATAATTGACTCCTTTTTCATAATCACTATTTATACGGGGCACTAAAAATCACTTTTCTACTGAAACGATCCAAAACAGCTTGTACAAATTCCTTATCCTTCCTGCAGGGATCAGGAGTGATTCTTTTGTGAATGTAACAGCCTCTAGACACCTCCTATAGCCTTTGATGAGTGTCTGGATTCTGGATGGAGGTATTTTTGACCATTCATCCATACAAAATCTCTCTAGTTCAGTTAAATTTTATGGCTGACAAGCATGGACAGCCTGCTTCAAATCATCCCATAGATTTTTGATGGTATTTGTTGTGTTTGGTAGCCGAGGATGAGGAGGGTATAACAATGCTTTATTAACAGGTCATGCAGCCATTACATAACAGCAGTAAGTCTTACTTTCACTTTCAAGTTGTACAGAAAGTCCTGTGTATGCACAGTGCCACCTGCAGGCCTTTTGTATAAACACCACAGTATTCAAGTAAGGGGACTGTGAAGGCCATTCCAGAATATTGTACTTCTCCCTCTGCATAAATGCCTTTGTAGATTTCAAATTGTGTTTAGGGTCATTGTCGTGTTGGAACATCCAACCCCTGCGGAACTTGAACTTTGTGACTGATGCTTTGAACAGTATCCTGAAGAATTTGTTGATATTGGGTTGAATTCATCTGACCCTCGACTTTAACAAGGGGCCCAGTCCCTGAACTAGCCACACAGCCCCATAGCATTATGGAACCTCCACCAAATTTGACAGTAGGTAGCAGGTGTTTTTTTTGGAATGCAGTGTTCTTCTTCTGCCATGCATAGTGCTTTTTGTTATGACCAAATAACTAAATTTTTGTCTTATCACTTTGTTCCAAAATCACTATGGCTTGTCTAAATGAGCTTTTGCATACAACAAGTGACTCTTTTTGTGGCGTGAGTGCAGGGCTTCTTTCTCATCACCCTGCCATACAGATATTCTTTGTGCAAATTGCACTGAATTGTAGAATGATGTACAGATACACCATCTGCAGCAAGATGTGCTTGCAGGTATTTGGAGATGATCTTTGGATTATCTGTAAAAATTCTCACAATCCTCTGCATATGCAGCTCCTGTATTTTTCTTGGCCTGGACTTTATAGAAACTGTGCCTGTGGCCTTCCACTTCCTGATTACATTCCTTTCAGTTGAAACTGATTGTTTAAACCTCTGAGATAGCTTTTTATAACCTTCCCCTAAACCATGATACTGAACAATCTTTGTTTTCAGATCTTTTGAGAGTTGCTTTGAGGATGCCATGCTGTCAGTCTTCAGAGGAGAGTCAAACAGAAGTACAACTTGCCACTGACCACCTGAAATGGACACACCTGCCCATGAAATTCAAGGTTTAATCCAACCAATTTGTTGTATCTAGTAATCAGTTTTCAGCAGTTCCATGCATTTAAATTAGCAAAATTACAAGGGTACCCAAAATTCTGCACAGCCAGTTTTTCAATTTTGATTTAATTTCATACAACTGAAAACTGCTTCACTAAAAACTTTGTTCAAAAAACACGGCAGATGTTCGAGGGAAATGAAAGCCACTGTTATCTTTTTTGTTGAAAGTGGATTAAATTATTTTGCAGACTGAGAGGGTTTTTCACTTTTTTCATATGACTGTATAAAGTTATGTTAATACTGTATGTACAGTATTATAGTTGTTATATATAGAATACTACAGTTCCCAGAATCTGCTACAGGTTAGAAAGCCTTTGTGTGTGCGATGTAAGTGATTGTTTATTGGTTTTGGTTTTCTTCCTAAACCATAGTTATCTGTCCCTGTGAGAGTGTGAATGAGAACTCTCTATCTGAAGCTGTACTGTATGTTCCCGCATCAAAGTGAATAACAGTTATTCATGCCTCCCAGATTTGAAATATGTAAAGAGGGACGAAAAGATCTGCCACGGTAAAACATTTTTTGACCATATCCATTTTGTGGCCACACCCCCTAAATGCCATGTCCATTTTACAAAATTTGGCAGGCTATATAAAGTTTGAACACATTTCTGGGGGGGTTTATGGTCATGTTTTAAGTTCTCCCAAGAGACTTTCTTATCTTAAATAGTTGCACTCTAAATGCAGAGTATTCTGAGCTCTTGGTCAAAAGCCTTATTTAATTTTCCGAGCGTTTTTATCATTTTCTGGCGTCAGTGCAGGAGACCAAAGAGAAACTTTAAAGTGAGAAAGCAGGACTGTGGACTGAGGGACTGAGATGTCAAAATTGGGACTGTCCAAAAAGAAAGGGAAAGTTGGGAGGTATGGTTCTTATAGACATCCCTTCAAATTCATAAGCATCAATAGATTGATAGATTGAATAGGGGTGATTACACCCTTCTGTGACAGAATCTGATACCAGGAACTCTGGTTGGTTATCTCACCCTTTAACTTTAGAATGTTGTACTGGGCAAGTTGCAACAGTTTGAGGCATGGCAAACAAAGAATTTAGCAAATCACACCAACATGATAAATCTGTTAAGGTGTTTGGTTTCAAGAACAATATTTGATTTACTGAATATTTGATTCAAATCTGCCCTTGTGCCAGGTTTGTTGGACAGGATATTGGCTGCCCTCTATAGATTTCAGCAACACTGCTTTAGACAAATGGCTACAGTAGTAGCACAGCAAGCAATACCCTTTCCAGAGTCAGTGGAGGACTCCATTCAAAAATGAAAGGGGAAAAATGCTTTTTGTGGCTCCTGATGAGGTAGGGGATTGAGGAGCATTTGATGGCAGGCACAGGTAAAAAATTGGTGGTCTCCTTTTTACTTCAAGTTACTGAGAGTGCATGGTGTTACTAGAAGCTTTGAAGTTTGTCAAGTGATAAAGAGTTATAGGAGAGGGTCTACTCAGGCAGATGAAAGATATGTATTAGCCTGGTTTAAAAGGTATGTACTGGTTGCAGGTTAGACACTGTTTTAAGGGGATGTATCGGTTGTGCATTCATCACAAGTCAATAGTTAAATAAGACAAGTAAATATGTTTTTTTTCAAGCAGTAATAGAAATACTGTACACATGTACTACCATCTTCTAAGAAAACTGGTTTGGTCACTCTAGTAGTTACATTTAACATACAGTACTATAATCAATGTCACAGAAGATCCCTAGGTGCTTTCCATTTATATTTTTTTCGAGAATGACATAATTGTCATTATTACCTGTTTCATCTGAGGTATAGTTATCAAACAGGGCAACAGTTGAAAAGATAATCCTCCACAAAGTTTTCAGGACATTCTATAAAAGCCTATGCAAATGAGCTTTGCTCTGCTAGTGAGATAAATTATACATGACAGTGAGTGATGTGTCCGCATTTTATCTTTACAGATTTCTGGAACCGAGTCCTTTGGCTCAATTCATTTGCAGCTACAGGCAAACCATGATTTACATTTTTCAATGGACCAAAAAAAATAAAACCTGGAAAATCATAAAATTTAAAGACTACCTTTTGGAGTACTTGCACCTGAACTGGGAACTGGCATATACAGTATATAAATATGGCAGTGTCTGTACATTGCCCTTCCATAAGTATTTTAGTACTCATTTCTACTTAAAATCTAAGAAATGCTCCTACTGAAATGAATTAGAACAAGAAGAGACTGTTAAAATTCCTTGGAAATGAGGGTGCATACAATTGGGGGTTGACTGTATGCTGCAAGCTACTGAAGGAATTGCTGGAATTATTCCAAATTCACACTGATGGCAATATTAGCATTGGCACTCCCCACACGTTTCAAGGGAAAAGGTATTGATGCAGGTTTATATGTGAGTAACATAAAATCACATTTGGTTTGAATTCATGTTACTGCTTATTTTGAGTTTGTAAATAAGACCTACTCTCAACAAAAATGAAATCTCATACAAAAACATGTTAGGCAAGATTGAAGAAGAAATACAATCTACCCTGTGATTTCAAGTAAATTGTTCTTTAATTCATGCAGTAGTGTTTTCATTATGCAAAAGGGGCTTTTCTCAAGATAACAGTAATAAGCTGTAACCCTAATTTGTCTTAAAAAGGTAAATTCCAACTAATGAGGGAGAGAATGGGCTACACTGGACCCTCTTTCAACAGGATGGGCTTTCGCTATGTGGAAAGAGCACATGAGGGTGTTGTTCAACTAAACTTCAATACTGCAGATAAGTGTAAAATAACAGAAAAATATGCCAGGGGTTCTTTGCAAACAAAATAACAACAGGCTTTATTCAAAATAAAGCACCACAGGGTACATCACATTTACAGCACGTGTGATCCAGGCAGAATGACTCCAATCAAGGAATAGCAGGGGAAGTTGAAGTATACGCCTTCCTGGTTGTCAGTACCTCATGTGATCCAGATCCCTACAGTAGATGGGGAACAGGGATAGAACAATAACCCAATTCCTTTGTCAGTACTACAAGCAGAGCCTGGGGGGAGAGTCACTCCCTTCTATCCATCTTGATGGAGCTCAAAGCTGCTCTTGCTAACTAAAGCTCACATACTCACTCCTTCTAGCAAGTGCTATAACAGTGGCTATCCTGCACACTAACTAACCTCATTCATGGGGTCCCTGTTCCCTGACTTCTCTACAGGGGTTGTCCCTTTGAGCCTTCTGGGGCTTTGTTGACTCCATGCTCAAAGGACATCCACCCAGATCAGCTGCTGTAGGCCCTCCCCCTACCAAACATTATGTTACAGTGAGGCAGGATATGGTCATCAACCAAATAGCCAATGAACTGGGTATACAAAATAAGTACAAATGGTTACATGGGTTTTAACACTTCAACAAGAAATGAGATTATGGTAGGGAATGATGTCATAAGGGCCATTCATCCTATGGGTCCCTACAAGTATACTGTATATCTAGTGAGTCAGCACACAAGCAGTCCACACCATTGAGTGACAACATGGACATTATTTTGCAAACTACAATTAACCCCAAATGGAATGGTTATGGAACCATCTTATTGTTCCTTGAAATACAGTATATGTTTCTGCCCATCAACCCTTTACTTTACTACTTATAGTAGTGGAGTTGGATAGGTTATAGCTTCAATGGGAACAGGGTCTGGGATTCATAATATACAGAGTTGCTTCTTATCACAAATATAGATTTGAAAAGCACTTTTCAATTTTAGAATTTCTTAAGACCTAATATATTAGGAACTTCTTTGTAAATCTTTGTAAATACCAATATCAATGACGCAAATGTTATTTTGTGTTGTACAAGTTTTCTATATAAATGCATATATAAAGTTCTATTTAGTAAATGTCATATTGAATTTGTATAACTGGACAGAAATCCAGGACTATCTGCTTAAAAATATAGTAGATGTAACATTGTGCGCTATACCTTTTGAATTTAAGGAATGCAGGCTATTTAACATGTTATTACATGGTCTGCCTTGCATATGCAGTGTAAAGCCTTCTGAAAACAGAAATTATTTACTTGCCTTGTGCCAATACATAATTCTGCTTTAACACCAAAAATTAGAATTTACTCCTATATAAGGCATTACGGGCAGATACATGCAAATCATTCCTTTATGTCCCTGTGGCCAACTATGCATCCAGAACTGCTGGTTTATAGCACAGGTACAGCCTAATGGTTCAGAGCCATGTATCCAAATTTGCATACAGCCTGTTTCCATCTTGTTAGATCTCATCAGTGCAAGATATTGGAACATGACTTCTGAGTATTTCCAGAAATACTAGAATAAATCTATGTCCATTTTGTATTTTGAACAAAGTAATTATAACATTATTTCACAGTGTGGTTATTATAAAACATACAGTTAGAGACCTATCTATCATGTGGTCTATCACAGGTGATGTTGCCCTAGCAACCAGCTTTTTGCTTTTGTTTTCTAACTTGTAGGTGAGTTTTGAAATCCAATTGCTAATTGGTTGCTATGGACAACACCACCAATCGTGATTTTCTCCAGTCTTTTACACAACATGATAAATATGCCCCTTGGTGTGTTTTTCATCATTTTATTGCAGTTATTATCTAAATTGTTAGCTTTAGAAATGTACAGTATAGCTAGCAGTAAATTATATTTTAATTGTTTTGATCCCTGGGAGCGGCATCACTTATGTAGATAAGATTTATTAAAGGGATCCTGTCATGTTTTTTTCAAAACGCATCAGTTAATAGTGCTGCTCCAGTAGACTTCTGCATCAATCTCAAAAGAGCAAACAGATTTTTTTTATATTCAGTTTTGAAATCTGACATTGTACTAGCCATTTTGTCAATTTCCAAGCTGCCCCTGGTCATGTGACTTGTGCCAGGAGGGAACTGCTTTCTGGCAGGCTGTTGTTTTTCCTTCTCAATGTAACTGAATAGTACACAGTGGGACATGGGTTTTACTATTGAGTGCTGTTCTTAGATCTACCAGGCAGCTGTTATCTTGTTACCTTCCCATTGTTCTCTTGTTAGGCTGCGCCGAAAACGATGCGATGCGCGCCGAAAACGACGCGACGCGCGCCGAAAACGACGGCGACAGACGCGCGACAAAATTGACGCGACGCGCGACAAAATCGTCCCGCGACTCGTTTCGCGAATTTTTCGCCGTTTCGCGAATTTCTCTAGAAATTCGCGAAAAATTCAGCGAAGCGAATCTCGGGAGATTCGCCCATCACTAGTAATAAGTTTAATGGGAAGTGTAAATTATTCTAAGTGATGAATCACAAGAAGTCTAACAACTGGGTAAACCAGACTTTACATCTGGTACAACAAAACAACTCAACTTTTCTGGGTAGATGGATTACTGGTAAGGATGGCACGATAGTACTGGATCTATAATTTAGAAATCTGCTACCCAGAATGGCCTAAACTATATCTAAGGTTTTATACAGTATTTTTAGTAAAGCAAAATTTCAGAAAATCCATTAAATGAAAAGTACTCTTTCAGGCATTCCAGGTATTCGATTCTAACAATCAGTGTTGCAAAATCATATATTGGAACAATTTTATTTTCCTCTGTAGCCATTTTCAAACTTTAGATACCATATTTGCTGGCGTATAAGACTACTTTTTCCCCCTGAAAAAAATGCCCCTAAGTGGGGGGTCGTCTTATACGCCGGGTACTACTTCATCCTACTTCATCCGACGTCGATCGCGATCTGCCCCACTGCTCCTGCCGCACTTCCTGGTTGTGACGTCAGAAGTCTCGCGAGACGAGACTAGACACGCAACCAGGCAGCAGTGAGTTCTGAGAAAAGAGCGCGGGGAGGCAGAGCAAACAGAGTTTGAACAGCAAGACGCAGAAGGTAGGGCTAAGCACCTAACTGGGACACAGGGAAACATGGACACAGTGACACAGAAGGCGGTCTGAAAGCAGCAAGTAGGGACACAGAAGGGGGCTGACAGCAACAGTGACACAGCAGGAGGGCCAACAGCAGCAAGCAGGGGCACAGACGGTGTGCAGAAGAGGGGGTAGTCTTATACGGCGAGTATATAACAAACTGTACATTTTAAGTGGAAATGTTGGGGGGTCGTCTTATACGCCCAGTCGTCTTATACGCCGGCTGGGATCTCTAAACTGTACATTACTACTATAGGCGGGTTCTTCAGAAGGCTATTACTAGCAGTAACACATTTATCATTCACCTATGAACAGAGGGTAAATGTTAATGGACTAGGCTGAATAGATAAAGATTCATTTCCTCCTACCAAAGGTAAATATATATTTTTTTCTTATGTTGCAACTTCAACTTCAGGTCTAAACATGAAACAAAAATGCCAAATATTCTATGAGGGTGACTCACAAAGGGACCACAGGGATCATAATGTTTGGTTGTATATTACACAGAGCTATAAGGCTTAACATTTTAACACATATTGTAAACTACTATACAATAAACATATTCTCAGTAAAATATGTTTAGTTACTAGATGTTTTGAGGGTTTGCCTCATGACAACTATGAAATTATTCCTGCATTCTGTCAGTCTAGCCAGGTTTTGACCAATGCTTATTGGCTAGTACAAAAGTGACTTATAGTACAAATTGAATTTATTAGACTGTTGGGGAGGCTATAATAATTTGCATTGGTAATACAAATTCACAACCATTTGCATTTCACATTGTAATATACTTTGCTCATTGCACACTTTTAAGACATGCTTTAAGATGTAATGGTGTAATATTTTGGTGCAAACTTCAGTAGGAAGTTTTATTACATAAACTGAGCACAATCACAGACTAAAAATGTACAATCTTTCTTCCACTGTTGGGGAGGTCACTAAAAAGTTTCCAGATTTTCAAAAGCTATATTAAATTTGTGCAAAGGAACATTTGTTTGTACAGAGGCATACATTTTCTCATTGAGAATTTTTCTGCTGTTACTGACTTTTATTACATTCCCCTTTCGTTTTTTACAGCACTGGATCCTTTCCTTGTGTACTACTCAGCTACTCTGTTTCTTATTTTTCCCTAATTTCTACTGCTTTTTATATATGAAATCAAGAATATTCTCTAAAATGCGTTTAACTCTATAGCTGTCAATTTATTTTTAGCATGTGCAATATTTTTTTCTCCCATTGAAATGTATACAAATGTATACAATTCAAAACTTATAGATGTGGTTTCCAAAACAATGAGAATAGCCCAAAAATTGTCAGCGAAACGTGTGTTACAGTGACTTGCAAAAAAACACAGACTTTGGCAGGGAAAGGTATGTGGAAACTGTTGTTGAATCTCTGAAGCGTGCATTTCGGAGTGTTTCCCATCTGTCACCTTTAGCAAATATCGTAAGCAAACAGTTCCCCACTTTTGAATTGGAAATTGATGATAGAAATAATCAGAGCAATTTTGGTTAAGATTAGACCAACTGCTTAGGCTAATGTTACACATGGTGTTTTCTCCCGTGTAACAACCATGACAGTAATGGAGTCTGCCTGTCACTGCACACGGGTGGATTTGGGACAGAAAATATTTTCTGTCTAAAATGTATTTTCTGCCTACCAGTGGGAAACTGTGTGTGTCTGTGTTACATTTGTAATAGTGTCAGTAATCCCCTTATCTCTCCTGCAAGCAATTACACAATGTGATGAATTCCTCTGCTAAAGGCCAGCCAACATTTTAAAATGCATAACTTTGAGACACACATATGAAATAAATATGCATACTTACTTGTGCACTTCTATTCATAAAAATGTATTAATTTAAAAAAAACAACATTGCGGCAGTGTCAAAAATAACAATAAATCAGCCAATGATGTACCCTTGGTGTTGTTGCCACTCACCTTTGTGAGGTCTTTGTTCAGGTAGCAGCTGCTCAGGTTTGCCATGCTTGCAGTGATTCCTAATGAGCATGCATATGCTTCCAGGCATGGGTAAAGGTATCATTCATATATTTGTATACATTTTAGTTGTTGACATAGTAATCACAACAATTGCTCACATATAGAGCTTATCCATAAAGTAGATATCTGCAAATGTTATGCAAAAGAGCCAGGGTGTTCATTACTATGATGTACTGTGATAAAATACAACTTGAAAAAAAACCTTTATTAAGAGAGGTATACCTCCAACAAATGAATCCTTATCTGCTAGGCAAGTGTAAGAAACCAATATCATTTAGGAAACCACATCTGTTTTAAATTGAGAGTTTTGTATTATCACCATTCCATGCAGGGAAAATATATTACTTAGATGTATATTTATGTTATCAGAATAAAATCACCAACTCTTCTGATATGATAAGGAGTTTTTTTTACTGTGCACACAGAGACAGCTTATGTGTAAATTCAGTGCCAAAAAAAAGAAAGGAAATTCCAAGAAATCCTCAGCACAGGAGTGTTTACTTCCAAAGCCAGACGTCTATTAAACTGTAGGCTAAATTTGCAAATCAAGCACATTTTTAGGCACAACTAAAAACTACTCAGGATAAAATACTTACCCATGTATAAGTTATAACATATATTATTTAAGAATGTTCCTACTGCTCTTTATATTGCCTTTGAAATAAAAAGGTCCATAAACATCATCACTGTACCTACAAGTTACACAATCAGTCAACTTTGTTTTGGTTATGTTGATCCGCATGGCTGTGTTCTTTACTGGGTTTACCATAGAAAGTGCTTAATATTGTTTATATGAAGAGAATTCTTAGTCAACACTTAAGAAATCCTGAAGCCCTGTGCAACTGGACCTTGGCTACCAAACACAACACCTTGACCACAAACATGTCATAGAGGTTAACAACTACAACCAGGCATATTCCACCAGACACAATGTACAAGGCTTGACACTACAGTACTTCTTAAATTTGCTTACATTACTTATACATTTGGGAAGGCCAGGCAGATACTACATGGATATGTGGATAGGATAAGGTAGAAGACCATTAATGAAGGTATTTCAGCTTTTGGTGGGGCCAAATACCTCTAGAGGACACTGTTTGATAAATAAATATATGGATAACTTGAGAGTTTAAATAGTATGTCAGTTCCAAGAACATATATGCATATAAATAAAGATGTGGAATAGTTTAATCCCAAATGTTTTCATACATTTTCCTACTCGGAATATATCAAGCTGTCACTTGAGCATTTTAGAAGATAAAAAACCTTTATCCCTTTAAGCATTTTTTGGCCTGATTTTCTAGTGTATTGTGCAATATGGTGAAGCAACACTTTGACACTGAGATGCTACAGCTGAAAAAGATCAGTGTTTACCAACTGTAAGGCTGTTGCTACGTGCTCATCCACAACTGAATAAATGTAGGATTCTGAAGTCCAACACATTAATTGTTAGGGTCTTAAAAGAGACTCACTTTAGCTTAGGAAGTCAGTCCCTCAATTGAATCTAAGTAATCATAAGATTCATAAAATAGCTGCTTCATGGAAGATATTTTGAGTTTTATTTAGGGATGCACCAAATCCAGGATTCGGCCTTTTCAGCAGGATTTGGCTGAATCCCTGTGCCTGGCCGTACCAAATCTGAATCCTAATTTGCATATGCAAATTTGGGACGAAAAGGAAATCACATAACTTTTTATCACTAAACAAGGAAGTAAAAAATTTTTTTTCCACTTTTTCCCTTCTTGTCACTAATTTGTATATGCTAATTAGGATTCAGATTCAGTTTGGTATTCGGTCAAATCTTTCATGAAAGATTCGGCTGAATCCCAAATAGTGGATTCGGTGCATCCCTAGTTTTCTTTTTGGCACACATAGTACTAGATTTTGGTTTAGGTCTCATATGTGCTGTAGTAAATACTTAGATGCAAAAATCATTACATACAATATAAAAAGCTGTACAATATGTCACATTAATATGTTTGCAGTAAATATTTCATACTTCACAAAAACTAAGGATGCACCAAAGCCACTATTTGGGATTCGTCTAAATACTCTAATCCTTTGTGAAAGATTTGGCCAAATACCAAACCAAATCCTAATACTAATTTGCATATGTAAATTAAATTAGGGACGGGAAAGGAAAAAAGTGTGATTTATTTTTCACTTCTTTTTTTGTGATTAAAAGTCATGTGACTTTAAGGTCTCTTTTGCATTCTTATAAAATAGCAAGCAACACTTTTATTTCCAGTTTATGTGTTATTCCAGGGGATTAGGAATAACAAGGGTCTCTGCCTGATCAAAGTGCCCCATACAAAGGGGTGTAGGAGAGCCTAGATGACTAGGAGTTAAGTGTGCAAAAGACACTAAAATAGAACAGAGTTAGAAATCCCTACCCATTAAAGACTACAAAGCAAAACTGTAGTAAATAAGTTTAAAGACACAGTGAAGCAGACAACCTAACAGACTTTATTAGTTTAATGCTGTTCTTTTTTTATTGAACCAATATGTGACTTTTTGTATTGCTAATGCCTGAAAAAAACCACTTTACAGCAGAAAACATTCCAGATGTTTCAGGGCAGTGAATGCATTACAAAAAATAAGTATGTTTAATTAGTTCCTTGCACTGTGCCTGTGCCATCAAGTTCTTATTCTGCTGGTTGGGAAATAAGCCATACTCATGATTTTTTTTTTTTTTTTTTAAATCTATGTCAGTAAGGATTTCATAGTTGCTTAGATCTTATTGCAAAACTATGGTTAAGACTCTCTTCAGTCTAACACACCCTAAGACTCAGCAGGATCTCTAAAGTTTCATGTGCCCCCTCTGATGTTGCACTGGCTTTACCAAGGACAGCATTGAACTTGTTGACTATATTAGTACTGATTAATGTAACTTAATATCTTTTATTGTGTATGTCATCTGAATGGAGCATGAACTAAGTGGCTTGACCTCTTATTTGCCACTTCTGTTTAATGGCTAACTTCTGCAATTTATTTTTACCGTTAGTTCCTTCTAAATACAGGAAGTCATTTTACAGAAATAAAATACACGGTTTTATTTACTTAAAAAAATGAATAAAGGGACAAACTAAATACAATTTAAATGGTACCCCAAATGGTTAAAGGTTAATCTTTAATTGATTATTTTCAGGCTCGGATTTGCGGGTGGTGAACATTGGGGAGGCTCCCACTTGCCACATAATCACTGGGACTGGATGGGAGATTTTGACAGAGGTTTGAATCTGCAGCTCATCCAGACCCCAGTGGAAGAGATTACAATGGACCCAAAGGGGCAGAGCCGGCAGGGGAAACAGGTTATCGTTATTGTAAGGGAGGGGGTTGGGGTATCGCCTGCTGTCTGAGCAAATGGGGGTGTGATTGGGGGCCTAGGGGCGCAATATCTTGAAATACAGGCCTGAGTATCAGGTGCCGTAGGGACAATTTGCACAATTAACTGTTATAATTAATAAAACAGAACCCTGAATGTAATTAAGCAGTCATAAATCCAAATTGGTGACAAAGCAATCCTAATGGATAGGCTTATGCTATGGTATGATTATAAAATTACAGAAATATCCTATGTCCCAAACACTCTGGATACATACCTGTATATGAAGAGCAGACATGCCAATATATTGATTTGTAAGAGAGAAATCGGTTTCTTTTACTGATGGTTTAATCCACTTCAGTTTAACAAGTCTCCACATGGCTCCCTGCAGCAGATACGCAGAGAGGGCCTTACAGGGGGCCTTAAAATCTTGGACAACTGCACACTTTTTTATAAATAAAAAAGATGGACAAGGTTACAAAGGTTATGTGTTATTCGTACAAACACTGTAGCCCATCATAACTGTCCATGTGTTTATTCATTGCCCAATTTACTTTCTCAGGCAACCAGGTAGGTGGAAAATACATGCACAGAACAATGTGGTGAAATCAGCTGAAAGTTCCTATTAGAAGTCACACCTTGGCACGTATCTGTTTTCTGAACTGGGAACTCCACTGCCATCTCCCTAAAGCTCACTTATTATGGGGTAGAAGGTGGCTATGTGTAGAACAGATTAGATAGGTCTCTGGAACCATTTAAAAGTGTAACCCAGAAAGCATTACTAGTATTATTTTTGCAAAATAAATGCGAGAGCACTCCAAGGCTAAATAAAAATAATTTTAAATACAATGGAAGTGCTACTGATTTGGCCAAATTAACAAACATAGAGAAAAAGAAGGGGGGTTGATCAATGCACATTCCCTGGTTCCCTGTCTCATAAGTAATCCAGTATCTATGCCATTGCATGTATTTACAAAATCAGTATTATTATTACTATTTATGTTTATTGGGAGAACACAAATAGTATGAAAGAAACAAACCAATTCCAAATTATGGAACAAGCATCTGGTAACAGTACCCTGCCCAATAAAAAAATACTTTAAGTGGACATTGATTATTAAACATAAATGATTAGCTATCCAGTCAAGAAATACTATGGCAAATCCCTCTGTATAAATATCATTCCAAAGTATTACAGTAAAGATGGCCACACAATATTACATTTAGGCCATTAGGTTTTTTTTAAATCAAATGCTCTTGAAAATATCCATTATAGCATTACAGAATTGAAGATTACTAAGTGCCCGTTCTATCAGAGATTTTCTTAGAGTAACCATGTATAAAAATCTGATCAATAGTAAATAAATATTCTCCCTTTTAACGTACATTTGTAGGCCATGGTCCAATAGCATTTGTTCCTTGATCATGGTCATTAGATGATCTCATGAGTGGTTTGTGCTGGCATGATTATTTTTTTCTCTGGAGCAAGCCTAAGTGATCTCAGTCTTGTTCCCTGGAGTGCAACTTCACAAACATTTTCAGTACCGGCACTAATTCAAGTAAAAAGCCCATAGTCAAGCTTCTAGAATTAAAGTCTTAACAGTGAAGTAACAAACCAACCAACTAGAGCACTGCAGGAGACAAAAGTTAATTAATGAATTTTAATTTGCCTGATTATAAAAGTTGTATTTCAACAAAACACCAGAAACTTTTGTATGTTTTAATTTTATTTAATACTTTGGTTCATTCATTAAAGCTGGTATGTTTTGATTACTTAATGCTATAATGAATCCATTAAGTCAAAGGTGAATTCTGATCCCATATGATTCTTTCTGTATTGGTGCTGCTCATAAGAAGATACTTATATAGTAAATTATCCCCCCGCTTATTTTTGTATTCTAATAAGTGCTTTGCAGTGACTCCCCTCAAAATAACCACCATGCACTGCAGAAAAATGTTGGTCTGTGTATACAGTAAATGGTTTATGCAATTATGTATGCAATGGTCATACCACTAACTATTACAGCTGCTACCCATTTTATATCCCCCACATTTCCCTATTGTTTTATCTAATGATCAATTTTTTCCACCATTATACCGGAGCTTGCTACTACATTCTATCATGTTAACAACTTGTTGACCAGCAATTGTTTAGGCAGTTAACAAGCTCATATATTGTCCCTATTATCAATTGTTGCTCTTGGGCTTTTAGATAGGTGAAAATTTGATAGACAATGTGGAATCAACTTTTTCTCAGCTTGCATAAATGATTACATAATTTCTATGTACTAAGAATGGTATGTGTGACATTGTATATACAATGTATACACATATATATATATATATATATATGTGTATACATTGTATATACAATGTCACACATACCATTCTTAGTACATAGAAATTATGTAATCATTTATGCAAGCTGAGAAAAAGTTGATTCCACATTGTCTATCAACTTTTTATATATATATATATATATATATATATAACAGCACTGTTGTTCGGCACTCACTGTGAGTGCCGAACAACAGTGCTGTTTTGTATTATTTTTTTGGTTTGAGTACCCAGGTTGTACTTTTTTCGAGGAGTGCTGTCTGCACCTGCTTATTTTTATTTATATATATATATATATATATATATATATATATACTTGCTGTTGAGAGTGGTGAGTGCCGATATTTGGTTAATATATAAATATACATACATATATACTATATACTGTATATATTTAACAGATAGGGGATAGAATAAGCACTTATGATGCTTTATTAGTTTGCTATTACCAGGAGGGGAAATAAAGCTTAATGCTTCCTTGAGTTTGATCCAGAAAGCATTTAAGGAACTTTCACAATTAGTCTTGAGTAAAGTGCTGGTAACTGTAACAATCAAATCTGCATGTTAAGTCACATGCTTCAACTAAGCATTTCTTTCACTTACTTACTTATTGCAGTACAACAAGGACCTCTTCTATCATGAGGCAAGCTGAGATCTTTTCCTCAGGCCAGTTACAAGGAGCACCAATAACTGTCTCTTATCAATTTAAGAGAGAGCACTGTTGCCTTCAGTGCACTAGTGATATGCCCCACTTTAAAAGAGAATCTCACTGTTCTTTGGATTTAATAAAAACATAACCAACAAATATTAAAATATAATAAAGTGAGCTATTAAATCTTTGCATGCACATCGTCATTGAACACCAGGCAGGAGAAAATGGAGATTCTAACTGTAACTGCTCATTCATAGTTAATTCACATTTCATGCACATTCAAACTGATATGAGAGTGATAGTGGTTGCCTGCCTGTAATAGCATGCTTTACACACTCATCCAACTTTTATACGTCTCTTCAGAAGCCTTGTTACATAACTAAAGAACAGATGAGGCTCCCAGCAACCCTTCCTGATACCTGCCTGTGTAGGGCTAATTTATCCATGAGGTGACTGTGCCTCTCCTTTGTAAAATGCTGAGTAAACCCTGAACAGAAGGAGAAGCAGGGAACAGGAAAAACACAACACCAGCTGTCTGGAAGGGATATAGAAAGGCTCTGAAGCTTATCTGCTTCCTGTATCTTCACAATAATTATAGCAATACAGGACCACCACTGATCTTTTCCTCCTTGTTCTATTAAAACAATTACCTGGATTATCAGCCATGCACTAAAGTAAATAAAGCAGCATCTCACAGGTTTCAGTACATTTCCAGTTATGTTGTACATGAAACTATATTTCAGTAACATTAAGCAGACGGTAAAAAAAAGACATGCAAGAGAGATTTAATAATGCATTAACATCCCCATTAGCTGGCTTTAAGACAAAATGAAAAAAAAAATGTTCTGGAACATGCTATCAATAATTGATCACTTTAAATCTTTGTGTGCTGATGACTTTTGTTTCACATTTCTTTAGGTCACAGGAATTGCAGTACCCACAAATTGGCAAGTGTAATGTCATATTATGTTATATGAGTGTATGACTATATAAAATGATAGGATCAGGGCCGCTCCTCAGGGGGCAGTGAGTGGCCAGCTACACTGGATGGCAAAAAGCCACCTCCTGTAACTTTAAGACCTGGATTTCCAATTTTGAAACCGGAAACTTGATTCCATTAGTGCAGAAAGTGCTATAGCACTCATTACACTATTGGGGTTACACTACCCTTTGATGCACTCTGATGCTTACGTTTTAAGTGCCTAGTGGGAGAAGGAGATGGGCATTGAGGGCTGTTGCTCAGCCCCAGAATCAGAAGATGAACAGAAGTAGATTTACAGTACATAATGAAATTCTGATACACATCAAACCAGCATGCAATAGAACAGAAAAACATTGCTAAACAGGATGCTGCCCATATGTGGATATTTGTAGATTTGAGAGGAAATGACTCCTGCAGCTGAATATTTATCACACAATACTGTTGGTTTGGTAAAAGGAATACCGGTGTTGTTTTATACATGGGCTTTGTTCTCAGTGTGGTGTTGTTGGAAGGGCTTCCAAGCCAAAGGTCACACAATAAACCCTAGAGACAGTAACATCACAAAGTTAATGACATGAATATGATGCAATAAGCACATACAGTACAGTGAGAAGGAACAGAAGACAGTTACATTGTGTTTACCTTTTAGCAATGTATTTTTTAATGAGTTGTTAAATGTTACATACTAGTTTTATTATATTATTTAAATGTTTACATTAGGTACTGGCACAGCAGAATAAAAAGAGGGCACTGGGCACCCCTGCAATGTAAAATCTTTGAAGGGGCCTGGCGCACACAAACTGCCCCTGCCAGCACCACACCACCCCCTCTTTCTGCATGCTTGTGTGGCCATATGCAAACATTTAAAGTGGAAGAAACTGGGGAGGGCGATTTTCAAGCTATAGAGGAAGCCGACCCCAGGGTCTGGGCCCACCTTTTCCCCAGCCCTCCTATCAGCACCCTCTATAGATACGCCACGGCATGGCAATAAGGGATCCCATTAAATAAAGGAAACACATACATAAAATACAGTGTGTCGGAGCCCATACTGCAAATCAAAAGTCTATAACAAATCCAGATTTCTAAAGGCCCATTAAAAATGTAAGTGTATTGTGCAACGTGCATCAGATGCCATACACTATGTTTTTACCCATAACGCAGCATTGTCCCCCAATTTCAGTGTCATTGGTGTTCAAATTATGCTTATATGTTTTTTTAAGTGCAAGTCTGCTTCACAGTGGGAATCTGGAATTTACTATTAACTGTTAATCAAGCCCCAGGTATCCCTGTGTTAAAGGTAAGTTGCAGCTCTACCACACTACCTTGAATTGTAGTAGGCTGAATGGAATTCATTATCAAACAGGAGCCTAACCCTACTTCTAGCTAGATCAAGCAAATTCGATAATAAAGAACCTCCTTAAAATATTTAGAATGATGCAATATTTTAGGATTTCTGGGTAGGAGCACCAAATGTTTGCAAAAATCTAGAGCCCCTGTTCTTTTGCATTCAGCAATTAGTCATAACTTTTTGATAAGCGTTTGTTCATTTTTTTTTCATCATGATGCTTTATAGTAAGGTATGTTTCTATGCAAATCTAATCAATCTAAGCCTAAAAAATTTTACTTAATTTAGCTCAGCGCTATCACATCAAAGCGAATGATCAAATGGTGCAGGGAAATTGTGTTAGTCAAGTCAGAACTAATTAGCCTGTTCCCAGAACATCATTTTTCTTCAAGTGAAAATTGGCCTTCATGTATTAAATTACTGATTCAGGCCTAAATGTTTTATATTACCAGTGCGTGTTAAGTACTGTAAATGTGAAGTGTTTTGTGTGAAAAAGGGCAAATCCATTTACAAATAATGTTCTAATGGATTAAAATTTACATGTTGTGCCTTAAAAATACTTAAATGTGGGTATTTGGAGGAAAATATACATTTTAATAAATATAATTTTCAACAGAAGCAAATCACAGGTCCAGATTGATTACCATTAAATTTCTTCGAATGCCTACTTCACCAGATTTAACCTACCGAATACCAATAGAAGCCTATGGGAACCCCCCCCCCCATAGGTTTCTTTTGCAAAGACCTGCTCGAATACCATTTGTACGATTTGTACGATCAAACGCCTTGATTGTTCGAATCGTACGAATTTTTCGGAGGCTCGAAGTCAAAAATACGTGAAATCGAATGATCGGTATTCAATCGTACGATTTCATCGAGAAATCGAATATCAAGGAAATAATAGGCTAAACCTATTTGATAAGCATTCGATAGTCGAATGCTTATAGAATTTCGAGGGGATTCGAGGGATTTTAAGTGAATTTTAGTAAATTTGCCCCCAAGTGTATTCTGTATTGGTATTCACTCTAGTTATTCTACTAGTACCTATATGTGATTAATTGCAGCAATTTGTTTTTGTTACTATTAAAAATGTCACAATGAACACTGCAGATTCTTCCAGTGGAGTTGCACGCAGCCATCTTCCGTGATCTCTGTAAACTGAACGTGCTGAAATGCATTGGCACCACAGGTGACCTGTATAGCTTTGCAGCTGTGAGCCTTTCTATGTCATTGTTTTGGATTCTGCTTCTTCACTGCTGGGACTTTATTAGGTAGGGCCAGGGTCACACTGGGGTACCTGGTCATAAGTTTGTCATTAGTTTTAGATTGTAAATCAATAAAATCAATGACTCAATACAAATTTCCACTGACTTATTTATTCATGTATAAATATTAAAATGAGGTTTTAAAGGAACAGTTCAGGGTAAAAATAAAAACTGGGTAAATAGATAAGCTGTGCAAACTAAAAAATGTTTCTGATATATTTAGTTAGCCAAAAATGTAATATATAAAGGCTGGAGTGACTGGATGTGTAACATAACAGAATACAACACAGCATCCTGCTTTTCGGCTCTCTAAATCTGAGTTAGTCAGCGACTTGAAGGGGGGGCCACATGGGACATAACTGTTCAGTGAGTTTGTAATTGATCCTCAGCATTCAGCTCAGATTCAAAAGCAACAGTTATGACCCATGTGGCCCTCCCTCAAGTCACTGATTGGTTACTGCCTGGTAACCAGGGTAACCAGTCAGTGTAAACAAAAGAGAGCTGAAAAACAATGTTAGACGTACAGTCACTCCAGCCTTTAAACATAAAATTTTTGGCTAACTAAATATATTGAAAACATTTTTTATTTTGCACAGCCTATCTATTTACCCAGTTTTTATTTTTATACTGAACAATTCCTTTAAGAGTCAAATGTCAAAGATACACTGCCAGTGTCTGTCCTTCGGCTTAGAGAATAATGTAGAAGCTCAGTCCAAATATTGACAAATGGATTGTGACTTTTTTTGTGCAACAATTTTATACAAGTGGAAGGAGTTTTGCACAATTATCTTCTATCCAGAAATATTATTTGGAGTCCCATACACACGGGGTTGCTAGATTACTCTTCCATGGCACATATGAAGTGCTTTGTAAATGTGCCCCTTAGTGTGATGTCGAGAGTAATATTCCGAGACAATTTGCATTTGTTTTAATTACAGTAGCAACTATTCATTGATTTGAATAAGAGATTGGAATATGAATAGGAGAGGCCTGAATAGAAAGAGGAGCAATAAAAAGTAGCAATAACAATACATGTGTAGCCTTACAGAGCATTTGTTATTTTGATGAGACCAACTGAAAAGTTTCTTAGAATTATCCATTCTATAACATATTAAAAGTTAATTAACACATTAACCATCCCTTTAAGACTCCCAATATTTAACATAATAATTTAGTAGAAAAGGAAATCATCTTTTTTTTCCCCCACGTATATTGAAACATGAGAGACTAAGGGGCAGATTTATAAAGGGTTGAATAGTAAATTCAAAAATTCTACTTTTAATCCCACTACTCGAATGTAAATTTGAACGTGAGATTTGTCACAACTCAACAGTCAAATTCAAATATTCACCACCTAAAACCTGCCGAGTTCATGTACAAGTAAATGGCAGAGGTCCATTGAGCCATTTGGAGATTTTAATAGCCTTCCTGATATTCTAGGTTTTTTTCAGGAGAAAAACTGGATTCATACAAAATACTATACGAATTTTCGGGTTGGAACCATTCAATCGAATATTAGACATTCAATTTTTTTCTGAAATAATCTCTCAGTAGAATTCTGAATATATTCAAATTAAAAATAAAATTCACATGAAATTTAACCTTAGATAAATGGGCCTCCCCATGAAATCTAAAAAGGTCACAAGCAAAGGGAGGTACTGTAACCAACAGGCTTCAACATACCTCCCAACTGTCCTATTTTTCACTGGGCAGTCCCCATTTTGACAGCTCAACCCGCAGTCCCAGATTATTACTGAAATGTCCAGAGTTTCTCTTTGATCTCCTGAACTGAACAGCCAGAAATAGATACAAAGTTTCTAACTTAATTGGCTTGTGACAGAGAGCCCAGAACACTCAGCAGGTGAACTTCAATACGTTTGTAACAATTTAAGATAAGCAAAGAAGCAATTGTAACAATATAAGATAAGCAGGTCTCTTGGGGAAACTGTAACTTAGCTTAAAGGGTAATTCACAAAACCGTAATAACACAAAAGACGCAGAAGTGTGTTCAAAATTTCATAACCTGCCTAATTTTGTAAAATTAACATGTTAATTAGAGGGTGTGGCCACAAAAATAGTCATGGTCCTTCTTTCTATTTAAAAAATGTTGGGATGTACTGTCTGCTTTAAGCCTTTTAGGGAGTAAAACTGAAACTAGCTGTAACTTTCTAAATACATTGGCATTGCTTCAGCCACTCTTCCTTGAAAATTGTAATGTTTTTTTCTGTACTCTGTTTTGCTGAGCTTTGCCATCCATTTTCCCCTCAAATGTGACCTTTACAAGCATTTTCAGTTCCTCATCTATAAGCAATATGTTATTTCTGTTTTGTCTGTTCATCTGTAAGTTCTTAGAGGCAAATTCACTAAGCGAAAATTCGCTAGCGTTGCCTTCAATAACGTTCGCAGCACTTCACAAGGCGAATTTTCTCAAGCGATACACAAATTCAGTAGGATGCAAATTTTTGCTCAGGGCAGCGAACAGTAGCGAAGTAGCGCTACCGTTACTTCGCCAAACAATGCGCATTTACGCTAGTGATGCCTAATTTGCATACGGCGCGAACTTAAAGGAAAACTATACCCCCAAAATGAATACTTGAGCAACAGATAGTTTATATCAAATTAAGTGGCATACTAAAGAATTTTACCAAACTGATATATATATTTAAGTAACCCCCATTTTGTGATGGTCTGTGTGCTGCCTCAGAGATCACCTGACCAGAAATATTTCAACTCTAACTGTAACAGGAAGAAGTGTGGAAGCAAAAGACACAACTCTGTCTGTTAATTGGCTCATGTGACCTAACTTTATAGTTTGTTTGGTATGTTTGTGTGCACCGTGGATCCCAGGAGGCTGTCCTTATTTTTTAAAATGGCTATTTTCTATTTATGATTACCCAATGGCACATGCTACTAAAAAAGTATATTATTATAAAAATAGTTTATTTATATGAATCAGGGTCTTACATATGAGCTGTTTTATGCAATATCTTTTTATAGAGACCTACATTGTCCTGGGGTATAGTTTTCCTTTAAGCATATTAAAGAGGTGTATTTTACAGTCACTACATTACACTACACAAGCCAAGGAAACCTTTAATAAATAAAATAAAATTGTCCTATTGCCCTAAACATGTTCCCACTCTATAGTTGAGTTGCCATATGCTAGGAAATTTTCAGACTATCACCCTACAAAAGGTAAAAGACGCCAGCGTTCTTGGGACTTTTTCAAACTTCTATCTATTGTATTGAACTTCGCCAGGTCTGAGTAACGTCTTGCGTAAGAGGTAACGTTCAGAAAAATGTTCATCTTAGTGAATTAACGTAGTTACGTCCCTTCGTCAGTGCACAACTTCGCCTGGCGTAAGGGTGCGAAGTTGCGCAAGTCTGTCTACTTCGCTAGCAAATTTTCACCAGGGACACTGTTAGAGAATTGGCAAAGTTGCGAATTGACATCACGAATTAGCGCTAGTGTTAGACACTTCAAGCTTTAGTGAATTTGCCCCTTAGACTATAAGCTTTTCAGGGCAGGGATCACCTTCATACTATGTCTTTTACCACATAGCACTTACTCTCTGTTTACCTATTTATTGTATTTATTAAAATACTTGTCCTCCCTGTGTGTAGTTTTGTATATTATTAGATTTACAGAGCTGCATAGCTTTGAAGCTTTTTAAAAATAAACTTATACATACATAAAAACATACAGGTATGTCATTCTGATGCAGAATTTAGAATGCAGAATGCATTCTCTAGACATTTCATTTAGTATTAGGCTGGACATCATAAGGATACTCCACCTGCAACTTGACCAACAGCCTTTCTTGTCTCACTGCGTGAATGACAGTTTTCATTTTATTATTCACTGGGGTATTATATAGGACTTACCATTTGTTTGGACTTTAAACAGGAACCTCTATTTTGTAGCATTTAAGTGCATTTTATAGATCTCAGAAAGCCTATTACAAGTGTAAATGCATTTGTTTCTTCGGACAGATTTTATTTTCAAATTGATCATTATATCTGGAAATAACAAACTTACTAAATTATTTATTAAAACATATCAGTATGATTGTATATAGTATTTCTCCATCACAATTTTCCGAGATAGAATACCCTTGTTTGAGTGGTTTATGATACAGAAAGGTCTGTTGTTTTATTTTTAATTGTTAGTTCCACCGTTATTGATTTATTTATTACCTGATATTTATATTTTGTAAAACATTTCTGCTGCACTTTGCATAAAATGTACATTACTGACATATTTCCATGCCCCAATGAATCTTACAATTTAAGGACCCATTCGCATTCACACAATGATCAGCATCAGGAGCCAATTAACCTTCCAGGAGTATAGGAGGAACGTGGAGCACGAAAACCTACACAGACATAGGAGGACCGCCTTTGGGCCTCAGGGGGAGCCCTCGGCTTACTTGGATGTCACCTGGACATAAACGAGAGGTGCAAGATAAGGGTTCTGGATAGGCAAAGGGGCACGACTGTAGATAGAGTTTATGAGGAATAAGGTCACAGTACAAGCAGGAGTAGGCAGATTCGTAACCAGACAGGCTGGATTGAGATGTCCCCGCTGCACCACTAGACCACCAGGGTGAGTTCTTGTTACAGGCAGGTTTGATTTTGCTCTGCATTGGAGGACCACAAATGGCTAGTTGATACGGTCCTGTTGGCACGTATTCCCATAGTTGTTATCTAATCGTTTGTCCCTAGGCTTAACTATACGGTGTACACAAAGTACTTCTTATATTGGTGCAGAGTACAAAAATCAAACATTTCAGAGGCCTCACGCCCCCTTTGCCATTGATGAAGTACACTGGCAAAGGGGGTGTGAGGCCTCTGAAACGTTTGATTTTTGTACTCCGCACCAATAAAAGTTTTGAGGTACTTTGTGTACATTGCATTGCACTGTATGAGTGTATCTTCTCTTCTCCCCAATTTTGGCTTACTTTCACATTGAGTCGCGTGATAAACCGAACGTAGCACCAACAATGAAGTGTGTAAAAAGATACAACAAACTGTGAGTGTATTGAACCCCTAATTTTATTAATTAGGGCTTAACTGTTATTTTATTAACATGTATTTATATAGCTCCAACATATTTTGTAGTGCTGTAACTATCACATTAGCACATATACCTTTGTTGGGCATTTCAGGGGAAAGATAATATAATGAAAGATTTTATAGTGTATGGCCACCTTTAGAATACATTGCAAGGTGTCTGAAATTTTTGGTATTCTCTAATTCACACAAAAAACTAAGAATGTGTCAGGGGATGCTGATGTGCCAATCCACCTCCCACCTCTTCAAACTCAGGCTGTACAAGTTGCAATTTAATAGTCTAGTTCAAGCAACACAGTGACTGAGCCCCACTATTCAGTTAAAATGGGTAAATATTTATTATTTTATAGTGCAAAGAAGTGTTACTGAAATTAAACACAGAGCAATAGAGCAATAAACAGAGCAATAGTAGCAAACCATTCTGGTACAGAACAAGGCCAATTGAGGTGAAGCTTACAAATGAATGTAAATCACCTATAAATACCTAAAGCTAATTAGCACAAAAGTGGAACACAGGGCTATAATTCTTATGTTCTGTGTATGGCTCTGTTGTAGCTGATCCTCTCCAACCTTTGCAAAACTAAGCTTCTATGTGTGGAATTTACCTTGTATTTCCTAAGACCAGTATTATTTTATTATCATGCATAGTTTAATATGTTCTACAATACAGCATGACTCCCTTGAGATTAGGCTACAGCTTCAGAGGCACTAGTCTGCTCAATCCCTGGAATGTTCAAGTACTTGCCTCAAGCTTCATGTAGAATAAATAACAACTTAAATTGAATAGTCCCTTTTACTGCTAAAATAAAAAACAAACTCCCAAGTTGTGCAAGTCCAAAGATTTTACCAAGTGCTTTGCATTGACTTAACATCTACCTATGAACTTGTGGTTCAGAATTTACGTGGTATGCGGCCTAAGAATAATTGGGCCATGAGAGATAAGTACCCATCTGACATTATGCAGTAGCAGGTAACCACAAAGCATTACATGCGGAAAGTTTAGCTGTTACTACAGCGTGGCAGCAGGAGAGACCAATCAACCGCTTTATTTTTAGTTAGGTTGCTGTCTCTGGAGCTCCCAGATCAATCAAACCCTCCACAGAACTAAAAGGAGGACATATACAGTTAGACAATGAAGCAACAGAGGACCAAAAACATAACGCAACACTGAATAATGTATACTGCATCATTTGTGGGGTGCAATGTATATTTTGTAAAGTAAGCAAGTAAAATACATTTACATTAAATTTGCAATGGCATTAAGAAAAAATGTAGTTCTCCAAAAGGTACAGCAGGTTTTTTTTTTTACAATGCACAAATACATAATGTATTACACCCACTTATTTCAAATGTTTCCATGGTAACCTGCACTTCCTATAAAGAACCTTTTTCATGCTGCCACTTTTTCTGCTTTGTTATATTTCAGACTGTATTTATAGCTAATTTCTGCCTAAGTTCCTTATCAATAGAATGCATTAATCATTTCAATATCGTTTTTAAAATAGTTGGAGTTCATTGTTTTGATAAAGCTGGAAATATTTGAAAATGTACAAAATATGAACCCTTGCTTTGTAAGACAAAAAGGTATGTTTAAAGGCTCAGTTCATTTTATTCACAGGTATGTGATCTGTTATCTAGAAATCTCCAAATTGCATGAAGGCCATCTCCCATAGACTCCATTTTAAATATACAATTAAAAATGATTTCTCTGTAATTTTAAAACAGTACCTTGTGCTTGATCCCAACTAAGCTATAATTAATCCTCATTGGAAAACAATATTATTGGGTTTATGTAGAAGTCAATGACAGGTGGTCCCTTTTATAAATTGGAACATGTTTTCTACCTTCAGGATTCTCAATAGTTTTGGGTGTTTGCAGTGGTTTTCATTTGATAATACTGTAAATATGAGATTTTCGGGTGACAATCGGAAAAAGACTTATGATGCTAACATCAAATCGAAAATCACAGGATTCTAATTGTTGCACAGATCTGTCATAACTTTTTCTTTTGCACCGATTGGTAAATTAAGGGGATTCAGGTTTGGGGGTTTGTTAAATTTTTTCAAGTAAGATAAAGAGTCAAGTTTGGAAGCCTAAAGGCTGAATAACCCGGGGTATAGCCAGTGGCTGAACAGAGTCCAGAGGCCATGTTAAATTGGAGTAAGTTTAAATACAAAAGGTACAACCAGAAAAAGTGTAAACAGTAACAATAATTTACATACATGATTTACATACAATCAATAACTGAAGACCTAGCAGGTAAAGGCACAGTCCAATACAGGCCAAAAGCAATGGGAAGGCAGCAAAAATAAACAGGCCAAGAGTTCAACAAAAAGCAGCCAGGGAACCAGACAAGAAGCCAAAACAGGACAAGGAAACAGGAGCATGAACCAGGAACAAGGCAGGGTTCAGACACAATTGCAGGAGTAATATGTTAGGTCCATCTGGGGAGCTCAATAACCAAGAACCTGGGGGTTGCTTACAATGGGTGGGCAGATAAAAGGAAGCAGGAGAGTGGAATATGAAGATGCAATCTGGGGAAAATTAAGCAGCATTAAAACAAACAGCCCCTGTTGGATCAATAGCAAAATGCATAAGCCAAGAAATAAACAGGCCATTTGAATCCCAGCAATTCCTGACAGTATCAAGATATCAACATGTGGTCTCATACAACTGAACTTTCAAACAGGGTAATAACACCAATCCCTTGGTTTTCTAGAAGCTTTTTACATGGAAGGCGATTATGAAGGTTGTGGACAGCCAGCTTGAGACACTCATATAACATGGAATTGTATGTGTTATTTGCTTTTTTGCCAAAAAGTAAAAAGAAACAGTGGCATAAAAAATAATGTTGTTTTTTAAAATGAGCTGCATGCTAAGGATCAATTGCAAATTCGCTGAACAGTTATGTCCCATGTGGCCCTCCTTCAAGTTGCTGAGTTGCTGACTAACAGGGTTAGAGAGCTGAAAAACAAGAAGTTGTGTTCTGTTATGTTATATTAGACATCCAGTCACTCCAGCCTTTATACATAACATATTTGGCTAACTAACTATATTAGAAACATTTTTTATTTTGCACATCTGTTGACCCAGTTTTTATTTTTACACTGAACTGGTCCTTTAAGATAGCCATAGATGTATAGATTTCACCCTTGTGTTGGACAAACAATTGCAGGGGGCAGGGCATCTCCAGTTTTGGGTAATTAGTCTTTTTGCCAATACCAGTGCCTGTAAGAGAAAACATGTCTGGTATTGGTAATCTTGTTACTATAGCCAATATACATATCTTGGCTGTTCTGGGAAACATCTTTGTATATTATCCAGACTTTTTCTCTGAAATTACCTTTTCCTAAACCCCCTATGCAGAACTGTCAACCTTGTGAACATTGGTCCCAGGGGATTTTTCCTGGTTGGTGATGTCAGCAGACATGACATTGTTGGAAATGACTTCACTTGCATGTGCACAACCTCTCCTGAAGCCAAAGAAACCATGCTGAGCATGTGCACATAGCTCTGTTGATATCACTGAAATGTTCTGTAAATACACACATTGTATTTTTGCCTGTAAATCATGCAAAATCATCAGAAATCATTAGAAATTGTGAGAATGTTTAAGAGTGACAGGAGACAGAGCACAAAATCTGGTACCTCCCAAATAGGGCGGTTGACAGCTCTGCTTGTAAATACTACCCCAGTATTTACAATCTATGAGAGACGTAATTTTCCTCTGCTATAGTCATTTTTGCTCTGTGCAGTAACTTTACTGAGTATGCACTGCTGCTGAAGTTTATAGCAAAGGCTTGCAGGGCACATGTCTGCCAAGATGGCTGCTGAATAAGAAACATACACAGTCTGAGCAGCAGCACCCTGTAACCTAATTATGCTTTGCTTATCACAATACAAGGAGATTGTTTATTATTACCCACTGGGTGGGTTACAGCAAAGCCAGCATTTCAATTACATAAAAGAAAGTATGAAAAAGAATTATTCTAATTGACTTATCTATCCCTTTCTCAGTAAAACTAACTTCTACCTCCAAATGTGTGGAGAGGGTAAGTACTGATTACTAGTATCTCCATTGTTAACATGTGTTTTGCATATGTGTGCCTTCATGATCTTGGCAGCACGCTGGGGACACTATCTTATTAGAATCACTATTTGACGTGGCTTAATTATCATTTATTATTCTTGGAACTAATAATATAATCCTAGTAACCATGAGGCAATTGATGGACACTTACAAGTCATTTTAAGCAGTTTTTGAAGCAGCAGCAATATATAATGCAGTCTTCTGGGAAGCTAAAAGTTTATTATTCTTTCCTGGTTTTTATACTAAGGTCATGTCATTTTCTTTAAAAATAGCTGTTTGTTATTGTACCTGTTATGCTGCACTGGGCAAGTTAAATTACCCATGCTCCTGGTCTGTGAAAATTGGGAGAGGCTCTAAAGTTTTTATAAGGATTTTGTTTTCGAAGTTATTGAAACAGTTCCATTGATAATGAAATAAAGAAAACACAGTCTTTGCATTTATCGCTAATAAATAGTTTATTTGTATGTGCTGGTTGGACAGAATAAAAATTAAATGTAAAAAGTAGTATTTTCACTAGTTTGAGATGGGGGGGGTCACTGAGCTTTTCAATTACAAAAGTGCTGCTCTGTGAAGCTACAGTGTTATTTTTTCCTGTTATTTATCTTTTTATCCAGGCCTTTATTTATTTTCTGGTCTGTCTGTCAAGCCTGTGATTGGTTGCTGTGGTGAATTGGATAATTGCTTAAATTCTATACTGGAGAGCTGTGCTGTAATATAACAAAAAGTTGCAAGCTTTGAACTATGTCTACTTACCCAAAGCAAATAATTGCTTGTTTTCAAACAGGTGATCAATGAATGTTACCTGCTAATTGGTTGCTACTGTATGTGTAGTTTGGTTTTAGTTTTGTAGACTCATTAAGGGAAGAACTATACAGGGACCATCGGGAAATGGTGCAACAGTTATTACTTACTACATTTTCATTGACTGAAACCAAACAACTTTTTTTTCTGTTAGACATACGCCCTGACAATTTTGAAATAACCATAAAACAAGTTCCCTCTTCAGCAGAGGGAGGGGATTAGACCAAAAATCTGTATAGCAGGCACTCAGTAAAGGCAATCTTCTACCAGGTGTATATAAGCAAATATAGACTTCATTTATATCATGAACGAACAGTATATAAATATATCTCTTAATGGAGTTTTTCAAAAGATCAAATTTTAAAGCAAAGCAGGCCTATAGAATGGAGGAATGATATCTCAGTTCGGATCAAGTTGCTGTTTTATTATTATAGAGAAAGGGAAATAAAATTCTAAACATGTCATTGTTTAAAATGCAGTCCAGATAAGAGATTCCATACCTGTAATAATAATCATTACTGTAAATAGTAGAACAATATACAGTAGCTACAGGAAGGGTAAAAGACATGTCATGAAGTAGATGACAAAGTTAAAAGAGCAGTAACTATAAATTCAAGCAAGTGGGCTAGTGGTCAATAGTTCTTTATGAAAGAGTATAGAAATAGAAGAGCAGCCATATACAGAATACAGGGTCTTATTACTATTTGCAGGTATGTGGAACCAGTTCTGGCTTGTAAGATGCTGTGCTCCTTATCCCCTGCCACAACTTGTAACCTCCCCCCCTTCCCCACTGAACACAAACTTCATACCAACCTGCTACTTGCAGATTTTATGATCTCTTCCTCTGGGGACTGGTTAGTCAGGAGATTCAAACTGCTGTCAGAATATCTTGTCCCCAGTGATGTTATTACCAGTGGGCAGCTTCCCCCCTTTCCATCCTTACTGCCTTAAAGGAAAACTATACCCTAAAAATGAATTTTTGAGCAACAGATAGTTTATATCAAATAAAGTGACATATTAAAGAATCTTACCTACCTGGTATATATATTTAAGTAAATATTGCCCTTTTACATCTCTTGTCTTGACCCACCATTTCATGATGGTCTGTGTGCTGCCTCAGAGATCACCTGACCAGAAATATTTCAACTCTAACTGTAACATGAAGAAGTGTGGAAGCAAAAGACACAACTCTGTCTGTTAATTGGCTCGTGTGACCTAACTTTATAGTTTGTTTGGTATGTTTGTGTGCACCGTTGGATCATACGATCCCAGTAGGCTGTCCTTATTTTTTAAAATGGCTATTTTCTATTTATGATTACCCAATGGCACATGCTATTTAAAAAGTATATTATTATGAAAATGGTTTATTTACATGAAGCAGGGTTTTACATATGAGTTGGTTTATGCAATATCTGTTTATAGAGACCTACATTGTTCGGGGGGTATAGTTTTTCTTTAAGCCCAGGCCTTTGTGCACCAGTTATAACTGAATACTCTCTTCTGTGTTATATTAATACAGACTGATATTTTACGATAGGGGGTGCATAATTCTCTATGTAATACGCTAGAGTCATGAATTTCCTGTAAATTGTATCTTTATAATACACAAAAGCCATAAATATTCTGTAAATTGTGATTGTTGTCACATGACTTACTGAAACACGTGTAGTATAAAAATAACATACCCCCCTCCTATAAATGATAAAGATATTAGAAGTCACCTCAGAGTTCTGTGATCACGGTAAATGATCATTCTAATATCCTTATTTTACAGTAGGGGTACAATATTCTCTATGTAACATATTAGTGCTATATAATTAAATAATGATTATAATGACAGTGTAATGTATGAGTCTGGGACCACAGTATACAAGATGGATTGGTGGGGTTACATATTGTGGTTTAATGGAGTGATGGATGATGGAAGAAAAAATTAGGATAACCTAAACAGCCCTGCTCTGATATAAGTAAATGATTGGAGCATTGCAGTTCTTCAGTTCCATTAATAATTCCCTTCAAAATACTGTTGTTGAGTGGGTTGGTTTGAGATTGGCTGTAAGTAAACATATACATGTAAATGTTTTAGGGATGTGAAATTATGAAAAACTGGTTTCCAACATTACCCATGGTGCCATCATATAGCACAAATCACAGTAATTATTATCTAACAATAGTAGTAGCAAGAAGGATAAGTGCCTTTCATGTGCATAAAGTAAATCCTTTAAGTGGAAATATGGAGCAGCACTATTAACTGATGTATTTTGAAAAAAAGAACATTTTTTTCCCATGACAGTATCCCTTTACTTTACACTGTAAAAATGATTTAAATCTTGTTTGTAGTCTAAGAATTCCCAATTACAGCTAGCAGGCAGGCACCATTTTGTGTGCACTATGCCCACCTGCTCAATGTATGTCTCCATGGGTATAAGCTATTGTGTAGTTTGGTCAGTTGGATATTAGGAAACATATACACCTGACATGTCCCCAAAGTTCTGTTGAGGAAAACTTTTTATTTTGATTCAATTTTAACATTCTCTAAATGGTACAGAATGGTTGACACTATTTGATCCTACACTTAGTTTTTTCTGGATCTTCTGGAAAGGTTGGAAAATCAGGGAGTTCTATAGAAATGTACAATTGTGGAAACATGATATTTATACACAAAGAGGTAAACTAAAGATAGTAAATAAACATAGTCATGTGCAATAGCTGCAATAGTGCAATTGCCGATAGAATCAAATCAAGTACAGGTATAGCATCCATTATCGGGAAGCCTGTTATCCGGAAAGCTCTGAATAACGGAAGGCCATGTCTCATAGACTCCATTTTATCCAAATAATCCAAATTGTTAAAAATGATTTCATTTTTCTCTGTAGTAATACAACAGTACTTTGTACTTGATCCAAACCAATATATCATTAATCCTATATATATTATAAGTAAAAACAACCTTTTGGGTTTGCTTAATGTTTAAAGGCTTTTCTAGTAGACTTAAGGTAAGAAGATCCAAATTCAAGAAAGATCCGTTATCTGGAAAACATCAGGTCCCAAGAATTCTGTATAACAGGTCCTATACTTGTATTTGCTTTAATTTACTAGCTTGTAGTAAACTGAAAACTGGTTGCTGTTGGCAACTGCAATTCTGCAATTTCACATGTATGTTTGTATATCAGTCTCAGTAGTCTTTAACCTATACAGATTCACTGTTGGAATATTGCTCTCTCTAGACTTGATTTAGAAGAGCAATCAGGTTCTTTTAATAAGAATGTCTTAGCCCAAAATAGTTTATAGATATAAAATAGAATCTTTCTAAGGTCATGTACACAGTGCCATTTATATACACACACAACCACTATTACATCAGAATGGGAAGTAAATAATAAAGTAATTATATCAATTAAGCATAGCATATTTTTCTCAAGGAACACAGATGTGACACTTTGAGAACCAATTATGCACCATGGTTACCATTTTACCTGAAACCTTATATAACCGTTAAATATAAAGATTAGTTATACCACTCAAGAGGGCAGCTAGGTTATAAAAATAAATAATTAAAACTAAGGACATACTGGAACATTAGTTGTGGTGAGACATATTATTCATTCTATCTTCAGTGATAACTTTTCACAGTATTGAAAGTTGCATAATGTGGCCTACTGAAGTGTTTTAAAGCTTTTGAATGAATTTATTATTTGATTATATTTTTCTTACATTTTAAAAGCAAGAAAAACAGGTCGAGATGGGATGTAATACTATTAGTATGCTCGTTGTAAAAAAAGCCAATCATAAGGGATCAATCAATCCCTGTTTTTCAAGGACAGGGCCACATTTCAGGAGCTCGCTCCCCAAGGAATACAAGGTCATTGCTGATGTACACAACTGCTAAACCCAGACAATGTATTCAGTGATGGGCCTGCAGGTCATGTAGAGTAGAACAGAGTGTGCAAAAAAAATAAATGACAAATTGCTCCTGTTTTTTTCCACTTTTGTACCTTGCCTTCCACTATGGATATCACCCCTATTGACAACCATTTTTTGCTGCAAATACCTTGGTGAATTGCTTCAATATGAATTCTCCATTACGTCGATTTTAGAGCATCTGCCCTTGAGGGTAAATTTATAAATGAAACCTTAGATGTGGTTTTGTACTAATTCTGGCAAAAAATATAAATATAAAAAAATATATAAAAGGGTGTCTTCTGCCTTCTGCCCACACATCCAGCATGCACTTGTGTACTTTGCCATTCATTTAGGGGAGAAATGCTAATTAAGCTCTACTCAATATAAAATAATATACTAGCACAAAACATAAGTAATCATACCAGCAACTCTCAGTTTACTGTTTTTTCTACAAAAAGCCAGCAGCTGTGGAAGCACAGCCTGAAGATCGCTGACCTTAAGCCTGTGAAGGCCTATGATTTACCAAGCACGGGATTGTAAGGCACAAGTCTGGCCAGATGGCCTGTACACCCAATGAATAAAAAAACAGCATAATACATACCACTTTTTGAGAACTCAACACAATACATTTTAAATATAAACAACCCCCCCTTTTAATTCTCCATGTCAGTTTCACCCAAGATTTGTTTTGTAGTGGCTTACAGTTACTTTGCTATTAGCATATTAGAGTTTGGGCCTTGTGGGAAATGTCAGATGCAACAATGGTTGGTACTGGGTGTTTCATTGTCTCTTTAGGAGCTGTAGAAATAGAAAGAATGATGAGTGTGTTACGCCTACACAATAACAAGCAGATGTTCATATATTGAAAAAGCTCTAGTGGAAGAAACATTAATATTAACTTGTATAAATCGTACAGAGCAGTGCAAGTAGCTAACATATTGTTTCCAAGGCATGCAAAGAAAGTCAAAGCTGAGTGTGAGGATTTAAGTTTCATATTAAAAAAAAATCTCTTTAACATTGAATGATAAAAAAAAAAGAAATAAGAACTACAAAATGTGATAGCTGAGTATCAAATATAAGTTAAAGAAACTAGCATATAAACTGCAGGGAGAATAAATAAATGCCTTATTGTGCTAGACTCCCTATGTCCATCTACCTTGTTTTTATTTCCATCTCTCTATCTTTTTCTGGCTTTTCTTCATTTTGACTGCATTGACGTGAGCAGTGCAGCTCATATTACCAGTTCTAATACTAAGGGGCAAATTTACTATTATCCCCCCAAAAAATTTTGTTTCTACTCGATATTCGATTAGCATTCAATTTTCGAATGTTAATCGAATAGTTCTAGGCTACCTTTTATTCGATATTCGATCATTCGACAATCGAATACAAATATATTCGATCAGTCGAATAAATCATTCAACTGAACGAATAAATCATTCGATCATTCGAATGATTCGTACGATTCGTACGATCGAAGACTTCGATCATACGAATCCTTTTCGATCAGGACTTAGTCTCAGAAGTCTATGGGAGTGCTCCCATAGGCTTCTATTGCAATTCGGTAAGTCCAATCTGCCGAAGTAGGCAATCGAATAAACTTTAAAATTAAAATCCTTCGTTGGTCGAATGATCGAATATTCGTCCATTCGACTCTATTCGAATGTATTAGATCATTCGACCATTCCCTATTCGATGATCAAATATGGCAAAATTTGCATATTCGACCAAACGAATAAATCCTACATTCCCACATTCCTTCACATGAATTTTGTAAATCGGCCCCTAAGTCTTATTTTTTCCGGCATTCATTATTAGGTTTGTGTACAATCCATAGGTTTACACATAATAAATTAAAGAATTCAGTTTACCAAGCAGAAGTATTGAATCAATCATGTAAAGCTGGTCTCACTAGTACAAATACATTCTTATATCCTAAGTGTTGAAATCAGAATTTAAGTTGCCATTCCTGTGTCAGGCAATATCTAAGCCAATTTGATCATAATGCTCTTTATTTGGTTGTCACAGGGTGCCTGTTTAGTGCAAAACTGTACACAAGGGTCGATGAAGACATCTGCTGACTGAGGTTTATCCCTGGCCCATTTTAGGTATTGATTTATTGCTTTAGATGCTTCCAATACTAATGACTGGCCATGCTTGAGGATAGTACTGCAGTTTAACACTTTAAGAAAGTTTTATATTTAAATGGAGAAAAAGAGTATAGCTTTGAGATTTTTAGAGGATTTTTACTTTTTAGAGGACTAGTAGACAGAATTTTTTTACTATTAATATGTTTAAAAAATAATTCTGGATTCTTTTTACTGCTTACTGCAATATTTTTTTTCCATATCGATTTTAGCTTGCCTGATGCGTGGTGTTTATACAAATGGCCTGCAGGTGTCACTGTGCATACACAGGACTTTCTGTACAGCTTGAAAGTGAAAGTAAGACTTTCTGCTGTTATGTAATGGCTGCATGAACCTGCTAATAAAGCATTGTTTATACCCTCCTCATCGTCGGCTTCCAAACACAACAGATAACTTTTTTGCATGATTTATTGGCCTCCTTGTAGCTTATAAATGATTCGGCTGTCCCAGCTAATTTGAAAGCCTTAAAAGCACGTCTTTTCTTACTCACCTCAACACCAAAACTTCTATTGAACCAAAAAAGTTTTGCTTTGCAACAACATTCCTTTCTTACAAAGGGAATATACTGACACATTTATTAAGCAGCATTTTAAAGACTTCCCATTTTTGTTCAGTGTTTAACCCAGTGAAAAGCATTTCCCACTTAATATGTTGCACAGATGCCCTTATACTGTAAAAGTTTGCACGCCTGAAATTCAATGTTTATAGAGTTGCCTCTGCAACAGAATCTCAAAGGAGACCATGTTATGATCACTATTCCCTAAATGCTCACCCACACAAATGCTTGAGATGAGATCAGTATTATTAGTTATTACAAGATCCAAAAGAGGGTTATTCCTAGTAGGTTCTGGAATGCGCTGGGATAAAAAGTTGTAATTTAGCATGTTTACAAAACCTACTAGCTTTATCTGTCTTGGCAACCCCCTTTGGCTGTAAATGATTTATGCTACACCCACATTTGTATTACCAAAAAAAAAAATTCTGGCTCAGCAATCAGCTGTGAAGAAAGGGATCAGCCAGGGGTGTTCCAGGGGCTACCTAAGGTCGCCCCCCCCTCCCGCTCCGCGCTTCTAACTTTTAGCGTCGGAGCAGGTCGAGGAGGGGTCGCATTGCTAATACAGTGAGTGCTATTGTGCTCGCTGCAAAAGAAAAGTCAAAATTCCTGCTTTTTGCCGTCCCTGGTAACTGGCCTCCCCATGCCACTTGAGGCAAGATTCTCACCTTGCCTCATGGTTGGAGCGGCCCTGGGATCAGCCACCTGTGTCCTTTTATCATATGCACTGTTCAGGACCATGCCTACTTGAAGATTCCAGGTGTTCACAATACCAAACCACTACCTTGCAAATCATCCAAGGGGCAAGGTAGGAGCTGTATGGTTGCATTGGGTTACGGTAGAAGGTTAAGTTTAATAGCTGTTTGCAAAAAAAAAACTTAACAGGTATACAGATATAAAAATTCCCAAGGTATAAGAAAATCAGGCTTTGATAATGATTAAAGAGAAATAAGTGACTGGATTCTTCAGCCTAAATTCTTGAAACGGTGTATTTTCTCTTCTTCTATAGTACTCTAGAAAACTAGAGGCTTGTAGATGAACACTTAAGGTTGCCATGGGCAGGCAGATCTGCTCGTTTAACGATATCACCAAAGGAGCGGATCTCCACATTGAGGTGGGCGATATCGGGCTGATCCGATCGCGGGCCCAACGATAGGATCATAATGGAGGCGATATGGGTGGTCAGATTGAGGGACTGCATACACTCAGAGATGGGCCCGCGATCCGACTGGGTTTTTTAACCGGCCAGATCTCAATCGGGGAAGCCTGTTGGATGGCCCCACACATGGGCCAATAAGCTGCTGACTGTCTGTCAGCAGCTTTTAGCGGCCCATGTATGGGGGCCTTTAGAACAGACTAAATTGAAGGTCAACATAGTGATACACAGATCGCAGATAAACAGAGCAACTGCTTTATTCCCATTCACTAGCACAATTTCTCTAATTAATAGCAAGCACAATTGAATACAAGGATTCACATGTCTCTTGGCACTCCTGCTGCCTACATTCCTGATTAGTTTCTTTCTGGTCAGGTAGCTCCCAGATTTATGATACTAGAAGAAACACCAGTGTTAGGGGTGAATTACTCAGGAAAGGCTGGAAAGGTACTGGCCTTCCTATCTCCTCTTTGTAGACTACTTATTAATTTTATTCTACCCCTTACAGTCCCATCGTTGCATCTCGTGAGTGTACAGATTATGCTCCTGGGACAGAATTTACTTTTCTTTCATTGAATGTTATGTTTGAATGTTTGTGTTATTTGAGAAAATTCACATATGGAAGAAATCAAATAATAATTTTCCTAGCACAATCTCTTCTTCTCTGTTTTGTTCTCCCTAAATTTTCATGCTACTTACTAATATTAGCACATGCATCATTAGGTTTGTCAGTGAGCTTTATACATTAAGAAGGGTTTGCGTTCGTGGTGGCAGAAACCATTTTACCAAAAAGGTACATTATATCAGTTCTTAACAGCATTGTAATGAAAGACCACTTCAAAGAAATCACCAAAATGTTTTCAGTGCAACTTATTAGCTTATAATAGACTTCTATTCAGGGCATGTTTTTAAAAGGAGAACTAAAGCCTAACTAAAGAAGTAGCTAGAAATGTTGTACATTATGTTTTGTGCTTCTGTACCAACCCAATGCGACCACAGCCCTTTAGCAGGAAAGATCTGTGTCTACAAAGATGCCCCAGTAGCTCCCCATCTTCTTTTCTACTGATTCACTGCACATGCTCTGTGCTGCTGTCACTTACTGAGCTTAGGGACCCACTCACAATATACAGTACACATAGAATAGAAATATCACAATATAAGGCTGACTAGTAATTAATACAGCTCATTGCTACATGGCAGCACAGAAACCAGTGCAAATAACATTCAGAATAAGTCAGAAAAGTCTTGTAGCATCAGCTTATATTAAAGATCAACCTCATTTCTGCTTGATCATTTTTGATGTCCCACTGAGTATATGAGTAGTGATGGGCGAATCTCCCCAGTTTCGCTTTGCTGAAAAATGATCGAATTTCCAGAGAAATTCTCGAATTGGCGAAAAATTCACGAAACGAGTCGCAGCACGCTTTTGACGCATGTTGCGTCAACTTCGTCGCATCAAAAACGGCGTTTCGCGAATTTCGCCAGCAGCGAATCGCGGGAATTCGCTATATATGAGTGTTGCAGACACTTTCCAAGGTGGTGACCCCCTGTGACAAGTTTGAAGTCCAGGATCATTGCTGCTAATGAAATGCTGAAAACTTTAGGCTGGTACATTAAGTTCAGTATGTAAATTACTGCATTTTTATCAATATTCCATTTTAGCGTTTAGTTCTCCTTTAAGGAAAAGTCACAGTGATTAAAACAAGGACTCAATTTCATCCACCCCAATGGTAGTCATACACCATCTATAATTATGTTTGGTACAACTTTAACCACAGATTAAGAGGCAAGCCTGAATATTAGAATTCAACAACTGTCCAGGAAGATTAGTGGGACAGAAATGCAGATGAAATGAAAGCATGAGCATTAAAGGGACACCTGTTATACCAGTTGCGTTCATATTTGCAAACACATACCATATGATTTGGGGTAAACATTCCATTATCTATATAACAAAAGCAAGCACAGCTGCTCAAGAATTGGATTTCATGTTTCAGAAACCTGTGCAATACAGTCTACATCACCACATTACAAGTAGTGACTTCCTGTATTTTACTCAGCAGTATTAATCAGTAGCGTAACTACCAGGGGTGCAGAGGGTGAAATTGCACCAGGGCCCCATCCCCTTGGGCCCATCAGAGCCACAAAAATGGTTATGGCAGGCAGTTATCTAGGGGGAGATTTTACAGCACACATGCCATCAACACTCCAGCATGTGATTTATAGAGGTAAGGGCCTGACAGGGGGGCCCAGGTGCCCATCCTATACCGGGCCCACCAGGGAGTAGTTACACCACTGGTATTAAGTAAAACTTAAGTAGTTAATATACAAGACATAAAGGGGCCTATAAATTATGCTGTGTAAAATTAAATATACTGAAAATGATGGTGTAAAAAGCAGAAGTTGCTCAAAGAAAATAATGCCATTTTTACTCTGTTTTTTTTACATGCCAATGTCTGGCTATGTGTGGCCAATTATTATTATCTAATCATCAATAAGGTTTTCATTCTGTTTCTAGTGTTTGCTCTTCATTGAGTTTTTTGTTCACACTAATTTAACATGCCTGCACACAGTCAGTATGGTAATACTGGTTTATTTAGTGGTGTCATTAAATTGTCATTAAAGGGATACTGTCATGGGAAAACATGTTTTTTTCAAAATGCATCAGTTAATTGTGCTGCTCCAGTAGACTTCTGCACTGAAATCCATTTCTCAAAAGAGCACACAATTTTTTTTATTCAGTTTTGAAATCGGACATGGGGCTAGACATTTTGTCAATTTCCCAGCTGCCCCTGGTCATGTGACTTGTGTCAGCACTTTAGGAGGGAACTGCTTTCTGGCAGGCTGTTGTTTTTCCTTCTCAATGTAACTGAATAGTACGCAGTGGGACATGGGTTTTTACTATTGAGTGCTGTTCTTAAGCTGGCCATAGACGCAACGATCCGATCGTACGAATCCTCGATTGGTACGATTTTCGGATCGTGTGCGGAGTGCGTCGTGCCATGCTGATCGGTTGTTTGGTCGATCAGCCAGGTTAGAAAATTTCTGTTGGCTGGCGATCATATCTTTGCGTCTATTGCAGATCGTACGATTTTCAGTGGGAGACTGTCACAAGGTTTTTAATCGTACAACTTTTGTACGATCCCTGTCAGGGGCAGAACGTCGGCTGATCTGTGCTTTTACTACTTTATTTGATCTGAACGTTAGTGGCAGGTCGGGAGATGGGGAAGTCCGATCGTTCGATGATTCGAAAGATCGGATCTTTGCGTCTATGGCCAGCATTAGATCTACCAGGCAGCTGTTATCTTGTGTTAGGGAGCTGTTATCTGGTTACCTTCCCATTGTTCTGTTGTTAGGCTGCTGGGGGGGGGGAGTGTGATATTACTCCAACTTGCAGTACAGCAGTAAAGAGTGATTGAAGTTTATCAGAGCACAAGTCACATGACTTGGGGCAGCTGATAATATGTCTAGCCCCATGTCAGATTTCAAAACTGAATATAAAAAAATCTGTTTGCTCTTTTGAGAAATGGATTTCAATGCAGAAGTCTACTGGAGCAGCACTATTAACTGATGCATTTTGGAAAAAAAACATTTTGTCCCATGACAGTATCCCTTTAACCTATCATATCTGGATCAATGTCAACTCAAAATATATTTATTGTCAACCCAAAATATACTTTTTTCCTAATAAAAGAAACCAGAATTCTTATAACTTTGCAATATATCATTTTTAAGTTATTTGTATATGTATTGCTATTAAAAAGTTTTTGTCTGTCCCTTTCTATTCTCTGCCCTTGGTGTTTAGACTGTTGAAACAATGTAAGACAAGGCAACTGATTAACAGACCTGTCTTTGCTGGGGAATGAAGACTTTTGTAACATTGCTTAAAAAGTAACAAGCAAGAGGTTGGCAAATGCTGCTTTCCATAGCAATTGTTTTTACAAATAACTTCAAGAGAAATCACTGAAATCATTTAATAATGTTTATTGGAAAGTTGATTAGAACTATATTTTATTTTATGAAACATAATTTAATTCTGGGGTTTACTTGCCCTTTAAGGATGCGTTTAAAAGATACCTACATGGTTATATTTTTATATGTGAATTTTTATCTGTATCTATGATTTAAACTGCGTGTGAATGTGATAGAGACCTTAAATTTTAAACTGAATGTATTTCAAAAGATAAGCAAATGGTGGGGGACAAGTGGAAAAAAAAAACGGATTCCAGTACTCAGTGAATAAAGTATGAACATAATTATTTCACTTGCCAAAGAAAACAAGTGTTTATTTCATGAGTTCAAATAAGACACCAATCCACTCCATATACCAACATTTTGGGGAGGTGTTTTACACTATCCCTTCTTCAAACACCATCCGTTCCTTATACACTGTATAATCTCTGTACTGCGCTGCATAAATGTGCCCGGAAATTTGAATAAAACTGGGTGGGTATTAGTTTCTCAGTCTGCATGGATTGTCATTAAATGTCCTGAGTTGCCTTTTCTGTTCTTCTCCGCACTCTTTTCTTCCAGAAAAGATCAGAGATGACTGACATCTTGGATTTTGTTCACAGACAGACAGACAGCATGGGATCACAAAAAGGCCCAGATTTGTGGAGAGGCACAGGCCTAGGGCAGCAGGATTTTAGGGAGGGGCATGCTGCCCAGCCACACCCACATTGGTTCAGAAATTAAAATTTCCTGTGTGCCAATTCCCGTGGCCTGTCCCCATGATGAAAATTTTAGCAAATAAAAGGGAGGGAACAGGGGTGACAAACATCAGCGGGCCTAGGGACCCCACTATGTAAATCTGGCCCTGAGCAGAAAGAAAGGAAAAACTTTAGTACTGGTATTCTACTTGAGCAAGTGTAAGTAAGGAAATGCCTTCAGCCTATCCATGTCTGCTCTGATCTTACTGGCATGTCTGGAATTAATGAAATGCTCATTGCATATTTTTCAGTGTTCTTGCTGACTTTTCTTGTTAATCGAATGCTTGTTGGCCTTTTTTGTGATCTTATTGTGGCATGTCTGGAGTTTATAGAGAGTTTATTCGTCAATTATTTTGCAATCTTAATGGCATGTCTGGGGTTAATGAAGTGCTTAATCTTTTTTTGCAGTAATTATACTGGCATTCTAAGGGTAATGTGCAGCCTATCCATTTTATTTAGTTGTTAAACTGGCACATCTGGGGTTGCTTGTTCTGTAGTAATTATACTGGCATATTTGGAGTTAATTGTCCATTTTCTGTAGTAATTATATGGGCATGTCTAAGTTATGTTTTGGCTAAATCGGTGTGGTATTTGGTGGTGAAGCCACAAAGTATGAGTTCATTGTGCTGCAAAAGGCAGATGTTTTGTTTTGGGAGTCATGTAATATGCTATAATCAATATTTATCAAAACTTTCCCGACTTTCCTGTAAATTAGTATGAGGTTTTGCTCTGGGATGCTGGCCAAAAATCTGTGTTGTTGAACTACCCCCTAACCTAGCACTTTAATGGTGCTTTTATGCCTTTAACAATATCTTTCCACAGTGTGGAGGAATAGCCAATGAATTATTCAGGAGACATTTTTTCCAAAATCGGAACTAGGTAGGGAGGTGCCAGTCTATAAATAATATAACTAAAGGCAAATTGTTTGGATCACCAAATAGGGTATTTAGTTGCACCATAAAATGCTGAAATTCTGTATTTATTATCTGTATGTTCAAATGTTACCCACATTTTTTGCACAGTGCTGCAGAATTATTTGGTGCAGAAATGTATGTGTTTGTATGATTTTATAAAATATATTGCTATAGCTATAGTTATTCTACAGAAGTGTATAATAAATGTATTCCAAGTATGCTGACCTCTCATTAATGGATATTATACCATACAAGATTTTTAACCAGTAGGAAAGTGCCAAGAAGCAATCTGTATATTGATTTCATACCAATAAAGTGTTCACATTCAAAATGCTTTTAGTAACATATCAAAGTAAAAGGGCAGGCTATTGATCTTAGTAGCATACTTCATGCTTTAATATGTGCAAGTGTCTCAGTAGAATTCCATAACCCCTCTCTTAGAATTCCAGGCTATCGAGTAATACATTCATTCTCTGAAATCTTCTGCTAATTAAATTTAGTTGTTAAAGCCAGTTCCCCGTCCTGAGTTTTTCTTCACAGAAATAGTCAATGTGGGAAGCCTTCCCAGATATAATGACATAAGTAGCTTTTGCATCTGCAGAAATGTATGTATATATGTACTTTTTATTTGTATAGTGCTCCTTGAGGACAAATCACTGTACAGCAGAACAATTAGTAGAAAAGAAACGGGGGTCATTACAATAAAAAGTACAACTAAGTGCAATAATACAATACACATAGATATAACGTATAGTTACAATTCATATTTAGTGCTTATTGTCAAGGTGCCCCATAAAGCTTACAGTCTAAATAATAAGGTAACTTACAGACACACATCAGATGTTAAGTGCTGTAGGTTACAGTGGGTGGCACTGCCAAATAAGTGCCAGTTCCCAGTTCAGGTGTTATGTAAGTTCTCCAAAAGGTAGTCTTTGAGTTTAGTTCTGAAAACACTGAAAGAGGATTTTCTCTGGAGAAAATCAGGAATGGCAATCCAAATATAAGAAGCAGCAAGACAGAAAGGTTTGATGCGGGAAACAGCAACAGAGGAGCGGAGGATTTGGTCAGGAGCATATAGAGAGACAAGGTATGAGAGTTACAGTAGGTGCAGAGGAGTGAAGGGCTTGAAGGTTATGAGGAGGAGTTTGTAAGTTATTAATTGTTTTATAGGAAGCCATGATAAATACTTCAGCAGGGGAGTGGCCTGTAACCTTTTGGATAAGAGGAGGAGAATTCTGGCAGCAGTATTTAATGAAGACGGTAGAGGGGAGAGATGGGAGTTGTGGAGGCCAGTTAGTAGAAGGTTACAGTAATCTAGTCAGGATAGGATGAGAGCTTGTATGAGCTTCTTGGCCATAGCAGGTGAAAGAAAGGGATGAATTTTGGATTTTTGAGTAAGAAAAAGGGACAATTTTTGAGAGTTAATATGATTAAGAAAAAGAGGGAGAGGAGTCAAAGATTAGCCCCAGACAGAGTACCAAGTTGACATGATTATTGAGCATGACATCAATAGCAATAGTAAATGGGGGAGTAGGACCAGGCTTAGATGGAAGGAGGATTAGTTCAGTTTCTACTGGGTTGAGTTTGCTGTGGAACTGGTTAGGAGGCAGATTTGAGCCTCAGTTTCAGCTGCTAATGAAGGGGTGGATACATATATTTGGGTTTTATCAGCATACAGATGATAATTAAAGCCAAATGAGTGGATGCAATCTCCCAAAGACAGAATGTACAGAGAGAACAGCAATGGGTCAACTACAGATGTCTTGCGACATCCCTACATTTAGTGGAACTGGAGTGATGGGAATATAGGTGAAAGTAGAGGTAAAACTAACACAAAAGTATATCTAATATAAGTAATTAAAAAAAAATCTTATATTAGATATTTGTTAGATATACCATGACCTGGATGAATGAAAATCTTCATAACACAAAAGTAATATTTGTTTTCAAAATAAAAAGTGTACATGCTTTAAATAAAGTATCCCACAAGGCCAGGTCACATTTGCTAATATTGATGTAGATGTATTTAATACACACACACACATGAAATTTCTTGTGAAGAAGTAATTTTTATCTGTTTGGCAATAGAAGGGCTAGCTTTAATAATTTCAAGCCATCTAAGGCATTTGTTTCTGACTGTTATTCACCAGCTTAACCATCTGAAAGTAGAAATCTTGGGAAAAAGCCACTGTATGCACAGTGTTTTGAAACACAAGTCTATTTAAAGTTCACTTTCAATACATGACGTGATCTTGAAAATATGTGACTATCACAATGTTTGCACTTTGTGTATTGACAAAGCAAGTTTTCATTTTGGCTGCTGCCTGACCCAACAGTCTGCATGTCAGAAAGTGCACATTACTAAACCTCAAAGGGTTATTTTGTCAGAATACTTTTGGTTATTGCCTTCGGGATTACGTATATTACTTTTTTTTTAAAAAAATTACTTTCTTTCTGTTCTTTGCACCTCTAAAAAATAGGAAAGGGGGGCTTCTGTCCAGGGGCATAGGGTCTGCCATCTGTCATGCATGTTTCTTAAAACAAGGAAAGGCCTATTTAATTGGGGTGCCAAATGTTAGGCACCCCCAAGTGATTATATATACATACCTCACACCCCTAGCCAGCGCTGCCAGTTGGACAGCCATGCTCTATATCAGGGTTCCCCAACCTTTTGTACCGGTGAGCCACATTCAAATCTAAAAAGTGTTGGGGAGCAACACAAGCATGAAAAAAGTTCCTGGGGTGCCAATTAAGGGCTTTGGCAGCACCTATGTGAGCTGGAACATTACAGGTGGCTCTGTTTGGCAGTTCAACTCATTTTTATGCAGCCAAAACTTGCTTTCAAGTCTGGAATTCAAAATTAAGCACCTGCTTTGAGACCACTGAGAGCAACATCCAAGGGCTTGGCGAGCAACATGTTGCTCATGAGCTACTGGTTGGGGATCACTGCTCTATATCATTCACATGAGTCCTTGCCTTTATTAAGAATTTGCACTTATCTCTTCTTGAAACTATATAAGCATGGTAGTTTGTCTGGAAAGGAAATATGACCAATAAATAATGAAATAATTACATAAATTTTTAATTTTAAAAGGTTCTTTTGCAGTTCCATTTAGTCTTCTGATCACACCAGGAAGTCTAATGTATACATGCCTCTCTAGCATAAGCTGTAAAATATCTTTAATTAAAGTTATGGTTAGGGTGATACTTCCATAAACTTGGGTAGATGGTGGTCAGACTGTAGGGGCAAACATAAAGATACAACAGATTTGTTTATGCAAATATCAGAGTCTGCTGAACAGCTGGTACCATTAGTCAGTGGGAGGTATATCTGGCAGCACAGCTGGTCTACACAGATCGCACTGAACTAAAATAAGCACATTGTCAGCAATCTTCAAAGCCTTTACACTAAATTAAAAAATGAATTACATAACAGGAAAACTTTTGCCATGACCACTATCAGTAGATAGATTACAATAGCAAAACTATCACTTTTGTGATAATTAAACATACTTAAAATGGTATTATCTTTAAAAAAACAACAACTGAGTTTTAATCCATTACTATAGGCTACAGGATTTAGGCAAAATTGTGTTCTTACTTTAGCATGCATATTGTTGTCATTTTAAGATGTCTGGGTATGGGAACCATTATCCGTAAACCCATTATCCAGAAATCTCTGAATTACGAAAGGCTGTCTCCCATAGACTCCATTTTATCCAATTTTTAAAAAATGATTTCCTTTTTCTCTGTACTAATAAAACAGTAGCTTGTAGTGGATCCAAACTGAGATAATTAATCCTTATTGGAAGCAGAATCAGCCTATTTAAAATTTATGTGATTTTCTAGTAGACTAGTAGTATGAAGATCCAAATTACAAAAACATCCGTTATCTGGAAAGCCCCAGGTCCCGAGCATTCTGGAAAACAGATCCCATACCTGTATATCAATGAGCAGATTAATTTGAAATTCAAATACTGAATTTGAACTTTTGAGTATTTTTATTGCCAAAACTGTCAAATTCGACTAGGGAGTTATCCAAATTTGATTCGAGATTTTCTAAATTTATCATACTCTGGCCCTTTAAGATCTTGAATTTTACTATTCGCCACCTAAAACCTGCCGTTTTAATGTATAAGTCAATGGGAGAGGTCCAGGTATCAATTTGGTGATGTTTGCAGCCTTCCTGAACATTCATGTTTTTTTATGAGAAAAAACCCCAAATTGAGTTTTAAAACCTCGAACTGAATTTGATTCAAATTCGATTTGAGTTTTCAGGTTGATCCTATTCTATTTAAAAATTTTGATTTTAATAATACAATGATAATCTCTCAGAATTCAGTGTCTGCTAGCTTTGACTAGTTCAACCGTACTTAGGAAGGGGTAGAGAGAAAAGAAAACAGTAAGTGTAAGTGGCAATGTATCAGCCTACTATTTCCATGACTAGTGATGGGCGAATTTATTCGCCAGGGGCGAATTCCCGCGATTCGCTGCTGGCAAATAAATTCGCGAAACGCCAGCGAAATTTCGCCTGGCGAAAATTAGCCAAAAAACGAGTTGCTTGACGAAAACAACGCGACGTGCGTCGAAAACGCGACGTGCGTCGAAAACGTTGAGACGCGCCGAAGTTGACGCTCCGCACGTCAAAAGCGTGCCGCGACTCGTTTCGTGAATTTTTCGGCAAAGCGAAACTCGGGAGATTCGCCCATCACTATCCATGACTATAAGTATTCTAGTAGCATAGTATTGCCTGTTTCTATGTAGTTCGTAAGCTGTGTCCTAGCACTTCTCAGTCCTTTACATGTTTAGATTGATAAGTAGTGATGGACGAATTTATTCGCCTAGCTCGAGTTCGCGGCGAATTCCTGCGATTCGCGGGCGTCAATTTCCGTTTTTCACGAATTTTTATTGAAAAAAATTGGAAATTCACGACTTTATAGTGAAAACGTTCAGAATTCATGAATTTATAGTGAAAATGTTCGAAATTCACAAATTTAGAGTGAAAATGTTCAAAATTCACAAATTTAGAGTGAAAATGTTTGAATTTCACGAATTTTGTGAAATAGTTAAAAATTCAAGTATTTATAGTGAAATTGCTTTAAATTCACGAATTTATAGTGAAGTAATTAAAATTTCCCGATTTTCCCATTTTTACATTTTCGCCAAATTTTTCAGAGAAGCGAAACGCCCCAGATTCGCCCATCACTATTGATAAGGCAGATAAGGGGGAACAAAGTAACCACTCCGACTCACCAATAGTCTGTAGTTTACCGTTCGCAGCGCCAAAAGAATGTGTTGAGGGTGTAGGCTGATTTGAGTTTAAGTTTAGTGTAGCCCCTAATATGTAGTGTAAGATGTGTGGTACGAAGAAAAAATTGTGGATTTGGTGCTAGACCAAATCAGAGAGTTCGAAGGTGGGCAGCCTCATAGTATTTCTGTAGTAATGGGACTCCAAGACCACCATGTTGTGTAGAAGTATTTAACGTTAATTTGGATATCCTGTGCTATTTGTTGCCCCAGATGAATTTATGGAACATCGTTTGGATCTGCTTAAGGGGGGTATGATATCAGTAGCGTCTCAAACAGGTATAAAACTGTTGGGAGGATCGTAATTTTAAGAGCCAAAATCCTTCCGAACCAGGAGAGTGTAGGTGTAGACTACTTCTCTAAGCTCCTATTTGTCTCTTCCAGTAATGGAGTAAAATTGAGATCATAAAGTTTGTCATATCAATCTGTAATTCTGGTTCCAAGATAGCTGATAAAATCATTTTTCCACTTATATTTTGATTTTAGGATGTCTGAAGTAGAGTGGGGTAAATTGATAGAGAATGCTTCCATTTTATTCATATTGATCTTATATCCTGAAAGAAGGCTAAAGTTGTATGGAAAGTTGGCAATGACACCAGAGGATGGTTATAGTTAGTAGGTAAATAGGGAAAATTGCCTTATTATTTGTGTAAAATGTGCAGAGGTTTTGCGGGATGCATGGTCTTGAGATCAATCATTGTGATCCTTAGTTTGGGAGTACACCATGTTGAAATCACCTCCAAGCACCAGATAGGGATGTTAAATATCTGAAAATGTATTCAGTATCTTATGCAGTAATGCAGCTTGGTGACGATTAGGGGCATATATGTTGAGTAAGCTTAGTGGGATCCCCATATAAGTTGCTAGCAGGATAATGTAGTGGCCCTCAGGGTCTGAAGGAGTTTTTCTACAACTACTTTTTTTAAATGTATGAAAGTATCAAATTGTATGCATGCATATACTGTATATATATATATATAATATATATATATATATGTATGTATATATCTATATAATACACAAACGCATGCTGATGTCATCAGTAAATAAAGGATATCCTCATAGTTTACAAAAGGAGGTAGTTTATTCACTATATATCTACTTCCAGAAAAAGTATTTAAAGTATTGCTTGTTCACCCTGTGTTCAACAAGTAACATTTGGTTCTTGGCAACATAAAGTTCAGCCTTTTTTTTTTACATATGTTGTGCAATAATATTTTGAACTGATGTACTTAATAACTCATATAGAAAAGGAAGGCAAGTGGGATGGTTGACAATTCACTTACAGAAAGTAACCAGGGTTGTCAACCATAATCTCAATAATCCCATAATCCTGCTTGGTTAGTTTATCCCTGTAGCTACTATTTTTCATATTTTTACTGGTGTGAATGCTATGTATACAGTGCAAGTGCATGAACAGTTTGTGTGTGTGAATATGTATTACTATACACAGACACCACCTACTGTATGTAAAGCAGTACTTTGAGATCTATACAGTACAGCATATTATTTATGATATGATGTTTATGCTTTAATGTCCCCAAAAAAAACTCTAGTATAAAACCATAATAAAAAACCACCATTATATCTGCTGTTGGGAAACTAAAACCTTTGAAGAGTCAATAAACATCAATTAAATCCATTATGTGCTTCAGAAGTTTCCATTTACGTTCTACAGAAACATCTGCCTAATAGACAGAGAAGACTGAAAAGCCTGGAATGTCCCAGACTAAAATTTATGACATGTCTGTGGCCAATTCTAAAATCCCTGGAGGGGACTTTGGCTTTTCTGAAATGACTTGGTGATCTTCATAATTGCTATCCTTGTTAGGGCTGTGAAAGGACCATTAGTCCTTTAGACCATTAGTGTGCTTGACAACTTGTTGGTACCCAGCGTATGATTTTTTTTATTTTCTTTATATTTTGGTTTGTTTATTATGTGTCAACTCCAATTATTTGTTTAATGTTTGTTTTTTACAGTTTAAACGTTTTAAAAAAATCTGTGAAGTCACTGCTTCATCTCCTGCAACACTGTAGGGTATTTTTTGTGTCATTTTCTATAACTGTTGTCAAGTGTACTTAGGCCCAGCTCTAGTGGAAGCACTCCAACAGGAAAGTGCAGCATTTTCACATGTTGTTCCACATCTATCATATACTTGCATCTACTGTTTCTGAGGTCATTTGCCAAAAAACATACTTGTGAGGCAAAGGGGTTCTTATTTTAATCATTACATTATATAAAATTCTAGTTTAGAAAAAAACAGCTTATTAAATACACCGTATTGGGTATCCAGCAACATAATGCAGACTTTTCAGATTTGTGCAGCTGTCCGGAGCAGAGGGGAAATTACTCAGCCCAATTGTGCTTCATCTGCTTCCTCTGCTTGTACAAGAATTTTATTAGTCAAGAAAATATTTTAAGGCGCTCATTAAGAGCCAAGATTAGTTAGATCTATTATCCAATGGGATATGGAATTTTCTGTGTAAAGGGGGTTTCTTTAATTTGGATCTCCCTACTTCAAGGTTAATAAAATCATTAAACTTTAAATAAACGCAATAGGATTGTTTTGCCACCAATATGGATTCATACATCTAAGGCAGGCTCAAGTACCACTGTTTAATAATTACAGAAAAAAAATTAAAAATGTAGAATAATTTGCCTAACATGAACTCTAGAATTTCTGGGTAAGGGCATCCTGATAAGAGATCCTATACTGGAAACATAGAATTTAGTAGAGCTGCAATACAATTTAGAAATTTACATTCTTCCTAGACTAACTCATTCTACTTTCTCCTGGTAGTCCTCACATTATCACAACCTTCTGTACAACTTTGTGGGCTAAAGCAATTTGATTCACTAAGAAAAAGGTTGGCAATCCCTCTGGAGGAAATCTGTAATTACAATCAAATTATTCTACACAGGCTTTCCCTTAAAGGTGCCATGTTGTTGTTGCACTATAATCTCAAATCTACACCTCCTGACTCCCCTTGCTGATATAAGTGTTAATGTTAACTAGACCTTTATTTCCTTATTACAGCTGAAAAATTGATTCCCCAAAAAGATAATGGGGTTATGCTGCTCATTATTTTGTACTGCTCCTTGTTAAACTCAGTGCCTTATTTTGCGTATGGGGGTTGGGCTTTAATTCTGGAATTCTCACCAAATGTCTTATGAGACCTATCCAGGTGATATATTACAGTGGTACAAAAATGACATTTTCGCGTTGTTTTGTCTTGTCTGTTAGAGTTCATACGTTTACAGCTATTTACAGCTTTACAAAGATGTTCTCTTATCAAAGTAACAAGTTATTTAAGAAACAAATTCTGTCAGTTTGCTGCTTGAGGTCTTTCTCAGACTTGAGGATGTTTAACAGTGAGCATAATTTTGATTCATTTTAAGTTCAGTTTCCTGGCCCAGTTGGTACTAGGGGTAATTATAGAAGCAAATGTCTGTCCTATGACGGGTGGAAAGGAAGAGCAAGAAGCTAGCCTGACAGATTCCTAGAATAGATATTTTTGAAATGCAATTTAACTTGACATTTCAAGTTGCTGAATATGTTCACAGTAATATGTGCAATCCTTATAGGCTGAAGAATAACAGACAATTACAATCCAGTTTAAACGATCATCATCAATCAAATCAACGTGCAATCAATTACCATGGAGCATTAAATATCTACTGTCAGGTAGGTGGGCTGCACATATACAGTACAACATTCAATTGACAAGCAATTTTCAAATTTTCAAATATATAGTTTGGCACACCTTACTCCTGAAAGTAACTATAGGTTATGAAATAAATCTTATACCAGATACAGGTTAATTTCCATGCAGTGTAGGTTTTGCTAGCGTTAGCCATGGTTTAATGTAAAAGGAATGAGCAGTGATTAACTTTTAGTATGATGCAGAGTTAGAATCTGAGTGTCAAGGATTGGGTAGGGGGCGCTGTAGAGTCAGAAGGGGGAAGGTGCAAGTCC
>CM044434.1:94169812-94189231 GCA_024363595.1 Xenopus borealis | reverse complement strand
TTATGACATTTTGATTTTGTTTATTGTAAAGTTTCATATTTTTTAATAAAAATCCCTATGCAGTCTACAGAGGCTCTGTTTAACACTACACCTGGTCTTTATGCAACCAAAACTTGCGTGGAATTAAAAAATAAGCACTTGCTATGAGGCCAGTGGGAGCAACATCCAGGAGGATGGTTGCTTACGAGCCACTGGTTGGGGATCAATGCCTTATAGACAATATTTTTTTTTTGATGGGGTCAATTACCCCCATTTAAAAACTGGAAATAGTCAGAAGAAGATTCCAAAACTATAAACAATAATAAATGAAGGGCAGTTGCTCAGAATTAACCAGTCTATAACATACTAATAGTTAACTTAAAGTTGCACCATCCCTTTAAGGGTATATTGATATTACATAGCAATGAAACCAGGTATATGTGAACATCTGATAACTATGAATTTAGTTCTTAGTAAAGATGCAGATGTTTAATTTGAATGTGACAATTTAATCTACAGAACCAATAAGATTTCCTATTTCCTCATGCAAAGTGAAGCCTTCTGAAATCAAAAGGTATTACTTGTCTCATGCCATACATATAGCACTGCCTAGATATCAAATATGAGAGTTTTTTTCTCCCATAGGCAATGCTATATGTATGGCATGAGACAAGTAAATACCTTCTGATTTCAGAAGGCTTCACTTTGCATGCTAATGCTTTTTCCTTTCAGTCCTTCTCACCCTAACCAGGCTCGGTTTCCCTATTTCCTCATGAAACCTATGTTTCATTGCAGTGTAAATGAATACTGTTAGGTTACTTAATCTCCTGTAACATTACTATAGTTATTCATAAATCTTCAACCCCCAATGAGGCCTTTGTGGATAAAGGTATTATTCATAGCAATAAAGAATAGCTCATACAGTTGCAGAACAACCTAAGGCCTGAAAAACTGCATCTGCTGGTAACACAAGAATGACAGACCCAGTAACACCTTCTAATGTTTTAGTCGTTGAATGCCTAAAAGACTTTGCTTTGGGACTCTGTAGCTTCTACTTTCACAGAAAAAGGATATATGTAGTTTCTGAGCATTACTATGTAATTACTATTACAAGCTATAACCTCACTGTGTTTGTTATTAACTTGAGTAAATTGAGTTCATAATTAGTAAATAGAAGCATGGAAGCAATTTGCTGCCTTTTATTAAATGGAAAGTAGCACTGTATGAATAATTTATGAACTAGTACTGGCTGTTTCTTTTGTTTCCTTTCAATCTATGCAGTGCATCAGATCTGAAATAAGTATACATTATGCAGATACTGTATCTGTGTAGAACAATACTGCATGGTGATTTAAAGAACTGGGGGTAATGAGTAATTTAACATACATTGGTTATATCTGTAAAAATTATTTCTGTAATCAGCCATATTAAATGAGGAGCTCAGGAGACCATGGCCAGCTAGTGTAGTGGCCACCTAAAGTGAAGGGCAACCTTAATGTTTATAGAATAACACCTACTACACTATTGTTCCCCAGGTATAGTAACCCATTGTTTGAAATCAGACATCTGGTTGTCAGTGAGGACGAGGGAACTTTTTTGCCCACCACAGCTTCTCATAGAAACTTTTTTTGCTGTAGCCTAGTGGAAAGGAGCAATGTATAGGCTATTGCAGAGCTATAAGGAGTGATTTAGCTTTCCCTTTGACCCTTTAATGCATTTTGTCAAAGTTTTATGGTTTTCTGGAAATGTTATACAAAACAAAAGGCATTTTGTCTTTAGTTATTTATTACTAGACCAGGTGCAAACTTTGTGCCTTTGAGTTCATTACCCTATCACACTAATCTGGTTTATGTTTTTTTTTTTTTTTTTTTTTTTTATTCCTCTTTTTCATTTCCTGACACTGCCTGTGACATGCTGATTTTCCATCATCTTTCTGTATGTGATTTCAAAATCACAACCTATAGACTTCCTGACTGAGTATTTCAATATGAGCTTTGTTTTTCAAGCCCAAACCTCAAAATGCAATTAAATTTGAAGTTCACCATTGTACAGTGAGTGCAACCTGTAATTAAATCATAATTAAATCATAGTTAAAAGCACATTGGGGTTAAGAGTTTTAGGAAATTGATAAGCATATAAGCATATTATCAGCATCTCTTAATAAGTAATCTGCCAAAGATCATGTTGACTTATACATATTAATAAATATTCTTGTACATCTTTTACCCTGAGCCAACATTTTCGTATGTTTTGTTCTCTCACCTGAAAGCAATGAGTAAAAAAAGTTGGTTCTAAAGGCCCCATACTTGGGGGTAGGTTAAAAAATCCCGTTGGATCGCAGCCGCAGTGCATTGATGCGGTCCCGCGATCTGACCACCCGTATCTCCTTCATTCTGATCCTATTATTGGGCCCTAGGGCCCAAGATTGGATCAACCCAATATCACCCACCTCAATATGGGCATATCAGGGAGAGATCTGCTCGTTTGGCGGATCTCCCTGTGTATGGCCAGCTTAACTTTTATTAAAATGTATTAAATTTATTATGGTTCCCTCTGTAGAAGCACTGGACAAAGGTAAAACAGTATCCAATTTCTGGATGTAAAATAGTCCCTGGATATCACATGCTTTACATGAATTAATGTACAGGTATATTTGTACATAGAGTCCAACCCACAGTCCTATAATGGGGCACATTTTTATTTAAATATTTGTTCACTTATTATACCCTTGCTTATTGTTTATGTTAGCTTATTATCAATATATCAGCACTGCGTGTATAAAACCAAATCAATATTGCTGTAAAAATAAAATCTGCCCTAGCTAAAAACGAATCTAGCTAATTGCTGATTCCGGTTTTAAAGTGTTGCTCGGCACTCAAGTCAGCTTGGTTATTTAGAAGTGCTTGGAGTCCTACACTAATAGAGAAATAGTGTGTAGTATTCTAATAATAACAGTTCTCTAGGTAAAGGAATGTTTGTCATTGACTCAGCTTTCTGTCAGTCATTCCCTGTGTTTGTTTCTTATAGCTCTCAGCCTGTAGGCAGACTGTGTGCATGACCTTGGTGTTTTAAGCAGGAGTGAAATAGATTGTCTGAATGCCCTAAAAAAAAAAGCCTATGCAACAAAAGAAAATTATACTTACTTATGCTTATACTGGCCCATGTGTAGATTGGACATATAGAACTGTTCAGTGCAATGTTACAATCATTAAAATAACTTTGACTTTTGTTAGGGTGAAGTTCTTAAGGTTCCATTACCATTGCAGCAAGTCAGTGAATATAAGTGGAAACTAAACAAGAAAGGGCATGAAAAAAAGATACTTCAATGACCCCATCCATAATGATTTAATTAATTAATTTATCCATTAATTAATTCATTAATTAATAAAGGCATTTAGGGTTCTTCTTACACTGGAAGTCACATCATGCAGGCTGAAGCAGTGGGCGATGCATAAAAACTGACACAATTGTGCTTGCACTTTGGTACCACACTGAAAATATTATTCTTGTTGTAATTTCCAGCATCCAGCAGTGGAAGTGGCAGGAGCACATGTCAATGCAGGTTTAATCAATTGGATTTTTCATGCAGCCGCCTTCAGCCAATGCAGCTGCCCTTGAGTCACAAATGACCCCTCTCTTTTAGTGAATTAAGTACAACATGTTATATATCCTTCAGCAATGAAAATGTATTAAGTGGATGAGCAATAATAGCAGTTATTGCAGTCATTAGATATAGTCCAGTAAATCATAACACACAGCTTTACATTATATGTTTGATATAAGCATGTACAATAATATACATATCGGATGTCAGAAGTCTGACAAAGAGCAAGGCTTTAAAGTAATTCTTGTTATTATGCTTATATGTTGTCTAGAGAACTGTGAGGTTTATGGCCTAAATTCTGATGCCTGCTATAGCAATTGGCCAAAATTACAAAGAGATAATGCAATAATGAACTCAAAGCTTTCTCAGTGAACCAGTTCTATTCCTTACTAGATTGCTATCCTATATAATAAAGTTCAAGTGTCTCTGCGTCCAGTCCCTGTGTCCATGGAATTGCGCTACTGCGCATGTGCCACACGGACCGTCTCTGGAGAATTTAAACTGGCGAATTTACGCTAGCGAAGTAGATAGACGCGCAACTTCGCACCCTTACGCTGTGGCGTGTTTTACCATTGTGGGTGATAGTCTGAAAAAAGTAAATACGTTACCGTTCGCCGACCAGAGCGTAAATTTGCACGTTAGTGAATTTGCGTAACGCAGCGAAAATCCGCCTAGAACAATTCTGTTTTTATAAATATTTGACTACATATGTTCTAGCGCCCGTTAATTTAACGGGCTTAATGTCTAGTTAAATTATAAATTGACATGAGACAGGCTATACTGGAACACACTTTTCTTTTGAGTTAAAATTTTAGATCTGCAACTGGGGATAGTGATACAGTCTGGATTATACAGCATGTGTACATAGTCTCTAAAGTTATTTAATAACTGTAAGAAACCTTTCCTAAAACGCATAGCAATTATATAATCTGTGAACATATTTGCTGAAAAATAGCATTATTCCTTTTTTTATAGAAATCCTTCTGTTATTTTTTTATGTCCGTTTCAAAAAGCACAGCTGGAATCTCCTGTAACATGAGCTTTTTTTGTTCAGTGCTTTATTCTCAGTTAGCTCTGGAATGTGGTGGGTGGAACTTTTGCATTTTCTTTAGAAAGGGAAAAAAGTAAGCTATGATGCACTGACAAATTGCAAGAGCTTACTAATTGCTGGCAATGACTGTACCAAAAAATAATGTTGATTATAAAAAATGGTGCATTTTTTCAATAATACCTAAAAGCACTTCAACCTAATGTATTTTGTCACATCAAAAATTTCTTTTAGCAAGAGTTACCTTTCCAGTTTTGGTGAAGAGGAAGAATAAGGAACACAAGAAATAACATTTACAGGTACAGTTCACCTTTGAGTTAACTTTTAGTATAATGTAGAGAGGGATATTCTGAGACAATTTGCAATTGGTTTTCATTTTTTATTGTTTGTGGTTTTATAGTTATTTAGCTTTTTAGTCAGCAGCTCTCTAGTTTGCTGTGTCAGTAATTTCGTTTCTAGGGTACAAATTACCCCAGCAACCCTGCATTGATTTGAATAAGAGACTGGAATATGAATAGGACATGGACTGAATAGAATGATAAGTAATAAAAAGTGGCAATAACAATACATTTGTAGCCTTACAGAGCATTTGTTTTTAGATGGTGTCAGTGACCCCCATTTGAAAGCTGCAAAGAAACATTCAAATCATTAAAAAACTATGAAAAATAAATAATGAAGACCAATTGAAAAGTTTCTTAGAATTGGCGCTTCTACAATATACTAAAAGTTAACTTGAAGGTGAACCACCCCTTTAAAGTGGACCCATCACCCCAAAAAAGATTCAAAATCATATTTTATCACATTAGTCAAGCAAAATGAACATTAATTACCCTATATAAATTATTTTAATCTTGTTTCCTTCAGTCTGGGAATTCATAATTATAGCAAGCAGGCAGGAGCCATTTTGTGGACACTGTTATTAAGGCATCATTGCATCATCTCAGAATCTTGTTTGTGCACCAGAATGGGGGGACCCAATGTTCATCCCCATGTCCTGGCTACACAATTAAATGGTTAAGAGAACTGGGGGAATGTGTGGAGAGCAGTGGCATATAGGAAGTGCTGAATGGAAAGTGAAAGTAATTATCTGCCCCGCCTCTATGCCTAAGGCATAAAGGAGTGGCAGACAATATTTGATTGACAGATGAGATTTTTAAATGAGCTTAAAACAGCTATGAATGCTTTAATAAAAATTTGAAATTGGATTTCATGTTTAATTTGAAAAGGACTTTTATTATACAGATTTGTGTGTCTGGGTGACGAGTCCACTTTAAAATAGGTTAGAGGATTCTCTGTTTCTGTCAATCTTACAGATGACTAATTCTAAGCGGAAAAAGGTAGAAAATGATACTGAAAACATTCCATATTAAACATCCTTTTAGAACATACAATGCTTATCAGCTGAATCATTCACATATATACATACTCCCCAGGTTTTTGCAAACTTCTTCAAAAGCAAAGTAGATTCTATCCATAAACAATTTGTCACAGCTACAGATACAAGTCATGTCAACCTTCTTAAGTCTCCCTGTCTTTCTTCAACTCTTTTGGTCTTGTTACAGAAGTTTTTCTGTTTCTCCTGTCTTCTCCAACTACAACTTGCTCACTTAATCTTATGCTGTCATTACTACTTAAACAGTATTTTTACTGGCAAGCCTTACTCATATATGCAATATTTGATACTTTCATTTAGTACCATATAGCCATATAGCCATATATCCAAATACAATATATCTTAATACTTGAAACACCTGAAGAGTCATTTATCCCTCAAGTATCTCAAGTATTTGAGGGCTCATTTAAGGGTGCAAGTGCAATTCATAGGTGTATACTAGGGTTGCTACTAGGCAGCCTGGTTTTACCTTGGCCTGTCTGGATCAAAAGAGCCTTTCTGAGTTACAGAGATGCCTGATTTCTCTCAATCTCTGCTAAATGCATAAGCAATGTTTTAATGGAATATGGAGATAGTAGGGGTCAAGTATAGTATGCAAAGTCCTCTTGTAGCGGCAATTATCACAATTTTAACAACAATACCACCTTTATCTCATAATTCCATCATAACTGTAATCATGCATGTGTCACCTCCTGTGATGTGTGCACTCAGTTCTTTAAACACAAGTGTGCTACGTCTATTGACAAAGGCTGTTGTGGGAACCTATGTGTCAATAGATATGCTGCGCTCAGTTGGAACAGATGGTAGGATGGACTGAACAGGGCTGATTGCCACTATAAGTACAGTAAGTGGAAGGAGCACCTTTTGATGCAAGTACCTTAGGAAATTAGTGCTCTACAACTGCACTTGCATATGTAAATGACTCCTAAAGAATCAAAATTAAACAAAAAAAATCAGTTAAACAGTGAATTTATAAGAAGTGGAAATCAGACTGTGAAGCAAAGTTCTTAACTATTTTCTAACAGCAAATATGTATCACATTAATTCAAATTAGCATTGCAGATTCATTGGGAAAATCATTTGCAAATCTGATGAGTGTACAAGAATAAAACAATTCTGGAATTTTTCTTTTTCAAACAGTAATGGCATAAGGTTAGACAATTCAGGTGTATTGCCACCTTTATTCTAAAAACTGAAAGATCATCGCCAATAGTGCAAATAAATCAACTATCTAAGATTTCTTTGTAATAATAATAAAAGAGTACCTGGTACTTGATCCTAAGCTGCATGAATCCATATTAGTGGCAGTTATTATTATTATTATTATTATTATTTAAATGATCTTTAGCAGACAAGGTATGGTGATTAAAATAAAGACCCCTTATCCAGAAGAGCCCATGTCACAAATATTCCAGGTAATGAATCCTATCTCTTTTCCATATAACACAAACCAGGGTTAGGGTAGGGTACTTAGGCTGAAGGTTTCAGAGGTTGTGAAAGCCCAATTTTTAAATTGTAGTTTTTAATTAAAAAGGTCCCCTGGATGTGTTTCTGAATGCTGCATTGTTTATTTCTGTGTAACATATTGTCCTGTGCTACAGAAAACCTTGTTGTTTTATATATAGAATATAATAATAATAGTGAAAAACTCAGAGGTTATCTCTTATGCCTAGGAAGTCAGAATAAGCATTGGCGTGGAAGGAAATCAGAGCAACTTCATTGTAGTTCTTGATTACCGTATGCAATTACAATCAGGCTATTGCTGTCAGTATAGCAATCTAGTGTGTAGGTGGGGAAATGTCAGCAATGTTTAAAAGAACACATCAGCATTCTCTATAAGAACCCAACTGGAATCGTGAGCATGTATGCATATAGCACCAGCAATTTACACTGTGTTTTACAATAATTTATAAGAAATAGGGTTTTTATAGAAATGTAAGAAACATGTATCACAAGAAATTACAAGTAATAATCTCCTGGTTGGCCCAGGCGCTAGATGACTCAGTCTGGGACAATTCCAATCAGCCTTCTGTTATGTACTTCAACAGTCTATATAAATTGCATCCAATTGAGCACTGTGTCCTTCAAATTGTTTTCAGAGTGGCCCTGGATATCAGGTTTACTCAGTCCAATACCAGTAAAGCAGGAGTGCCCATACATTACTAATGCAAGGTCTTCTCTTAGTGTTGTTATCCCATTGGGATCTACAGCCATAAAAGCATTGTTAGAATTCTGTTCCATGAAAAATATTACTTAAATATTGACTTATAAGAACCTGCATTTTGCTATATTTAACAAACAACAATTTCTTATGTAACATAATAAATACCTGAATGAAAAGCATGAAACTGGATGGTGATTTAGACAAGCTATTTGCTGACAGTGTCTTGAGTGTCTACTGTTTAAAAGCTAAATGTCTGCTAGTAGATACCAATCTACCTCTTAGACACCCCTGTACTAAAGCATTGGGGAACAGTTGATACATAGGATAGTAAACAGTTCATGATTTATAATGGTAAATGGACTTATCATGAACCAGGGTTCATTGCATAGGCTTCTTTTAACAGGTGGGTCTTTAAATTGGAATTAAGTAAAGAGTCATATTGCTCATGGTAGGACATTCTAAAGACAGACAGAAGCTCATGGGAAGTATTGCAGTCAGGAATAGGATGAAGTTATAAAAGGAGTAGATAGGCGAAGCTCAAAAGCAAAAGTAGGGAGCATGAACAACTGTATTGGGATCAGAGCCCAAATTTAGGTTCTGTTGTCAAGGACCTTAAATGTGGGTGTTAATATTTTGAATTGAGTTAATGTGGAAATTGGGAAAAAGTAAAGGGGGCTGTTAATATGAACAGTGAGTAAAGTAGTCTAGTGGCAACTCAGTATCAACTGAGTTGTAAAAGACAGTATTTCTGAATGCCTGTAAAGAGTAACTTAAAGGAAAACTATACCCCCTGGACAATGTAGGTCTCTATAAAACGATATTGTATAAAACAGCTCATTTGTAAAACCCTGCTTCAATGTTCATAAACCATTTTCATAATAATATACTTTTTTAGTAGCATGTGCCATTGGGTAATCATAAATAGAAAATTACTATTTTAAAAAATAAGTACATCCTCCTGGGATCATAGGATTCAACTGTGCACAAAAACATACCAAACAAACTATAAAGTTGGGTCACATGATCCAATTAACAGACAGAGTTGTGTCTTTTGCTTCCACACTTCTTCCTGTTACAGTTAGAGTTGAAATATTTCTGGTCAGGTGATCTCTGAGGCAGCACACAGACCACCATGAAATGGTGGTTCAAGGCAAGAGATGTAAAAGGGCAATATTTACTTAAATATATATACCAGGTAGGTAAGATTCTTTAATATGTCATTTAATTTGATATAAGCTCATAATAATAAGAGACTGAATAAGTGTTTTGGTTGTTTCTAGGTATATATGTACATTTTGCACAGATGAAAGAGATGGGATCAGGCAAAAGTGTGGATGGTGGGCATAAAAGATACTGTAAATAGTTAGGAGCACAAGTCTCCTAGACTGGGAGCCTGTATTGGTGAGTGAAACATGATGTGGTAAATGTGAGTAAAACATGAGGTACAGGGGAAGATGACGGCAAAATATATACAAAGACGTTATCATTCGTACTGTATGTGTGTATGTATGTGTATATAAAAAGTTTCTTTTTTTCACATATTATTGAGATGTGTTGATGTTTTGTATGTAGTGATTTTTGTCACAGGTCTTTTTTGCACTTTCAAGGCAACACAACCATAAGATATGCCTTTGCCTTATATTCAGCATGTGGATGTGGAAAGTATGTAGACAAGTGTGTTATATACTTGTCTACAGGAATTTTTGCTATAGTTAAGTGTGCATTTACAGTTTAGAGCCACCTATCACTCTAGGCATGAAGGTAAATTCCAGTAAACACACACCCATGCTCCCAAGTACATTCCTACAGTGAAGCACTTCAATCTCTTGGCAGTGGAATATTTCAAGATAATAAAATACCAGCTATGGGCAAATGAATGGTTCAGTATCCATGAAAGCCAACATTTGTTGGAATTTCTGAAGTGATATTTGCCATCATTGCCAACAACGAAAGTGGTGTCTTTTTCAAACCAATGGAGTTTCACACAATTAAAGTGACCTGTCTCCCAGACATATAAGCTTTATAATAATCGTTCTTTTCAAATTAATCATGAAACTCAAAATCCTTTTTATTAAAATACCCATTCCTTACACTTTAATGTCTGCACTTCCTTGTTGTCACTGACTTCCTTATATGCCCCTCCCTCCCCGTTGTCTGTAATTGCACAGTCTGTGCGTGAGCATGTGTATTGGTTTCCGCTTTCTAATGGGTGAGATTTTAGGATGATGTAAAGCTTCCACAAAATGGCACCCTGCCTGTAGGTTCTAATTATGGATTCCAAAAGTATGAAGAAAACTTTAAATAATTAACGAATATAAATATCTCATATAGTGTATATATATATATATATATATATATATATATATATATATATATATGTAGTTGTTCTCCATAACTGATGCACTCCAGGACTTCATAATGTAGTCAAACACAGAAATAATTTATTGACAACATTTCAGTCCTGTCTGGGACTGAAAGCTGACAATAAATTCTTTCTGTGTTTGACTACATTATGAAGTCCTGGAGTACGTCAATTATGTAATTATGGGGAACAATTATCTAGGATATATGTTTTTATATACACACACACACATATGGGGGCAACATTAATTTTTAGCATTCCATGTGAAAGTGTTTTGCCAGCCTACATGGAAGCCAATTACCTTTCAGTTGAGGTATGTATAATTCTGTTCCTAGTGTGTTTGCACTAGCTTTAACTGAATCTAAAACAAGCAAACAACGTTTGCCAACCATTCAGTTACCTTGCCATAAAACACCTTCTCTGAACCAGTTTCTAAATCATGTCCAAGCTCCCTTCCCTTTACCTATTAATGCTGTGTAAACAATCCTTATTTTGTTACTCAAATCCCGAGCCTCTCTGTGTGATTAGGGTAATTCTTTCATGCCAGCAGCAGCAAACTTCCATAGCTTGACTTAGAGAACAGATATGCTGTTCAGATATATTTGTTACAATATGTCTATTAACGGACAGCTCTAGCAATTTAAAATTAGGGCTCGGTCTTCAGCCATTTTGCAGTGAAACAATCAAGCTACAAAATGATGACTTATAAGGAAGTGTGATATTAAAACAGTCAATAGAACACATTTCCTGGCTGCTAAAAACCAGATGGAACTGGAAATCACAATGAACAGTCTCAGATATTGACCTGCTTACAATGAATGTCTGTCAGCAACAATAGTGAAATGTTTTATGCAATAGCATAAATACAATTAATTAACCTACTTTCCTCTTCATCGTGACACTTAATGGCAGCCGAGCAGTAATAGCCTGAGCAGTAAGATAAACACAATCCATAATCAGCTCCTATAGAGGGAGTTTAAGTCTGAACATGTTTAAAGGCCAGCAAATACACCTTAAGCGTCTGTTTATTCACCCAGACAGTAAAATTGTGCCTCATGTCATTCCATCTGCTAAAATTCCATTCTATTATATAGTCACGGGAGCAATAACATCAGTAAACTGTGACAGTGCTACGTATTTTAACTGTATTTTTTTTAAAGTACTAACAAACCTAAATAGATAATGTTTTCTGTAATGTGAACAAAGTGCAGTGGTGACCTCTTCTGGCTAGCATGTGTAACGTTAACCTTGGAACAAAGTGGTATTGTGGGTGACGCACATAGAACACACTCTCTTTTGCACCACAATATGCAACTTTGTTTGGGAAAACTGGCAGGCATTTTTTAAGCATAAAACAGTAATGTATTTAAAAAGAAGGATTAAAAAAAAATTAAAAAAAATAAAAACACATTCATGAACATTCTCAAATTATAACGATAGGACACATTCTAAATGCAATATACAAATATCCCTAGTCTAAGCTGTGTGTATTAGATAAAAATGCAGAGTGGAATGGCACTCACTTTTATGGCATTGATCCAACATGCAGCTGGAAATTGAGTTATCACTCATTGCTTATAGGCAGTAATTGGGAGATACTGAAAGTGACTCCGCCCCAACATTTTTTGTAACATAATAGAAAATATTATTCTACACAACTTTCCAATATATAATAAGTAATTAAAAACTGTCAGTTATTTAGAGTAAACCTAATTGCTAATGAAATCAGTTTCTTGGTGTCTTATACAATTATTCCCTGCTGGTTCTAACTCTTTAAAGCATAATTGCAGAAAAGTACAAACAATAATTACTTTCAATTGTATGTAACAGGGTAAAGGCTTTGCCAACCTTTAATTCTTTAGTTTCCTTTCCCCAGGAGGGGTTTGACCAGTTAAATTTGCTCCTATATTACGATTGGGAGGGGTTGATGTTTCCCTTTCCTGGAAGTTCAGTATTTTGCTGTCAGTTCAGTATCTGGCCAGAGGGTGTCAGGGTTCTCTAAGTATAAAAAGGGACGCCCATGTGTGTGCAGCCTCTTTGTCTTTCCATTTGGTGGAGTTAGAGTAGGGTCTGGATCTGTGTTTAGTTCTAGTAGGAGTTCCAGTATGAATAATAAAAGCTAGGAAGATTAATAATAGCTCATTATAGGAGTGAGAGGCAGAAAAAGAATAGTAAGTAGAGCAACCATAGACTCCATAAAGAAGGCCAGATTATCCTGCAGTGACACTGCTGCCAGTATAGGGACTAAAGGTGGCCATACATGGGCCTATAATAGCTGCTGACAGACAAAGTTGGCAAAGTATGGGGCTCTCCAACGGGATTTACCCATCCATATCTGGACGAAAGTCGTCCAGATGTCGATCAGACGGGACTAAAAACCCTGTTGGATTGCGGCCACATCTGTTAGTTGGTGCGGTCCCGCGATCTGACCACCCATACCTCAAGGTGGGCAAATCAGGGAGAGATCGGCTCATTTGGCGACATCACCAAACGAGTGGATCTCTCCGTGTATGGCCACCCTTAAGCAGGCCAGGGATAGGGAGATCCATGGAGTGTTAAACCACTGTGAGCTTCACCTAGCACTGGGGATTGCTCACCAAAGTAGACAATAGTACCTCTGGGTGTTGTAAAAACTGGGGGGATGTTGTACAGTAGAAATCTAATTATCTACTCAGAAAAGACCAAACACAGATGTATAGTTTCCCTGCTTGCCCTGTTTAGCTCAATAAATAAAAAACACTAGGGGAGATGTAATTAAAATTGGTAAAATGTCAATGAAAAAACATTCACTCTCGTGAATATTACAATGTGCATTATCGTTGCACAAAGGTTAGCATTAACACCTGCTCTGGAGTTTTGTTAAACATTTAGTCTCAAAATATGTTTTGCAATTGTGAAATTTTATTGCATATACTGTGATTGTTCACAAAAACTATTTGGTCACAAACTTTGCAACAGAGTCTTTGAAGTCTGTAATCTGTCAAGAAGGACGCAAACATGGTCACTAATGTTGGCAAACGTGTCTGGGAACTTTTTTGCGTTAACAACACATATTGCATTACCCCAAATGATTGAACAATAGATAAAAATTATGTTCAGCACAAGCTGTATCAGTTGAACTTATGTTGAACAAAGGGATATACTACCCCTTAAATTCCTTTAAGGAATTAAGGGGAGCAATATTTTAATTTACTTAGCACCACTATGCCTGTGTTTACTGTTTAGCATTTGAGGAGGAAATATAATTAAGTGCTTTTGGAAATGAAATATTTACTTCAAAACATGTGCTCAAGTTTAGATTTTTAAAATCCCTTATAAAACAAGTAGCTACTCTTTCAATTTGCATGCATGCATATACAGCTTTACAAGTCAGGTCTCCTCCAGGTCTGTGAACAAACTGAAGTTATGGGGCATGTAGTGGACAAGAGGGGTTTTTATTTCTAGCCACCCCTAAATAATATAGCACTGCTTCCATGTGGCCAGAGAGTGGAAGGCAAGATGCAAAGTTTTTAAGCTTAGCTTGCACATTGTATGCTCTGCTGGAACAAATTGGGATCCACAAACCTTCCTGTGGTGTTTATACAAAAGGCCTGCCGAGGTCAGTGTGCACACTGTGTATACACAATACTGTCCATACTGTTTAAGAAGGATAGAGTTTATGTTACTGGTGTGTAATAGCTGCATGAACCTGCTAATAAAGCCCTGTTATATTCTGCTCTTTTTCGGCTATCAAAACAACACAAATTTGGCGACGAGATGTCTCTTCTAGCTCTGCAGCAGCCTGCAGCTTTTCTCCCAAACCCTGGGGAGCCTACCATACCTTTTACTGCTTGGATCCGTATGTTTGAAAATTACATTATTGCTGCTGACCAAGGGGAGATTTGTGCTGCTAGAAAGTGTGCTATACTTATTTACTGCCTGGGAGCATAGGGGCTGCGTATATTCTATACATTACCATCACCTGATGAAACTTATGAAACTGATCTTACTGATATAAAGAACTTTTTCATGACAAGAGTAAATGTGGTTGCTGAAAGATATAAATTCCCCCAACGTGGACAACATAATGGCGAATCCACAAAACACTTTGTAGCAGATTTGAGAGGGTTGGTTGTTACCTGTGAGTTTGGGAACCTAACAGTTGAAATGCTAAGAGACCAAATAGTGGAAAAAACAAACTCACCACGCATTAGAGAGAGACTGCTCCTAGAGCAAGATTTAACCCTTGCAAAGCTTATTACAGTTGCTAGCGAAATTGAAACAGCAGTGGCAGAGGCTAAAACTTTCAGTCAGTGAACTGCTGGGAATGTACAGACTGTGAATGCAGTACTGTGGCCTAATAATGCACAGTCACAGACAAAATACAGTGCTAAGTAAAGGGATTCACTGCAAAACCGTGCAGCACATACAAATAAAAAATACTGCTTCCGCTATGGTTAAACACAACACACTGCAAACTATGTTACATGTCCTGCAAAAGCTATATAGTGCCGCAAATGCTCAAAGTCAGGTCACTTTGCTAAGGTCTGCCATCGTTTTGCTAAAGATGTTCATGAAGCCACTACCACAAATGTTACAGTATTCAGTGTGGATAAAGCTGGTACATTTATTTCAGACACATTTATATGCACTGTCAATATCAATACTGCTTCTGCTGACAAGAGACACTCCATTAACTTGATGCTTAATGCAGGTTCAGCTGTTTCTACACTACTAAAGGATATTTTATTGAAATACTTTGCAAAAGATACACTTGTTGCACCTGCCCTTTACATTGCGAATAAGTGTACTGCTATACTTGGAAGGGATCTCTTTGCTGCATTAGTGGATGGTCTCATTACTACAGCACCAGTGCCTGCCAAATGGCCTGTGTCTAAAATTTCACCAGAAAGTCACACTTCACTGGGCTTTGCAAATAACTTTGTGCACAAAGTTAAGATGAGACCAGCTGTAAAACCAGAACACCAGAAATTGAATTGCCATACTCTTTAAGCGAGACTGTCTCACTGGAACTAAAGAAACTGGTAGAGCAAGATGTGATTAAAAAATCTGAATCCTCCGAATGGGTTTCACCAATTGTTGTAACAAGGAAGAAAACTCGAGTGTGTGTTGATCTTAGTAAACCTAATAAAGCAGTTGTTATGGATAATCATCCCTTGCCACACATAGAGGAAATATTTTGTGCTTATCATCAAGTATTACTGCATGAGCAGAGACCTCACTGCATTGATAATTTGTTTTGGTTCAAGTGTGTACCTTATGGACTGGCTTCAGCACCAAGTTGTTTTCAAAGACTGATGTCTGCTATACTCCATGACATAATTGGTGCACAGTGCTATTTGGATTATATAATTGTCTACGCTCCAACTATGGATCTTTATGACAAGTACCTGCTTGTCCAACTATGGTTTTTAATGACAAATGCATTGATTCTGCAGGACTGAAACTGAACCTTTCCAAATGCCACTTCAGACAAACTCAGCTGTCATTTCTTGAGGGGTTACTGCCTGACCGTGACAGAAAACGTGGTGCAAGAGAGGTGCACTTTCAGCCAGGATCTTTAGTCAGAATTAAGAAACCAGGAATACTGAGACAAGGACAATCTAAATTTACTACACCACTTGCAGTGAGAAGCCAGCAAGGACCATACACATATGAACTGTCTGATGGACACATATGGAATGCAAATCATCTAGCTTCTGCTAGATATGACTTTGGAGAGGCTCCAGTTGATGAAGGATATTTTCCTACTCCTGGTGCCAACCGCAATAGGCCTGAAGAAAGTGAACATATAAGACATACTGAGAGAATCAGAAAACTACCTGCATGGACCCAGGACTATGTAATGTGAAGAATGCATATTATTGCTTTAAGATGCGTACTGTTTCATTGTTGTTTATTACATTTGCCCAAATGCTTTCCTACTATAGGGGAAATATGTGGTTTTTATACAAATGGCCTGCAAAGGTCACTGTGCACATGAGTTCAAATGGTTAAAGGGACAGCTGCGTTTGACTTTTATGTGAATTCAACAGGCTTTAGATGGAGTTACGGTTTGGACTTTTAGCAGCATTGGGGCATAATTAATCTCAAAAATATTGAGGGCTTTTCTCTAAAATATGAGTTTTTTTGTGAAAAATCTAAAGAGGACAAAAACAGAGTTTTGATAAATAACCCTCTAAAACTTTAATTCTGGCAAAATAAAATACAGAAAGCAATTGAAAAAAGTATTTATTCCTGGCAACAGTTTAAAAACAATGGACCTGACACAGTGTTTGGAAGGCGAATAACCCCTTAAAGCTCCATGCAGTGAGCTCTTGTGTCTGGCTCTGCTAATGCTGCTTCTTTAATCTGTTTCCTGCACCAGAGAGCAGAGAGCAGCACTGTCAGTGACTGGTAGATATTTACTTATATGAAAACTTTACCCTCAAATAATGTAGTTCTCTTTAAAAAATATATTGAATCAAACAGCTCATGTAAGGAACTTACCCTGGTGGTCTAGTGGGGGGTACGGCAGGGATGCCTGCTGCCCCCTTGGCTCCTATGCGCGCGCGCGCACTTCCAGGTTTGATTTAAAGGAGCAGGAGCGCTGACGTATTTGAATTCTTTAAAAGGCCGGTTCAGCTTTATGCTGATTGCCCGTGATAGGATCTGTTCCTGGTGCTTAGTATTTGTGCTGAAAAGCTTCTATTTGTTACTGTCTACCTGTTTTTGACCCTGCCTGGCTTTGACTACTCTGATATTCTGTATCCTGACCTGTGCCTGTATTTGACCTCCGATTCTGCCTCATCCTTGTCTGATTGATTACCTGGTTTGACCCTTTGCCTGCCTGACTACTCCTAGCAATCTGCCCGCCTCGACCCGGCCTGTTTGACCACGAACCTGTCTATACCTGTCTGTACCGTGACCTTTGGCCTTATTAACTTTACAGCTGTGCCCCTTTGCTTGCCCAGAACCATTCGCCTTGCATCTCTCGTTTTAAGACCTGGCGGCATCCGATTAGCCAAGGGCTCCTCCCAAGGTGAAAGGCGGCTGTTATAGGCAGAAGCACGAGCCTAGACCAGGGTGCTTGGCATTAGTTATGGGTTTAGGGTGCCAGCCGTGACAGCTCATATGTAAAACCCTGCTTCATGAGAATAAACCATTGTCATGATAACATAATTTTTTAGTAGTTGTTGCCATTGGGTTATCTTAAATAGAAAATTGCCATTTTAAGAAATAAGGGCCGTCCCCTAGATTCCTGTGATTCACAGTGCACACAAACAAACCAAACATTTTAGGTCACATAAGCCATTTAACATACAGAGTTCTTTTGCTTCCACATTTCTTCCTGTTACAGTTAGAGTTGCATTATTTCTGGTCAGGTGATCTCTGAGGCAGCACACAGACTATCACAAATGGTGGTTCAAGGCAAAAGATATAAAAGGGCAATATTTACTTAAATATATATTTCAGTTTGGTAAGATTCTATAATATGCTACTTAATATGGTATAAAATCTGTTGCTTAAGTATTCATTTTGATGCTATAGTTTTCCTTTAACACCTGCAATAGGCTCCCTAGAACAATGTGTCCCCCCCCCACTGCTACCCTTTTTGTGTTTTTACAAGTAAGCTGCCAGCTTTCAAGAAGACACCCATGTGCCACCCAACCACATACATAATCATGCATATGTACAATTAAATAAATGCTATTAACCTCTGTGTTCAGGGCCAGGCCACACCGCACAGGCACCCAAGGCAAGCTGGCGGACGCTGTGACAGGTTAGCCCGAGTGTGCACACGCAAGGTGGTGCACGCGTGCGCAAGAAAGATGTGGTTTTTACTTCTTTTCATGCAGGAATGCAAGAAGACGAAAAAACCACAAAGAGTCGGGCAGCGGACTGGGGGTAGGTGACAGAGGAGGTATGTGCCTGGTGCCCCCTCAGCTTTGTGCCCTAGGCACGTGCCTACTCTGCCTACCCCTTGGCCCAGCCCTTTCTGTGTTAGACGCCAGCACACACTTCAGATTAGCTAGATAGCACACACTTTTGGCTGAGGTCAAAGTTACACATAATATCTTAACTAATCCTAGCAATGAAAATATAACTTGGACTGTGACTGTATTAGAAAACTGTTAGTATCCAGGTCAGTAGAGGGAGCAAAGAGCATAACCGCATAGTTTAACAGATGCATTTTAGTTGTGCTGACATCAGATTATTTAATTCATTAATATAACATTAACATAAGTTATTGCCGTTTAGCTTGTTAAACGCGTCCCACAAAGTAGTCTGTACAGAAGAGTATGAACATTTTTCAGCTTCCTTACCTGAAACAGATAAAAATATTTTTGTAGTTATTGCAGCAAGGACAGGCTGATGGAGAACTGTCAGTGATTTCATATACCGAGAGGTGCCTATAAAATTGTCACCCCAGTGTATCAAAATTTCCTTTACGATGTGGGCTGAATTTTTGCAAACAGTTTCCCCTTGATCCTGAATTGCCAGCGGGTCTCTACACTCAGTTTTGGGCATAACAATCTGTAGCTGCCTCAATAAATATATAGTTGGTCTGCTTTCAGTAGCACAATAATTAGGAGTAGTGCTACTGAAAGCAGGCCAACTATATATTTATTGAGACCCTGCTGTTTGAATTTGTGCTTTTTTTTACACTGTGTTCTCAGCTGTTCTTACTGTATGTTTTATGTGCAGAAAATGCCATATGCCCCTTTTTCACTTGTTGATGTCCCAGTCTCCCCCACCCTACTCATACATCAGCTTTTGTCTGCCATCTTACACTTGTGCAAAGAGGGCTAAATGCTGAGGATAGTTATTGTTGTGTTTGGTAGCCGAGGATGAGGAGAGTATAACAATACTTTATTAGCAGGTTCAT
>CM044434.1:94106155-94160195 GCA_024363595.1 Xenopus borealis | reverse complement strand
CAAAACGGAACGCAGGGGAGCGCAGGTAAAAACGCCCGTGTGTAAGGGCCCTAATACTAATTCGCTGTTTAAAATAAAGTATACAATAGAAATTAATACATTGATTTTTTTTTTTGTGTTTGAGTGCCTTGAAACTGCAGGCTGATTGAAGTTTGTGGCCTGCAGTGAGTTAAACTGATTTGGCTCAGTGCAGACAGAAGTAGATGCAGTGTGTTGAATAGCCAAAGATTTCCAGGAAAATAAATGCTCAGAGGAAAAAGAAACAAGGTAGTTTACACTAAACAGAACTGGGCTTTGTTCATTTCTAAGGTGGCTTGCAGGAAAGCCAGATGATCACTTATTTATTGCTAAGTAGTTCTCTATAGACAAGGTTATTGTGAGTCATCCCTGTATATATGCACATGGTTTGGCTCCAGATGAACGTTCTCCAGCTGAAGAGTCCCTTAACATCACAAGTAGACAAGGTAATTGCTTTGGCCTAAGATATGATCTTCCACTTGACAAGTTTGGGCCAAAGTACTCTGGCAGCCTCCCTCTGGTAGCACAAGTCAAAGAAGTAAAAACAATAGCTAAAGAAATACTGTATTTTAAAAGGAAGTGTGATTTTATTTAATTTAGTTCACACATTACAGTTTTAAAAACCAGCAGGAAATATGTTGTATAGTACCTTTTCTTTATAATTGTCTTCATGTCTACTATGCTATACAGCCATTAATTTAAGACCAATGAAGGGTTCCAGAAATCATCAAACACTTTCACAGAAAAAAAGCTTATAATAGGTTTCCTGCCTAAATTAATGATGTTATAAACAGACCAAAAGCAACAATTCAAAGTACACACATCTATTCAGGAAAAGGCAGTGATGAAGGGAACAGTTTAGCTAAGCCTTCCAGTCAGTGTACATTTCAGGAAACCGCCGCACCTCAAATATGTTTCATGAACAATGAAGCAGGGGCTGGTACAAAGGTGAACGGCTAAGCTGTCAAATATTTTCTTTCTTTTTATTCTACAGATGTAAAGGTAGGGCATTATGTGGGTTCACTTTAAAGGGAAATTACAGTAAAAACATACATTCATTGTAATGTGTTTAAACCCCTTAGTCTATTTAATGTGTGCATTCACAGTCTGTGTGCTTTTATAGGCAAACATATTCATTCAGGAAAAATCCTGAAAAGCAGTCTTCTCCTTATATACCTGGAGGTGCTTTCCTGAAAAATTAAAGGGATACTGCGCTACTCCAGCAGACTTCTCCACTGAAATCCAATTCTCAAAAGAGCAAACATATTTTTTTTTATATAAAATTTTGAAATCTGATAGACATATCCCCAGTTTCCCAACTGCCCCCAGTGACTTGTACCTGCCCTGGATGTAACTACTTTCTGGTAGGCTGTTATTTCTCCTATGAATGTAACTTAATCAGCCAACTTGCAGTACAGCAGTAAAGAGTGACTGAAGTTTATCAGAGCACGTGATTGAGTGCAGCTTGGAAAATGACAATATCTCTATCCCCATGTCAGATTTCAAAATTGAACATAAAAAAAAATCTGTTTGCTCTTTTGAAAAATGCACTTCAGTGCAGAAGTCTGCTGGAGCAACACTATTAACTGATGCATTCTGAAAAAAACATTTTTCCCCATGACAGTATCCCTTTAAGCTTTGGTTCTCCTTTAAAATCATGTCTGTCAATTTAACCTGGCTTTACAAAAGGTTAAAGGGATACTGTCATGGGAAAACTTGTTTTTTTTCAAAATGCATCAGTTAATAGTTTTGCTCCAGTAGACTTCTGCACTGAAATGCATTTCTCAAAAGAGCAAACAGATTTTTTTATATTCAGTTTTGAAATCTGACATGGAGCTAGCCATTTTGTCAATTTCCCAGCTGCCCCGGTCATGTGAATTGTGCCAGCACTTTATGCGGGAACTGCTTTCTGGCAGGCTGTTGTTTTTCCTTCTCAATGTAACTGAATAGTACACAGTGGGACATGGGTTTTACTATTGAGTGTTGTTCTTAGATCTACCAGGCAGCTGTTATCTTGTGTTAGGGAGCTGTTATCTGGTTACCTTCTCACTGTTCTGTTGTTAGGCTGCTGGGGGGGGGGAGGGGTGTTATCACTCCAACTTGCACTACAGCAGTAAAGAGTGATTGAATCAGAGCACAAGTCACATGACTTAGGGCAGCTGGGAAATTGACAATATGTCTAGCCCCATGTCAGATTTCAAAATGAAATATCAAAAAAATCTGTTTGATCTTTTGAGAAATTGATTTCAATGCAGAATTCTTCTGGAACAGCACTGTTAACTGATGCATTTTGGAAAAAAAATCCCATGACAGGATCCCTTTAACAACAATGTTCATCACAGTTAACTGTAGGGGATCGCCCCACTTTTTATCAAATAATATTCATATTTTTTAAATTTACAATAGTTTTATCAATAATTTAGAATGTTTCTTGCCATTAGTGACCTGGAAAAATTATTTTGGTGAGAAAATCAGTTATCACATTTGAAATGAATATGCAATATCGGAACATTTGTTCCAGAAGACAGAAAGAAAGACAGAAAAGCACCATTTATGAATTTACAAGTAGAAAAAAGTCAACCTTTGATAAATCTGCTCCATGTTGTATTTTGGATCTGAAGATAAAAAAACCAAAAAGAGCAGAGTAAACAAAGAAACTTCTCATACAGTTGTCAGATTAGTGTACACATCTCAGCCCTGTAATCACAAATGGTTCAGTCTATTTAATCCACCAATTCTTTGTATGCAAGTAGTTGTGATGATATCTATAAAAACAACTGAAACAAATGGCTCAAAAGCACTGATTCTTTAAAGCCTTTGTTATTTAAGATATTTTAGGCAGTTCTCTTATGAAGGCAAAATACTAAAGAGGATCAAAAGAAAAGCAGATGTTACTGTTATTTTGTGGTCATAAAAAACAAGAAATAATTCTCAAATGTAACATAATTCATTTGTTTTATTGCTATGTGCTCCAATGATTTCCATTTGTAACATTCATTTGTATGGCTATACACAGTGGGCTTTGTTGGATGCCTATTTGGTCAAGTGTTAGTTACAGTTTACTCCACCCAAATAGTCCTGAAAAAGAAACATATCCAGGTCATAGGTAGCCATTATATTTGTTCATAAAAATACAGTCAAACTGATTAGTTAATGTTTCTGGTCTGTATGTATTGATTTGCATTCCCTAATCTTATTGGTCAGCTCACAGCATATTGTACAGGTTTAATGCTTTATTGGTTAATGTCCATAAAACTACCAAACACTAATATTATTTTAATTGCTAACACATTAGCAAAGCATCAACATATTCCACAGCGCCACCACAGCGGTACACCACTAACAACACTGGTCCAATTAGAAAATGTTCCATTTACCACCACTCTTTGTAGTCTATCTTTTAGCCAGTTCTCTATCTAGGTACAAATTATATGTTCCAGGCCAACATTTAACCAGTAACCTTAAGTGTGTGCTTTAGCAAAGTCTAAGTAAATGACATCCACTGCCATCCCAGAATCGAGGTCCCTACCTTCTCATAAAAAGAAATTAAGTTAGTCTGGCAAGATCTATTACGCATAAAACCATGCTGGCACAAACTCATAATATTGTTATTTGCTATGAAGTCCAGTATCCTATCCTTTATTAATCCTTCGAAAAGCTTTCCTACCACCGACGTCAGACTAACTGGCCTATAGTTTTGACTCTGAGAATGGGATCCCTTTTTGAATAGCGGCACCACATTAGCAATTCACCAGTCTCTCGGCACCATGCCAGACCTCAATGAATCAATGAATCCTGAAAATTAAGTAGAAAGGTTTGGCAATCACAGAGCTAAGCTCGCTATGTACCCTGGGATGAATCCCATCTGGGCCTGGACCTTTGTTTATCTTAACATGCTCTAGTCTCTTTTGAATTTCATCATGTGTGAACCATGCATCATTACATGTATTACTAGAATTGGGACTATTAATAAGGAATCTTTCATTAGCTGGTTACTCATTTGTGTAGACAGTCGAAAAGTATGCATTCAGAATCTGAGCTTTTTGCTTGTTCTCATCAACCAGCTGATGAGAACCACCATAGCATTTGTCAGAAATCATTTTAGTTATTAAAAACATGCTCATTTGCCTGGGTTAGCAAGTAGGCTGGGGGGAGCAGGGGGTCTACGGGGGTGGGGGGTACGTTTTTTTTTAAAGTATGGGGTTAGTTATCCTTTTATGCCACTGCATAAAGTTCTCACTGTTTACTGTCAGTAAGCTGAGCAGGAAGATTAAACACCTGCGGTATGAAAACAGTAAAAGAGCAATTATTTCTTATTACAAAATTTCTGACTTCAAACAACCAACAATATTATGCTTTATTTGCAGACTTGTTTTAAGAGCTTTGACAATACTGTTTCATACAATAATAAAAAAGTGAACTCCAGCATTTAAAAATGAATCTCTGCGAAATAGATCCAGCCTTTACTTTTTCAATTGTTTTTATTGAAGTCAGATCTGGCCTTAATGATCCATCAGAGGCAAACTTTTAAGTCAGTTGTTCTTAGAATCAATGAATGTAAACAAGTCATTATTTTGTAGTTCTTTAAAGAAATGTTCAATCAGTACAGAATGGAAGACTGTTTCCTTTCTATTTCATCTTCTTTTTGGAAGGAAGAACGATGAAATGACTAAGCTCAGGGTTTAAAAACACATATGGGTATTTTGTATACGATCCATATCTTGCTTCCTTTCAGATCAATCTATCCACAGCTTGTTTGTGATTCTAGTAAAGGGAAAACAGCCGAGAAGCTGTTAAACAAAATCTGTTTGGAAAAGATAAAATTAAAAAAAGCTAAGGTTCTTATCTGGTAGCAGAATCTGTATTAACATGTATAGTATATTTACTTGTCACTGACACAATGATATGGTACAGAATGTATATTAAATATGATTAGTATAAGGCATGGATGATCAAACAGCCCCTATGTAAGCTACACATTATAATTATATAATAAAAATATTATTATTATAATAATTAAGTCAGAGGCCATAAAGGAATTTATCACGGAAGACCAAAATTATAATCATAAGAGCATTTAGGACAATGTAGCACAAAAAAGGAAATGGAAACTGTTTAAAGCTTTGCACTCTAGGTTGCTCATGTAAGAAACTAATTGGTTACTTTTCTCAAGAAATAAGGATATGAATTTTTATATTACAGGTATTGGCACCTGTTATCCAGAATGCTCAGGACCTGGGTTTTTCGGGAAAAGGGGTGTTTTCGTATTTCAACTCCATAGTAAGGAATATAATTTGCTGCATTTGTCACATTAGTGGCAAAATCAGCTGCTACATGGCATGCAAAAGTCCTTGCAGCTGTCAAATTCTTGGGTTGCAATAAGAAGTGAGGTGCTCTTAAACACCATAACCTCATTAATTAGATTGCATGAATTATCCCAGTGAGTAGAAAGGTAGAAAGAGAGAGGTGCACGTCCAAAAAATACAAAGTAAGGATGTGCTTTATCTCTCAGGGATCTAATTGTACTTACATTGAAACCATTGGGGTGAACAAGCAGATCCTTTTGTGGTCAAATCACCCAGGATTATTGATGGGCGAATAAATTCGCCATAGGCGAATTTGCGGCGAATTTCCGACATTCGCCGATGGCGAAAGTTTCGGCGAAATGCTCACGAAAATTCGCCACGTGTTTTGTTTCGCCGCGCGTCTCGTTTCGTCCCGCCCGAGTTTGTTGCGCTCCGAATTCGTCGCTTCACGTCAAAACAGCACATTCTGTGCAGTGAAAACTATTTTTAAAAATAAATTAATAAATATTAAAATATGCCTTTTTAGTTTTTCACTATTTTAAATAATAATCACAGATGTTTTTAAGAAGCTGGCAAAATGGGAGACCTTTTTTTCTTTTGAAAAGATAAGAGTCCACTAACAATGCAGGGCATGTGTGTATACTAAGTGAAACACACGTGTAAATTGCTCATTGACTCCAATGCTATTCAGCACATTCACACACAAAGCAAAAGATGCCATTTTTTACTATTTTTTTTCACATTTCCATACCTCCCAACATTTTGGAAGTAAAAAGAGGGACAGAATTTTTTTTTCCATACGTAGTGCTGCAACATTTTGACCACACCCATTTTTTTGGTCACACCCACTAATTAACATGTTCGTTTTACCAAATTTGTCAGGTTATGAAAGTTTGAAAATATTTCTCCTTATCTAAACTGTTACAAATACAATCAATTACTTATTTTTAATATCAAAATTGTTAAAAAGCATCTTTTTTGCACTTCAGCTGTTCTTCTAGGCTCTCTGCCAAAAGCCAATTAAGTTAGAAACTTCTTTCTTTTTCTGGCTATTCCGTGCAGAGAAAAGAGGGACTTTCCAATACAAATGAAATGAGGGACTGCAGGTTGCGCTGTCAAAAGAGGGAATGTCCCTCCAAAAAAAGGGACCGTTGGGGGTATTTCACATGGCAGTTTTATTACATTTCACTGTGCGTCAAAACTATTCTGACGCACATCAAAAAATGCGTGTGTCAACTTGGGCGTGCGACAAAACATTAGCGCGACTCGTTTCGCGAATTTTTTCGCCATTTCGTTTTTCGGCGAAGCGAAACGCCACAGATTTGCCCATCACTACACAGGATACAGGTTTGGTATAATAGAGAATCCAATAACTCGACTACATGTGTTTGCATTTAAACATACGGCCTATCTTTTCCTTAATAACAGCAGGATAGGAGTCTGTGAGAAAAGACATTTGTATAGAAACTTGAAAAAGAAGAGATTTGTTACAGATGTCACTTTTAAAGAGGTGGCAGGCACAAAATGTTTATATTGATATATATTACTTTGTAGCCTTTGATTTATAATGAATGATGATTGTTTGTAGATGAATGAGATCAGTATTCCCTTTACACGTCTAATCACACAAACTTAAAGGTATACTGTCATGGGAAAACATACATTTAGTTTTTTTCCAAATTTATCAGTTAATGGTAGTGATAGGCGAATTCCCGCGATTCGCCGCTGGCGAATAAATAAAAAACGACGCGGGCCAAAAACGACGCGACGCGGGCCGAAAACGACGCGACGCGCGTCAAAAGCGCGCCGCAACTCGTTTCGAGAATTTTTAGCCAATTCGCTAATTTTTCAGCAAAGCGAAACTCAGGAGATCCGCCCATCACTAGTTAATGGTGCTGTTCCAGTCCAGTTAAAATCTGTTTTTCAAAAGTGGAGACAGATTTTTTTAATATTTCATTTTGAAATTTGGCATTGGGCTAGACATATTGTCTGTTTCCCAGGTGGACCCAGTCATGTATTTGTAGTGTAAACAGTGTCATTTTGAAATAAAAAATACAACATAAAATCATGACAGAATCCCTTTAAATAAATCACTGTTCTGAATTAGATTTATTTCCATTTGGGACTGTTACTAAATGACTGCTCCGGCTGTGGTAAGGACGTCAGCTTATTTGTCTTAGGATCTGCTGTGTGACTGTGTGATTGATTGTTTCTGCATTACTTTCTTGAGCCATTGGGGACATTTGGAGGTTGTGTTGGTCCCTCTTTCAGATGTACACCAGTTATTGCTTCCTGCTACTCTGTTCTCTCTGTTTACCTTTTTTACACCATGTGCCAGTGTTCAAGAAATTAAGGGTCTTGATAAGTCTACTCTTGATCACTCTCCATGGCTTGATCATGATCAAAGCTCCTGAGCCAGACCTTTCCTGTGATTCCTGGTTCCCGATCCCCTATCTGGCTTCCGTGACCCCACTTAATTCCTGCCTGGTTCCTTGCACCCTGTCCAGTCCCTTGTTCCTGCTCACCTGTTCCCACTGATTCCTGTTTTGCTGTGATTCATTGGTTTGACTGCTAGCCTGTTTCTTGACATTGAATGCTTGCTGTCTGCCATTGACCGCAGCCTGCTTACAGACTTTACAGCCTTGACTTTCAAGCCTGTTATCACCTTTTCTACCATTAGCTTTAGCACCGGCCTGTATTTGGACTTTGGTTTTCAGTCTGTATTTCTATTGTTTTGTTTTGTTTTGGTTTCCTAATTTTTGCTCATCATCAAATCCATTCTAAGGCTTTTGTTCATCATCTAGTCATTAATGGGTTTTCCCTGGGTTAATCAGTACATCAGGCTTCTACATGCTAGGTAGACCTGATTTATGTGACCAGTATGTGATTATGAAGTGCTTAATTTTGAAGACTAGAGGATCTCAAAAAATTATTTTTATAACTTTTTGAGGTATAGGGGTCATGTACATGAAAGAAGTAAGCAACATGCAATAAAAGGGTCAAAATATTGGGGGGGTCCAATTTACGATCCTTTGAGAGTTGTGTGCAGGGTAAGTACCCAGTAACTTAATTTCAGGCTCATAATAAACACAAAGGGGGGGAATTCACAAAAGAGGAGAAGATAGCCCATTTTTGGAGTAAAAGTGGTGGTAAACTGGTGTAAATTATTTTCTCCATATTCATCAACAGAAATCTGCCTAAATTCCAACTCAACCGACAATTTCTGCTGACATTTTCAAAATGGAATAAAGCTCAGTATAACTCTTCCTCATGTGTCAGATCAATTCTAAGATAACTTGCTATGCTTTGGTTCATTCAATCTTCATTTCACACCACTTTGTCACGGTCGGCACCCAACACCAGAACCAATACTAAGCACCCTGGTCAAGGCTCGAGCTTCACCAGTAGTGTGACCACCTTTGGCTTCGGGAGGAGCCCTCAGCTACTCAGATGCCACCTGGACTTAAACGAGAGGTGCAAGGGAAAGGTTCTGGATAGGGGCATGACTGTTGTTAAAGCCAGTAAGGCCAAAGGTCACGGTACAGACAGGAGTAGGCAGATTCGTGGTCAGACAGGCTGGGTCGGGGCTGGCAGATAGCTAGGATTATCAGGCAGGCAAAGGTCAGAACCGGGTAATCAATCAGATGGGATGAGACAGGATCAGAGTCAAATAACAGGCTGGAGTCAAACCAGGAAGTCAATCAAAGGGTTAAGCAGAATCAAAGTCGGTTTCAGGCAAGGGTCAGGTTTACAGAGATCAGAGTAGTCAAAATAGCCAGGCAGGGTCATCAGGTTATCAGGAACAAACTAGAAGCTTTACAGCACAGTACAGGGCACCAGGAATACACCTATCATGGACAATGACAAAAAACCAAGGGGCAGATTTACTAAATTCACATGAATTCACATGAAGAATTTGAATATTCAATCAAATTTTCAAAAAGATTTGAATTAAAATTTTGAATATGCAAATTAGGCAAATTCAACCATCGAATAATCGAATTCGAATGATTCGAATATTCGAATTAAATTTTACTCGAATATTTGAAAATTTTATGGTCAAATACTTCCCCTTTAAATTCGATCACCTACTTCGCCAGATTAAACCTACCGAAATGGGGATCATTCCCTAAGATCGAATAAGAAAAATTTGATCAATCGTTTAAAAATCGTTCGAAAATTCTATTTGAATTCGAATCTTTTTAGTTCCCCACTATTCCCCCACTATTCCCTGGTCAAATTGGAATTTTTTTAGCATTCGAAATTCGACCCTTAGTAAATCTGCCCCCAAGTGTCCCTTTAAATAAGTTTGAATTTTGCACCATTGCATTATTTTACTAGTTTTAACTTAATGAGTGAGGTAATATTAGCACTTTGAAAATGTAAAGTCTCCCAGCCATTTTTTTTTTAGTTTTAGCAGCAATTAGATGGTTGACCTAAGATAATAAACATATTTCTAATATAAATCCCTATATTATGCAAATAGCATTTATTGTTTTTAGACCCTTGTATATTGTTACAGAAGTGGAATTACACAAACATGTAGACAGATTTAGAAAGCCCAAGTTATCCTGAAAAAATGATGTATAATGTTTGTAGGTAAAATAAATCCCTCCCCCAAAACTTCCAATTTGATGACTGACTGACAGATGTAGTACGAGCGAAAGAAAAATTCTGAAATTCAGTAATCAAAAATGTCTTTAAAATGTTGTGCAAAAGACAAAATCTGAAAACTGTTTGTTTAAAAGACAAATTCACAAAAGTGGAGGTTTGTGAAATTGCTGGAAAATCTGATATTTTTACAGTATCTCCACTTTTATTTTGTCTTAATATCACCACTTTTGTGAATTCTCCCCAAAGAGTATAACTGACGGTGGCAAATGAAAACACAAATAAAATATTTGTTGTTTTTGCATGGGCTGCTTGTGTTATCTAACTAGGCTGATTTGTATAGAATTCATTCATGTAATTGAGCATCAGAATGAGTTAAAATTTCACTATTTGGACTTTGAAGAAAGTTCAAAGAAAAGTTATTGCAGTTAATGTATGCAGAGATGTTATATTAATAACCCTTCATATGAATTGCCCCATGCAAACAGCTGCAAACATTGCCTTAGATTTACTGGAGAGGTGAAAGGCTCTTTATATTCTGCTGTAAACTATGGTGATATTTATCAAGCAGAAACATCTTGGAGACACTTTATAGTTATGATCACTAAAATAACAGGAGAAACCAATAGTTTTTGCTCAACTTGACAAATCTAAGCTATTAGGGAAAAATTCAAGAGATTGTTGACAGAGAAAACACAATACTTTCTTTACATGTACAAACATTAAACATGCCAACCTTTTACTGAAATGACAGGAAGCAACCAATTTATGTTATATTATGGCTTGGACTGTTTGTTCTTCAAGTTTGTTCTACTAGGTCTGAAATAAGAAAAGTTATTTAAAAGGAGCTGTCACGATGATCAAAAAAGTGGATGAACTGTAGAGAATACAGATCTTTTTCACAAGCAGTGTTTTTCCATTTTTATCTTAAAAAATTAATCTTAAAAAGATTATGTTTTGTTACTGAGCCCCCTCAAGCTAACTCTGTTTGCTTCTGCAAAAAAAATCTCTCTCTCTCTCTCTCTCTCTCAAAACTGTTTGCATTAGACACATGAGATAGATTACAAGTATAAATCCAAGGTCTTCATAGTGGTGTCCCTTCTTGGGATCTCTCTGTCCTTGGCTCTGCCTGATTGAACCTACACTCCGACAGGTGATGGCCAGGGTACAATCTGTTTCTTGCTGCTAGCTACTCTGAACCAAGTCCTCACTCCAAGAGTGGGCTATTGCAATACCTAGCCCTCTGGTACTAACTAGTTATACTTTATAGGCTTTTCTCCTCACACAGAAGCCTTGTGCTTCAGGCTCCCCAGTACCATCTTCACTCCTCAATTTAATATAACCCACCAAATGGCAATTAGAAGGCTGAACCCCCGTGCCTTGCCTGGGAGGGAAAATGTAATGTCAGTGCAACATAATAAATTCCAGGAATAAGGCCAGTAAAATTACATTATTGGATTGTTGATTTTCACCCATCCTGGGCAGTCTGGAGATCAATGGAGCAGAATATTGGGTGGACTCCTATATTAGTTTGTTGAGCCTGTGCAAAAAAGCACCAGCCCTGGGTCACAAGTTAGTGCTTATAACCACTGGGCTCTGCCTAACATCTTGGCATCCTCCTGGTACTGTAATTATTACTTTCCTCCTCCTTTAAATAAAGTTTATTGTATATTTGCCCTCTGAATAGAATATCTGAACAAGAGTCTGTCAACTGGAACAAATGCAACAATAGCTTATGTTTCAAAAAGAGAATCTCATCCAACATCCTTTAGCCATCCAAAAAAGGAAGGCATGTGTTAAGCGTAATTACTTTGCCTAACCTGTTGTAAAGTGGAACCTTCTTTAATATCCAAAGAAATGGGTATACAATCATCCTAACACTGTTGTTTCATAAATAACTATAGACCCAGTTGTTGTTGAAAACAGCCTAGGTTATTGCTCTTTGCTCCTAGGTCTATCCACTCTCGGTCCCTACATTAGTGAATCTAAAACTACTTTAGTTTTAGCTTAGCTCAAAATTACTCAGCTGTTGCCACCCCAGAATTTAGATACAAGCATAGGATTCATTGACCTGAAACCCATTATACAAATAAAACAATACTTTGTACTTGATCTCAACTAAGATATAATTAATCTGTATTTGAGGCAAAACATCATTACTGGGTTTATTTAAAGTTGAAATAATTTTTTAGTATACTATGGTTTTTTAATACTAAACTAAAATTTTTAGAAATTGATTATACCCTGAGGCTTCTAAAAGTCAGAATAATAAAGTACTACATCTCAAACCTGCCGAGGACATGAAGAAATCAATGGCAGATATCCCATTTACAATTCAAAGATATCATGCTCTACACTGGGTTTCGTCCGAAAATCCCAAAAATTTGTGCATTTCAGGCATCAAATCTAAAAAAAATTGTAAGATTCAAATTTTATCAAGAGTTTATTGAATCTTTTCCCACAACAAATTTTTCTAATTATTTTAATTGATAAATAAGTTAAAATTGTGAACAGGATTTTAGTCAAAGTTGCTTTACTAAAGTAATATTTTTGTTTTGTTTTGATGTAAATAACCCACTAAATGTATAGTGATTCAAATTACCCCTTGTCCAGAACACCTCAGGTCCTGGGCATTCTGTACAATATGCCTCCATGCTGTCTCCATACCTCATAGAACAATTGCATTTTCCCTCCACTTTCATCCACTCTCATTGTCTATTGTCTGTCTCTCACTTTAAGGATAATTAGTAGCTCAATAAAGATGACAAAATGTGACAAATCAGCCTCCAATTGTTTAGTATGGTAAATCATTTACACGAGGCAATTTCGAGCGACTTTAAAAAACGCATAGCCCGCATGTGATTAGGTGCCTGCAACTTTAGTGCTTTCGGGTGTAAGATACTAGCAAGCCATTCGGGGAGATTAGTCGCTGCGATTAGTCGCCAGGTGAAAAATTTCCCTGAAATCTTCCCGTGTGGCCTTACCCTTATGGTTCAGCATATCTATAACAGTAATGGTCTAGGCCTTTGGAGTTCCCCATCTTGGATTTCATTTGGCATTTCAGTGATACTGCACATGCTCTTTGTGGTCTGGGCAGCTTTGGAGATAAGCTAATAAATTGCAAATCAATTAATCTAATGCCACATTTCAATTATGCTACTTTAGGAGCTGCCATGTAATGAAAATCTGAATAAATTACGAATGAGCCTTGTATTGCGGTCCATAAGCGCATGTAACTGACAGTACCCCAGAGCATGTGCAGTGAATCAGCAGAAAACAATCTACTGGAGCATTTACAGTTTTTCCAAGAAAGTAAAGTAACTACCCCCTCCCGGGTACCCCCAACCCCTACAAAAACCCCTTTCATGGATGATTTGCTCATGCACAAACCACCAACAGGCCCTGAGGGGGTGCAGACCCTAATGCAGTCACCCTCTCTGCATCTGCATCTGTAGTTGCCTTGGGCTTTAAGCCTGCAAGTGCAATGGGCAAATGGTCTCTTCCCTGCAGTGAGTAGCACCTAAAATTACCTTCATTACCTCAGTATAGGTATGCTTGAAATGATGCCAGGCAGACAACTGCAAGGTGCATGCAAAGCCGGGCCCATTGTTGTGAATCAACTGCAATTACAGTAGGTTCTGTGTAATTGCAACAAGAGAATCCACAATGTCACTACAATTCTGGGAAATAGTGCATTGTGGAGGAAAAAACATGTTGTTTTTGATCAAAATTGTGCTTTGCATAATGTGCATGAATGCACCCTTCTGTGTAACATTTCTACCCTCAGCTTTAGTTCTCCTTTAATGTGTAGAGTGTAGCATTGTTGTGTACAAGGGAGCCCCTAAATTTCTTTTTCCTTTTGCCAACAGTGCTGCTTCTATCTACATCATAAACCACAGAGTGCAGTAATAGCACATTAATGGCTAGGCCCAACAATTTATATTGCTCTAAGTGCCCTAAATTTGCAGTTATAGCACTCCTCCAAGTCTACCTAGTCTCTTTGAAAATGTAGTAAAACGTCACAAGCATTTTAAATAGCTTTACATTTGTATTGTAACCTGTTTGTGCTTGCAAGTTACCCACCCACTTAGATTGTAAGTTCTACAGGGCAGTGTCCTCCTTCCTCCCGTGTCTCTAAATACCTGGCTCTTAATCTTTGCACTTATTTATTAATTATTTATTTTTACTAATAGTATTGTTTGTTATGCTGTGCCTGCATATATGCATTGATAGAATCAGACATAGAAAATACGATTTCACCAGGAACAGTTAAGTACAATTACATTTAAGGGATGAAAGGCAAAGAGTCAAGAATGAACTGGTCATGACATGAAACTGTAAATACACAAGAGCATATGTTAGTCTTGGGCATAATACTAGACAAAAAAGTATATTGTAATAATTCTTGTACCATATCCTGACTGGTATTGTAAAAGGAAGAAAAAAAAGACTCAAAGCCCACTCCCCCATCCTCCATCCTAAATGCTGCTACAGCCCACAAACCTTCTGAGCTGTCAGCAGAGGCTGTGAGGGCAGACTGGCTGGAATTTCAGAACAGCCAAAGGTTTTATGCAGCTGCTAAGGCAGGAAAAAGGCTGAGCTAACACCCAACAAAGCACTAACCAGAGAAAAGTGCTGCCTCTCTGCACTGATAAACTCTAGCAAGTCAGGATGCACTGAATCACTCTACAAGGAAATGTTATTGTGCATGTGAAAAGGAAGATCTGTGCTGATTCTGAAGAGTTAATAGAGGTGCATAGGGGAACAGTCTTTTCTCTTGCTCAGTAACTTGTAGGCTAGGATGGCTATCACTGGGAGACTGCAAAGCCCTGACATGGTGTTGCTGCTTTGGATAACTGTAATTGGCGCTTGTTGTTCTTTAGTGGATTCATCAAGGTAAGTGTGAAAGCAAACTACACTATGTACTTTTCTCTGTTTCCATTTATTGTTTGCTGTTAACTTCTTGCGATCATAAACCACCTTTTTTATTTTACGTTTGTGCACATATTACGAAAACCCTTATTGTATACAGATGTCTATTATTTTTTTGCAATTCTTTTATTGCACAGTAAATTGAGCAGTTTTACATACAGTGGGAGAAGTACAGATGTCTATTATTAAGAACACATGGGCTTATTAATAAATGAAAAAAAGCAAAATCGGTGTTACCCTTAAGAAACAGCTATACGATTTTATCCTATATGAACCAATTAGTCTACGTAGAACAGATTCATATAATAGCAATGTCTGCTTGCAGAGAAGAGTCAGCAGGGTTCCCTGAATTCTTTCATAAAAGAACATTTTCAGATCTATGGAATGCAGATCTCACATGTGTATATAGGCAGTGATGAGCTAAATCAAAGAGCAGAAATAACATTCATCAACTAAGATTTTTGCTTTTGAAGAAAATCCAGACACTAGAGTTAAGGCTCCATGTGTGCTTTGTTTGTGCTGTCTTTTGTCAGAACCCAAGATGTGTTTGTAACGTTCCTGTCTCCTGCTTTGGCAACCATTGATCTCTTCATGAATGAATGGGAATTGGCTGAATGACGGCTTCCCAATACTTAACTACAGGAAGGATAAAAAAGGCCATATTAATAGGTGCATTTTATTAGTGTTCGGGGTTAATAGGTAACATGCCATAAGTGATGGGGATTGTCAGACATTTGCTCCTCAGCTTAAATGAATATATGAATTTGCCTATAGGTCTTCCAAAATCCTAATATATTCCATATGGTGGAAGGGTAGTGATTCAGGAACATGTTTCCTGGAGTGTACAATTACACTTTGAGCTGGAATCTGTTACTGTTTTAAGTCTGACATAGCTTATATCTCCAAACAGAAAGATACATTATGAACAAATGCAACGGCAGGCATTCTGCTACCTGTAGTATACAGTGAAATGAACTTCACTGCAACTTTTTTGAAATAAGGGTCAGTTGTAGTTGGTTAAGTTCAAGATTATTAAAATACGATTCCATATTTTGGACCATTTACATCACTCAACCCATGTATGACATCTCAAAATAACCCCAGCTCATATAAATACTTTAATATACTTTATCTGTCCTACCTGTCTCAGGATTAGACCAATGGAGACCCAAAATCCTCCGAAATGTTCACCCTTCTTGCAGGTTCATGAAGTGAGAAGTGGAAGGAAGGATATCAGTCTTGGGTTTCCTATACTCACCTTTTAAAAAGGGCTCCAAGACTGGCACAATATGCCACACCACTGTCTGTGGTGCTGAAGAACACAAGCAGTAATGTTTTTACCGTTTTTGCTTAGACATTCCTAAGTGGGTTTCAGTTGTGGAGGCATTATAATAACTGAAAATGAATACTATTTGATTACTTTAAACAGTGATTATATAAAAGTGAAATAGCTAAATAGTTCCTGTGACCTTCAATATGAGGTATACTATTTTAAAATTTGTTCCTCCTCCAAATGTTATATTGCCCCTGAATTGAATAATTGAATATACAGTTGTATTTCTTTTAGGAGTAGAACCTAGAGCATGCTTTTTTGATAGCTGGGCAAAAGAAGGGCATTTGTACTTGTATGCTCAATTTTCACATAATAATGAAGATGTAGGCTGCTGCTATACAGAATGAAACACTGCACTATTATTGTTAATAATAAACATAATAAATGAAATATATATATAATCATATAGGACCAGCTGGGAACAGCAGGTTGCTATATCCATTAACTGCTGAAGTTGTAAATGTGGGCCAAGTTACAAAGTAGGTCCTTCATTGTAAGTAGATGACTCAAAAAATGTATATTTCAATTACCCACTAAATGATACTGGAAGCTAAGCTAATAAAACACACTGCACACGGTCAATCAACATTTCAGAATACATCCTACTTTTATTATTTTTATTGGGAAATGCAGGTGCTTAACTGGGATTGCATTAGCAGCACAAAATGAAATAGCTGTTCCACCAGATGTTATTGTCTTCTTCCAGATGGTCAGCCAAGAGCAAAAAAAGTTTCAGGAATTCGACTGCCTTGGAAACAAATAATGACAGTTTATGGATTTTACTCGTGCCATTTGTTTTAATCTTTCAAGAAATGGCACATACTGTATCCTAAAACTCCACTCCAAAAAAAACAGAACAACTAACTACATTGCTGGATTATTTGTCTATAGGAAACGGAATAGAGTTTTTGAAACTTATGTCTTCTGCTTCCAGATCACACAGTGGTAGATACTGTAGGTTCATTAGTGACAAACTAATTATGACTAGATGTACATAACATAATACTGATGCTGAACATCAATTTATGAACACAATTAACTATGTTTAAGGAGAATTCAACCAAAAAGTTAAAAAACCCTACCCCCTATACCAGTGATCCCCAACCTTTTTTTACCCGTGAGCCACATTCAAATGTAAAATAGTTGGGGAGCAACACAAGTATAAAAAAGTCAGTTGGGGAGTCAAATAAGGGCTGCGATTGGCTATGTGGTAGCCCCTGAGAGGACTGGCAACCTACAAGAGACTCTACTTGGTACTATATTTAGTTTTTATGCAATTAAACCTTGCTTCCAAGCCTGGAATTCAAAAATAAGAACCTGCTTTGAGGACACCTAGAGCAACATCCAAGAGGTTAGAGAGCAACATGTTGCTCACGAGCTACTGGTTGGGGATCACTGCCCTATACCTATATAGACCCCCTCTTCCCCCCCCAGCCTACCCGCTACCCAGGGCAAATGCCCCTAACTTTTTACTTACCCATCCGTGCAGATTCTGTCCATCTGAGTTCACGGCAGCCATCTTCTTTTCTTCAGTAATCGTCAGAATCAGTGTGGCATTTCAGTGCATGTGCAATTTCCGGTCCCAAACAACTGCACATACAACTGCGCATGTGCGGAAACACCGCTCTAATTCTGAAGAAAAGAAGATGGCTTTTAATCAGTTGGGGGGTAGGGTTTTTTAACATTTGGGTTGAATTCTCCTTTTAATACAATGAGAAAAACAAATCTCCAGGTGCAATTCCAGATTTTACTTACAATAAACTACAGTGGGGTTCTCATAAGGTAAAATAAGATTTTCTTGCATGACTTAATGAAGCCCAATGCTTAGGAAATGTACAAGAGTAATAATTCATGGTACAACTATTGTGGTGCTGTATGAAGATACTTGTTGTTAGCATTTCATTCTGTCACCGATGGCAGTAGTGTCCCTCTGCTGTAAATTGTTTTTGAAAGTCAAAGAAAATGTGCTAAATTAATATCTCACTATACCATGTTTTTTCAATCCTTGTACATTTAGAATAACAACCATAATGGTTGATGTGGTGGATGGAAAACTGATCAAAAGCTTTTTATTGTAGTAAGGCCTTTTACACATGTAATGTTTCTCAGCCAGTGGAAAAAACACCTGTAACCCCTTACCTCCTTTATTTGATATATATGGAAAATACCTGTCACCACTCTTGACAAGCAATTTTCTGCTTGGACCCACTCAAATTGGAATTTCAGACTGTAATGGTAGCAAGTGGCTTCTTATTTATGATACTAAGTATGGTGTGCCATGGGGCATTTCTTTGGTTGGTTGAAATATATTGGTGGAGAAATGTTACTTATGCTACATCTCATTAAAGAGAATTCAACCCATAACATAAAAAACCCTACCCACCTACCCTATGTAGACCCACTCCCTCCTCCCCCCAAGCCTACCTGGTACTCTGGGTAAATGCCCCTAACTTTTTTACTTACCCTCGGTGCAGATTTTGTCCTTGGAAGTTCACGGGAGCCATCTTCTTTTCATTGTTAAACTTCAGAAGCAGACCGGCATTTTCGGTGCATGTGTAGTTGGAGTTCCCTGAAATTTTTTAGAAATTTTTGTTGTTCGGGACCGGAACACTACTACAACTGCGCATGCGCCAAAACTGTGCTCTGCTTCCGAAGTTTAATGAAGAAAGAATATGGCTGCCATGAACTCCCAAGGACAGAATCTGCACCGAGGAGTAAGTAAAAAGCCTACCAGGTAGGCTGGGGGGAGGAGGGAGTAGGGTCTACGTAGGGTTGGGGGTACGTTTTTTTTTATGTTACAGGTTGAATTCTCCTTTAAAGGCAATTATGTACTTCTACAAGAAGTGTTGTTTTCATTTTATTTTCTGTAAATACCATAATACCACTATAATTACAAACTATTTTTTAGCGTAGATGGGTAGGTATTACTAGTTGAATATTACACTGTGGACAGTTCAAAGAGGGGGTTAACATTTAGGGGCATATTTACTAAAACTCGTATTTTTAAAAATTTTTCATTAAAACAAATTCAGCATAACTCCCAACCATGATCTGGCTTAATTTACTAATAGTTGTGATCAAAAATTGTCTTTGCAAGAAAAGTCTAAACAAAATCATGCAATTCAAACAATGCAACTTTTTCGAATTTTCACCCAGAAAACTTGAGTTTATATAGTTGTCAAATAAAAACCAGAGTTAAACAGCCCAAACTACTGAGAATCATGGATTCAAAAACATCTTCCGTTAAAGGAACAGTAACACCAAAATATTTAAGTGTTTTAAAGTAAAGAAAATATCATGTAGTGTTGCACTGCGCTGTTAAAACTGATCTGTTTGCTTCAGAAACACTACTATAGTTCATATAAACAAGCTGCTAAGTAGTAATGGAGGAAATTGAAAAACGGCTACATGGCACAGGATGAGAAATGGATAACAGATTACATTATGTTCTACAGAGCTTATCTGCTATCTGCTGTGTAACTCGAGCCTTTTCTCCTTTGAATGTCTGCCCCATGGCTACTCAATAGCTTATTTATATAAATAATAGTAGTGCTTCCGAAGTAGACACTGCAGTTTTACCAGTGCAGGTCGACACTACATTATATTTTTATTACATTAAAACAATTAAATTTTTTGATGGCCGATCAATCTTCTGACCGATGTTGGACGACAAATTGTGGGATGCACAATATTTCGATTCCCGCTAACCTCACGAAAAAAATCTTTGTGTCTATGGGCACCTTTATCTATAAATGAGGAGAGAGAAAGAAAAAAAATGACCCATTTCGTCTGCACCTCCTACCATGATTGTCCTTAATCCTCTATATAACAAATTAAAACTTGACTTTTAATGCCACTATAAAAACAAGTATGTCCAGCTTAATTAAAACTGATATAGGCAGTGGCATCAAGGGAAAACAACTCTAGGGGGCAAATTCACTAACGCACGAAGCATCTAAGGCTAGCGCTAATTCGCCAGCGTGACGTCAATTTGTAACTTCAGAAATTCTCACTAGTGAGTAGCTCATTTACATATTAAAGACATACCTAATTAGCATTTTTTAGGTGAGCAGCCCATTTACATTTTAAAGCAATCTGCCCACTGGGCATTTGCCCGAACCCACAGATTGCCTGTCCGGGCCTGTTCAAATGGTTCACTTGTACGGTGTGAAGGTCTGTAGCAACAAGATAATCATTTCTATTTTTAAACTTTTGAGTGGCAGAACAAAATGCTAGTTCAAACCCAATAAAGAATCTATTGGGCTACTTATCAATACATCCAGTGACCCCATATTATTGTGCTACCCTGCCTTTATATTTTTTCAAAACTATAGCTTTAGGACTGTTAAAACCATATTTATAAACCTCATGTGATAATATAAAAGGAGGCTGGCCAGAATTTGAATGAAAAATTGTGGCCAAGCCCATGTTGGACAATTTATGGATTATATTATATTAAAAGTTAGTTTCAAGGTAAACTTCCCCTCTGGCAATTATTATTAAGTTCCTGGCTTTAGTTTGTACTAGGAAGCTTTAATCATGAACCTGTGAAAATGCCAAAATGTCAAAAGTTATTTCTGGGCATATAAAACATCTGCATGCTGTAAATGTATCACATAAGAGAGACTAGATATCTTCCAGCTTATGATAAAATACATTTTAAGAATAATAAAATATATCTCCTTGTAATGTTAATTAAAGAAACCCATTGCCAGAAATTCATAATAAAATATGATAATGAAAGATTCTCATAAGAAAGAATATAACTAGAATTAAGCACTATAATCTTCTTTTCGTTGCCAAATGTCTCAAAAGCCCCAAAACTACCCACAACACAGTTTTACCCACCACTCTAAACTCTAATCCAGTGTAAAGAATAGAGAGATATGTTTGTCACACTGGGCTAAGATAGCACAATGCTTTAATAGGCAAGAGAAGGGGAGAAAAGATGGACAATGTATGGCAAGTGTATGATTGATTTAATTATACAGAGTTGCATTACTATAATTACAAAGGCATAACTTATTGTGCGAAATTGGTTAAAGACCAGGTCTTTGGAAGGACACCACTATAAAGTGATTATAACAATGCAAGATGTTTGTTGCTAACTGTAGTTTTACTTCCTATTTTCATAGCATTGTTATAAAATTTGCACACTTTCTCTATTACTGCCTTTTTTTTGCTTAGATACCGTAGTAATTCACTTAAATGCAGGTATGGCCCTTTGTGCTATGGCACATACGATTGCCACTTTATTGCATAGAAAATTTCACATTACCTCCATCTTTCATTTTATTTTTACATTTGTCACATTAAATATTAAGAGGGGAATACAGTATATATCTCATTTGCCAACCCCCTGTAAAGTATTGCTATATTACATGCCTTGGGCCTTTGGCCTTGTATATCATATCTCATAACCATCCTATTTTTTTTAAAAATCTCCTTACACAAAGTTGACATGGTACATGGTCAGACATGTATTAGATATTAGGGCATGAGCATATATGACCATGGAACCATATACAAAAAAAAACTTAATAGACAATATCCTACACTGTCTACTCACAAAGATATCTATAGATATTCCCTTTTACTATGCTCAAGTCAGCAGGAACCTAAAGGATAGTAGCCTCTTAATGCTCAACCAAAAGGTAAAACAGCATAGATGATACTGATATTTTTTCCAGAAAAATATCAAGATATTGTCATTCTGCTGATATTCCAGATCAAGTGTGTACTGCTGTGTACGTTTCTGTAATTTTATTATTACACGTTTGCATGTGTGTCCCCCTACTACCATTTTCCAAGTTTGTCTTATTTGTTCATCCTTATCATCAACATTAATTTGCACTGTGAATGTAGCCCAATAGTGTGTGCTTTTATAATGGAGAAATAATTTGAGGCGTTCAAATTAATCATGTGAAAGATTGCAGTGGATTCCGGACAAAGTGAATCACTTATCAATATGAATATGGGCCATAATGGATTCTCTTTGTAAACTACCATGAGTAAACTAAAAAACAACCACACGTATTATGGACTTTAAAGCCTTCATTTGAGATTTTCAGCCTTATTAACATGATTACACTCTTTTGTTTCCTGCTCAGCATCACTCCCACTTACGCTCTAACTGACTAACTGAGAGTCTTCAGTTAGTGAAACTCTGCCTTGACATTACAGCTTACTACATTTCTCACATACTGTATGCCTAGTATCAACTCCTTGGCTCTATTTAAGAAAGTGTTTTGTATTTACAGAAAGCCATTGGTCAGATCTTCAGATTCAGCTCTAAAATGTACTGTCCATCTGACATATATAATGCAAAATTTTTTTACAAACATTCTTTTTTATGACGCCAAATTCCATCTTCCTTTTCCTCTGTACTTGTTAACATTGTTAAAAACATTGGATGGAACTGAATCAGCCTCATATACAATATATTTGGTCTTTTTCTACAATGTCATAACCCTTCTTATATGTTATACTTAGTTTGCATTATTTGCCATTATATTTTTACAATAGGGACACACTGAATATATAATTTTTTAGCAGAATATTGTATTGTAAGCAAAGCTTTAAAGGCACATGATTTGAAGGGTTTGAATTCAGTCTGGCTGGACACTAAGAATTCAGACAAATCCTGCAAAACGTATAGCGATATGGGCAAATCCTGAATCCTTGGGCTGGTGCAAACAGCAAACCTATTCCATATATATTTGACTAAAACAGTCTTATCTTTCTGGCTGCCCCCCTAAGCATGAAGCATTCACACCAGGCTGGGGGACTAGTTTTATTGCTTACAGGGGTAAGCATTTGGGTCTTGCCACCCTACTCTTCTTATTGAGTCCCAAATAGGTATGTAAACAGCTTCCCTACAGAAGTCCAAATGCGGCAACCCTATTTTATAAAGAAGACATGTTGGTTATATAATTATTTTATTTGCGATAAACCGAAATTTCATATTCTGTGTTAGCAAATTTCATCAAATGAACAGAGTATTTCTTCACATTTCATAAGAACATGGGAAACATAAGAACACACCAGAAAGTTATCTGTTACAAAAGTCATCATAGTATATGCCAGCTTAGAGTTCCAGCTTGATTAGATAGTCTTAGTCACATGTGCAGCATTAGATATTGCAAGGACATCTGGTTAAGGATTCAGGAACGTAAATCTGAGAAACAGCTGGCAGACCCCTAGGGTGATGTGGGTAAGAATTGCAGCTATTCTACACATATCACTAAAGGTTGTAAAACTTGACATATTTTTTGTGGTATGTTTGTTTCAAAAAATGACTAGCACTTATTAATTTACAGTTTAACCAGAAGTGGATGTTTGGTTCACATTTATAATGATTTCATCATGACAAAAATATTAACTGCAAATCTGAACTTGTTCTCTGAATAGCAAACATCCTCATCTCTCAGCCTTTTATCATATATCAATAACTACAATTTTCAGCATGACCCTTTCAGCTTTGTGTAAATAACCAAAATGCCCTTTAACGGACTGCAGAAATACTGCTCCTGGCCAGGCAACAATATACCATGCATGAGTGTTTACAAGATATTCTCACATGATTATTATGAGACAATAACTGATGTTTAGCAACAAAATATAGATGTAAGATTATTCCATTAGGAATAAGAAAATAATCATGTAACACATTTTTTTATGTCCCTAGAAGCCACCGGCAGCTCATAACATCTCCAAGTACAACTGGAGTATGTCGATATGGTATCAAAACTGAATGCTGCTATGGCTGGAAGAGAAACCGAAAAGGACAATGTGAAGGTGATTCATTATACTTTTTAGGTTTCAAAATATTTAGCTGCAACCCTATAAATACCTATAAATTTAAATTCATAGATGTTCCATTGATTGCCCTTTTGAATGCAAAGAACATGTATTTTAGGATACAAATACATTACATATTGTACTATAAGTTGGGTGCATTGTTCTGTTCTCATCTGAGGCTTCTCCATAACTGACATTTGTGGGTCAGTGTGAAAAAATCTGTTGTGACCTGCAGAGCCAATTAGGTGCAACAAAATAAAATGCAATGCTACAGACCATTTCATCTAATTCCTGTGGGCAGAGCTTAGAATAAACCATAGGAACTTCTATTACAGGATAAGACATGGATAGACTTTCATGTGTTGAATGTGTGTTAATATTTTTATTGTATTAAAGAAGAGAGATGGAACATCAAATGGGGTAATAGAAAATTTGATCTTGTTAGTAAGATGGGTGCACCCTATTGTCAGAGTGTAAATGCTGCAGTGTTTTTTGTCTTTGTGAACTGATCTGTATTTTGTAATGTTTCAGCTGTATGTGAGCAGGGCTGCAAGCATGGAGAATGCGTGGGACCTAATAAATGCAAATGCTTTCCTGGATTTACTGGAAAGAATTGCAATCAAGGTATGCAGTATGGTTCCTTGTAATGAATTACCACATTAAATTACTGTAAAGTGTACAATTGAAATAACGCATGATTAATAAGTCATTACCAAGTTACCGTGGCCCAAAGTAAACTCTTTTTTAAGGCCCATAGCAACTCCAGGAATATTCTAAAAACTCAAACATGTATATTGAAACTGCAAATGTAGTTGGACCAGGGTTGTATTTCCATATAAGTATTCAAAAGACTGTGCCTAGGGTGGCAGCTTTAGGAGGTGCCAATAGGAGCTACAAGGAAAGGGGGGTAATTTTCCCTTAGGATGGAGCCTAAATGCAGACAGGAGTAGTAAGATGACCTATTAATCCTGATATTAGGACTCATTACATGATCAGCAGAACTAAATTCCTTTTCTGCCTGTCTTCATTGAAATGTTTGTGCTGAGTGATTTTGTTGGAAAATGCCCTGGGGAATAAAAAGAGAAAACAAACTCTATAAATATGCACAATAAGCTTGTGTTTGTACTGCAGGTTAGAAATGCAGAATTACAGTTCCATAGGGTGGATGCATAGGATGCATAAAAAGGTACTTAACATAGGTAATGGCGAGCATATCTAACTTTCCCCATACGCACATACTGTGATTCCCTAATTGCACCAATCTTTTCTGTTGTGTAAAATGAGAATTTCACTGACCTTTATGGCATAAATTCCTTTTCTACTAGTCCAGACAGGGGAAGTATTGCCCCTCCCAGACTAGCAGGTAGGTCCTAAAGTATAACATTGCCAATCAAAACTAATCTTGACCTATAAGACCACATGACTTCCTCCTCACCACTGTTATACATTTGCCATAGCCATAGAGTAACCAACATTATAAACTTGGGATGGGAAACCCTGTACTGACATGTTGGGACTAGAAGAAAAGAAATTTACATCATGAATGTAAGTGAAATTCTCATTTTCTTCTGCATTCCTCCATGTCAGTACACATGGGATCTACCAAGTCATGCCACAAAAATAAAGGGGTGGGAAAAACCAACATAAAAGCTATAACCAACAGATGCTAAAGAGCCCATGGGTAACAAGTCCAAAATTACATCCATACAACAGGGAAGCTGATATAATGTATAGCCCCTGAAAAGGAAGACAAAAGGCACAAGAGCATGTATGACATGCCCTTGGATATAGTAAGCAACTGACAACAAGAGCTATAAAAATCAGCCCAGCAGCTCCACCAACCAGAAAACCTGAACTTGGTGTACAATAGTTTTTGAACAAGAGTCAGCTACTGCGCCATCCAAATGTGATATAAGGCCATCCATCATGTGGAAATGCTGCTGCCCCAGCCAACTGCTGCACAAACAAAAAAATGGCACCCAAGCCAATTACAGTGCTAGAATACATCCAGACCTACTACGGCTCAAGATGACCAATGCTACAGTTCATGCAAAGATTGAACCAAACTTGTGAGCACACACATTCAAACTACTGGATCCAAGAGGCTACAGAACCAGCAAAAACCAGGCATGTAAGAAGCTTATAGCCTGCCAACAGTGGTGCCAACCAGTGAAGCCTACCCTTCCATCCTTCATGCTTGTTGTCTGAGAAGGTTAAAAGTGGTTACAAGTGCAAACACATAACACACAAAACTATAAATATGTGATTGTAGATATACAGTCTGTGTAAACATATGATTGGATATCTTGCATTTACTTTGCTATATTATTTTGCACTGTATGACAAACGAAGGTTCTACACTAGCTTTGTCCTGTGAAGAAAAAATAAACATATGTATTTAGGGATGCTACTGTCATGAGTTGAGTTGAGAAACTCAGCAGCCAGCAAGTTACCAGGCCTGGTAAAAGCCATTCCTGAAAACTTCAAGATTAAAAATTAAATTTTTCTAAAATGTGGTCTCTGAACTAGTGATGCACCCCTCGACCCATTGGTCTACTCCGGCACTTGGTAAAGTAAAGGACCCCTGATATGCTGTTGAATTTCTTTATTTGTACAGTATATGAAACAAAACAGTTTTAAATGCTATACTTACAATTGTCCATCAAAGTAATCAAAAGCACCAGGTAGAGAAACAACTTTAATTTCCTCTTAACCTTATAATACTATCAACCTAAGAAAGCATAAGCAAAGGAGAAACTACTGAACACCACTCAGTATTTCTGTATTCAGTAGTCAAGATGACTTATTCATAAGTGGTACTTCCACACCTGATCACTGAGCACTTGTGATGTTTATGTCTGGCTTACTTAACTGTCTCTTGTATAATATATGCATTGCAATATAAATGCCTTTGTTTCTAGGAGACATTATTGTGTATATTATCTACACATACAGTACTACATTCTTATGTGCCGGAAGAATATATAGAACTTTACAATGTCCAGAGTAACAGCAAGGAAAAGTAATATAAATACATTATGGTAAGAAAGGCTGATATGCATGATACCAAACAATACTTCTGTATTAAGTTAACTTTAAAAGCTCTAAATACACATACAAGTGTATATAAATATGAGAAATTATATATGTGCACAACATAATAAAATATGTTAACAAATATTAATTTAATAAAAAATCATACCTCTGACACTCTTCAGGTGCATTCTTGTGTGTTTATAGTAAGATAAGATTCACCCTTCTTTTCACAAATATTAATTTAATCTCTGTAAACTAAAGTTTTCAAAGTGTATAACTGAGTGTAACAATCCACTTTAGAAACCAGTTTTGCTGATACCAATGAAATGTTAAATCTTGCTACATTCTTCCAAACCTCTCCAAAGTCTCAGCAAGCAAGTTTGTACTATGTCCCTTAGTTCTGTGTTCTTCTGCTGTTCATTTTCATTCATTGTTCTTTTAATAAAATCGGCAGCAATAACAACATTCCTGTGGAATATTCCAGGTCTCACCTCAAGTATGCAGTGAAGTTTGGTCTGAGAGTCCAGAACGGGGAGCTAAAAATCTCTCTAAAAAACACTCACCTCCGTGCTGCACGCCAACCCGTCCCTCCAGCGGGTAAAAAATCCAATGAAGAAGCACCAAAGAGCGGAGCACCGGAGTGGGTGTAAAAACTATTTTAATAATCCAATTTAAAAAGTTTCATCAACAAATTTTTCACAAAAATCGCATGTCAGGGTATCTTGCTTTACGCGTTTCGTGGCTCACGTCACTTCCTCAGAAGCACAAGATTCCTGTGGAACAGCATATTCCAGTGAAGTTTGGTCTCCAGTCTATAAGAACGCTAAAACTGAGCAAGAGAGAGTGCAGCAAAGTACAACTAAACTGGTAAAAGGGATGGAGGATTTAACTATGAGGGTAGACTGTTACGGTTGGGTCGTTTTCTTGGGAGCACTTGCTAGGTGACATGATTGCTCTTTACAAGTATATTAGAAGTCATTATAGATACATTGTTGAGTATATTTTCCCATAGAAAAGATCAAACAACCAGCACCCACTTTGAAAAATTGAACTTTCATTTGAAGTAGCTTGGGAAATGCCCTGCCAAGTGGTGTTGTGATGGATGGCAGATACAATTAAGAGTGATTGAATCTTGGACAAGCATAATATCCAAAGCTATACTGATCTTAAGATCAGTAAGTGTAGGTATTGATTTACTGTATAGCTCTGTTCATGTATTTCATACATGTGTACTGGGGTTCATTTGGGGTTCAACTTGAATTTTGCCTGATGACATAGCCAGCTAAAAAGGGCACAAAATCACCTCCTGTCAACATCCATTGACTTGAGGGAAACATCTCACAGTGCCAAAATGCTTACTAGTTTTGATTATGGTGTAGATCAAGTTAGAACTCTACTTTATTTCCTGCTGTTCTGATGCAACTCTCCCCAGTTTACCAGGGGGAACTTTCACAGCTCTCCATTCACTTGTATAGGTGTTTATTGAAATACTGAGTTCACTCTGTTTTCCCCCTTTAATAAATTAAAAATGTCATACACATGAATACAGTGTTGGAGAGTTGATACAACGTATTGTTGAAATGGGTCAAATAAGGTCAAATAATGGATTCTTGTTTGGTCTGACTTTTTTTATTTATAAAATCAGAAAAATTCAGATTATTGACCAAAACCCCAGAAAAGGTTGGATTTTCAGGCTAATTCCATTCCAGACCACATAAAAAATAGGATAGAGACATCTGCCATTCTCTTATACATAACCAGCAGAGTTGAAAAACCCTGAAAAAAATTCGAGTTTCACTCAAAAAGCCAGACCAGAGTATAGTAAATAATCCACTTAATGAAAAGATGAAGGAATTACACCAAAACTGTTCTTGTGTCTCTTCTAAATGTCACTGTTCAGGCTTACCATTAAATACACTTTTTGTTTTGTTCTTGGTAAAGAAAAATGTTCAGAAGATGCAATTTGTATACTGCATGTACTAATGTGCCATTTTATGAGATTTTTATGTCTCATTATATTGAGTGCTAAATGCCTTTAGGTGTTTAACAGTTAACATTTCTTGTCAGTGTGATCTTTGCACTTCTGTTGTAGTGCACAGGAATGTTAAACTGGGGCTTCTAAATGACTGATAATCTATCACAAAATAAATAGTGCATGTTTAAACACAGTGCGGGGAAATTCACACACACGCGCGCGCGTGCTACATGCAAATGTTTTTTTTTCCTGACAATTTGATTTCCTGCTACCACTTTATTAATTATGCATGTACAGTATATATATATATATATAATACTCAAATTGATCGAGCACCACCAGCTAAAGAAGGTTTGAGTGCTGGTACTGTGGGGACATATATATATATATATATATATATATATATATATATATATAAAATGAAAAAAGCTGTTGTACAAAACATGGTCTTGCAAAAGAAATAATAATAGCACTTTATTTAACCAATTGATGTTTGACCCTCACAGTGGTATGTCTTTCATTTCCCAGGAACATCTGAGTTCTGGGGTGTTTTGTGAACAAAGATTTTTAATGTTGGATTTTTAGATTATTTTATTTTGTTCTATATAATATTGAATTTACTGGTGATTGGATTTCCTTGTGCACATTTCTTATTGGCCCTATTGCAATAAATAGATTTCCTTTATTTAACAGTTCTGATTTTCCCTTTTAAATACTATCTTCTTTAGCTTTTTCTTTTATTTTTTTCACCTTTTTTTTTCATTTTATTTAAGTGTTTTATTTGAGCCAGCTGTCCCTCCCATATAAGGTTAGCAGTAATGTGTAGATACCACGCTCCCTTAACAACAACCCGGATTTATTGAGAACCCTACTCAGTAAGTGTCCAACATCCGGTGCAACACATGGAGTACCAACAGGCTCGCTGACATAATTGACATGCATACAAGTTACTAAGAAGTGATGTTTGGTGCGGTGCCATTTGTACCCCTATCTCTGACAGATCAGATCGCAGTCTAGTCAGGGCCAGATTTAAATAGCGGGCGACCCTTGTCGCCCCTGCTCAAATTTTCATCATCAGGATGCAGCAAAGGGAATAGGCACATGGATATTTAAATTTCTGAACCAATGTGGGTGTGGTTAGGAAGCATGCTGCCCCCTAAAATCCTGTCACCCTAGGCCCAGGCCTAGGTGGCCTCTCCACAAATCCGGGACTGGATCTATTAATTTACCCAGACCTGCAATTGGCTATTACTGCTAAATTATTGGTATTGTGCCAGTGTTACTGCATACATGGCAAATAAGTACACTAGATCAATTGTTTCCATTCTGGGCAACAATGTAGCTTATAGAATTTCACAAAAACTGCTTACTAAGGGGCAAATTTACTATTATTCCCCAAAAAATATAAATTTTTACTCGATATTCGATTAGCGTTCGATTTTCGAATGCTAATCGAATAGTTTTAGGCTACCCCTTTTATTCGATCTTCGATCATTTGACGATCGAATAACGATCGTTTGATCATTGGTATTAATTATTCAATCATTCGAATGTTTCGTACGATTTGAACGATCGAAGACTTCGATCATACGAATCCTATTCGATCAGGACTTAGTCTCAGAAGCCTATGGGAGGGTTCCCATAGGCTTCTATTTCAATTCAGTAGGTTCAATCTGGCGAAGTAGGCAGTCGAATAAATTTTAAATTTTAAATCCTTCGCTGATCGAATGATCGAATATTCGCTATTCGATGATCAAATAAGCCAAATTTGCATATTTGACCAATTCGACCAATTGAATTAATCCTATGATCGAAATTCGATCGAACTTTGATCTATTCACGTGAATTTAGTAAATCGGCCCCTTAGTGTCAGCCTCGATTCAGTTACATAAAAACAAAGGTAGAATTGATGGTTGCTTTAATATATAAAGGTGAGAGGTAGACATAATTATCCTGCACATGCAAAGATGAAATTACACTTTGTTTTTTTATAAAAATGTTGTACAAGACAGGGTCTTGCAAAAGAAATAATAGCACTTTATTTAACCAATTGATGTTTGACCCTCACAGTGGTCATTTCCCAGGAACATGTGAGTACTGGGGTGTTTTCTGAACAAAGATTTTTAGTGAAGCAGTATTCAGTTTTATGAAATTAAATCAAATGTGAAAAACTGGCTGTGCACAAATGTGGGTACCCTTGTAATTTTGCTAATTTGAATGCATGTAACTGTTCAATACTGATTACTGGCAACACCAAACTGGTTGGATTAGCTCGTTAAGCCTTGCACTTAGGCAGTTGTGTCCAATCATGAGAAAAGGTATTTAAGTTGGCCAATTGCAAGTTGTGCTTCTGTTTGACTCTCCTCTGAAGAGTGACAGCATGGGATCCTCAAAGCAACTCTCAAAAGATCTGAAAACAAAGACTGTTCAGTATCATAGTTTAGGGAGAGGCTACAAAAAGCTATTTCAGAGGTTTAAACTGTCCATTTCAACCGTAAGGAATGTAATCAGGAAATGGAAGTCCACAGGCACAGTTGCTGTAAAACCCAGGTCTGGCAGGCCAAGAAAAATACAGGAGCGGCATATGCGGAGGATTGTGAGAATGGTTACAGACAACCCAAAGATCACCTCCAAAGACCTGCAAGAACATCTTGCTGCAGATGGTGTATCTATACATTGTGCTATAATTCAGCACAATTTGCACACATCTGTATGACAGGGTGATGAGAAAGAAGCCCTTTCTGAGTCACTTGTTGTATGAAAGCTCATTTAGGCAAGCCACAGTCATTTTGGAACAAAGTTCTTTGGACTAATGAGACAAGAATTTAGTTATTTGGTCATAACAAAAAGTACTTTGCATGGCGGAAGAAGAACACTGCATTCCAAGAAAACCTGCTACCTACTGTAAAATTTGGTGAAGGTTCCATCATGCTGTGGGGCTGTGTGGCTAAATCAGGGACTGGAGACTTTGTTAAAGGTCGGATGAATTCAACCCAATATCATCCTCAGTCATGAGGTTGAAGTTACGCAGGGGTTTGATATTCCAACAAGACAATTACCCTAAACACACTTCGAAATCTACAAAGGCATTTATGCAGAGGGAGTAGTACAATATTCTGGTATGGCTGTCACAGTCCCCAACTTGAATATCATTGAAACTCTATGGGATGATTTGAAGCAGGCTGTCCATGCTCGACAGCCATCGAATTGAACTGAAATGGAGAGATTTTGTATGTACGACTTGGCAAAAATATCGCCATTCAGAATCAATCAATGGCCAAAAATGGCTATAGGAGGCATCTAGAGGATATTACATTTGCAAAAGGAGAATCAACTAGGTATTGATGTAATATCTCTATTGGGGTGTATGTACATTGTACAACGTGTATTGTACAAATCTATGTACCTGTCTAATTTTGTTATGATGCATATTGCATATTTTCTGTTAATCCAATAAACTTCATGTCACTGCTGAAATATTACTGTTTCCATATGGCATGTTATATGTTAAAAGGAAGTTGTCATACTTCCTGGTCTGTCTGAAGCCGTCTGTTTGGGGGGGGGGGGTTGGTTGCAGTTATATATATAAAATGCCATAACAAGATCACATTAAATGCCTCTAATTACACTCACTTGTTACTGTCACCTATTCTATTAATATACAACTGAGTAATATATATATATATATATATTTAAAATAAGTCCTGCTGAGTGCTATATTTTGTGACCTTATATTTGCTTTTGACCATTAGTGTTCTGTGCTCCTTCAAGGACGGTACACAGTGACAGGCCCGCTGCCTGTAGACACAGTTTTCGGTGGCATTAGCTATGGTAGGCAAGTTAGCGTAGGATCTGGAGCATAGAGACAGGGGTACTACGTCTTTAGGCAAAATGCTGGTTTCTTTGGGGCAATCTCTTCCCAACTTAAATTCACAGGAAAACAGTTTAACAGTGTTTCAACAAAATATAATCAAAACTTTTCTTCTCTCTGGGGCTCTCACCATCCAATCTTGAAGATTCTGGCTTCTCACTAGGCCCTGCTAACTCTCCCCACCAGGGATACCAGCTCATCAGCATCCATCATGTGCTCCCCTACATTTTTATTTGTTACAAAAAGAGATGTGCTCTTGTGAAAATAAACACTATGCTATGCTACTGTTTTTAAAGTTATTTGTACATTAAGGGGCAGATTTATTAAGGGTCGAATAGAAAATTCCAATTTAAATTTTCAAATTGTGTTTTTTGTCAAAACTTACAAATTCGATCTGGGAATAATGTAAACTTAATTCAGATTCAAATTCTAATTTCAAGATTTATCAAACCTTTACTATGGGAATAATTAAAATTCGACTATTCATCACCTAAAATCTGCTGAATTCATGTATAATTCAATGGGAGAGGTCCAGTGACCCATTTGAAGATGTTAACAGCCTTCCTGATATTAGATTTTTTTTTTGAAATTCAACCTTTGATAAATGTGCCTTCCATTTTTTTCCGTTTTGTGCTGTATATGCTGTGGTGGACTTGACTACGTTTATCAAGCTTCTCCGAGGGAGTGCTGCAGACTTTTATCTACTTTTTATATACCAATGTCAAACCTGACATGTAATAAACACTTCATATATGTAGCTTCATTTTTCTTTCTCTTTTTCCCCCATTTTTCTTTCTGTATATTTTCAGGAAAGACTATTAAAAAAATATTGTGTGTAACATGACATTTGTGAAAAAAACTAAATTTGTGAATAAAAAATAATGTACCCCTAGTTGAGGATATTAGAGGTTTCCCTCTAAGTTCCACAACCTGTGTAAAAGCACATAGCTTTGTCCTGGTGTTTATATAATTGTTGACTTCTTATATTTTACAAGAGGGAGTACATTATTTCAAATATAACAGCTTACTGTTATTGTTGTCTGCTTTAGATGACTTGTATAACTTATGAACTGCAATGACTGTTTTACAGAGGGATGTCCTGAATATCAGCCTGAGTGGCATAATCCTTTAAAACCTACTTTATCTATTAAAAGAGAAAACCATTGCGATGGGGTTGAACAGTTAAAAATTCAAAAGTAGTGTGCATTTAGATAACTTAGCAAACTTAGTTTATCTGTATAATATTCAGGGTATCCTAACAGTTGGATTTGAACTGACATTTGGGATACGAAATACCATGGAACTGTGGTATTCTTTTCCATGTACTAAGGATGGTTACTGTCCAGTATAAACAATAATAACTCACATTTAACAATTTATTCTGTGCATTTGAGGGATTTGTTCCAGCTCAGAAAATGTAATCCTAAACAACTGTCCAAAATGCATAAAATTTGTAATGGTTTGAGTTATACATGAGACAACAGAGAATTGCTTTTGATAGATATACAGTAGATAGATAGATAGATAGATAGATAGATAGACACGTTAGCCTTTATAAGCCTTATGAACTAAAGCTGAACTCTTTGCTGGCAAACCAACCACATAAAATTCTGTAATACTTTTGACAAAATATTTTAACAGATCTGAATGAATGTGGTCTGAAACCACGTCCATGTGAACACAGATGTATGAACACTCATGGCAGCTACAAGTGCTACTGCCTCAATGGATACATGCTCATGCCAGATGGATCTTGTTCAAGTAAGTATTTTAAATTACTTATTCAAAAACAAAAGTATTTCTATTTTTTTGCAGTACACCTTACAGTTTATACAAAACTTGTGTATATTAAAGGGGAACAATCACACAATTGAATATTATAAGCTTCATCTCAAGGTATAAGCAAATTTGCAGGCAAAGGGAGCACATTCTATTGTATTTGACCTAACTGTCAATCAAAATCTGATCCAACTCCTGCATGGAGAGACAGATTGCCGAGAGGGGGAGACTGGAGTAACATGATAATTACAGAAACAGCACATAATTGTGAATTGGTTATATTTGGAAAGAGTCTTATTTACAATAAAATAAAGCTTATATTAAATATTCATGTTTGTGATTGTTCCCTTTAGTCTGAGTAGTACCAGACAATGATCAAAAAGTGCATACCTGATCAGAGCTGGGCCAAACAACATTGGTGGCTGAGGCCCTCACACTTTTTTTTATTTTATTTAGGCAAACGATACACCATTTTAAAAGAAAGACTCAACATATCAATATAAAGAGCAGACTTACAAAATGTACCTCTCCTAGTCAGAGCCAGAACTAGGGGTAGGCAATGTGCCTAGGGTGCAAATGTGGGAGAGGAGCTAGGCACATACTGTATCTCTTCCACCGCTTACCCCTTAGTCCTTACCCTTGTCCTCTCATTGTGTGGCATGCCAGCTCTTCTTGTAGCATCCCCATCTATGAGCGCAGTCTCATATGAGGGGGACAAGGTGGTCCCATTGGAGATGCAACAGTGTACCAGAAGAAATGCACCTTGCCTTTCCTGAAATAAACTCACAAATTTGACTTTTTAAGCCGATAAACTTTTAAAGCCTATATTCATGTTTTTGATATACTGAGTTTATTCAAATTAGAAAAAAATCACACAAATTCGATTTTTGACAAATAAGCCCACAAAAACATGTTTGAAGTTTCCTGATCGTCCTTTAGATCTTTGATTTTGTAGACAGAAAGCAATAGCCCACAGAATATAATATAGTAAAATACATAAAAAGCCCAGAGCTGCTGTTTGAATTAGGCACAAGGTATAAAATTAGGCTGATATGAAAATGTGTACTAATTGGTTTCCCTTACTTATAAAGACTTGGTCATTGTTTGACTAATAATTGTTTCCTGCAAAAAACCTGCATTTTCCACATCTGTGTTTAACATATGTTTTTGAAAGGCTGTTTTTCAAAATGTTGCAGGTTAATAGTTCCATTTTTCTCTACTGGTGTACTTTTATATAGCCAATTATGTTCATTTTATGGGTATTTTGAGAAAAATGTTACAGATGTCCACTTGAAAGCATTACACCATGTAATGTGAAAATTGCAAGATATTATAATAAAACAAATTTTCTGTGAATAAAATTGTAAACTTTCCTGTTGCGAGCAGGCATGCATTTCAAATATTAAATTTAAACGGTTCCAGAAGTTAGTATAATCTAATTTAGCGAATTCCTCCTGCTGTTCACAGTCATTGTAACATGCAGATCAAGATTTGTGATAATTTTGTCAGGTTTGTTTTGCTAGTTGCTTTTATCTCAGATTTTTGTACTTAAATTATAAAGTGTTTTAAAGACTGCCAGTATGGCTAATACCTTTCATGTGTAACTGCATTTGCTGCTATTATTACCATTTCAAAACCAGTTGGAGTACCATTTCTGGCTATTCTCTTTGCAGACCTGGGTATCACACTTTCTCTCATTCACTCCTTGCCATTAGGGTTTTACCACTGTCCATTTATCACACATATTTCTCTGTGTCTCCCTGGCTGCCATTTTTATTTTCTGCCCTATACATTATATATCTCTACCTTGTACATGTACATATAAGGTGAAGGACAGGAACAGAGGTGATGTAAGCATGTGTAGAATAAATGTAACAATACCCTCCCCTGCAGGGATGTCCGCTGCCTACTCTCCAAAGCATGGCTACTTTTCTTGATGTGTGCTCCACATCCTAATTCACACTTCCTGTGTGACTCTTCCTGAACCAACCTTTGCCTATTACCGACTATTCTTGTGGATCCTGTCACATGTTACAGTTTACTTGTCTGCTGAGAACGGTTCTCTCACTTTAAGACTTGGCTTTAATGACTTAGAGGAGGGTATTGCATGTAATGCATCAGTGTTTGCAGGTGCCACAAAACTATGCAGTCCAAATAATACCATCCAGGAAGGATGTGGCATCCATGCAACAGGATCTTGACAAACTGGCTGGCAATCTGGGCAGCTAAATGGCTGATGGGATTCAATATTCAATGTAAATTCATGGACCTGGGATGTAAAAATATCCAAGCCACCTATACCTATACTATAATGGGACTGCACTAGACAATTCAATAATGGAAAAGGACCTTGGAGTCCTTGTAAATAATAAACTTGGCTGTAGTAAGTAATGCCAGTTAGCAGCATCAACGGCTAAGAAGGTCTTGAGCTGTATTAAAATGGGCATAGAATCCTGGGAGGAGGGTGTCATTCTGCCACTGATCAGAGCACTGGTAAGGCCCCATCCAGAATATGCTGTACAGTTTTTTGTTTCCAGTGCTCAAACAGGACATTATTGAATAAGAGATGATGCAGACAACTAAACTGGTAAAAGGTATGGAAAATCTTAGCAATGAGGAAAGACTGACCAAGTTCGGGTTGTTCACACTGGAGAAGAGGTGCTTAAGGGGTGATTTGTTAGCTATGTACAAATATATAAGGGGATCATATAATAATCTCTTGAATACTTTAATTACCAGCTGATGCAAGATCACCCACTCCAATTAGAGGAAAGGAGCTTCCGTCTAAATATTTGGATGGGTTTTTTTTTTTTGCAGTGAGAGGTGTGAAGATGTGGAAATCTCTCCCTGGATTAGTCTTACTGGCTGATACATTAGATAGCTTTAACAAGGGGTTGGATGGCTGGATGGAATTCAGGGTTATTTCCATCTTGGAGTCAGTAGGTTTGTTAGCCTTCCTCTGGATCAGTTACCAGTCAGGCAGGTTATATATAGGTTTATAAATTTAAAAGATTGATCTTTAAAAAGGGGGTCTATGGATTTTTAACAAGTGAGGGAATTCATGGTTATTTCCATCTTGGAGTCAGTAAGAATTTTTTTTCCCTCTTGATGTAAATTGGTGACGCTTCAAATGTGTTTTTTTTGCCTTCCTCTGGATCAAATACCAGTCAGGTAGGTATATATATATAGGTGTATAGATTTAAAAGGTTGAACTTGATGGATGTGTGTATTTTTTCAACCTAACTTACTATTTAAGTATGACATGTAAGTTATAACTGCAAGACAAATGCGCAAATTATGCTATCATTTTTGTTTTTCAGACTCAAGAACTTGTGCCATGGCAAACTGCCAGTATGGCTGTGAACAAGTCAAACGGGATATTCGGTGCTTGTGCCCCTCTAGTGGACTGCAGCTGGGACCAGATGGAAGAACTTGTATAGGTCTGTGCTGCATGATTTTTTGATTATTTCCCACTGCATGCCAAAATCAATTTATTAACAAGATCTGTAGAATTCCATATTAAAACCTGAACACAACAGATGATTCTATGCTCTTTGGCACTAGAATTTTTATTTGTATGACGTGAAATAGCACATCCTCAACAACAAGCTGGTAGCGAAGACTGACCCTAATTTATAAAGTATAATGCTTGTTGTCCCTGACAATGTAAGCCAAGTTACTGTTGGTATTTAAAGATGCCTTTCTGAAGTTCTTGGCTTTCTTCTATAACACCAACTAAATAAATTAACTAACTTAGTATTCCCAATGCAGAGGCAATTTCTGAGTAATGGAAAGCAGTAGAAGTTGTGTTGGTAGAGAAAGTTAAGATAACAGAGAAACAGAAGTCTATAGGTCAAAATATACAACAAGCAAGGTAGAATCCTAGACAAACCAAAAGTAAGAAAAAGATTTCAACGAGTCCAAGAACAGACTAAAGATTAGAGCAAGTGGCAGACACATCACAGGATAAATATCAAGCATTAACTGTAATCATGTGTCTAGGGCAGTGATTTTCAACCTTGTGCCTCCAGCTGTTAAGGAACTACAAGTCCCACAATGCAATGAAGGAGTCTGACAGCCACAGTCAGGCAAATGCATTGTGGGACTTGTAGTTTCTTAACAGCTGGAGGCACAAGGTTGAAAATCACTGGTCTAGGGTGCCAGTTCAGTAAAAATAATATCAACACTAGTGATTTCCCAGAATATGACAAGCTGCTCCCTGTGAAGCAAGGCATCTAAGTGATTGAGAGCTATGATACTTGCTGTTAAACCAAATCTGCTGTATTTTCACAGCAAATACTGAATATATATATATATATATATATATATATATATATATGTATGTATATTTTTATTTGTATAGCGCTCCTTGAGGGCAAAGCACTGTACAGCAACAATAAATTAGTAGTAACAAACAAGGGATCACTGCATTAATAAGTAACAATAAGTGCATTATTATAAATACAGTTTGCATAAATATAAAATAGAATTACACAGTGTTGAGGCGACAAGATGATGGAGGACCCTACCCCTTGGGCCTTATAGTCTAAATTATATATATATATATATATATATATATATACTGTATATATATCTGCAGCTTTTGCTGCCTGGGCCTGCAGTTCAGCTGGTCATTCTCTTCCATGTGTTGCCTTCATTGTTTGAAAGAAAAACATGTGTTTTCAATCATTTCAAGTTGAATGAAAACAAATAAAGCCTTCAAGTCAGTTGAAATACAAAGATATTTTATTTCACAGATATTGATGAATGTGCTGTTGGCAAAGCTTCTTGTCCTATCAATCGCAGATGTGTAAATACATTTGGAAGTTACTACTGCAAGTGCCAGATTGGTTATGAATTAAAATATGTGAATGGCAGATATGACTGTATTGGTAAGTTAACATTTATACCCCATCCATGTTCATTCTTTGCCCAGGAATTGAATGAAGACTCATAGGTATCAAGGCACTGAATTCCTCACTTGTGACTATCGGGCAAGGGCTTCTAAATATACCAAATATGATCGCTCTTGAAACCACAATTCTTCCTAAATGTTATTTCCTCTGTTTGCAAGCATGGGGGTCAAGAATAAACCATGACCCCTTACTCATAATTGCCTAAATCACTTGGAATCATGATTTTCACTGTTATCCAAATACATCTTTACAACATAAATTTTGATGAGCAAATTTGTCCCACTTCACAGAAAAATTCACTAGATGCATTGATTAGGTGACAATTTTTTTTACTCCAGATGCATTAAAGTCAATGGGTGCATTTTTCATGCTTCCATTTTTTTTATCTCCCCAACTTTTTGTCAAAATGCATTAAAGTCAATGGGCATTTTTCTCAAGTTTTTTCTCACTCCAAATGCATTAAAGTGAATAGGCATTTTTTCTTGGGGCATCTTTTATGTCTTGGCAACTTTTTTTGTGGCAGCAAGCCTTTGGCACTATTTCATGAAAAAAATTGTAGACCGCCATAAATCCATGCCTGGCGAAAAAAATTCTCTCATCACTAATTATAAATAATGGACTGCCAAGACAGTGGGGCCACATTATTATCACAATGTAGGTGTTAATTTGCACAAGTGCAAGCACCAATAGCAACCATATAGCTAAAAAAATGAAAGACCCGATTGGTTGTTATTAGGCACTTGTACAATTAAGCACCTATGTTTATAAGTCAGCAAAGAAATCCCAGTGTATATGAACAAATATACTACTACATTAATAAGTTATAGGCTATAGACACAAGTAAAGTCAGACAACATTTTTGGAAAATTAAATAGCAGTGGTTGAGATAATATATTGTCAGCTCAATTCTTGCACTGTATTTCTGTTCTTTCTGGTGAAACACATTACAATCATGTATCTGTTACGTACAAATGATCCATAACTGTATTTTTTCTGTGTTGCAGATATAAATGAATGTTTGCTGAATACTCATGAGTGCAGTATTAATGCTGACTGTATCAATACTCAGGGATCATTTAAATGTAGATGCAAACAAGGATTCAAGGGCAATGGACAGGAATGCTCTGGTAAGTTTCAAACAGCCCTCTGCATTCATAAAGGGTAGTCTACTATTATACGTAGCCCTGATTTATCATCATTAGAATTCACTTTTTTCAAATTTTTCAGTAGAATTTCAATTTTTTAAGATAAAACTCATGAATTTGAATTAGGGCTTCTAAAATATTTGAATGGTTGTATTTATTAAGTGCAAAATATTTTAAGAATTGAAATGTAAAACTTTGTTCATGTCAAAGTCAAGGGGAGTTGTCCTAGGTAAAATGTAAGTGATTTTTCAAATTTATTTTTTGAACTATTGAAATGAATACACAAAAAAACTAAATTGATGCATTAAAGGTTTTATTAATTAGCAAACATGTTAATTTGGTAAACTTTCGAGGGTATCTCTGCATATCATGCACTCTAGTACACCCAGCAGATACAATGGTAAGGAGTTGTAGATCAAAATGATAAAGAAGAAGCACAGGTTCTTTAAATCAGTTGCTATTTAGCTGTATGGGAGTGTGTGCCATAGGCCTTAGATTGATTTAAATGGCCAAAGTCTAACAGCCAAGGTGGAAACAAGCCCATGATCAACTCTAACAGAATCCCAAATGTGTTTATAATTCCATACATGACTAAAGGGATGTGGCTTAGCAGCCCATTTGGGACATTGGAATAGCAGGGACAGCTGCATTGATTTATTTACATTTTGTATTGAGAGATTCCACAAAAGTCTTGTAACATTGGTATGCCTCTGTACTAAGCACAATTCTATATTTTGATTTTAGGGTACATTAAGGGGCACATTTACTAATGGTCGAAGTGCATTTTCGAACAAAATTAAAAAATTTTAAATTCAAATTTCTAAGTAATTATCAGCTTTCGACTTGAATTGAAAAAATTCCTGGAAAATCAAAATTGTTTTTGAAAATTGTTTGGATTGTTCGAACAATGTGATTAAATGATTAGAATTCAATCGAAAATGGCCCCCCAAAAACATTCAATGGTCAAATTTTTTTTAATTCGAAATTCAACCAATAGTAAATCTGCCGCTAGGCATTTAAACTTTAGAGGCTCTCTAAAGTTTAAATGCCTAGCGGCAGATTTACTATTCAACCAATAGTAAATCTGCCGCTAGGCATTTAAACTTTAGAGAGCCTCTTCACATTTACATATTACTAAATAGCTTTGTTTAGAACATTTTACTTTCATGTGTATTCATTTACTTTCATCAAATATTTAAATAATCATCTCTTTCTCAACTCTTCTTTCTCCATTTTCCTTTGTGAACAGGGCATATTAAATAATGTTCAGCACTCACATATGTTTCCAATAAGTGTTTCTAACACAGATGAACCAAAATTTGTTCACTGCTATTGGAAGCATATTAGGTTTCCTTCACAGGATTGTGTAATTTCTTTCTTATTTTGTATTTATTACAAATTATTTATTTATGGCTTACATGCATCATATAAAACATTAATTCTTACCAATGCACATAATTACGATTGTATCAGCCTTATATGTTTTTCAGTTAGGTAAAGAAGATATCAAAAATATTTTATACATTTATTGCCATTAATTTCTTCAAGAACCTCAAGAGCCATCTCTCATGATTCACTTCACTTCTTTCCCAAAGGCCTTTTTTAACTTCTGTCTTTCTCCATATATATTTGATTCTCTTTTAAACACATCCCTCCTACCTTCTAAAAATATTTTTGACACTTTTCTCTCTTCATCTAATTAGGATTTTGAGTCTTTCTTTTATGGTATACCAGAGACCAATAAAATTACTGAAAATGTGTTGTCACTGTAGGCATGCATGAGACAACAACTAAATCATCATTTTATAATTGTTTCTATGTTTATAAAACATTACAGAGAAGTTCATACATGGTAAATAGGGAGGAAACCTTGCCAACTAGTCAGTCATATTTTGCCCTAGTAGAGTTGCCCCACTAAGCTCTACAGAGCAGGGACCTCCTTACCACTATGTCTCTTACCACATAGCACTTAAAGGAAAACTATACCCCCTAAACTATGTAGATCTCTATAAAAAGATATTGCATAAAACAACTCATATGTAAAACCCTGCTTCATGTAAATAAACCATTTTCATAATAATACACTTTTTTAGTAGCATGTGCCATTGGGTAATCATAAATAGAAAATTGCCATTTTAAAAAATAAGGACAGCCTCCTGGGATCCTAGGATCCAACGGTGCACACAAACATACCAAACAAACTATAAAGTTAGGTCACATGAGCCAATTAACAGACAGATTTGTGTCTTTTGCTTCAACACTTCTTCCCTTTACAGTTAGAGTTGAAATATTTCTGGTCAGGTGATCTCTGAGGCAGCACACAGACCATTATGAAATGGTGGTTCAAGGCAAGAGATGTAAAAGGGCAATATTTACTTAAATATATATTCCAGTTTGGTAAGATTCTTTAATATGTCACTTGATTTGATATAAACTATCTGTTGCTCAAAATTTAATTTTCGGGGTATAGTTTTCCTTTAACCTCTTTGTCCTATGATTCTGTATATATTTATTATGTGATTTATCTCCCCCTGTGTATACTTTTATATATATATATATATATATATATATTGTACTTTTATGCACTGTACAGCTCTTTACAAATAAAGTTATACATACAAAGTTATACATACAAGTGTAAGTGACTGACACAGAAATATTTAGGAAGAATGGCTACAGGACAGTACAGGAAGATAGCACAATACAGGCAATAATTGTATACTGTGTCCACATATAAATATAATCTGTTTATATAATTACGTCCAACTGCCAAATTAAGTGGCTCTGAAAAAGAGTGAAAAAAGTTACAGCCCTTTCATTGCTGCTTTTGCATATACTCCGTCCATATACAAAGCGGGGCATAAGTACATTAGTTTGTACAGATCAACTGCCATGCTTTTGGATTACAGGATTGTCTGCTGAAATGGACCCTTTGGTGATGTAACTGTCCAGCCTGTCAGACAGTATAACTGATATTGTCCAAATTGTCTTACCAGTGTCGGACTGGGACACCAGGGGCCCACCCAAAAACCTTAGACCAGGGGACCACCATAAAACCTTAGACCAGGGGCCTGCTCTCAGTACTAATATTCTTCATCTCCTCAATCAACCTTTATTTTCCTAGTTTGTTTACTTTACATACTATAATCAATTATTCCATCTATTTAGCCTGTTTGTTCTCATAGAAATAGGGAATGGCCATGAAATAGGCCAAAAGTTTAGCAGCATGAGGGCCCACTGATACCTGGTATTCCAGTGGGCCAGTCCGTCACTGTGCCTTACTAAATTTCGGTGTGTAAAATTGTAATAATTGCTGACAGTTACAAAATATTTGTTTATTTTTCTAAATGCCAATAATCAGGGGATTTATTATTCTTAAGGCTGTGTTTACTAACATTGGAGATAAATATTTGGAGAGCTTTCTGGAGATGTTGCCCATGGCAACTAATCAGCAATTAGATTTAAACAGCTGCCTATAAGTGTGAAAACGCAAAAGCAAAGATCTGATTGGATGCTATGGGCAACATCTCCATAAATCTCTCCAAATATTTATCTCCAATGTTAGTAAACATCAATTAAATATCAATTATAAGGGGGTACGAGCAAGTAAAGAAATCAAGTATTATGTGTTGCTCTCAATTTTATAGCAAATACCCACTAACCTATTACAGTAGGTTCTTTTAATATACTGTAGACCCCCTCTTCCCTCCCTGGTTTGTAGCACATGAGTTTTATCTCAGGGAACTGTGCTGAGCTTCATTTTGTGAGTAGATGTGAGCCATCCGGAAGGGACCCAGAAGGTAAACAAATGAAAGTTGAAAAGCTGGGGAATTGGGCTACTGGCCATGGCTAGTGCAATGGTGGCCTTTTGCAAGGATACCATTAAATAAAGGATACTGAAAGTTCAAGCTTTGCTGGCCCTTTAAAGTTTAACATAATTTTCTACAAACTTCAAAACTGCATATTTTTATTTTCACTACCTCTTTGTGAGAAAAATCCATTCAAATCATGTTAAAGAAGAAAAGAAACACTGCTCTTCTTGTAATTAAATCCTTATGACAGAGAGTGAAAATCTGGATTATACTAAAATGTGAAAACAAAAACTGTTATGCAGATGGTCAGGATATCCTATGCAGAAAATTCTTACACACTTGGATAGAGTTATACTATAATTTATTGCTTTGGTGGCCTTATTTAATATTTCCAAATGGATTTTATAAAATATTTTGCTTTTAGAGCAGAAACTGAAATGAACTCATGCACCCTTCCAGCACCAAGATGGATGAACCACACTATGATACAGGGCTTAAAGGGACAGTAACATCAAAAAAATAAAAGTGTTTTAACGTAAAAAACATATCATGTACTGTTGCCCTGCACTGGTAAAAGTTATTTGCTTGCTTTAGAAACACTACTATAATTCATATAAACAGAACTATGTACAGACAGGGTACACAAACATAGTAAATTAGACTTGAATTATTTATTTACATATTAAAAAGCAAGAGAATTAAAAAAAAAACAGAAGCAAGTTGGTGAATTTAATCCCTCGGCTGAAATCAAATACAGCATGTTTCAGTGTTGCTAGGGAAATGACAGTTAAAAAGTTTAGGTGGTAAAGTAAATGGTTTTTGAATTGTCAATATTTAACAGTTACAATGTGCCCTTGTGATTGGATTGTTGGAAGAGTCTATATGCCGAGAACTCCCCTATACCAGTCAGTTGAACTGAAGAAGCTTCTTGGATGAGCAGTGAAACGTCTTCATTAGAATTTCTCAGCAAGTCCAGTTGCTTTGAGTTATTTTTGTTAAATATACCATGACCTGGATGAATGAGAATCTTCATAGTCATACCTTGGTATTGTTAAATCAGAAGAGAATTATCTATTACCATGCTTAAATTAAATGGTTATAAAAACTTCTCAAATGTTGTGCAAATAGAAGCTGTAAGATATTTGTTTTTTTAATGCTTAAATATTTCTTTTTAGCTGTTTTTGACAAGCCCGTTAAGGAAAGTCCTAAATTCGGTGGAAGTGTCAAAGATACTATCAAGAAGCTACTTGCACATAAAAACAGCCTGAACAGATATAATGATATAAAGAATGTGATACCCGAGACCTTTATTACACCACCACCTAAAAAACGCTTGCAGCCTTTTGACTACGAGGATGGAGTTTACATTGGTGGCAATGACAGTGAAGAAGAAGAGGAGGTAGAAGAGGAAGAAGAAGAAGAACTGGATGAAGAGGATGAAGGAACAGTTGAGAACGTGATAGAAGAAGAAAAACTACTACGTGGTGATGTGTTTGGTAAGTTGCATGCAGTTTGTACTGGACTTGTTGTGTTGATCAAACTTTTTGCATGTTTCGTTGTTTGTTTTTTATTTTAAATAGTCACGTTTATCAAAATATTCCAGAGTAAAAACATAAACAAATATTCCATGCAGTAAAAGCAGTGGAAAAACATTACCTTGTACTTAAAAACCACTGCCAGTTGTCCTGTGCTCCATGCCAAAAGCCATGACGGTGGAGAAGAATTCACTCACGTCTCCAAAAACGTGTATTTCAGTAGTGTACCTCATTGTGCATCCACATTGTTTAGACTTAATGAATGTAATATCTTGTCAAAAGCCTTTTTGGGGGTCTTTACTATAAATGTGAGAGGCCAGTGTGTATTCACTGAGGCCAAAATGCAAGCATGATGTGAGCACTAAAGGGTGCAGAATAGACTGTTCTTATAAATGAGGATGTTCTGATAACCTGATTGTGCTTCTACACAGAAGCAGCTTTCACAGGTTTTACTTGTGGAATAGATTTTCTTTTCTAATTGTAATGTCTATTATTAGATATTAATTTATTTAGTTCCTTAGAGCTTAGGTTTTTCGGGTCTGAGACCCATTTGACAATTCACCATTTTCTCAGGACTGTAATTTACTGTACTGATCATTCCCATTTTATAAATATAAATAAATATATATATATATATATATATATATATATATAGAGGATATAAATGTGATTTATTTCATAAAATGATGCAAAAGTGCATTATGAACCGAAGTTTTGGTCCCATATATATACTGTACACAGAATATTCATACAGGTTCAGATTACCATATTAATGTTGCTTAAATACATTAATATATTCATTTACCTGACATGATTCTTTTGCCACCAATATGGTTTCATGCTGCTTAGGATCAGGTACAAGGTAATATTTTATTATTAGAGATAAAAAATTAAATAATTTTTAAAAATGAACACTATTTGCTTAAAATTCACTCTCATAAAGATGGTCTTCATGTGCTATTGAGCTTTCTGGATAAGAGGTTTAAATATACGTATAGTTTCCCTTTAAATGTTTTATATTGGAACTACTTGACACTAAATAGAACTGATTATTAACTAACATTCAGAAAAAATTTTTGTGATTCAGTCTTTTACCCTTGTTTCTCATTGGTGAAAATTGGAAAAAAATTGGTAAAATAGTGCATCATTCAGTGAAATGAAATGAGTGAAATGAGCAAATAGATTTTCATTACTGAGTAATGGAAAGCTAGTAATACTTTTGAGTGCATCAGTATACAATTCCTTAGAGCAGGCAAACATTTTTTGCAAAAATATAAAAGCTTAAATAAATTGAAGGATAAATGTATTATAGTTATGATTATTATGAGAAAAAAATGTATCTCACAATAAGCTCTCCATAGGACAAATTCACTAAAGCACGAAGCGTCTAACGCTAGCGCTAATTAGCCAGTGTGACATCAATTCGTAATTTCGCAAATTCACTAACACTGACTCTAGCAAATTTTCGCTAGCGAAGTAGATAGACTAGCACAACTTCGCATCTTAACGCCAGGCAAAGTTGCGCACTGACGAAGGATCATAATTACACAAATTCACTAAGATGACCATTTTACTAAATGTTACCACTTATGCTAGACATTACTTTGCCAGGTCAGACCTGGCGAAGTTCAATACAATGGATCGGAGTTTGAAAAAAAACACTATAGAGTGATAGTCTGAAAAAGAGCAAAATTTTTTTGGGGGGTTACCCTCCTTCCCCCCTACCATAGGTGGAGGGTGATTTTTTTGTTTGGGTAGGCTAAGTCTAAGGGTTCTTGCACACATGCATTTTTACCTGCTCTCCCCTGCGTTCCGTTTTGCTGAGTTCAGCCGCAGGGGAGCGCAGGTATAGACGCACTCAATGCTTTTCAATGGGGCTGTACTCACATGAACGCATGTAGGCGCAGAACAAAGAAAGAAGGAAATCTTTTTTTATATATTGTATTTGATTAAAATGGAGTCTATGGGAGATGGCCTTCCTATAATTCAGAGCTTTCAGGATAACATGCTGTTTCTGTACTACAAAATGGACAGTCCCCAGAAAACTAGTTTATAAATTGTATAGTAAGTACAGTGCTTGTAACCTACATGGAACATTAATACAGAGTATATAAAGTAGATGTTGCTGTTATATGACTTAGTATTTTAATTTCATGTTTCTATAATGTTTGCTATCCATTCCCTAGATTGCATAAGGTGTGTAAATGGGACACATATTTCACTTAAAAGCATGTCCAGTGGCTATTGCTAGGCATGGAATGTACTGTATGTTAGTATTCTGGAGAATTATGTTGTGATCTGTATCAAGTTAGTTCTGGTATAAAAGGAAGTGAATTTAAAAAGAAGATGTTGGAGGTTATGTCTAATTTCATGTGTGTCCCAGCAGGGTCTATGCACGTTAGCATGTTCGAAAATTCATTTATTTGGGTTTTGTTTTTGCTTACAGATTGATCAAGCTGCCAGTTATGAATCAACAACTTTCCACAAGCTGATTCATTGTGAAACTTTTAAAATCAAATTCCAAATTTTTCAACAAGTTAAACTTTGGATTTTAGATATTACTCTGTTGAAACAAATCTGTCCAAGCAACCCAATAGTTGCTTATTACAAGTTTTAACCTGTGCTCAGGTTCACATAGCCAGGACTGAATACCTGGCCTAAATATTGGCACTAGAAGATATACTTATAACAACCTATTCTAAGTTGCACACACACTCACACTGATTCAGGGGATTCTGAGCACTTGTTTGGAAAAATACTAAAACTCCTGGAGATGTTGCAAATATTTTGGCACTGTATTGCATCATATTCTCCAATGAGAAACATCCTTGTTAGGGTTGCCTCCATCCGTCTGCTATCAATTAATTGTGCAGGGACATAGAAGGACATCAGCATATAGGTATGAGAGCTTCAACAGAATTCCCACCCTGCCATTAGTATAGCGGGTGATCTGACAGGGACATGATATCCACATAATACATAAAAAAGTGCAATTTACAATCTACCTTAGTGTAAGCTGCATATATCAAATTACTGACTGAAAAGGGCACAGGCGCCTTGGTCTTCTGTTAAAGCCTTGAGGCATTTAAAGCTGTTTTTTTTCCATCTAAAGTCAAGTAAATTGTCAAAGTGCTTGGGGGAGCACTTTCTGCATACTTCAGATTTTTTGGAGGCTTTTCATTCTATTAAGTGAACAAAAATAACAGAAAGCAAGCAATATGATAAATAACATACAGTTTCCTCCTTTGATGTGAATAAAGCACCTAAAAAATTGTAACCCACAGTATTTGGATGACTTTGATAAAGAACACATTAACTCAATGGAGTAAGTTTCTTTCATAATTTTATTGCAGTTCATTGGGATAAATAAATGGTTTTGCTCCATATGGATACTTTATTATTGTTCTGCAAATGTTCATCTTACATTTGTGGCGTTCATATTTCACTTAAATAAAAGGCTCTTTACTAGAGTTACAAAGAATTTGTATTATTTTAACCATCAATAATGGGCTACAGTGCTCTGGAGCTGTGAACAGACACATTTTATACCAAAAATGGTTTTAGCATGAGAGCCATGAATTACAAAAATTTTGTGTTCTGGCCATATTCATGAAATCTAATACTGCTTGAACATATTCCATGTGTTTAAACATTGGTTACAATAAAAGGATACAAATGCTATAATAAAGTGTCATTGGTGATATAGTGTTTAATGATATTAACAGATACACATTGCTTATATTTGGTGACTTTCAAGGGCTTGATTGCAGAATCCAGTATTGTAGTATAAAGGCCAATCCCAAGTTTAGATTCATTTCTGTGTTGTAAAATGATCAATTCGTTTGCAGTCCACTCCACCAAGAAAGTACTATTTGTTCCTGTCTTACATGTAATAAACTGGCATTAAGTTGACCATGTTTTCCAGAAAGTAGACACATAAGTGCCAGCACTCCAGGACTAATCCTGATGGTATTCTTTGAACTTACATCAGAATGTATTGATTAAGATGCACTGCAATTTGTGGGTCATAGTTGAACAATACATTTTCCAATTAGCCTTTCCTGTCTGTCCCTTTTTTTTGCTGTTCTTAAGTTGCAGCTGCTTGAAATATTTGCTTCAGGAACTTTCCCACTTAAGCAGTTGTAAAGATGTAGTGAGTGAGAAAGAATCATTTTAAAGTTCAATCAATCTACTGTTCCCACCTCTTACACATGACAACACTGTGTAGCTTCTATCCACACTCCTTGACGGAGAGACTTTTTCTGACAGTTATGGTGCTAAACAGCCTCCAGGTCATCACTGCCTGACAGTTATTGAAGTGTAAGAATCTGTACCTGTCAACTACAGAACAGATAGTAAATATAGCAAGATAACAACATGAAAATAAAAGTGTGGATAAAAGAGTGTAATACAAAGGCAAGGAATCTTGTTTAAAAAATATTTATTGAAAACATTCTGTCACATAATTGCTCTTGTGTTACATTTTTATTTTTGGAGAACTTCCTATTTGATCTATCTATGACCAGTACGCTAATCTCAGAGAGAACAGTGGCAACACATTCCACCTCTCATACCCAATAAAAAAATGGGAAGCCCTCTGCTTATAGTTGTAGTGTGGCAGTGACAGGCAGGCAGTCAACAACAACAAAGAGGCTAATTGATAACATATCAAACTGTGGAATCCTGAAGGCTTTCCAGAAATTAAATATTCTTCCCATTTAACAAAACCATTTTTACTGTCATGGTCTGTTACTGTTACTGTTAGGAAGATGCTTATTAATTGATATAGTCAAATATGATAGTTTGACTGATCAGACATAAGACATTATCACATGCGTGGAGAAGGGATTTGAACAATTATAGTGAATGAACTATTCTCTTACCCTCATCTATGAAAAATAGAACTTAGTAAGGAATGTTTTCCAGAAAGCTATCATGGAATTTAATATATGACCATCCAAACCATCTGATTAGTTCATGTCCTTCAGTGAAATCCTCTGGAATCTCTCATTCCAACCTAGCATTAAGTTTGGCATGGATCCCTAAACCAGTATACATTCCACTGATGAGTTATGCAGATACAGAAGACTTCTAAATGATTCTGCTTATGTGCTTTCAGTTCAGTAAAATAAATAGAAAGGTTTAAGCGAAATCCTGGCTTTAGCTAACTGTTGGTTTATGACGGCATAGCTAGCTGACCATCTAAGGGAACAGAATACAGAGTTGGTGGTAGGTAATACAATGCAGACTGGTAGAAAAGAGCAAAATTAATCTTATCTCAATGTAATTAACAGACTTTATATTCCGGTACATTCCTGTTCATTTCTCTGTGTGGTCCAGTTTAACAATGTATTTCGACTACTTTTTCCAGTGTAAAACATTCAGGAATACCCTAGTCTGTGCAAGGCAGGGGCATTTTATAGAATACCAATATGCCACCACCACCCGCTTCTTCAAATGCAGAATTCCATTCTAGAAGCCCAACATACAACTCCTCAAATAAAGGTCTATAGCAACTTGACTATGCCAGAAAGATGTGTTGCTGCCAATAGTGTGAAAGGCTAATTACATGTCAAATTATTATAGGCCTACATAATGTAATTCTGATAGTATTTAAGGTTCATTCAAGCCATCCTTGGGACACAAAACCCTGGGCATGATACTTTTACAAATCAAACTTTTATTAAATTTTTGTGAAAGTTAAATAATAAACATGTATTTTAGCAAATGCTTTGTACACATTTGCTGAAGAATTCAGTATTACACAGTATTCTACTACTACATTTAACAATAATTACCAAAGTGTTGTTGGCATGGTGACTAAGAACAATTACAGTATAATGGGATAGAGCTTGATAACATTGTATATATCGTTTTTTCAAGTGATTGTACTACAAAAAAGCCTATATATGATATCAAATACAGAAGTAATCTGAAACCCTTGGTGTAGATTTGGACATGCATTTTTCTTTTCTTGAGGTCCTGGGGTTAGGCCCTCTGAGATTTGGTCAGTCTGAGGTTTACTTTTCATTGACTAGTTACTTTGATCTTTAGAGTTCTATCAATAATGGAATACAGCACTCCAAATTGTAAAAGCCTGTGAGCAGCTACTTTTAAGACACAAAGGCACCTTAGAAATTTTATAACATTATTTAATCGCTATAGCTAAATTAAATAAAAACTAATTCAGAGGAGGGCCAAAATATTAATAACAGACAAAATAACATATATAAGACATATACAAGAACTACCTCAATCCAGTGAAGTTTATTTGGTAAACTATGGTCCAACTATGAGCCAGGCAGATTTCCTCATGAATTGTAGGCTAAAGAATTAGTTTGACTAGAATGAAAGATGCAGAATGTATCTGCAAAATGTAGGCACATATGCACCTACAGATTGTATGGTGTATGTACTGAATTGTATATACAGAACACTCAAAATATTTACATCAACTACTCAAATATATGTCTTGGATAAAATGTAAGTAAATTCTTTTAAGACCCTTCTGACCCTTATTGTACACCATACTGAAATAAGTTGCATGGTATAAATAATAGCATAAGGACGCCGCTCCTCCAAAGCTTCAAAGGGGTACTATCATCAAAGATTTGTATTTTTGTCTGATATTAACAAGTCATTTTTAATAAATAAGCGTGGAAAGAAGTACTTGCTTCCATTATTTGCTTTGTGTTTTTCTTGGATGTGCAGTCCAATAGTTCCCTTCTCTTGCAAAGCAGCTCTGCAAGAATTTAAATCACTGAATGTTTTCTTTTTATTAACTAACAGAGTAACTGAAACAAATAAACAAGGAAAAAGAAACTCATGGGCAGTGTAAAATTATCATTTATAATTTTTATAAAAACTGCTGAAGAAACATATTTAGATATAGTAAGCACATGGCAAGATGTAATGTTAATGCTGATTCATTTTCCTTCCACACATTTCATTTGTTTGTAGCTAGAAAACATGCTGCAGCCACCTCCACTTTGTAAGCCTAGGTAAGAAATTGCTCCAATCATATTGCTTGGTATAATGTTCGGCAGACACACCTAGAAAATTATGATGCCTGCTCTGTTGGAGGGGACAGCAAAGCCTAGCTCCTGCTGGGGCCAAAGGAGCTCCACAGTGGTTCTTAATAATGGAGGATCCCCTAGGTTTGAGAGGTCAGGGTGCTTTACAGTAGAGTGGTGGGTTAAATAAACCTAGAGCATGGTTCTTAAACTACACTATGTTTAAGTTGGGTTACAAGAACAGTTAACTACCTCCACCATTGATGCATGTAATGCAGAAGGTCAACTTTGCCCCCTATTCACATTCTGCAATGGACTGTGAAAGTACATTGAATATGCCTGTAAACATGCCTGTTTACTGCATTTGAGTTGAGACTTAATTTCTTTAAAATAATTATATAATTCTTATTGATTATATAGTAAGGGATAACATATTAAGGGGCAGATTTACTAATCACTGAAATTTCGAAGTGAAAAAACGTTGAAATTCGACCATCAAAGTTTTTTAAAGGGTGTTTTCAATTGAAAATAGACCTAAAATAAAAATTGTTTCATTGCATCATTCAAATTAAACGATTCGAAGGATTTTGAGCAAAATCCGTCAAATTCCTAGGACTAGGAGGTCCCCCACAGATTAAAATGGCAATTTGGTAGCTTTAAGGTGGTGAAGTCGAAGGATTTTAAAGGGCCAGTACTTTGAAAATTCGACTTGTTGAATATTCAAATTTTTGAATATTCAAATGTGCCCCTAACAGTCTTTATTAGTTTTTGCTTAAATGTATCTAGTCAAAGGGAATTCATATTCTAGACATTTATTTGCTTGATCTCAATACAGGAAATGTAACTCTGTTGGTTATCTGCCTTACTGAAACAACACAAAATGATGCTACCTACAGTCAAACACTAAGGGCTAGTCCAGACGAGGAGATTCGGGGCGATCCGTCGCCGGGCGACTTTT
>CM044434.1:94076016-94103818 GCA_024363595.1 Xenopus borealis | reverse complement strand
GCAACAAATCTCCCTGCAATCCCCTCGTCTGGAAGAGCCCTTAAAGGAAGGCTTTATTAGCAGATACTGAAGATTGTGACAGAAAGGCAGAGCATAACCTAAAAACAAGCTAAATAGGCAAGAAGATTTAGAATACTTTCTAGAAATAAGAGAGAATTCTTCAAAAGGAAAATAATTATACATTATTCTCTTAAAATTTCAATTGGTCACTATAAAGTAGTATGCCTTGAACATAGAAAGAAGTGTACCCTAAGGGATCGGTTTACTGAAATTTAAATGTTTTCACTAACTTAATTTTTTCTCTAAAAATGTGTTTTAAACTTTACAAATGTCAGATATATAAAGTATAAAAACCAAGAAAAACTCTAATACAAAACTTTGGCAAGTAAATACAGTCCAGGTCCTATAGAAGTCAATGTGAGCTATGCTGGTTTTACTGGACCTATTTTTAGCTGAATTGTTTTCAGAATTTTAGGTTTTTTTTGTTTTTCTACTAATGAGGATTAGTGGATTAGTGATATCTTAGTTTGGATCAAGTACAAGCTACTGTTTTATTATTACAGAGAAAAATAAATAATTTAAAAAAAATTGCATTATTTGGTATTTGGATAAAATTGAGTTTATGTGAGAGAGCCTTTCTGTAATTCAGAGCTTTCTGGATAAAGAGTTGCCAGATAACATATCCCTTACCTGGACTTGCTTCTGCATTAAGGCTGTGACCACCAACATGAAAGGACATCCAACTATGAGTAAATCTGTGCATGTCTTTGCATTTCCCATTTCACAAATGAGAACACGTCATCTAAAGACATGCATCTGCTAATAACACAAACCATATGTTCGCCACTCACAGGCCAAGTCACTAAAATTTCTGAAAAGCAGTTTTACATAAGGTAATATTTGGTCTTCTTTAGTCCCCCAGGTTAAAAGAGCAGCTGTTTTGAGTTCACAACCAATAAGCAATACAGCTCCAGTGCAGAATTCAGAGGGTAAGTATTTATTATATAGTATGGATTCCCAGCCTGCAGTCCTCTGGGGATCTGACAGTTAAAGATAAGCTACAGTTTGAGGTTGTATAACAATGCTTTATTGACAGGTTCATACAGGCCTTACACAACAACAGTAACTTCTTACTTTCATTTTCAAGCTGTACAGAAAGTCCTGTGTATGCACAATACAAGTCTTGTGCACAGTGAAAACCGCAGGTGATTTGTATAAACACCACAAATTCTTATCCAGAATGCTCAGGACCTCTGGTTTTCTGGATGAGGATTCCCTCTGTAATTTTGATTTTTATACCTTAAATCTATTCAACAAAAATTAAACAATAATTCAACCCAACAGGAAACAGGATTGTTTTGTCTCCAATAAGAATTAATTATATCTTAGGTACAAGGTACTGTTTTACTATTAAAGGAAATCATTTTTAAATCTTTTAATTATTTTTAGAAGTTTTTAGACTATAGTCATCCTGTAATTCAGAGCTTTCTGGATATCAGGTTTCTGAATCATGGATCCCATACCTAATATACCTTGACAATTTTTTTTTAGTAGCTGCGGAAATCTTACATTCTAAAAGCTTGTTTTGTATTTGTTTCACTGATTTCTTTTTTATGTCAGTACTCATCCCACATCAGAGCAAAAATCCCTGCTGCACAGGGATATTGCATATAGTATAGTACAGGTATGGAACCTGTTATCCGGAAACCCATTATCCAGAAAGCTCCAAATTACTGAATAGCTGTCTCCCATAGAGTCCATTTATTCCAAATAATCCAAATTTTCAAAATAAATTTCTTTTTTCTCTGTAATAATAAAACAGTACCTTGTACTTGATCCAAACGATGATATGATGAATCCTTATTGGAAGCAGTGTATTCAAAATTTCAAACATTTATTAATAGGCCTAAGGTATGAAGATCCAAATTACGGAAAGATCCGTTATCTGGAAAACCCCAGGTCCAGAGAATTCCAGATAACAGGTCCCATACCTGTAGTTTGAAAAAGTGGAATACATATAATCATTTCGATGATAATATCCTGCAAGATGTTTATCCTGACCCAACAGAGTTATTTAATTTGACAATACAGATGACCAAAGGAACAGGGCCCCTAATATACTCAACAGTGAATGTGTCCCTTTATAGACAAAATTTGATTTTATTTAGGGAATAAACTTGCATTTTCTTTTGAAATGCTTAGATACTACTGTGCAATAAACACAATTCACCAAGTGAGTTCCAAAGCTAAGGCTTGGTTAATCAGATACACTTTGCAATGTAACATGCCCAACTCCAGTTAAGGTTAAAATGATATGAGGATGTTATGGGTAGCTAAATAAATGCTAACTTTTTTTTCTAATCATTTCATATAACTTATGCTATCTTTGTTTGCTGGGGGAGCCTGCAAACTGCCTTATTATATCCAAGATATGGAACAGCAATACAGGGTCATCTGCTGGATGAAAGTGATATTGCATGATTTATGTTCCCTTCACTTTTTTAGTTGTACATAAACTTTTATTCCCGTCACTAATTATACCCTGTAAGAAAACCCTGTTGATGAATAGATGTAATGATGGTAAGAGTAGTTAAACAAATACCTAGAGCAGGGTTGCAAAGCTTCAGCAAATCCTAGAACTTATGAATTAACTTCGTATACGTTAACAGATACAATAAAAGACATTTGAATGTTAAGTGTGATTTATGGTTGTCAATATCAGTTATGCAGTTTCATCTTTACTTTTTGTGTTCAGAGGTGTCAGTTGATTGCAGATTTGATGAAGGAACATGTGAGTGGAAACAGGACACCAAAGATGATTTTGATTGGAAACACGCAGACCGTCACGATGGTATGTATGAGTTGTTCTTTTGTTAATTTGCCTTGCTTGGGTTTTAGTTTGTTGTATATGCTGTTGGTCCTCTGATTAAATGAAATCCAAGTATAACAGGAAACTGAATTAAATACAAACTACAAAAACCAAAAAACATACTACAGTGGTGTGAAAAAATATTTGCCCCCTTCCTGATTTCTTATTCTTTTGCAGGTTTGTCACACTTAAATGTTTCTGCTCATCAAAAACCGTTAACTATTAGTCAAAGATAACATGATTGAACACAAAATGCAGTTTTTAAATGAAGGTTTACGTTATTAAGGGAGAAAAAAAACTCCAAATCTACATGGGCCTGTGTGAAAAAGTGATTGCCCCCCTTGTTAAAAATAACTAAGAACAAAAGTAATTGAGATCTATCAGTCTGGTAAAGGTTATAAAGCCATTTCTAAAGCTTTGGGACTCCAGCGAACCACAGTGAGAGCCATTATCCACAAATGGCAAAAACATGGAACAGTGGTGAACCTTCCCAGGAGTGGCCGGCCGACCAAAATTACCCCAAGAGCGCAGAGACAACTCATCCGAGAGGCCACAAAAGACCCCAGGACAACATCTAAAGAACTGCAGGCCTCACTTGCCTCAATTAAGGTCAGTGTTCACGACTCCACCATAAGAAAGAGATTGGGCAAAAACGGCCTGCATGGTAGATTTCCAAGGCGCAAACCACTTTTAAGCAAAAAGAACATTAAGGCTAGTCTCAATTTTGATAAAAAACATCTCAATGATTGCCAAGACTTTTGGGAAAATACCTTGTGGACCGACGAGACAAAAGTTGAACTTTTTGGAAGGTGCACGTCCCGTTACATCTGGCGTAAAAGTAACACAGCATTTCAGAAAAAGAACATCATACCAACAGTAAAATATGGTGGTGGTAGTGTGATGGTCTGGGGTTGTTTTGCTGCTTCAGGACCTGGAAGGCTTGCTGTGATAGATGGAACCATGAATTCTACTGTCTACCAAAAAATCCTGAAGGAGAATGTCCGGCCATCTGTTCGTCAACTCAAGCTGAAGCGATCTTGGGTGCTGCAGCAGGACAATGACCCAAAACACACCAGCAAATCCACCTCTGAATGGCTGAAGAAAAACAAAATGAAGAATTTGGAGTGGCCTAGTCAAAGTCCTGACCTGAATCCTATTGAGATGTTGTGGCATGACCTTAAAAAGGCGGTTCATGCTAGAAAACCCTCAAATAAAGCTGAATTACAACAATTCTGCAAAGATGAGTGGGCCAAAATTCCTCCAGAGCGCTGTAAAAGACTCGTTGCAAGTTATCGCAAACGCTTGATTGCAGTTATTGCTGCTAAGGGTGGCCCAACAAGTTATTAGGTTCAGGGGGCAATTACTTTTTCACACAGGTTTGGATTTTGTTTCTCCCTAAATAATAAAAACCCTCATTTAAAAACTGCATTTTGTGTTTACTTGTGTTATCTTTGACTAATAGTTAAATGTGTTTGATGATCAGAAACATTTTGTGTGACAAACATGCAAAAGAATAAGAAATCAGGAAGGGGGCAAATAGTTTTTCACACCACTGTATATATAATATGCTGCAAGCAAGCATGCCAATACAGCAGATCAGAACTAAATGCCATTACTTTACTGACCCATGACTTGTATGTACTGTATATGTAAGAAAAACTGTTTTGCATGACTATGAACATGTAAGGCTCAGTTGTGTGTCAGACTAGGCACCATGTGAGTACAACAGAAACGCATGCCAAATCATCAAAGCTTCTTCTTGGGATTCAACACTCACAATTTGGTAAATATTACTTATGTTTCATTTTAGATTATTGTGTATTGGACATGACAAGCTGGCTGGCTGTCAACCAGTTTTTAGGGGAAATTATCTATGGTAGGAAGGTAAGCTTAGGATCAGGAGCATAAACAGAGACACCATGTCTTCAGACAATACTCTTCCTAACATAAACATTACAGGAACACAGTTTAATAGCATTTCAACATTATGCATAAAATGTAAAGTTTGGTGATACCTTTTATTGGCTAACTGAATAAGTAACAATTGCAAGCCTATGGAAACATTATGCATTCAAGACTTTCCCCTACTCTGGGGCTCTTACCATACAGGGTGGCTTCCACACTCACACTCACGCAATATTCTGGGGTTTCACTAAGCCCTGCTGACTGTCCCCTTCAGGGATACTAATTCACCAGCCTTTGGCCTGTCTCACCTTTTGGTTTTCCTCAGTCACGTTAGACTCAGGCACCTGGTCACATCTCCAACTGCTCCTTGCAGTGGCAGGCAACACCCCCAGCTCTTCTGGGAGTTCCTAACACTGACAGGTACCAGCTATGTAACAGGGCCACCATTAGAAATCACGGGGCCCCGTACAACAAAATTTTCAGAGCCGCATACAACAAAATCGGGGCCCTGGGCCCCACCCCAGATCACACCCATGCCACACCACAGTTAAAAGACCACACAGACATCAGTGCTAAAAAAGGTAACCCGCACACACGTTATAAAAAGCTATAGATGGTCAAGACCCCCTTATAAGTTCAAAAAAAGGCGGTGCCAGGGCCCCCCCATAAAAGTTTCATTTAAAAATTTGTGATTAGGGTCCCCTATAAGTTCAAAAAAACATTGGCGCCAGGGCCCCCCTTACAAGTAATAAAAAAAAAATGGGGCTCCAGAAATTTTTTTTTTTTTAAAAACCTTGGTGCCAGGGCCCTCTTTACAAGTTAAAAAAAACATTGGTGGAAGGGGCCTATATAGTATCAAAATAATACATCGGTGGGGGATCAGGGGTTTAAAAAACAAAACAAAACCACATTGTTGTTGAACTCATGGCTTCAGGATTTCAACTTCGCCTCCTTTCGTGACTTTGGTTCTTTTGTCCACTTCGGGGCTTAAACTGATTCGGCACTTCTGCATTCAAGCTGTTCGGGGCTTTGGCGCTGGTAAGGGGGTCCTGGCTATTTGAAAAGTGCAACACTGCCAGCCCCCCTTCAGGCCCGGGTCAGTTGTACCCCCTTTGTCCCCCTGATGGCGGCCCTGCTCCTTAATAATGAGATTCTGGATTTTTCAACAGCAATTTATTTATTAAAATAAAGTGCAGGAAAGAAGCATGGCTCTCTGATTATACAGCTCAGTCTGCTTCCTGGTGGAGCTGGCCCTGCCTATGTGCTTCTTTTTTCTATGAAAAACTTTATTAACATCAACACATCCTTCCTTTTTAACATTTTAACATCAACACCAAACCATTAATAGATGTAACTTAGTACAGGTGATTTGCTATAATTACATATATATTTATATTACTGTAGCAACTGACGGTGTCACTTTAACACTGTTCAACTAGTCTTGAAGGCCATAACGTGTTTGCGCCTGGTTATTGTCAGTTGTATTTTGTGTATTAATTGTGGCATGTTCAAAATTTTATCTACTGAGAGCAGCCTATTTCCAGTGGCATATTTTCCACTGGTAGATGCTGCTCCATGTAAATCAAATCCTGGTCCTGTGGCTTCTTTGACTAATTACAATGCTGGCCATCAGAATGATTTTATAAATTTTATATAAATGCATTAAAAGGTGAGACTAGGTGTAGCACTGGTGCTTTTTCATGCCAGGTAGATCCATTCCAAATTTTGACCTCATCTCCAATGTGTACATTTTCAAGTGTTTTTGTACTTTTGTCATGATTTTTCTCTTGTCTCTCATGCATGTTCTGTTTCTGTTATCTGTACCATTTATGTAGGGTCTCATCATGGTAACACTTAAGCTCCAATGCAGGTAATTTTGTCTGTATTTGTCCTGCAAGTTATAACTCTGCTGGAGATTTGCCTCAGTCAAGAGCTGTTGCTCTGTAGCTTAGTAGTTTAGAGTACCACTTCTGGGTCCTGACCTGAATGAACAGATTTTTTCAACAACTATTTTATAATCCTTACGCCACACTCTGCAAGTCCATTACTCTGTGGGAATCTTGGGCTTGAAGTGACATGGTTGAATCCAAATGATTCTGTGAATCTTACAAAGTCTTTTTCTATAAACTGATAACCAATGTGGAAAGTGAGCTCCAATTTGTGAACTGGACAACTGGAATGGATTTTGTGGCTTTGCTGTTCCTTCCAGAACACCATACCTCCTGTTTTTCTGATAGCTCAGCCCATGGCCTGGTTTTGTATTAAAATGTCCTGAGTTTCTCTTTAATCTCCTGCACTGATGACAGAAAAAGATATAACATTCCTGAAACTTAATTAAATAAGAGACTTTATGTTTCTCTGTTTGCAGCTTAAATTCACCTTTTGACACATTTCTTTGATTGCTCTTCCACATCTAGGAATAAGTTTAACAGTAATAAAAGGGATCATAGAGACTAACCTTAAAACATCTTTGTGATTCATTTTCTGGTCCCAACTTATAGGTTACAATCCCTCATCCATGTGTTCTCTGTATACTATATATATAAATATAATATAACTTCAACATATAACAGTGAAACAAAGTTGTGAAAATATGCCCTTTGATAATACAGTAGCATTATGAACAAGCCAGGCAAGGGTACATGCTTTGATTACATGTACACAAGAAAGCAGATGGGTATCCAGCCTACAGCCTCATGTTCAAGGACACCAACTGGTTTCCCATAGATTTCTAATACAAATTCAAAGGAATCAACAGAAGTTGATTATGGAAAGCAGAGTCCTCATTTACTTTAATATATACTTCCTCTAAGGTATAACGATTTACTGTTTAGTTTTTTGGTGGAAAGTGTAATCTTTTGTTGTCTTCAAAATTAGGTATTGGATATTATATGTCAGTTCCAGCATCTACCAGTCAAAAGAAAGGCATTGGCCGTCTAAAACTTCAACTCACAAAAATCGACTACAAATATTGCTTGAAGTTTATCTATCGCCTAGTGGGAGAAAGAGTAGGAAAACTACGGGTCTATATTGATGAAAACATCAATCCTATATGGGAAGAAACCAGAAACAGGGATGAAGGATGGAGGACTGCAAAAATTGAGATACAAGAGTCAAGTACCAGAAAAAGTAGCAGTGTAAGTTTACTTAAAATTGGATTCAACATGCTGCAGTATGAAGTACGGAACACAAGCTATGGAAATATCATGATAATTAAATGTTAAGGACAATGAAAGCCAAATCTGTAGGAGGTTACTGTTTTGTAAGGCACATCAGGTGACCTAATTTAATAGCCTCTCTCCGCCCAGTGGTATTTCTCTTATGTAAATATCTTCCCACTGGCTAATGTTAGACTACCTAACAGCAGCCATCTTGGAATATCTGCGAATGGCCTAATTTGCTGCATTTGACTCTGTGATGCAAAAGCATTAGCCACTAGTGCTTGAAAGTATGTGCAGCTTATGAGACTCTGAGATGCAGTTAGTCACAAATACTAGCTGATCAGCCATTATGGTACTGCTGACAGGTAAAGGATGGCTACTCTGCCAGGTAGATAAAGAAGAGCAGTGACATGCAGAGACAGGTTAGTAACTAGGGTCATTCTGGAGTACCTTACATGTTTTATGTTTTCTTTAGTATACTTGAACAAAATTTAAAGACACTGTCAAATTGCCAAAAGTTTGGAACCCCTCAGTCCCTCAAACCCTTTGCTTTTTACCCATGAGCAATTTGCTAACTTTTTTTTTTTTTTTAAAGCAAGACAGACCTCTGAACCACCATATTTTTGTAGCTAGAATGCAGAAAATTCTATATTCACAGATGTGCAGCAATTAATATTTAAAGCCACCTATTGTTAGATCTTCTTGGTTCACTCAACACATATTTCCTACTTAATTTGACTGACACAACTTTTGTTCCCCCTCTATTTTGTAATGCAGTCAAGCACAGGAACCTCAAAAGAAATACATAGGGGCAGATTTACTAAATTCACATGAAGGATTCGAATTTACAAAAACATTCTAATTCGAATTTTCAAACGTTTTTGAAGACCACTTCGAACAGTGAATTTTGGAAATTCTATCGAATCGAATGATGCAAATTAAATTTCCTACCACCTAATTCACCAGATCAAAGCTACTGAACTGGGTTTCATTATTTTTGATCGAATAAAAAATATTCGATCGATTCAATATTTCCTATTCGATCGTTCAACCAATCGAATTGAAGTAAAATCCTTCGAATTCGAAGGATTTTACTTCCCTCCCTATTCACATAGTCAAATTTTGAATTTTTTTCAATTCGAAATTCGAGCAATAGTAAATCTGCCCTATAGGGTATGATTTATGGCACACTGAACTATATTGTTAAATGTAGTTCTTTTGTCATTCTGAGGGTTGTGCCCCCTAAAACATTGATATTTTGGTGGTATAATAAATCGGGTTAGCTCCCAATATACATATATTTTATTTCTATTACGTGTGTGTCCTATCATCTTCTTATGTCTATTTTCCATCCTTTATCCTCTATCGCCTATATTATCTTCCTTTTTTTTTTAATTTGTTTGCCCACTTTTTCAATTTCTTGTCCCCCTCCCATTACAAGCTTACTGTAAATGGGGGTTGTTAATTCACTCCATACGTAAAATGAATTATCCCATTTTTACTTTACAGATTACTTTTGAAGCTGTGCGTGGAAAGGGCAAAGCTGGAGTAATGGCCCTTGACAATGTTTTCCTTTCATCTGGACCATGCTCTGACGATTGACTGCTCACCATAATACAATTTACATATGATAAAATTCATAGTTGACAAGGAAAAATTTAAATATGCTTTACTTTTCTTTCATATTTACACAACACAGACTGTTTGTGAAATGTGCCTTTTGAATATTTTATAACTAAAAATATCCTGTGTGGACACCATTGGGGATTAGCCATAAATATTTATATGGTTGCAAGGGTTTTCTACATCTTGCTGAGCAAAATGTACAAATATACTGAAATGTCTTCCTTTTTCCTTTGTACTATCACTGTTGGTCATTGCTGCCAAAAGTACATGCCATTATGTTCTATATTGTTAAAATAATCACACATTATGTGACACAAAAACACAACTGTATGGAAGTTCAAGAAGCAGCTTAGGACGCAACTGAATGGCATCAGCTTGCACAGATGACTTTCTCCTGTAACTGGGGGTCCTTCTTTTCACTCATACTGTACATCTGATGTTGCAAAAGTGTTATTGTTGCCAATGCAACACATTTTCCACTATGGTAGTTACCAACATCATCTCTGTGAATGAGAGTGGAACTGATAATTCATCAGATGATTGGGGTCTCACTGCTGTGGTGCAGTCTGTAGATCTGAAGCTTTATGGACTCAACTTTCAAAAAGCCTCCTTTGTTAATGTCCTCTGGTAATAGCTGTAACCTGAAAGCTGCTATGTAATTACAACACACAGCACCCACAAGCAGAACATTCCTGATGTTCTTGATTTACATCATTTGACATTATATATAATACTATAGACCCATCCTCTGCCCTATAGGATCTATGTAAGGATGCTCACAGAGCACAGCTATACACAAGTGACTATTCTGCTACATTTAGTCTTTCTATGGTTTCTCAAAATGAAATCAGCAACACAATTCGCCAGGCACTAGAGCTTCTTAAAACGTATATTGGAGTATACTTTACTAAAAGGACACACAGCTGTTCCAAAACATCAGTTGTTTGAAATAAAAAGGGCCATATAAGACGGTCTAGTGTCCTGAGAACCATGTTGCCATTTTCAGATACATATGGTGCAGTTTTTTTTTACTTTCAGAGAGCACAGAGTATGTTAATGAATGGGTATGAGTGCAGGTAAAAACGTGAACTGACAGCTACCAATGAATTTATATCTGTAGCAGCAATATTTTCGTGAGCTAATGAGTAAGACCACTTCTTATTTTTGTTTCCATTTTGTGCCCTTGATTTTGTTCACCAGTAAAAGGTCCTCAAGGAGACTGTATTGTAACAGATGACATTCTAGCTCTTGTATGTATGTATGTATGTATGTATATGCATTGATACTTTTCACAGAGCAGCTCATTGCCCTTATTTCATAAGCATACACAATAGGGCCAATTCACTAAAGGGTGATTTTTGCCACACTTCGCCAGCCGTTAATTAGCTACCACTATGCTAATTCACTAAAATGCAAAGTTGTGTCTTGGCAGCCAAAACGGAAATTCCTCACCATAAAAATTTTATAGGGAACTTTTGCAACTTAGGTCAATTTAAATAGAGCAGTATATACAGGTGATATATATATATATATATATATATATATGTCTTTATCAGTGATGTTGGTGCAAAAGCTTGAAGTGGCCACTGGGGATGGGTGAATTTGACCCATTTCGATCTGCCAAAAATTCGGCAACGCCCATTAAAGTTGACTGATGTCAAAAAAATTTGACGATTTCGACGATTTTTAGATGCACGTCTTTTTTTTTTTTTTTGACGGGCGGCGCCATTCAAGTCTATGGGTGTCAATACCTTGGCAAAACAAGGTGAAAACATTTGCCCATCCCTAGTGGCCACTTATTATTACAAATGTCCAAGGAAGCAAAAAAAAAAAAAAGACAAAAGAGATCCACTACTGTCGTAGACATGAGCCCACCCTCAAACAAATGTGTAGAGTAACGATCGTTTGCCTGAGCAAAAATTTGCCTGGCATTAGGGCATGAAACTTCGTTAGCGATGAACTCTCGCTAGCAAATTATCCCCTTCACCTGTTAGTAAATTGATGATAGCCCTGCAGATGGTATTTCTGGCTCGTTTTAGCTAGCGACGGCCACTTAGCCCTTTAGTTAATCTGCCACCATGACTCTCAGAGTTTTTGATCTCACTACAGCTTGCATGTGTGCAGTAAGAGCTTTCACAGAGCAGCTCAATACCCTCCATAGGGGGGTGCATTTGTGCACGTGTGAGAACTTTATTTTTATATATAATACATCTTAAAAGATACTTCACTCATTCAGGAATTATTGCAAATCGCTGATGTATTGAAAGAAAATGTAAACTTTTGCTGCACTGTCATTTTATTTTTGCTTGAAACTTTTATTTTTTAAATAGATTCTTTGCACTTGTTCCTGGATGAGTACAGTACCTTTTTGGTTTATTATATTTACTTTATTACAGTGTGTGTGTGTGTGTGTGTTTTCCACCTACAGTAAGTGAGTTTGGTGCTTTGCCATGATGGTTGTCTTAAATGACTTCAACCCAAAAAAATACGTTTTTGCCTAATAACGGAAAAAACAATTATAAGCAACCTTCCAATAGGAAGCTATTCAAAATTGTTAGTGCTCCTGCTCCAACTCCTGGCTGTTACTTTTTAAACAATGTTGCAAAAATCCATCTCCTCCAGCAAGACAGGTCTGTCAATCCATTGGTTTAGGTTACATTGTTTCAAAAGCCAGAGCCAACAGTGCAGAGAATAGAAAGGGACAAACAACGCAATGCCATAGCAAAAACCATAGACAATTTTTAATTTAATGTATGTTGCTTAGAATCATGTTGTCTTTTATTGGGAAAAATTCTTTTGGGGGGTTGACATGTTCTTTAATGTTCGAAAAAATGCAGGGTATAAAGTACAAAAACAGGCACTATGGAACTCTATGTCTATATAGTGCTATGGGCTGCCTAACCTTCATCCTCACTATGCACCAAATCTGGCATGAGGAAAATAAACATTCGCCAGCTGCAAGTGCTTTCGGAATGAACACTTAAGGGTGAGAGTTTGCCCCCTTAGTACTGCTGCACTTGAGGCAGGGGCATAAGTAAATGACCATATTGACGTGAATCATATTTTGGTTGACAAATTCCTTCCATTAAATTGTGTCTTGCTTACAAACATATATGTAGTAATTCATAAACGTTTTTTCATTAGATAAATGCAATACAAGTTATTTAAATATACTTGATTTCTTTTAACAAGATATTTGGTGCTATATCACCTGGCCAGTGTGCAATAGGTTTTTTTTTTTAATAAAAAAAAAAAAATTTCCATGTCATCTTGCCGAGCATTGTACTTTGTGCACATTCCTGTATTATTTGTGGCTTATACAAAGTGTTTTCCTTAGATCTGCTTTAAACCATTTTCATAGGTTGTGAATTGTCAAGTCATTAACAATTTTAGTGCAGCTGAACGGTGACGTTGGAGTGCTGATCGGATGACATAGGGGGTGGACAGATGAGATGGTGATCAGCAATTGGTTGATCGTCATGTCAGTCAGTTAAATGTCCTGTCTGGATTTCCTAATTTCTATATATGAACAGGCACTTTTCACCTGGGCAGCTCTTCCAAAAACCAGGGCAGTCCGGGTGAAATCTGGACAGGGAGCAACCCTAATTACACACATTCACCTTTGCATGCACACTCCCCCCGTGAGCATGTGCTCTCATATGCCAGAAAATTGGGGAGCTGTGTATTCTCAGTGCTCTTAGAGATGCGACTGTGTGGCATGCTACCCCTAAAATTTTGCCCCCCTTGGCCCAATCCTTTGTGGCCTCGCCGCAAATCTGGCCTTGGATAACAAAAATGTCTTGTATATGAAAGGAGCTGATAAAAATATTTTATTTCACGGCTATAAATTCCACAACATTCTGATATAATTAGCTCATCAAAACAATATTGCTTCTTAGTATTATAGTAGTAGAATAGTTCGATCTTCAAGGATTTGTAAAGAATAGTGAGATAAGTGTGAAAAATTAACCATATATATATAGAAGGCCCCACAATTAACCAAAATCATTTTTATTTACAGCAATTATACTCTGATTTATAGAACTCCAAACTTTTTTTTTATTCTTTATCTTCCTCTCACAGCTTCTTTCCCTGTCTTGTCAAACACACCTCTAAATTCCTCTTCCACCCAAGTAAACTGAGGCATTCATCTGTGTATAACTGGAAAGGTAACTTATCATCAGGGTATGCCAACATGTGCACAGCAAGCAGACATACTTTAAACTTGTCAAAAACCTTTGGTCATGTTCAATATTACAATTCTTTTGGAAAGAAGCAACCTCATCTCATATGGCAAACAGACAAACACTTTTCCATATTTATTGTCTTGTCCAAGAACTGTTTAAAACTAAACCACTTTTCTCATACAAGAAAGGGAAAAACATTTCCAATTTATTGGTTAAAGCTGATATTCATGTTCAAAAGGATAATACAAGATTCCTAAGTACCCCAAAAATGGCCCAATCTCATGTCTGAACTGCAGCAGCTGTCATTCCTTAATAAAGGAGGACTCTATTGCGCAACCTCTAAAAGGTCATAACATCCCAATCCATCAGTATTTGACATGTAATTCAGATTGGGTGGTTTATGCTTTGGAATCTCCATGTGGAATGGTTTATATAGGCCAAACTTCGAGAAAAGTAAGAATTAGAATCAGTGAACATAAGAGGTCTATAGGTAATTTTGACACACACTTCAGTTGGTAGACATTTCTATTACGCTAAACACAATGCAGCAAGTCTCAGATGGATGGCTCTGGAGCAGGTAGAAAGACTACCACGAGAAAAGACAGAAAGAAAAGATGACTGCGATGTGAAGCCAAATGGATAGATATAATGTATTCCATTGAACCTCTAGGAATGAATGAAGCCTGGAGTCTGAAATGTTATTACTTATTCACTGTTGTTTGCTAAATAGAATTTATATTCTTAACAGTATGAAAATGAGGAACATTTTTTAATCTAAAATGAACTTATGAACTAAAATGGACTACTTTACCGTGAATTGGTGAGAAATATCTAATACTATGTTACTATTTAAACTGTTGAATGTGCACTAGCAAGTAAAGTTTCATTGTGGCGCTTTATTGGATAGATTGTAACAATAGTATCCAATTAGAAATCAGGCTGATGTGGTTAGCCCTCTGGCCACATGGTGGAGCTGAAGTTAAACTTTGGGAATTGTGGGAAATTCTACTGCTTAAAAACTCACTTGTTTGATGTGTTTATTGAATGCACCAGAGGAAGGACTCATGTAGTCTGAAATAAGTAGTGCTGGAATAAAACTACATTAGCAATTTGAAAAAGCTCTCCAGTTCTTATATTTTTATGTTGAAGGTAATTAGGTTGTGCAAGCCTCTCATGTATTTGGGTACTTTCTGTTAATGCAGGGGTGTCTAACTTTTTGGCTACCCTGGGCCACATTGGAAAAAGAAAAATTGTCTGGGGCCGCACATGAAATACACAATCACTTTTGATTTGTAAAAGTAAAGAAAATGCACAGAAAATAATTACAATACCAGTTGGATAACTAGATAAAGCTATACACTGTAATATAGGACACCTGGATATTGAATAGACTTATTTTATTATTATTATTACTACTACTACTACTACTACTAACTAGGCAATGGGCAGAATTCCCCCTTCTGCATACCACTATATTCTTTTCAACATGAAGTACACAGGAATTTGGTTACTTTCTTATAATAATTTATTGTTTTGCTATACAGTGCTTTGCCCTCAAGGAGAGCTATACAAATAAAAATATACATACAGCTGCTTGGGCTATCTTCAGCAGATTTTCCTCCAATGCACATACTACAAAACTAGAAAAAGCCCTGGCTGAACAATTAGCCACATCAGCTAGAAAAGCTATCTTACACCAATGGCTCCCGCATACTCCTCCGCTCATCTCCCTGGTATCAGAAAAGCTTTTTAAAGATTTATCAAGGGTCGAATTTCAAAGTGAAAATACTTAGAAATTCAAAATGTACCGTTTTCAATCCAACAGATCCGTTTTCGTTCTAATTCGAATCAAACTATTCGTGCATTCGATTGAATGATTCAAAGGATTTTGTCCCAAAAAAACTGACTTCTCGAACTTAAACAAAAAGACTCCATATAGGTTATAGGAGGCCCCCCATAGGCTAAAACAGCAATTCGGCAGGTTTAAGGTGGAGAATAGTCAAAGTCTTTAAAGAGACAGTACTTTGATATTCAAATAATTTTTTAATTCACATTTTCACTTTGACCCTTCATAAATCTGCCCCGTAGACTGGATAGAATCTTTGACTAAGAAAGCGAAACCCATTCAATGATTTGTCACCTGGCTTACCTACAGTACTATTTTACCAAAATAATCAGGCACCTAACCATATATTTTCTCTAGAACACTACCTGGTATGATACAGAAATACTCTGGGATAACCCATTTGCCCAAGAGGTGAAACAATAACTTTCTAACCAATACCTCCCAAGGACAACCTTTTATGCAAATATGACAAGTTCACCATAAAGTAAAGGGGCACAATACACCCAATGTTCACCAAGAGATAAATTGCGACTAAGGAAGTTAAAGGAGTGGTTCACCTTTAGTATATTATAGAATGACCAAACCAGACTGCAGAAATTGCAAACTTAACAATAACAAATCAAAACCAACTGCAAATTGTCTCAGAATTTCACGCTCTACATAATACTAGAAGTTAACTCAAAATGTGAACATCCCCTTTAAGTTACTTCATAAGTGGCCACATAGTTAGTACACAATACTGTTAATATCCCTTGAAGATCTGCATGTGGCCCTACAGGCCCTAAAATGTTGCTGTAATGGTGGGAGGTTCAAAAGTAATCAAAGGTCCAGGCTAAAGGGCTAAACATTTTAAGGATCAACAGTAGAAGCAGCTTCATAGTCTTTAAAGGGCAAGGAAAGGCAAAGAAATAAAATCCCATTTTTACTTTCTTTAATGAAAAAGAAATCTATCTCCAATATACTTTAATTAAAAAATGTGTACTGTTTTTATAAGAAACCTGATTGTATGCAGGGAAATTCACCCTTCATTTAGTGCTGTGGATAGGAATTTTGTCAGACGATCCCTAACTTCTGGCAGGGAAACAATAATACTAATGAACAGCAGGGGGAACCCCTGCCTTACTTACCAGCATGCAGAACTCAAGCATCTTTTTTTTTTAAATCATTTATGATGGTGCCTAAGAAGCCCAGACCACATTGAGCATGTGTATGTAGTCTAGTCTTGCAAAGATGTATAACAAAGTTACAAGATCACAGCCCCATGTGCCCAACTTTGAAAGCATAAATCATTTGTTTGATTAGGCTTGTGGTGCAGTAAGCTCATATTTATGTTTAGTATACAAAATACAGCATTTCTAGCCTTATTCTATTTTACACTTTCCTTGCCCTTTAACAGATTTTGGCAGCAAACACAGCAATAAGCTGAGAAATAAATAGAAGTCATAACTATAAACTTGCTAGACAACTGCACCACCATGAAGCAAGGGAGTACCAGGGAGACAGTAAAGACTGCATGCTCAGAAACAGAAATCTGTAGAACGCAGTTACCGGTTCTAGAAGTACCGACACCTAGTACTTACTAAAGAACTGCAGAGGAGCTGCAGTCACTTGAAAAATATGCAATATCTAGTGGTGTATGTCAGTAAGAGCAGCTTCACTACAGGACATCTACACTAGAACTGGGGACAGCAGGCTGTGCAGAGAGGCCTGAGCAGCCCATTTACATTACAAAGCTACGGTTGCCATATGGCTGGTATTTTATCATGGTTGTATGATCCCAAAGATATTAATAGGGAAAAAACAAATATATAGGTATTTTTTCCAGAAAATGCATTTGCCCAAATTCACAGGTGGCCAGTCCAGCCTGCTCACCACACCAGTAGTTTACTAACAAAACATCTGGAATGACTGCAGTGAAGTGTAAACCTAGAATAAAGCCACAGAGATTGGCGGCTAAATAAATATATACTAACTATTATTATATGCCAGTTAGGAATGTTTTGGATACTGCCTTTATCCACAAGGTCGCACAATATTATACCTTAACTCCTTTTCTAATTTTATCCCTCCATTTTGCTGACTAAGTTGATGTACAAACAATATTAGTACTTACCTTTATCTTGTTTAATTTGAAACTTCATATAAAAAATATACAGCTGACTGAATACTTTATATATGTTTTCCAACTTACTAAAGAAGTCAGTGATAGTTTAGTACCAACCTGCAATGACTGACCGCAAAGCTAAGACTATTACACACACACACACACACACACACACACACACACAATCTTAAAGGGCAAGTCAATCACAAAATAAAAATTTGCTTATAAAAGGAAAACATAATTATAAGCAACTTTCAAATATACATTCATTACAATTTTTCGGTGCTTTTAAAGTTATTTGTAAAAACAAATTTTGCAAGCAGCATTTGTGTAACTCACACTTGTTATTTTTAAACAATGTTGCAATAATCTTGGTTCCCCAGCACAGACAGGTCTGTAACTCAGATCTCAATCTAGGTTTAAAAACATCTAATCTGGTTGGATTGGCATCAGATGGGATAGATGTTATGATTATAAAGCAAAAAGGAGCTGCAGAACTGCTCACAAATAAAACAACTGGACTCTAGGTCAACTGCTATTGTTCACTTGCAAGCACCTGCTGCTGTATCTATTTCATGAAACTTATTTATATCTTAAGGCAGCTGTTTTATTTCTTAAAGAATTTTTCGGTCAAGATAATCTGAAAATGGCAAATTGCACCAACTGGCTGGTGCAAGATTTGTATTATAGCTGCACTTAAATTTAATAAAATCAAATCCAAGTTTGTCTGGAAATTCTTTTTGACCATTACTCCAAAAATTAAATTTCTCATGCTTTAGTTACTTGCAGTTCTAAATAAGAGTGGGCAGTCATACAAAAATCCAAAATTAGCAAGAACACCTGAGCTGAGTGTTTTTCCAAATCTAGGTAACCCAGCTACTTTTGGACTTGTTATACTGGTGAACAAAGCTGAAAGCACATTCTCAGAATCCACCCATACATCTATGTGCAAATATCCATATCATAATCAGCACACCTCATCCTTCGGTCTGTTCACTTCCCCAATACTACTCAGCAGTGAGCATCCCCTTACTTTTCTATACCCCCCATACAGCTCTGAGGAGCCAGCACCCTTGATACAGCTCTCAGCACCCCTCTTAGTGCTCTAAGCACCCAACATACCACAAGTTCCCCATACCATTCTCAACAATCACCTCCACATAGCCCTCAGCACCAACCTCTATACAACTCTCAGCAACCCAACCCCCCACCAAACACAACTCTGAGCAATCCCCCAAACACAACTGTCAGCAACCCAACCCCCACCAAATACAACTGTCAGCATGCAGCACTCAGTAACCCCTTTACAGTGTTCACCAGTCGCCACCCTATTACTGTTATAAGCATCCCCAATACCACTCCCCAAATACAGCAGTCTCCTCTATGGTTGCCCCAGGTTTGGTTTTGACACAAATAGTTTATAAGGCATGTCCGGGTCTGAAGATACTGTTCGGTTTTCAAGTGCAGTTAATTAAAAAAAAGAAATCAATCAAAAACAATATTATTTTTCTACATTAGCATTGGTGCATTTCATAGCTTTCTGGATAACAGATTTCTGACCTGTAATAAAAGGATTGGGCTTACTCATCAAGCAGAATATAGCTAGATAGGTGTGGTTAAGGCCCGCCTTATTATGCCTCTTCCAAAATTACTGCCACACCCCCAATCCTAATGCTCTGCCCCCTGTGTTTGGATTTAGCCATCAGCAAAGGTGGCGACCTTAGCTTCATCTCATAGGGGGGAATTCACAAAAGTGTCGGGAAGGAAAAAATGTCTTTAAAATGTCTTGTAAAATGTCTTTAAAATGTCGTCTGTACGATGAAAAGATATACGACATTTTAGAAAATTGTCGGACTTACGAGACATTCAGAGATGGTAACATCTACCTTTGTGAATTTGACGTTTGTAAGACATTTTACTAATTTGTCGACCGGCACTTCTGGGTTATTTATTTTACCGACACTTTTGTGAATTCCCCCCATAGAGCTCTCGCCACTCACCCCGAAACAACTATAATCACACAGCGCTGAGAATATCGCCATACTAATCTAAGTATTTAACACCCACACAAAACTCACACAGCATAACAATCTGCTCCATCTCACAACGGTCCCTCATTTGTACTGGAAAGTCCCTATTTTCCCTGCACTGAACAGCCAGAAAAAGAAACAAAGTTTCTGATTTAATTGGCTTTTGGCAGAGAGCCCAGAACTGCTAACAGGTGCAACTAAGATACAACAATGCAACTAAGATACAACAAATATAACAATTTTGAGATAAGAAAATAAGTAATTGTAACCATTTAGATAAGGAGAAATATTTTCAAACTTTCACAACCTTTTTGTAAAATGAACATGGTAATTAGGGGGTGTGGTCACAAAAATGGGCGTGGCAAACAATTTAGCCACGCTACAAGAAAAAAAAACGTTGTCCCTCTTTTTACTTCCAACATGTTGGGAGGAATGCTCAACACGCCAAAACGATTGTGAGGAACACGATTAGACATGTAAACATACAGCCACTCCGAAGCGCCGTCTATTTGAGAACATTCGCCCAATGTTTTCAAGAGATCACACAGCTCTACAACATGCGCCTGCTCATGCTCAGTGTTTCACGTTTTACTTATAGGACACGTGACAATGACGCTATACGTCACATGCGAGAGGCGTCACGGGAGGGCGCAGCGCCGCTAGGAACTAGCAGACAACCGGGAGAGAGACAGAGTCGCAGGTAAACAAAGCGGGTGATGCTGGCGGGGATGACGGCTTTGGATACGCTGGCTATAGCGCCGTATATCACGAAAGAGGAAACATTGGGGTTATATGTCTAAGTTCCGACTCACGCTGTAAATACACTGTACAGCTTGTAATACTTACGTGCAGTTAGTACCGCTATGCTGGAGTTGTTTGTAGTGAATGTGTTTGCTGCATTCTATATTCATACGGGGTAGTGACCCAAACTATCTCCTCTGTGCCGACTATTCTGCCACAAATGTGAGTGGCGTGTCATTTCAGGATGTATTTACTGGTCTTATGTATTCTAGGGATGCTCAACCCTCTTGTTTGTAGTTTGTCTCCCCCAGGTAGCCTGTGAATGGAAAAGACTGCTGGGAGGTGTTGCCTGACTGCAGGCTAGTTTCATTAATTTTTTTGGCAACTTTTTTATGTTTTATTTACTGTAGTTGGTATTGTATCATTAATTATGTATAATATCCATTAATGATGTAATTAGCTTTAGAAAATGCATAGCTATACAGTACAGCTAATGAAAGAAATAAACAATGCAATATATCTGGGGTCCTCAAACTTTTTAAAGGGGGGGGGGGCAGTGCACAGTCCCTCAGACTGTTGGTTGGAAGAATGCGACATGTGGTGGGTGTGTGTAAGAGGAATCCCTGGACTGGGTGAGTGGTACATATTTACTAACCTGCTGCTCACAGATCCTTTATTTTCATTGTGTCCCTCTGGCTGACGCTTATGATGCTGGATGCAGCAGGGGCTGGGTAAATAATCTTGTAGGGCCGTATCCAGCCCATGGGCCTTAGGTTTATATGTATGTATATATATATATATATATATATATATATATTGATAAAGGCCCCAATGGGGGCCGAAACGTTGGGCACGTGAGTGACACTGAAATAAAAATCACTTTGATTGAAAATATTGGTGTGCTGGTCCACTTTACAGATTATATTCAAGATTTGACCAAGCACCCAAACCACAATATTGCAAGCGTGCAGGTACTTTCTGAACATTATATATATATATATATATATATATATATATATATATATATATATATATACTCTTTCAGTGAAACAGTTAGGAGCAAATTTACCTTGGCATCTTGGATATTAAAGGAGAACTGTCGCAAAAAAATGTAATATAAGCTTCAGTATACTGAAATAAGAAACTTTCTAAATACAATCAATTAAATATTCTGTAGCATTTCTGAAATAATCAAGTGTATCTTCATTATTATTCTCTCTGCATCTCTTTTAGCAGTTGGATGTCAGATTACAGTTTGATCCAATATATCTTATAGGGGGTTTCCTTTTGCCTGGAAGATGTATTAGAGCTCAGTCTATTAAAATATCAAGATATCCTGTCTCTCTACATGCAGAATTTGTGCAAAAGGCGGTTACTTTGTTGGATATTGTTTGCACTGGAATCAGTTATTTGAGTGAGCTCTAATTCATCTGCTAGGAAAGGAAGCCCTCCCCCATAAGATATATTGGATCATTCATCTGATGCCCAACTGCTGCATGAAGACAGAATTAAGAAAAACAGATGCTGAGAGAGGAATAGTGAAGATAAACTTGATTATTTCTTGATTATTTCAGAAATGATGCAGAATATATAATTGATTGTATTTATAAAGTTTATTTCTGTATGATGAAGCTTATAATACATTTTCATGTTTTCTCCTTTAAAGGAGAAGGAAAGGCAGAATACAATGCCAAACGTAAGGCACCCCCAAGTGATTATACTGATGTACCTCAAACCTGGGACCGGTGCTCCTATCAAGTGAAATCTGCACTGGCCCACAAGTTATAGAAGCGAGCACCATGCAGATCACTACTTCCTTCTTCGTGCTGATGCTCATCGTGGACTGACACATGCGCACTAGAACGAAAAAGATGATTTTAAAGTTAAAGTTCGGCTTTTTGTTCTAATGCGCATCAGCGCAAAGAAGGAAGTCGTGATCTGCTTGGTGCTTGCTTTTATAACCCGGGGGCCGGAGCAGATTTCGCCTGATAGGAGCACCGGCCCCGGGTTTGAGGTACATCAGTATAATAACTTGGGGGTGCCTTACGTTTGGCACCCCCAAGTGTAAACTGCCTATCCTTCTCTTTTAAGTTCATAAACATCTTCTTTATTTACCCCTTTTCTTTTATTACTCGGATGTGTCAATTTAAATGTGTTTTTCTGAATTTTAGCTAATGTTTTTAGTCCCCTAGCATGCAAACTGGTGCTGCAACCTGCTGGAGAATAGTATTCCCTGGTAAGCAAGTTTCAGACACTAAATATACTTGTTTATATCAAAACAGTGAGTTGCGTATGATGTGGGAATAAATGTGACTTCTAGACCAGCAGGTGAAATCACATTGTTATCTGGTTTCCTAGAGTGTTAATATTTTGTTACTAGTAGAGAGGCACAGGATATGATAAGTGTTGCTGGCATCACACAATGGGGCCATTTATAAACACGGGGCAGATTTGGCCATGGGATTTAACCCATAGCAGCTGAGTGTCACAGGATGAGCAATGGATGCTAACATTTGAATGATTGCCATGGATTAGTGCCCAGGTACAAATTTGCCTAGTGTTTGTTACTGACCCCCAGTATGTGCACTCTTAAGTGCTGGTATATATGTGTAGACTTTTTTGTCTTCCAGGGCTAGATTATTTCATGTCAGGTTTTTAAACCCCATTTCTAGCAATAATTTCTCACCTCTACTCTCCAATTTACGGGACTATTCTTTAGGGTGCCCTCTATTTGTCATACCCCCCCCATAACTTTTCTTTGTTATATATAAAAGAATTTGTTAAAGGATGTTATGAAAGAAAACCTAACTCGGTTAACTAAAATATTATTTATAACCCTATGTGACCTATCAAATAATTGTATCAATTATTATTTATAACCCTATGTGACCTATCAAATAATTGTATCAATTGGCATATACATATCCATAAATATTGCTATGATATTCTGTGCACTCATTTACTGTGGTAGTATTTTAGTATAGGATTATCTATAGCAATTAAAAATATATTTTTTTTTATGATATGTAATAATAGGCAGAATCTATTTTGTTCCCTATATTGCGCATTATAGTATATAAAGTATATTAACGTGTTGCAATATAATGCTTTGGTATCATTTTCATTTGTATCTGATTTATTTTTCAATTTTGAACAATCAATTCTTCAATCTTAAAGCACTCTATAGCTGTGGGAATTTTTGTAATCACCATTTGTAGGTGTGGGTAAAACTTGTCATTGCTGTTAAATGTCTCTGTTATCTGGAACTTTATGTACTGGACAATAGCAGCTGTGCCATTAATGTAAATACATTGTGCCAAGTCATTTTATTCTCACTTTACTCCTTTAGTAGGACAGCATTGCTTTTGTTTAAGTCTGGTACAGACAGTCACTGGTGTAACATGTAGCACTTTTTGTTCTCCCTCTTTTATCTATGTAAATCTTGAAATTAACAAGTTTGTGTCTGTTTAAAATGGGGATTTGCTGCGTGGTATCTAACCATTCTTGGAGATTTGTCTTTAGAATAGACTCTAGCAGAAGGATGTTCCTAGGCAGATCACATTCACCTGTTAAATGACTGCACAATATAGTTCTGAGGAAAAATACTTTATATTTTAAGCACATCATTTGTTAATGTGTAATGAAGGATAGTTATTGTATAATACGTTTTACAGTTGGGATAGTCTCACATGTAGGGTTGCTACCTTGCTGAGTGTATAACCCGAGTTGGGATTGTAGGCAATGAGTGGGATAGGCAATTACTGGCTTCAAGGGGTGAGTGATGATGACCTTCAACGGCATTTTGTCCAGGTCTCAAAACTCTGTAAGGGCTCTTCTACAGGGGCGTTTTTAATTGCATGCTGAGTGCAAAAAAATGCCTATATATCGGTACATGCTTATTTTGACACAAATAAGTGTGCTTTTTAATTTTATCTATTTATTGCTGAATGTGCATCAGACTGAAACAAATGCACCATTCTACATCTAAACACACTGAAATGCAAATGAAGGAACATGTAACTCAGAAAGCTCATAAATTAATCAATAAGATACCTGCATTTAAGCATGCGTTAAATTCAGAAGCAAAAATGTTAGGGGAGAAAAAATGAAAGAGCTCTAAGAGAGAACTTTTACTAGGCAGTGTTAGAACTGTAGAGTTCTGCAAATAAACCAATGGGTCTTGTAAAAAGTCTTCTATTGCCTTGGTCAAGCCTGAGAAAGGCATTAAGATGCATGGAGCATTTTTTCTACAGCTGGCTGCTGTATTACCCCACACGAGGGCAACAATTTGCCAGAGAGATAACATAATAATCCCACCAGACATTTCATTAGTATAATGCACATTTTAGGGCTTATGTGTGTGCATCTATTTACCCTATCCAACAACTGTTTCTTAGGTCTGGCCCTTGCCAGTGTAATGTACTATCTTGTGCAACTAACTTCAACTGTAGTTAGATACACCCTTTGTCTGCTGAGCCATGACAGTACAAGTTTCCTAACTGTAACATTGTGCTAAAGTCTTTTTTGGACTTTTTTTTTTATTATGCCCCATTGAGTTTCAAATTTAATCCAATCCTCTATATACTCATAATAAGTTTACAGGGGTTATTCACCTTTACATTAACTTTTAGTGTGATGTAGAGAGTAATATTCGGAGACAATTTACAGTTTTTCATTTTTTATTATTTGTGTGTTTTTGAGTTATTTAACATTTTATTACTCAGCTCTCCAGTTTACAGGTTGCTGTGGTTCAAATTACCCTAGCAACCATGCACTCTTGAATAAGAGACTGGAATATAATTAATGGAGGGTCTGAATAGAATGATGAGTATTAGAAAGTCACAACAACAATACATTTGTAGCCTTACAGAGCATTCATTTTTTTTCATGTTGTCAGTGACTCGCATTTGAAAGCTGGAAAGATTTAGAAGAAGAAGAAGGCCAAATATTTAAAAAAAGTTTTTTCACGTATTCATCTGTGCCTCCTTATGGGGTTTATTTCAGATGAGACTGGTCATAAATGATTTGACAGCAGCTGCATCCTGTATAATGAGTACTTTTTTTCCAGATTAACTAAATGTAAGGGCTCTTAAACAAGGTCAATTTTTCTGATTTTAAAAAGCTCACTGTGCGTAAGAAAATGCATGTACTGCATTTATTTGCAGGTAACTGCGCTTTTGTCCATTCCAACTCTATTTTACTGGTGTCTAAATGTTCCTCAAGCTCTAGACAATGCAGCATGCTGTATTAAAGGAAACTACCAAAGCAGTTTATCACCAATAGATTGTGCAAGCTATAACACTATATTTATTTGGTAGAATGCTTTACCATACCTGAGTAAACTCTCTTTGCTTGTTTGGAATAGCGGCTGCCATATTAGCTTGGTGTGACATCACTTCCTGTCTGTCTCTCCCTGCTCACACATACGTCTGGGCGCAGATTACAGCAGGGAGAGGAGGAAGGAGAGGGAGAGAGGATCATACTGACCTGCTCAAGCCCTAGACCTGAAGGTTTAAGCTGAAAGAAGGAAGTCTTCTACAGAAACCCATGTCTACACAGTAGAATTAAAGAAATGCTTTGTTTCTTTTGAGAGGACTCAGAGCAGCATTACTTTGAGGGTTTACTGGTATATTTAGGTGGACCTTTCTGATGAAGCTTACTTAAGTTTAGCCTTTCTTTCTCCTTTAAATCACACATGATGAATCACAAAAGGAGTAAACTGCAACTCAGAATGCTTATGCGTACAGCTAGGCAGAATATAATGGAGTCAACTTGCAAATGCGTTTAAGTGATCTCAGAAGAAAGTTAGTGGCAACTTTTTCAAAGTGTAATTCGATAAACATTTCGATTATGGCCGTGCTAGCTTGGTAGGAGACATTGTAGGTCATAGGGGACATTTTGTGATTTTGCAGGATATTTCATGATTACCACCAAAAGATATCCGCATACCTTAAGCCACTGTATGAAAGCATGAGTTTTCCATAACTTATTTAACTTTTATGTGTTTTCTGTATATATATATTTTTTTTAAATGGCAGCTTTATTGCCACACAGCTAGGAAATAGCTTTTCTAGTATACAGTGCATGTATTCAAGCTACACTGCTGCTTCACCCCCTTTTATCTTGCCCATGTGCTGCATGTGATTTCTTAGAGGAAACACGTGATTCTGTCATGTTGTTAATTAGTAAAATCATTTCTCCCATTACACACTGATCACATGATTTGTCTTCAGTGTATAACAATTTTCTGGTTCTCTTTAATTTAATTCTCGACCTGCTCTCTAAAAAGCACTATTATCAAGAGAAAAACACAGGACAGGAATACTTCCTAACTGTGACCTAAAAAATTTGAAACAAAAATATATTTGTACTAGCAATTCCAAAATATCCTGTACTAGTAGCACCAGCATCTGTTATCATTTTATATACAGTGTTAAGTATAGTATGTAAAATAAAGAAAAAAAAACAGGCACCTTGTGCAAAAGAAATCAGTGTCTGGTTTAGAGACTGCAGTAACATAGTTACATGGTGAAATTGGGTTGAAAAAAGACCAAATCCCATCAAGTTCAACCAATCCGAATGAAACCCAGTGTCCATAAATACATACAAACTCACACCAACCCCTACATACCCTTACATAAACTATAAATACCCATATCTATATTGTCTTAATTGTTGATTTTAGTATCACATTAGCCTTGGATATTCTCTAAAAGACAAAATCAGCCATCACATCATCATCCAGCAGTGCATTCCACAACCTCAATGTCCTTACTGTGAAGAACCACCTACATTGCTTTATATACAACATCTATTATTTCCTTTATTAGTGTATACTTAACCCCCCTAATAACAACCCCTACCCAGAATTCTACAAAGTCCACCCTTATAAGTGCCCTTAATTCTTTACTCACCTATAGGTGCAGAGGAGCTTATGGGTGCCATCTTCCGGCTCTTTGGATTTGGAGCACCATATTGGCGGAGCAGTCTTCTGGCGCACATGCCCCAAAAGTGACAGAAATTGCTGAAGGGAAGAAAGAGGACCCGCAGGAATACAGAAGAACTGGAAGATGGTGGCCATGAGCTCCGCTGCACTTACTCTGCACCTATAGGCAAGTAAATGATTAGGCATACTTATAAGTTTTATACCCTATTTGGGGGGTGGGGACAGGGACTTTGGGTAGGGGGTATTATTAGTGCGGGGTTGAGTTCCCCTTTAAATAGAATTCTGTCAATTTACTATATCCATCAAATTTGAAATGCAGTTTTAAAATGTATCTTTTAACTTTGCTAAACCTATTCCCTTAATGTACTTCTTCTAGACCCCCCCCTC
>CM044434.1:94054602-94066095 GCA_024363595.1 Xenopus borealis | reverse complement strand
ACCGATATTACAACTAAAAAAAAAAAAATAATTGCTGGTTGAATGAAATTTTATATTGTACAGTGAATTGTTTGCAGTGAAATAAAAACTACATCATAAAAATCATGACAGTATCCCTTTAATGTGTACATCATTTTCTAGTAGACTTAAAAAATGAAGATCCAAATTATGGAAAGATCCATTACCTGGAAACCCCCGGGTCCCAAGCATTCTGGATAACAGGTCCCATATCTGTAGCGGTAGTCCATTGTACAGGGGTATTATTTGTGCTCTGGAAATCACAGTTACCTACCTTGCAAAGATCAAACATGAGGTAGCCATACATTTTTATATGAATAAAATAATTTATAAAAAATGTTTGGTCTGTTCACTGAACTAGGTGGTGGATTCATGGCCTGTGGAGTTTGTCGGTGAGAATCTGCTCTGTTTGCCTGCAGCCAGGTAGATGCAATGGTTCCAGGTGTAGGCACATCAAAAGCTTTTAGGAGCACAGAAAACGGAAATCAATCAGTGCACTGATTGCACTTTAATTAAATTGCTATTACTACGATGCTTCTAGTTGGATTTTCAAGATAAGTCCCTTAAGTTTGAAGTTATCTGGTAACCCAAGACTAGCCGGTTGGAAAAGAAGTAGGCTAAAGTAAACTAAAGTTTGACACTAGTGCAGGATATTGATACAGAAGCTAGTGAATCAACATTCCCTGGTCCCCTGTCTCATAAATAATTCCAAGGTCAGGAGACTCTGATCCCAAGGAATGCTACTTCTATACTGTGACCAGAGGTAAACTGTTAGGGCTTACCCACGTTATGATCATAACTTTGTAACTAAAAACCCCTGTTTTTATAAACCCCTGCACTTGCATATATACTGAATCACGTAGAATGGGGACCAGGGAATGTGCATTGATTAATTGGACAAATCCGTTGCACTTCCATTGTATTTAAACACAGTTTTACTTAGCCTTGGAATTCTCCCACAACCACCTTGTATTTCTGCTCTAAACTACACATGGGGCAGATTTACTAAATTCTTGTGAAGGATTCGAAATTCGATCGAATTGAAAAATTTTGGTAGAATTTTCAAATACGCAAATTAGCTCAATTCGACCATCGAGTTTGACAAAATCGATCATATCGAATAAAAATCTATACGACTATTCGATCATTCGATGGTCGAAGAGCTTGCCCTCTAAAATTAAATTCGGCTGCCTACTTCGCCAGATTAAAGCTACCAAATTGTTAGAGAAGCCTATGGGAATCCCCCATAAGCTTTTTTTTTTTTTTAATGTTTCCTGTTCAAATAGAAATCCTACGATCAAATGCTTTGCTTGTTCGAATGGTAGGATTTTTTTGAATGAAATTTTACGTTTTTTTTCGTAAAATTGTTGAATTGTACGATTTTTTTGGGAAAAATCGAATAGCCCTCGAATTGGCGTAGAATGATAAATCTGCCCCATATTGTTTTGGCAAAGCCAATTATCACTTTTGCCTATTTTATAGCTGCTACTAGTAGCTCTGTGTGTCTTCTCCCTTAAATATGAAGCTGGTCAAAGTGGTTTCTATTGCACATGCTTTCTGTCAGTCAGACACAGCAGGCACCTCTTCGATCTTCACGGTCTAAAAGATATTTCAGAAAAGAGAAGGGATAAAAGCTTCATGCTGGACCAGGAAGTTACTGAAATGGGGTGCAGTCTTCAGCTTGAGATTTAGAAATTAACTAATACTAAATGTAGGAGAAATATGTTATTCAGGGCACTATTTAGAATATTTTTTAGATAAAAAAAATGTTTATTCTTTAATGATGGGTTGGCCTCAAGATGTCCCATGTCGAAAGGTAATTGCCCATCCCCTGCATAAATATGACCTTCCTAGCAAAAAAACAAGAGGGTGTGAATATGATTCTGGCTACAACTGCAAGCAGAACTTCTGTTAACTACTGTATATCTTAGTGTCAGACATAAGTAAGGACTATTTTATTCTGTATGCATTCACATCTAGCATGCCATCATACTATACTTTTCATATTTTATGTACAGTACATTTATCGTCAAGTGTGACTGATTACTATTATACTAATTGCTTCCTTAAAAAGATAGACCATAAAAAGTTTCCATGTTCTTTATTCCAGCAGAGGCTCCCAATGGCTAGAAAATATGGCTAGACCAGGGGTCCCTAACCTTTTTTGCTCGTGAGCCACATTTCAATTTAAAAAAGAGTTGGAGAGCAACACAAGCATGAAAAAATTCCATGGGGATGTCAAATAAGAGCTCTGATTGGCTTTTTGGTAGCCCCTATATGAACTGGCAGCCTACAGGAGAGAATGTTTGGCAGGACATCTGGTTTTTATACAACCAAAACTTGCCTCTAAGCCAGTAATTCAAAAATAAGCACCTGCTTTGAGGCCACTGGGAGCAACATCCAAGGGGTTGGGGAGCAACAGGTTGCTTGTGAGCTACTGGTTGGGGATCACTGGGCTAGAGAGAGATTTGCAGTTACTGTGAGAGCTACTGAAATGTTAAACCACAAGATAACTGACATAGTATATTCAATATATAGTATATTCAAAGTATATTCAATTACACTAGCTTCTGTGCTGCATACATTAGGGTACCATTCTAAATAAAATGTGAATATTTTCTTGTTTAAAAAAGCATATTTATTTTTAATTTCAATACATTCACAGTAAAGTCAATTGTATGTTCATTTTGTGCTTACAGGTCACCACTTTAAAGGAAAACTTGTGTCTATTACAATGTCTGCGAAATCTTCACTGCTGAAAATAATTCTTCTGGGAGATGGAGGAGTTGGAAAAAGTTCCCTCATGAATAGATACGTCACTAATAAGTTTGACACACAGTTATTCCACACAATAGGTGTTGAGTTCCTCAATAAAGAGCTGGAAGTGGACGGTCACCTGGTCACAATGCAGATCTGGGACACTGCAGGACAGGAGCGCTTTAGGAGCCTGAGAACCCCCTTTTACAGGGGATCCGATTGCTGTTTACTCACATTCAGTGTTGATGATTCTCAGAGTTTTCAAAACCTGACCAATTGGAAAAAGGAATTTATCTTCTATGCAGATGTCAAAGACCCTGACAACTTTCCGCTTGTTATCTTGGGAAACAAAATAGACATCACAGACCGCCAGGTGACAGTTGAGGAGGCCCAGGCCTGGTGTAGAGACAATGGAGATCATCCCTATTTTGAAACTAGCGCTAAAGATGCCACAAATGTTGCTGCAGCGTTTGAAGAAGCCGTTAGGCGGGTTTTAGCCATAGAGGATAGGTCAGATCAACTGATACACACGGATACAGTTAACCTGCAAAGAAAACATAAGCCAAATACTGCTTGCTGTTGACTGTTGCATTTGTAAGGCAATAACCCTGTAAACCTTTTATCCCAGCCATGCAAGCCCATAAAGTATGAGTGGGTGGTCATGCATGTAGCATTGTTTGGGTGAACTAAATGAAGAATATCTAATATTTAGGTTTGTTAAGAAATCTAATCAAAATAATTCAGATTGGTTTGACTAAGACAGAGCTGTTACAGCTTTTTGCACAATGACTGGGATCATTCATTAAAATCGTGATTTTGAATTAGGATCTAATAAAATACTTCACTGAAGTACAAGTACTTGTTTCTGTGGACACATTAAGTTCTCACATCTATAGTCTTATTGAAATGTAGCTATAAGGTCTCTGCACATGGGGTAATTTGGGCACTTCTCTGCCCAATATTTATTTGCCCAACATTGTGGCCATCCTCCTTGTATACTATTGGCAATTGGCTCGATTGTGACCATTGTGCCATATCCCTAAAGGAATCTTCAATAAATTAGTTTTATAAGGTGAGAACCTGCAGATTTGCAAGCTAGAAATGTCAAAGCATTCAAGAGGGGTCCCAGTCGCCATGTCAACTAGTGGGTCCCCCATACCCCTGACGCACGCAGAAAATTTTTGAAACCGGTCCTGCCTCCCTCCCTGTGTTTCATCCCTCCGTCTTCCTTCCTGTGTGCGTCCCCTCCATCTTCCTCCCTGCGTGTCCCCCCCCTTCCTTCTTCCTCCTTTCCTGTGTCCCCTCCTTCTGTCTTCCTCTCTGCCTGTGTCGCCTCCCTCCCTGCATCTCGCCCCCTCTTTTTCAGCTCAGGCGCGTGGCAGCGAGGGTTGACTGCTAATACTTATTAAAGCGGCCTTGTAGACCATATAGAAGCATAAGATTCCTGTATATATCTGGAAAATTTGTTGTATTTTAACTTAAAATCATTTGACTTTTGCTAATTAAGCAAGTACCTTGAAATTTCTATTACACTGGGTACACTGACCACCTGACCTTTATTACACTGAATCATGCTTACTATTCAAGACCAGTGCTGCCTGATTTCTAAGGGTCATATTTATTTCAATTGATGCCTTTCTTTTGCCTCCATTTCTGTACACCCTTGCTATTCTTCTCTATTTTTCTTCCCTCCTTTATTTTCTCTTATTTCAAATGTATTGTATGGTGTTCTTCAATCAGGGGCAATCCTGGAGCTGCTTGTGGCTGAGGCAGCAGCGCCAATGGAAACCCCCGCTCTGCTAATGGAGAACTAAACCCCCCCCCAATAATAAATACTACCCTACGTAGTCCCCCATCTTTGCTTCCTCCCTGCATAGGTTATTAACTCTGAAAGTGCCCTACAGTAAGTCATATAGGTGCAGAACAAGCGCAGTGGAGCCATGCTCTTGTATTCTTCTTGAAGTGAACACTGTATTGGCGCATGCTCATTGGGCATGCCCCAAAAGTGCAGGAAATTGCCAGAATGGCAGGTAGAAGACCCAAAGAATACAGAAGAGCTGGAAGATGTTGCCCATGAGCTCCGCTGCACTTATTCTGCACCTATACGTGCGTAATGATTTATGGGCACTTACGGTAATCATCAATGCTGGGGGAAGCAGGGAGGGGGCATATGTAGGTAGTGGCTAGGGGTTTTTATTATTGGGGGGTTTAGTTCAAAGGGGGGCACATTACTAGTTGAATGAGCACTCTTGCACTAGTGGAGCCAATTGAAGGCAGGATTGGCCTTGCCTTCAATCCCAATTTCTTTTATTGCCTCCCTTAGCTCTGTTTTACTGTTGTATTTTCTGCAATCCTTTCTCCCCTGATTCCTTTATATTCTTCTTTTTTAGGTCTTCCAATTTTTATCATCTTTATATTCTTTCCTTCTCTTTCAATTTTCTATTGCCAGTGTTGCCTGTAATATGCAGCTTCATTTGCATAAACAAGGGAACCTCACCTGTAACTGGTTTTAGTTGAATCAACAGTCCCTTTTCCAATCCCAGAACAGCTTCTAAATTATTCAACAAGATAAAGTTGTGATAATAAAGGGTCTTAGGCAGAACTTCGCTGCAATACTCCCAAGTGCTTTATTGTGTCACATGTTTCTAGAGCTTGAAACATGTTGTTTGGACGGAAGCGGCGGATAAAGGTCAATTTTACTGAATCCATAAAACATATTGTGTTATCAAGCTTCTAAATGACTTGTGAACTGTCTTTTCACACTGGAATGATACTAGCACAGGGCCACTAAACGTGGACCTGCAAGGTCGTATGCAGTCTTATGGTACAAGTTTGAATGCTTAATATTGTTCAACAGTTTTAGCTTTATTACTGCACAAAATAATATTGTTTCACAGGCCAGTTTTGCCTCTGTGTTTATCGCTACTGGTATTGCTGGGCTTTGCATTCCATACAAATGTAAAAGAAGTCGTAAAATTATGCCTGATGGCGCAAATTAAGGGCTGTGATTGGCCATTTGGTAGCACATACTGTATGTGGACTGGCAGTCTATAGGAGGCTCTGCTTGGCAGTACACCTGGTTTTTACACAATCAAAACGTGCCTCCAAGCCAGGAAAATAAGCAGCTGTTTTGAGGCAACTGGGAGCAACATCCAAGTGGCTGGTGAGCAACATGTTGCTAGTGAACCACTTGTTGGGGATCACTGCCATAGAGCAACTGCCATGATGGTTACTTTTGCATTACTGTTGCCATGACATTAAATTACATGGCTTTTATTTCATTTTTGGAGTAATTTTAGCAATATATGAAAAAGTTACCTGTGTGGCATTACCTACAAAGAGGCAGTACCTCCCCTTTTTAACATCAGTTCCATTAATAGAGCTAGTGTTCAGCCTACTGTTTGACTATTAATTTAATTTCCTGGTTTTACAAACACAATAAAAAAAAAACAGTAGTCCACTAAGTACTATATAAGCTAAACTGGAGCTTTCGACTGTGAGTGCATTCAATTGTATAGAGGGCTCCTTCTCACTACACTTGTGGTTTGTTTTGATTTAATTGTGATTGAAAGAACAGGCCATAGAATGTGACTTGACTTGCAATTACATATTTTGCTTTGTTTAGTAAAAAAAAACCCTAAAACTATGCATATTTCATAATTAAAACAACATATGTCAACACAAACACTATTAATTGGGGGCATACAACAATTTTGAAAGTCAGAGCAAAGTGATGCTTTCAACTTTTTTTTTTTTCTTTGTCTGGAAAAGAAATGCATGGAATGGAAATTCCAGAGGCAATTTAGAGAAAATGTCTAATATTTAATAAACATTCCATGTTACTGTTTTTGGAAATAAGTAACCATTGAAGTTTTACAGGTACTCATTTATAAACTTAATATGTTGTTTGCTGTTCTTAATATTGCACAGTAAAGCTGCAATGTCAAAGAAAAAGATTGTTTTGTATTTTTAGTGGATTGGATCCTAGTTCCTGGGGTAAGTTATATTTTTTCATAAACCCGAATCAGTTTATAATTAGACATGCTTTCATGTCAAATCCAGTTATGTAATCCTGCATTCATAGATCAGTAGGAGGTTTCCAAATGCAAAATATGTGGCAGATGAATTGCATTAAAATAATAGCGAGTATAATATTTGGAAGCTTATTATAGGATTGAACCATCTTCAGCCAGTACCGCTATTCTAGGGTAAGTTTTAGGGGCCTATCGAATATAGCAAATAGAAATTCTACCCTCATCTAGCATGGCTTTAAGGCTAAACCTCACTCCTACAGATGCATGTGTCAGGCCCATAAATAGGGAACCCATGTCCTAATAGCATGGAGTTGCTGTACCTCCCCATGCAAAATATCAGTCGTGAAAGTTTGCGGAGCTCACCCCCCTGATGAAGTGCTGAATCTGAGGGCACGAAACGCGTTGGTTTGACCACCCACCACTGCTGATTGTACTCACTATTGTGTTTAAATAAAGCTGACTTTTTCACAAGAAGGAAGTGATTGTTTCCCCGTGATATTCTTGGTCATCACTTCACCACGAAATTGCCGATACAGAGTCACTTTCGGTGAGGAGGAAAGAGGTTGTTTGGAGGGCTGTAAAACAACCCGAGTCCTGGGGGAGGGGTTGTCCCTTTGAGTGTTCCACTGAGGGCCACTCAGCTTATTTTGTGTACTTTTTCAAAGTTTAGGGATCTTCAAACACACACATTAGGTAGGCTTTTTCCTTATTCTTTCTGGGCACAAACACCAAAATTTAAAATATGAGGTTAGTTGATAAATCTAGCCAGAACTGCACAGGCTGGACAAACAGAGGGTCTGCAAAAGGGACATGAAAAGCAAGCATGAAACATTGATTCCTTCCTACCACAAGGTGACAGAGTGCCTTCTACTAGGGCCTCTCCCATTCATCTCACTTATTGCTGAGAACCCACTGTATATGAGAGCATTCTGATATCCTAGCTTAATTTTAAAGTGGGGGGGGGGGCTTTATAATTTCCTCACCCATGGTCAAAGAGCTTATGCTTCAGGCCTTGAAGGTCTCTTGGTAGGATGAAGGTAATTATCTGACAACTGTTTCAGCTTTGGTGGCAAATAATTGTTGTTCATATTGCACAGTTATGACAAACTAGACACCTCACAGGAATCTCACCTGTCTCAAATGAGTTTCTCACAGGAACTCTGCAGTTAGTCCATCTAGCTCTGCATATCTTGCATTGGCCTTAGTATTGTATGCCTCTCTAGCTTGACTCCCACTATTCTACTTTATAACTCACTGCAAGCATATGGAGAAACACCAAACTATAACTTGATGGAGTTGTAAGAGTGTACCATACCCTGCAAAGGAACAGCTTTGATAATGAAAAGGTGTTGGATAGGGGATAAGTCTGTTACGTACTCTTCATCGGGAGATGGGTATCCTAGTGTAAACAATCCCTCTACTGTAGTGTGACCCTGGAAGCTAAGGCTGGCTGTCATCCCCAACATTCAAAAGTTCAGGCATGCAGTTATCTCCAACATCATACTAGTAATAAACCAAAACTCATAATGGATAGATTTATTTAGGTATTAACATACATTTTTTTACAACATGATAAACTTACATACAATAATAAATGTTACAGGTCTGTACAAGATGATGATGAGAAGGATTTTTTTATCTGATTACACGATGACCTTTTTGACCTACTTAAAGTTTTCATTTTTTCCAGTAGTGCTTAAATAGCTGAAGAACTACAAGTAAGGTAGTGACACACAGACCTCACATTTTTAGAGGAAAATAAAAACTTTTTCTAGATTTCTTATGCTCTGAAGCTGCTAACAATCTGAATATAAAAATACTCCAGCTGCAACTTGTCCAAATCACGTAGAAGTCAATGGCACATGACCCCTTTAACAACCGGCACATGTATTTTTACCTTTGGTGCAGCTTGCACTGGATTTCGTTCTATAATCTGATGAATTCTAATTTTTCAGGCGAAAACTCAAAAATTTGAATTGATGCTTGATTTACTTTCGACTTGTCGCACCAATTTTTTTTCAAGAAGTATTATTGGTAAATTAAGGGCACTCGGGTTTGGTAGATTTTTTTTTTTAATTCAGTGCAAGAATTCGACTTTTTAGTAAATAACCCTCCTAGTAATGTAAGCAGATGAAAACATTGGTAAAAATTCAAGATATGAATGTATACATCTGTCCTCCACTTTCCTTTATGATGTTAAAAGCAACTGAAAAGTAACACTGGATTTTTTAAAACCCTTTTAATTGTTAAAAAGAAACCTCACTATTTCTTGTTCTGGTGTTCAGCAGTTTCCAGTGTATTTACTGGAAACATAAACATAAAATAGATAAAGCCCACATTTCAGTCTGTTTAGTTTTCCTGCCTTTTTTTTTTTGCCCCTGATGAAGACCTTAATGGTCGAAACCTGTAGGGCCTATATTGATGGGGGTCTATCATTTTTGTATTTTTTGCTTTATGTAATAAACTATGTTTTTAATTTTGGAGTGTGCAGTCTTCATCCTTGGAATGTTGCTTAATCTTTGGTGACTCTAGTGCAGTGATCCCCAACCAGTAGCTCGTAAGCAACATGTTGCGCTCCAACCCCTTGGATGTTGCTCTCAGTGGCCTCAAAGCAGGTGCTTATTTTTGAATTCCAGGCTTGGAGTCAAGTTTTAATTGCATAAAAATGAAGTATAGTACCAAGCAGAGCCTCCTGTAGGCTGCCAGTCCACATAGGGGCTACCAAATAGCCAATCACAGCCCTTATTTTGCACCCTAAGGGACCTTTTCATGCTTGTGTTGTTCTCCAACTCTTTTTACATTTGAATGTGGCTCACGGGTAGAAAAGGTTGGGGACCCCTGGTCTAGTGGGGAGTCCCTGAAGTACTGCACCTCACCTTTGTTAATATTGGGTGTGCGCTGTCTGATTTAGTTATTCTTGTTTAGTTTTCCAGCTGAGTACGCAGTAGCTTATATAGAAGGAAACAATACATTTTATTTAGGGATGCACAGAATCCAGGATTTGGCTTTCCAGCAGGATTCAGATGAATCCAAGTGCCTGGCTGAAACGAATCCTAAAAATCACATGACATTTTGTCACTCAAACAAGGAAGTAAAAAAAAAAAAAAAAAAGCAAAAACTTTCCTTACCCTACAAATGAAAATTAGGCTTCGGATTCAGTTTGGTATTCAGTCGAATCTTTCATGAAGGATTTGGGCGAATCCCAAAACATTTGCCGCATCCCTATGTTTGATTGCTAATCACTAGTACAGACATTTCCATGTTTTATATTGTCAGATTCCTTGCAAATATGTAAACAGACAGGCTTGTATATTCTTTCTATATAGGACCCTCTTCATGGAATGGAGTATTTTGGTAGAATCTCTAATGCATAAGTCATTATTAGAGTAAATTACCATTTCTTTTATTACTAATGAATAGTTTTATTGCTCTTCCATTAACTTAGCAAGTGTTTCTTTCCCAGAAATTGTATTTTCCTGTCAAATGCAGTAGACCGTACAGGGGAGTTTAGTTCGTGGAATGGGTTCATTGCAAACTGCAGGAGAAAAAAAAAAAAAGTATAAAAGCTGAGAATGCATGCTCACGGTTTATTACATCTTATGTTATCAAATAAAATGGAGATCTACACATCTTTTTCACTAAGGGTCCCTAGATGGGATGTTTAGTGGCCCATGTTTAATCTCTTAGCACATGAGACACAATGTCACAAACTACCTTCCTAATGCTATTAACCTAAATCGCTAGTGTGGTGGTAAAATAGGGTTGAGACATTATGCCTGTGCATAATCTAAGGAAGTTACTTTCCTCAATGTAAATCTTTGGTGGTAAAACATTTGTTTTGTTTTCTTTGTGCTACTATGTGACACATATACAATGCACATACATTCCCACTGGTCATTTATACTAATGCCAGAAGTAAGGTAATTTTGGATATTGTGTACCTGCACAAAGGCCAAATGCCTGGCGCAATGTGAACAAGGCACCAAGGCCAGATGGCACACCCCCCGGTTTCTAAGAGATCTTCGTACAGTTTTAGACTCGCACCTATTTCTGCCTTTCTCAGATTCCCTTTCATGTGGTATGGTACCTATGGACTGGTGGAAAGCTGATGTAATTTCACTATTTTGGATTACAATCTCAGCCTGGCAATTACAGGCCAGTAAGTTTGACATCTGTGGTGGGAAAATTATTGGAAGGCTTCAAAATTTTGTCCTAGTGAATTGCATAAGCAGCAATCAACTTTATGAAGGATAGGTTAGAAGAATTTGATGATGAGGTCAGTGAGATGCTAGACAGCGGGGGGCAGTAGATGCCAAAGCGTTCTATACCATTCCCCACAAACGACTGCTTTTTAAATTAAGATATGTTGGGCTTTATGAAGCCGTTTGCACATGGATAGAAAACTGGCTGCAGGATTGAGTAAGGAAGGTGGTTGTAAATGGTACACAAAGAGAAGTGGTAAATGGAACATTTTCTAATTGGACCAGTGTTGTTAGTGGGGTACCGCAGGGCTCTATACTGGGTCCCTTGCTTTTCAACTTGTTTATTAATGACCTGGATGTGGGCATTGTAAGTACGGTTTCTAATTTTGCAGATGATACTAAATTGTGCAGAGTGATTTGTCTTGGAAACTGGGCAGCAATCTGGAAAATGAGGTTCAATGTTGATAAATGCAAGGTTATGC
>CM044434.1:93979769-94047318 GCA_024363595.1 Xenopus borealis | reverse complement strand
ATATATATATATAAAGTTCCACAGTGCCCCCACTCATTAAGAGATGGAGCCAGAGGTCAATTGTGAATTTACATTTCAAAGCAGGACCCACGCTCTATGTTGTAGTGAAAAACTGTAGCTTTTATTTCACATGAAAAGCATCTTAATCCGACCTTTTTCAAGGATGTTGTGCCTTACAAGTGTATCAGTTTACAAGGTTTGCTTATAGCATATCAAATCAGAACATCACAGTGACTCTATTTGTTTCATCTTTACAGGGATATACAAAATGTCTTTTTTTCTGCATGCAACATAACTTCCGAGCCTGCAAGTAATACATTGTTACACTGTTATCTTTATAGAATGATTCCTTTTTAAATGACACATACACAGGTTACACAGTGACACCCAGTGGTGAAAACCAATATAGCATGGTTTTTTGAAAACAAAATAACTTTTTTCACTTTGTTTGACCCATGAACTGTACACAATGGACTGCTGACGTCACACTGGCGCCAAAATGAACATGTGGGGGAGGTTATTTAAACAGATACACTTGTAATGCACAACATTCTTGAAAAACGTCGGATTAAGACGGGTCCCCAACCTTTTTTTGCTCGTGAGCCACATTTAAATGTAAAAAAGAGTTGGAGAGCAACACAAGCAGGAAAAAGTCCATGTGGATGTCAAATAAGAGCTCTGATTGGCTTTTTGGTAGCCCCTATATGGACTGGCAGCCTACAGGAGAGAATGTTTGGCAGGACATCTGTTTTTATACAACCAAAACTTGCCTCTAAGCCAGTAATTGAAAAATAAGCACCTGCTTTGAGGCCACTGGGAGCAACATCCAAGGGGTTTGAGAGCAACATGTTGCTCGCGAGCTACTGGTTGGGGATCACTGGATTAAGATGTTTTTGGTGTGAAATAAAAGCCACAATCTTTCACTAAAACAGAGAGTACGGGTCCTGCTTTGAAATATATATATAGCTCCCAAATAGAAAGCACTCACCACAAAGTCTACTTGAACAGTTTAAAAGACCTTTATTCCTCCGACCACATGTCTACGTGTTTCGGTCCACATTGTCTCAGAGATGGAGATATTGCAATTATTATCTACTTAAGTAGTTAAAATTACTATAGTTATATCCTGGGAGGGATGATAAACTGATATGTTGCTAAGTTTATATGATATATTTGATACATTGAGTTCTGGCTATGAGGCATCTGTTCCCTTCTTTTTTAAGAAATTATGGGATTTTAATATGGTAGAAATATACATCAATATTTTGCATATGTACACTCTAAAGAATACTCATTGAGTCTTATATAGGTATGCTTAAAAGGACAAGGAAAGTGTAAAATAGAATAAGGCTAGAAATGCTGTATTTTGTATACTAAACATAAACATGAACTTACTGCACCACAAACCTAATCAAACAAATGATTTATGCTTTCAAAGTTGGCCACATGGGGATGTCTTCTTTTAACTTTGTTATACATCTTTGCAAGACCAAGACTGTGATCATGCTCAGTGTGATCTGGGCTGCTTAGGGATCGTTATAAATGATCAAAACAGCACAAGTCAAATAATATCTAACAGATGACAATACAGCAAGACTGATAAAGGCCGTCATCAGGACAATAATTAAAAGTAAATTACACCCTTTATCCTCACAATCACCAATCAGTGCAATGTTATGTATCCATCTGAAACAAATATATCCTCTCCCATACCTTTCATTGCTGCTTCCTGATGATGGCTCGAGTTTAGGAGCCAAAACGTTAAAATAAATCAATTTTTGTTTCACCTTAAAAGTCCTATGAGTGCGGGCTCCTTTTTACTATATATATATATATATATATATATATATACATATACATATATATATATATATATATACATATATACATATATACATACACACACGGACATCTCTATATGTATATATACACACACATAGAATTGGATAGGAGTACATGTATTGGAAGGCTGTCTACCTTGGATTCTGTTTTGCCTTGGGGCAAAAATTCCATCTCAAAGACCGGGTTATCATGGTGGCCTACAATGACGAAATAGAAACTTCCGGACATATTCTTCAAATGTATATGTTCTGAAAGTAAAAAAGAAAAAACAACAATGATCGAGTGAAGAATATCTAAGGCAGCAAATAATTGTTCACCCCCAAATCTTACTCTAATTAAATTTCAAAGTGGTATTCTGAGGGAATATAGCAAATCAAACAGGGAGTCGACCTCTCATGCCCACTGCGCCTACAGTCTCAACCTGATTGGATGGAATGGGTCATTTTCGATAAGTTACCCTAAAGGTCCCCATAGACGCAACGACTCTTCTTTGGTGGACGACCGATTTCAGTGAAGTCTGACCAATCCGTCAAATTATCGTGCAGTTAGTGGGATTCTAACGATCGTACGATTTTTCATACATCTGCCAAAAATCTTTATCGCTCCCAGTGCATTCTGTCTATGTTTGCAGGGTCAGCAGGCAGCGACCCTTCAGTTTTGCTGGCAATATCGCCTGAAATGGTCTTTTTAGTTGATGGACCATTCGTATGATCGTTTCCAAATAATCGTGGTCTCACGACAATGATCGAATCTTTTAAAAATCTGTACATCTATGGCCAGCTTTAGGGTTACCACCTTTTTTGGGAAAAAAATACCAGCCTTCCATTTAGAATAAAAAGTGGCATGCAGGCAAATTTATTATTAAAATGATGCCAAGAGGCTTGAGAAAGGGTCCTGCGAGGCCCGACACTTTGCCACTTGTTGCCTTATGAGACATACAAACATTTTAGCATCACACAAACTAATATAACTTCCGGAAACATATTCATATCCGTGACTCTCACCTCTCTCCCGGCGTTCAACCAGATTACAATGAGACTCAGCAGCCAAACCCAGATTCAGTTTGTCGTTTCGCTATTGGAAGACGTCGTAAAAAAAAATTAGACCAATCGCCAGCAGTCTTTATCTCCGCATTATTGAATAATCTTTATTGAGTTTGTCCACGGAACAACAGAACGTAGTGTTTATCCTAAATCGAGGCTTGAAACGCTGAATCGATGCTTTCCGTTGCTAGGATATTCTGCTGGTGATTGTGATTGGTTTAATGGATAAGGGATACGCTTAGGATTGGCTACCTAGTAGGGGCGGGCAAATCGAAGGCGCTTGCGTTCTGTGTTGTGGATGTGGACGCTGTCAGTCACAGTGTCAGTCACAGTGAGTAGAGGGAGTGCTGTCTTTATTGTGGTAAAGATTTTGCGCTGCTCCAGTAGTATTTTTTATCATTACTGATACAGTCAACTTCCAAGCTGTGTGACGATTAATCAGCTGGTGCTCCTTATTCAGGACAGTTATTGTCCTAATATTACCAAGTACCCTAGGTTGTTCGTGCTGTATTAGCTCCGGACGTTATCAAAATCATGTTATATACCTGTAGATTTTTTTCAGGTGTCGACCAGGCAGTCTCCAAAACTGCTTGTAGCCTTAAAGGAGAAATAACCCCTAATGTTATTTCAACTCTTTGTGAGTTTCTTCGTATGCACAGTTCTTGCAAAGCGGAAGATTGCTCCAACTGCGCATGCGTTGAAACACCATTCTCATTCCGAAGAGAAGGTGGCGCCTGTGAACTCCTGAGGACGGAATTTGCACGGAGGAGGGGGGAGGGGCATTTGACCAGGGTTACCCATAAGCTGGGAGGAGTGGGGTCTATGCAAGGTAGCGGGAAAGGGTTTTTTTAACATTAGGGCTTAGTTCTCCTTTAAATATTTCCAGCCCTACTGGTTACAGTCTGGTCTTCAAATAAAAAATGTCTCTGACACCATTAAATCATCTAGCTGAGCTGTTTCAGTTATGTTGGGCTGAGGGCGGTGCGATCCCTCCATAGGCAGGAGACAGGAGCCAGAGAAACCCATCAGGATCAGTCTAAGATGTACTATATACAGTGCTGGTGCCCCATTAACATTTTGTATAAAGTGTGAACAGGTGAACAATGTGGGCAGTTTCAGTCTGGGTCTCAGATGTGAACAGTACATGGCTTTAGGGGTGTGAACAATAGAGGTGTTACAAGTGGGTTCGATGCAGGGAGATCACAGGGGTGAACAATACAGGGGATTCATCTGAATTTGAGGTTTAGACGATGCAGGGCCATTTAATCTCTGTAGTGATACCATTTAAAGCTTACACATGGTTAGCAAGCACAGCTGGTTGTGGGCCACATGCGCGCCGCCAGTTGGTGACCTTTGATTTAGGTCATGGCATATCTGTAGAAATAAGTCAAATCAACTGGACTTTGCTGTGTTTTTTTTTTGTACTTATTTCTACAGATGTAACTCTGTGTAACCTATATGTATCCAACACAAATTAGCATTATAGATAACTATCTAAAAAAATACTATTCCAGCGCACAAAAAAAAAAATATATATATAAATAGATATGAATATGCAATGCACATGTTGTAATGTTGTGCTGTAGTCTGCAATACATGCACTTCAGAAGACATGAAAAAATGCCCCCTGCAGGCGCTGGCTTAAGCTGGCCATAGACGTAAAGATTTTTGAAAGATCCAATAGTTATCGTGAGACCACGATTGTCTCAAAACGATCGTTTAAATGCCTGATGTGTCCATCAACTAAAAAGACCATTTCAGGCGATATTGCCAGCAAAACTGAAGGATCGCAGCCTGCTTGGCCCTGCAAACATAGGTAGATTGCATGGGGACCGATAAAGATTTTCTAACCTGGCCGATCAATCATCAGACCAATGTCGGACGAAAAATCGTGAGATGAACGATCGTTTGTATCCCACTAACCGCACGATAATTTGACAGATTGGTCGGACTTCCCTAAAATCGGTAGTTCGGCAGGGAAATATCGTTGCGTCCATGGGGAGCTTTACTCGCAACGGGAGGGAGCAAGCAACGTCAGGAAGGCAGCAAACAACTCCAAATTCATCCCAGGAAGTCCCCAATAGGCTTAAACAGCAATTCGTCAAGTTTTAAGGTGGCGAATAGTCGAATTCTTAAAGGGCCAGTGTATGATAAATTTCAACAATCTAATTAAAAAAAAAATTTTAAACGTGAATCGAATTTTAACTATTCCCTAATCCGATTTCACAAAAATAAACCTTGATAAATCTGCCCTTAAGTGTCAAAAGTAGATTAGAATGATATCTTTGAAAATATACTAACTATAAACTTTACTAATGTCTATAACCTGTGTTGCCACTGTGAAAACCATGAAGGTTTAAATTTTTGGAGCTCAGAATGTTTTGGAATAAAATTCAAGTGAAAATGCCAATTTGCATCTGATTGTTATATTTTTCTATGATTGCACCAATCATAGAATTATTGGAGCCTTTACCAAAATGTACACTGACTATAGCTAAAGAGGTTAACTTCACCAATAGGTAAGTGGGCCTTTAGGCTAGAAGTATATATATAATAATGGAGAAGACCCCTGCTATGAAAAATGGGAAAAGATTTGGGTAATATAAAGACTGACAAACAAGGGTAGTTTAATTAATTGCTACATGTGCTAATTAAAAAAAATAGCAGTTGTATTAACCATCCTTTGTCATTAGGCATTTATCAGCCTATAAAAATCATTATCATTTGTGATGGAAATAAGGATGGCTCTACATATACAATGATGTTAGATAATACTGTTTTTTATTATTATTTTAATTTTAAAATGCTTAAATATGGTGCACGCAGATGTTTCTTTTAACAGAAGTCCACAACATTTTTTGTGTAATCTTATTGTTCAGTGTCGCTGGACTGAATCCTATTGACACTCATCTCCCGTCTTGTATCATGTATGCAAAATACTTGAAAATAAAAAAAAATATATTATTGACCAAAAAGGGAGAATTTCACATAAATGAATATCTAATTCAATAATGAAAACAGGTATTGTTCCCCTGTGTGCACGGTCACTTCTCTGCAGGTTGATATATCATATACAAAACATCTTCAAATGCTGATCTTGTCATGTTCTCCTCTGTAGGTTGAGCAGTGTGCTGAAATGAAGGCCCAGCTTTTAACGGTGAGGATTCAGCCAAAAAATGTAACACATGGGTTGAATGCAACACACGGACAATAATTTTTAGAGTATAAATAAATATATACAGTTTGCAATATTTTCCTAGGCAAAAACAAATATAAAATGCATTGTGAGGAAGCTGGCAGGAACATTTAGCACTCAGCTGGATTAAATGAATTTATTACTATGTAGTACAGCAATCATCCTCTAAACACAACTTTATTACACCCTTGAGATAAACTGATGGCAAAAGGACTTCTCATATTCCATTAGTGATGTGAGACTAGGAAATGAAATTGAAGTCCCAGAACACCTGAAGGAACAAAGCATACTAAAAAATCACTCCTCTCATAGGAGCGTTTTGAATTTTAGCATAGTTATAAATGGCCTTTAAAATATGCATTTTACATGAAATTTAAATGGAGCTGCAATTATAAGCCATTTTTCTGTTCATTTCTGTACTTCAGTTTATTTTTCTTGAAATAATATAGAAGAAGCCAGACCTGCATGATTGTTAATGAGCGACTTTGTTCCAAAAGCACCATGGTAGGAAATAAAATGAGATACTTAGATACTTATTTACATATACCTTTATACATTTAATAACTTTAAAACCAATGGAAACTTGTAATTATTGTATAATTGATATTGTAAAGTAGCTGAGAATTACAGTTGCTTTGGGCGGTGAGCCACTGTGTGTTGGGTTTGGTAGCTTGTATGTATCTTTGTTACACTAAAAGCCAATTTAATCAGTTTCAGCTGTTCACACATTCATTTTTATCTACTTTGCCCCTTTCTGTGCTTGGACAGCTTTAGAAAATGAAGTCTATAGCTGGCCATAGACCTAAAGATTTTTGAAAGATCCAATGGTTATCGTGAGACCACGATCATCTCAAAATGATCGTTTAAATGCCTGATGTGTCCATCAACTAAAAAGACCATTTCAGGCGATATTGCCAGCAAAACTGAAGGATCTCAGCCTGCTTGGCCCTGCAAACATAGGTAGATTGCATGGGGACCAATAAAGATTTTCTAACCTGGCCGATCAATTTTCAGACCAATGTTGGACGAAAAATCGTAGGATGTACGATCATTGGTAACCCACTAACTGCACAACATTATGACATATTGGTCGGACTTCATTCGGCAGAGAAAGATCTTTGCGTCTATGGGGACCTTATCGCAACCCAAAGCCATCCCTGGTTGATTGATCTGTGCTGGACTTTACTGCAGGCAAGATTGTATCTCCTGATATTTATGTTGATAAAGCTTTTCTGAAAAGCCATTGTTCATATGACACCTTTGTTGGTAGATCAAATACAATGTATTCCCATGCTACATGGACTTGCAGTAGCTCCCCAGATTCTGAATTTGAGGTTATAGCAAATACCAAGGCCCGAATCTAATAACCTGAAAAGGAAGCAGAATACTTAGAGGAAGCCTACCATAAATTTCAAAACAGAATCAGCCAGGGAGGTATCATTGAAAGCAGACCTTTGGCTACTGTTATGATGAGTTCTCTAGACACTGTTCAGAGCAGCCCTTTGAGTACTGTTCCAAAAACAAGAAGATCTGCTACAATCATGTCAGATGATCCTCGACAGAAGGTTGCCTTTTTAGAAGACGTTCTCACACCAGAGCAGCATATTCTTTTAAGCAGATTAAAATCAAAGCACAAAGAGGAAAATCCTTCTGAGATTGATATTAAACCTCCAAGAACAAAGATTTCTCTGCAAGAAGACTATAATGACCTCCAATACCTAAACGTGACCAAAACTCAAGCGAAAGACTAAAAAATTCACAGAAGGTGAGTCATTTCACATAATGCAGTAATCATAACTTGACTATTCTTTGCTGTGCTTGGACTGATTGTCTCTTTATGTATCATATTCACGGTCACAAGTGCACTGGCCTGGGGTGTTTATGTGCAAGCACTAAGCAGTGATCATTTTCTTCAGTAAATGCCACCACTACATGGAATTGATCCGATATATCTAGCATGTAAGCAAATGAAAGGTAACCTTTACTAGAACACTGTAAACACATAAAACAGACACAGAAACATGGCAATTTATTTAAACTCTGATCCCAGTAGTAGAGAAGGGTTACCCTTTGCAACAAAGAGTTTCTTAATTCTATATTGGGTGGATAAATGACCACATCAAAATATATTTGTCAACAGCAAGTTGATTTATTATTTCAGCAATTGATTCACCACCCTGCTTCACTATATCACTTTCTCATAATTAACAATGGTATTTAAGTTGTTCTCAATCCATTAACAGCAGATCAGGGCATGTTTACATTAAGGCTGATTGGTAATGGGGGAGGGGAATTTGTCACCAAGTAGACACTGACTCTTTGGAAGCCTACTTTCACATTACCTACTTTATACCTGTATAAAAATGATTGTTTTTTGGAGAGGTGCCATTTGATGGACCAAATCACTGCAAAATTTTGACTGCAGTATATATATCCACATATTCAGACTATCAGCTAGGCAATCTTTTTATCTGTCAAGATACAATGGGCCATGCCCACAGTAAGTTCTCAATCCTGTATTTGGATCAATTATTTAATGTCACAAAATTTAGGGGGCACAGTAATTTCTAATTTCCCCTCTGTATCTGATTACTATATCCTTGTAGAGTAAATAGGGATTGATAAGAGTTGGAAAAACTGCTTTATAGATAAATGCCCGTTGGTAACCTTATATATACCTATTTTTCATTATGGCTGATACTTTAAAAACAAAGTACTTGTTGTAAAAGATGTATCCTCTATAATGCAGGACTGTTTCAGTGTTACAGTCTCCCATTAGAGCCACATATACTGTTTAATTAAGCTCTTTACAAAGTCCTATAGAAATGGTCACAGTCAGTCTTCTCTCTAATTTGTTTTCAGTATGCAAAAATAATCTTTTACGTGTCCTTTTAAAAACTGTACTGTATATGAATAGGGAGTGGTGAATATAAATAAGTAGTAGTAAGGTACTTTCACATAACAGATAATAAATGTCACCATTATCTAATTTAGTCCTACTCATTTCTCCCTCTACTGATATAGTAAAAAAAAAAGATTGTCTGCACTTTTTGTAACATTTCATTCTAGGCACATAAATTATACATTAATAAAAAACGCTGAAGGTTTTATTTAAAAAAAAAAACTTTGGAAAAGGATCCCACACAATGAAAAAAACAACACACTGAAGAAACCACAAGCAAGATCTTTCCTGCATCTTCTTTTGATGATCACTACAAACCCAAGGGCTGAAGGATCATGAATCTGCCCCCTAGTGTTCAGTGTTTGTTATACAGAGCATGTAGCAAGAAATTTGGATTCAAACAGGGGACAAGCACCTTGTGTGTTTATTGCGTCACAACGTTTTGGGGGCATTCGCCTTTGTTCCCTGTTTGAATCACCTTGTGTGCTGGTTCTAATTTCTTGCTACTTGGATTTGGGAGTGCCATCTGCTGGGGTGTGCATGTGATTACTTTATAGTGTTATAAAGAGCTAGCAAGGTAAAGAGCAAGAGCAGGTAGAGCAAGAAGGAAAAGTACGTATCTGCTTGGGATATAACAAGCATTCATTAACCGTATATCAAAATTTTCTATGCAAGTTCCCCTTTGCAAAAGATTTACTCATTTAATTAAAAAGGGCATTCAATAGACATCTTTAGAAGGTAATACAATATAGAAAGCAGTATGTGTGAGGCTGGCAAAATTGCTAATAAGGGAGGTTATAGATGGAGTCGTCAATAATGAATAGCTCAACAAGATACATTTAGGGGAAGATTTACTAAATTCACATGAATGATTTGAAATCCGATCGAATTTTCAAAAAGATTCGAATTTCGAATATGCAAATTAAGTGACGTCAACCAGTTTCGATCGATTTGAATGATTCAAATAATTCTAATAAAAATCTATTCGAAAATTCAACTGTCGAATTACTTCACCTTCAAAATTTTATTCTACTGCCTAGTTCACCAGGTTCAACCTACTGAAGTGGGGGTAAGTGAATTTAGATCGAATAGTGAAAATTCGATTGAATGTTCAAAATTGTTCGATTTTTTCGATCGTTCGACCAATCAAATTGCGGTAAAAATCCTTCGATTTCGAAGGATTTTTATTCCCTAACTATTCACATGGACGAATTTAGAATTTTTTTGAATTCGAAATTCGACCAATAGTAAATCTGCCCCTTAGTCTCTGCAACCGGTGACTTCCAATGCAAAACACAGGAAAGGAAAACTATATACCTTAAACTGTTTGTATATATATATATATATATATTAATGATATTTAAATTGTATTCAACACTTATCCAGATACCTCAGTTAAACACAAATGTATTCTAATGCTAAAATGTGTAATTCCCTTAAGACTTTATGAGCAAGATGTCAATTGTGATGAAGAATCCAACCATACAAGCCACAAAAGCTAGATTTGAAGACCTTTATAGCAGCAATTCTTCTTTACAAGGTAAGATGGTTTGTTTAAAATTACATTAGAAGCACCTCAAATTAAAAAGTTTCACAATAAACCAATTCTAGTACCCTGTTTATTATATAACATTTAGCTGTTTACAGCCTTAAATGGTTTGAAGTAGGCAAAGATAGTTTATCATCAAATCTTTGCTATCCACTATAGAAATTCAAATATATGTTTGCTGGATTTTTTAATTTGAATGTTGACAATTTTTTTCCACGATAAATCACGAAAATTCAACTTTTAAAAGAATCTATTTTTAGGCTATTTTCTTGATTACTTATAAAAACTGTACATTTTAATACATTTGCCACTTATAGTGCAAACATCAAATAAACAAAGAAAATAAAAAAATTTGGAGGCTGATCTGAATCTGAAATTATTACAGTTTTTTGGCATTAAATGGTGGTGTGTTCTACAATGGTGCATGAAAGTTTGTGAACCTTTTAAATATTTGTATATGAATGCGACCGAACCATTATCTGAGTCTCAAACAAGTCATAAAATTACACAAAGCAAACCTAGTTTAAACAAATGAAATAATATTACAGTATATTTGGTTGTGTATTTATTGAAAAAAATGTGGCACAAGTGAATCCTTAAGATTATCATATAATTTGAAGTTGAAATCAGAGTCTGGTGTTTTCAGTCAATGGTACGACAGAAACACCAGGATCAGGTTTGAGTGAAAGATCACAGATAAAACACATTTGTTAATCTGTATCATGGAGTTGTTGATGCAGAGAAATCTGGAAAATGTCACAAGACTTTCTCTAAAGAGTTTGGACTCCACCAATCAACAGTCAGAAAGACTGTGTACAAGTGGAGGAAATTCAAGACTGTTGTTACCTTACCCAGAAGTGGTCAGCCATCCGAGATAACTCGAACTGCAAGGCTACTAATAATCCAAGAGGTTACAAAGGAACCCGCGGTAACTTGTAAGCAACTGAAGACCTGTCTCACATTAGAGATTGTTGGTATTCATGAGTCCACTATCATGAGCACTAGCACCAGCAATGGTGTGTATGGTAGCATAGCAAGAAGAAAGCCCTCGCTCTCCCCCCCCCAAAAATTGCTGGACATCTACAGTTTGCTAAAGATCCAGAAGGATACTGGCGGAAGGTTCTGTGGACAGATGAAGTCAGAATAGAACATTTTGGCTTAAATGAGGAGTGTTACATTTCTAGAAAGAAAAACACTGCATTCCAGCATAGGAACCTTATCCCACCTGCGAAACATGGTGGTGGGACTGTTCTGGTTTGGGCCTGGACGGCTTGCCATCATTGATGAAACAATGAATTCTCAAGTATAACAGAGAATGCTGAAGTCATTCTACCAAAAAATGGTAAAAGAAGAATAAAGTGAATGTTCTGGCCAAGTCAAAGTCCTGACCTTAATTCAATTGAAATGACGTGGAAAGACCTACAGCAAGGGGCTTTCATGTTAGGAAACCCACCAACATCTGAAGCTGTTCTTTATGGAAGAATGGGCTAAAATCAACAGTTACCACAAACATTTAGTTCCAGTTATTGCTGCACAAGGGGGCACAATTAATACGGAGCAAAAGTAAGAGAATACTGACATTTCAAAGGGTTCATAACCACTGAATTTGATCATTCCTGGGCTGCACAGTTGAGAAAATCGATGAATGTACTTTAACTAAGCATAAATTCATGCTGACAGAAAATATCTTTGTAGTTTATTGTAGATATTAAAATGACTCCAGACAGACCTGTTAGTGTCTATAAAATACCATAAAGCACAACTGTATCCAAATGGAGATAATATATATATATACAATATATATATATATATACCTACTGAACATTTTAGTGGGCATCCTGAATGCAATCTTTTCATCTAAACTGCTTATGGTATTTGTCTTACATTAGTATGTTTGAAGATTATTTGAAATAAAAGAATATTTGAAATAAAACTAGCACAAAGCAAAACAGCCTATAATTATTTATTTTACAAAATTCTTTATTGTCTCATACTAGCTGTTTACTGTTCTAAGTGGCTGGAAAGATTGTGGGAGGTCTGGACAGAATTGGTTCCTATTTATAGACTGGTGTCTTTCAGAGATTTGTGGTTTGGCCTCAGCCTTTCACATAAAACCAGTAATTAACTATTAGAGACAGTCTCCTAACACATAAGAAATGTCATAACATTGTTCCGGCAGTGTTGTTGCTCTTCCTGATAACTATCAGGAGATATCCACTCCTCTGTGACCCTGATTAAACCTGAAATTTTTTTGCCAGTGGTTACACAGATTAGAAGAACTAAAGCTTAACTAAAGAAGTAGTCCATTATTTGGGTTTTGGGTTTCTGTACCAGCCCAAGGCAATCAAAGTCCTTTAGAAGTAAAGATCTGTGTTTCCAAAGATGCCCCAGTAGCTCCCCATCTTCTTTTCTGCTGATTCACAGATTCACATACTCTGTGCTGTCACTTACTGAGCTTAGGGACCCACTCACAATATACAGTACACATGGAATAGAAATGTCACAATATAAGGCTGATTAGTACTTAATACAGATTGTCCACTCAGAAACTGAAGCTGCATCAGAATTTTTAATAATCAGCCCTGTAGCATCAGTTTATATTACAGTCCAACCTGATTTCATTTTCTGCTTGATGATTTGCAACAACCCTTAGCTTCTCAACAGTTGCTCAGAGCCCACTGAGCATGAGACACTTTCCAGAATTGTGACCCCCAGTGACAGAGATGCTGAAACTTTACACTGGTGTAGTAAGTTCAGTTCTCCTTTAAGTAAGGGGTTTCTAATTTCATGAAAAAGAACATAGACCTAAGTTATGAAGATAATAACATATGTCATTAATGATAAGACCCAGAAAGGCTATTTATGTCTGTAGGCTATATTTTATGATATACAGTTTCTTCACGCTCCAGGGGACCCTGGTGTCAAGATATTCTGAAAATGTCAAGAAACATTGGAGCGATATTCCTCATCAGATACTGTATCATTTTATTGCAAGCCTACATACCAGGTTAGAATATTATCAGTCTGTTTAACATGTGTAAATAAAAAAAAAAATAGATTTTCTATGCATTTCTGTTGTATACCCACAACCCTATAAAATTAAATAAATTTGAAGTAATCAATGCCAGAGCTTTCTTCACTTACTTTATTTTTTTTCTGCTTTGGTTGTTGATAACACTCCTTTACATAAATTGAATATAATAGCCCACTGAAATTGCACCTCTAACCACACTCTGTCACTAAGAAGACATGTACCTTTAAAAAATTCAGACTATTCCCAAACATTTCTTCTTCATACACCCATTCCATGGCTTTAATGGCATAATGTGTTCTGCTTTATGTAAGCACTACGTCGCAGTTGCCCATATTCTCCACAGTTCTGCACATAATCATTTATAGTCCTGGCTTTCATATATACCATGTCTTCCCTACTCTGTGCTTTATCTTCAGTAGCTCTTGACTTTTGCTACCATGTAACTTAAATATTATCTCCATTCCTCTCATTCACATAGCCATCTTTAAAATACACCACTTCTCTCCTGTGTCATTGATACAGTGCCCCAATACAACCTTCATTCTCGCAGTCTCCTATATCCTTAAAAGGGAACAATCGCAAAGATGAAATTTTTAAATAAGCTTCAGCATACTGAAATAAGAAACTTTCCAAATACAATCAATTAAATTATTTAACTTAATTCTGTTCTGTTTCTGAAATAATCAAGTTAGTCTTCACTATTCCTCTCTCGGTATCTGTTCCTCTCTATTCATGCAGGAGTTGAGTGTCAGAGATTCATTGATATCTTATAGGGGGCTCATTTTCCTTAGAAGATGTATTGGAGCTCACTCTATTAAAATTACCAGAAATCCTGTCTCTCTACATGCAGGATTTTTGCAAAAGGCAGTTATTTTGTTAGATTTTGTTTGCACTGGAATCAGTTATTTGAGTGAGCTCTAATACATCTACACACTGAAATGTGCACTCTGAATACTAAAGAGAGTTTGCCTAGTTTTTTGTAGTGATACTTGGAAATATGCCCCCTGCTACAGGAATCTATAACAATTCCAGTTTTGCAGCAGATAATTAAATTTTATTTTATTTTGGGGCCTTATTTGCGCCCTAACCATGGCTGGGGCATTGATAGCAGCAGATGAGGCAGCATTTGAATGTATATATCATGCATCATGTGACTCCAACGTTACACGAGATGCAAAATGCATTATTTCAAGTGACAAAGTAAGCAGTTTTGTGAGTCTTCTGCATCTGTAGTAAAAACAGTTTTTCTATTAAATATACCAGCAATCAATAAAATACTGACCTGTGTTTTAAGTGGAAACATAATCTGAATTTTTCATTCTGTAACTTCAAGTTGTTTGATTCTAATTGTTCCCAGGCAGTGGAGCCAAGCCCTAAACTACAGTGTGAACTAGAAAATAATGAAACCATTGATTTTAATCCCCCCTCCTTTCAGACCAGGAGGACATTCCAAAGCAACTGCAACTGACTTGTCTCATCTAGTTGGGGATGTGGTCCATGACAATCATGTCATTGCTAATGTGCCAGTAGCTGTAACCAGTGTAAGTCTAACTGCTCTTGCATCTGCCTCTTGAAGTGGAATGTTGTATTAGCATCATCAAGTAGCTCTTTCTGATGAAACAGTTGATAAACCATATTACACACTGAGGCAGCATGGAATGTTGGCACACAAATATAAAGTAACTACATAACACATGGTGGAATGCTTATCGAATTACGAATTTGGTCGAGTAAATTTTGGGGAATAATAGTAAATTTGCCCCATAGTATTGTTTCTTAGCATTATTCAAATCCTCATCTCAAGGCATAGCATCTCTGACTGATCTGCAAATCCAATCAGTATATTTAGAAAATCTTGTACATGGAAGCACATGCCTGCTCTAAGTTAGGGAAACTATTATCTGGAATTCTCTGGAACTAGTGTTCTCCGTATAAGGGAAACTTTTGTAATTTGGATCACCATGCCTTGTGTCTACTAAAAAAAAAAGATTTTGACATTTAATAATCCCAGTAGGATTGTTGTCCCACCAGTATGGATTTATTAAAGCTTCTGTTTTATTATCACAGAGAAAGGAAATCATTTTTTAAAAATTAAAACTATTTGTATAAAATTGTCTCTATGGGAGATGGCCTTTGCAGAACTCAATGCTTTCTGAATATTGGAATTGCAGATTATAAATCCCACACTGGTACAAGAGAATGTTACGTTTTAATAATTGCTAAACTCTGGTTCAGTTGACTCCAGGTAACAACCTCTTATGTTGGAACTTTTTGTGTTTGGGTAATTGTACATAGCAATGCAAATAGTGAATATAGCACTATATATAGTAAAAGCATGTTGTTGTTCTGGGGCCTTTATAAAAGAGTATGTGGGGCAATGCACACCTTTTGCTGACTGTGTGTACATTCACATCAACATTTATATGTAATTAAATGCATTTCAGTAGAAATGTGTATGCATTTTATGAATGCTTTGTACGTACGGAAGCCTCGAATGACCTCGAAACTTGAATAGTGTCTTATTTAAGAAAAATTCTAACATCTAAAACTCACCGGACCTCTACCATTGACTTTTACATGAACTTGCAGGTTTTAGGTAGAGTACTATCCATTTCAGGTTGTTCCCAGGGTCGAGGTTTGATACATCTCGAATGTGGATTATTCCCAACTCAAATTTGTGAGTTTTGACCAAAAATCCATTCAAAATACCATTTGATTATGCCCTACAGACAGGACAGTCATCCGAACAGTAAGGGGGATATTTATCAAAGAGTGAAGTTAAGAGTGAAGTTCTGCCACTAGAGGGAAATTCCGCCGCTCTCCATTCATATCTATGGGATTTTTAAAGGCGTATTTCATGAAAGGGTGAGCTTTCACTTCACCCATTGATAAATAGGCCTTTCAAAATCCCACAGAAATGAATGGAGAGCGGCGGAATTTCCCTCTAGTAGCGAAACTTCACTTTTTGATAAATTTACCCCCATGAGCTAGTTAGGCTATGCAATTTGGCTCTAATTGCAACTTGCCTTAAGCAGAACTTTTGTAAGTGCTCGTACACCTATGGGGAAGATAGTTTAAAATGTCTGCTGGCACTTAGAATTCACAGGGTTTAGTTAGTTGCTTTGCTGAGAGAATTGTACTACTGGTAAGAGACTAATTAAAGCCAGCCTTTGTAATGGTTCAGTTGCCTCCAGGTGTAATGGAGGGACACTTAGCGCCTGGGGGTTTCCTTCCCCTTTAAAGGAGAATTCAACACCTGATTGAACTTCGTGAACTTTGGGCGCATGCGCAGTAGGACCAACTGGCAAATGCATCATACTGCGCATGCGCCGCCAAGCAACGACAGGAAGAAGACGTTGCTGGAGAAGATGAACCTGGCTGGAGGGGACCTGCATGGTTGGGTAAGTAGCAATTTAGGGGCATTTCCCGGAGGGAGGGGGGCCTACGGGGGGTGGTGGGGGTGTTTAGCACTGGAGGGGTTGAATTCCCCTTTACAGGAGAAGTCTACCCATAATGCGCTAAACTCCTGCCCCCCTCCCCCGGGGGAGAGATAACCCCCTTCCAGATGGGAAGGTTATACCAGAAACAGCTCGCCAACACAAGATAACAGCTGCCTGGTAGATCTAAGAACAGAACTCAATAGTAAAAACCCATGTCCCACTGCATTCCATTCAGTTACATTGAGAAGGAAAAATAACAGTTGCCTCCTAAAGTGCTGGCACAAGTCACATGACCAGGGGCAGCTGGGAAATTGACAAAATGGCTACCCCCATGTCAGATTTCAAAACTGAATATAAAAACATCTGTTTACTCTTCTGAGAAATGGATTTCAGTGCAGAAGTCTACTGGAGCAGCACTATTAACTGATGTGTTTTGAAAAAAAAAAACATGTTTTCCCATGACAGTATACCTTTAAAAAGTGGGGGTCCTACCATAGTTTTATACAAATGTAATCCTGTTCATTCTGTTTTTGTTGCACCAGTGGCTCATGAGCAACATGTTACTCACCAACCCCTTGTATGTTGCTTCCAGTGGCCTCAAAGCAGGGGCTTATTTGAATTTCTGCTTAGGGGGCAAGTATTATGTTGCATAAAAACCAAGCAGACTGCTAGTCAATTGCAATTAGCACCTCAAGGAACTTTTTCTTTTACATTAAATGTGACGCGGGTAAAAAAAAGCTTGGGGATCCCTGGTCTGTACCATCTAGATGTTACTAGAATGTGGGAGTTTTTTCAGGGAATTCCTTTGCCAAACGTGTGTTTCATAGAAGCTGTCCTGTTTCCCTTTTTATTGTTTCTGTAAAAGGGTAAGAATTGTAGTAGGTATAGGACTCATTATCCGGAAACCCGTTATCCAGAAAGCTCCGAATTACGGAAAGGCCGTCTCCCATAGACTCCATTTTATCCAAATAATCCAATTAAAAAAAAAAAATTATTTCCTTATTCTCTGTAATAATAAAACAGTAGCTTGTACTTGATTCAAACTAAGATATAATTAATCCTTATTAGAAGCAAAACCAGGCTATTGGGATGTAGATCCGAATTACAGAAAGACCTTTCATCCAGAAAACTCCAGGCCCCGAGAATTATGGATAACAGGTTCCATACCTGTAAAGTGAAACCTCAATTTTACATCCTCTGATTTTAAGTTTTCCCTCATTTTACTTTGTTGCTTTTTTGGTCCCACCCATATATTATGCATAATACATTTCCCCGGTTTTACATTTTCTTGGATTTTACGCCATTTGTTTTTCTGGTCCCCTGGGGGTTCCACTATATTGGTATCATCTGTGAATAACACCACTTCTTGTTGTTGAGAAATGACTTTTTTTTAATTGTTAATATCTCTAATATTCCCTCGGATTGATAAAGAATCCTAAAACGAGGTCTACGTGGTAGAGAAAGAATCAAATGAAAGGTAAATAAGCATCAGCCTCATACATGTGTTTGTGCCAATACTTTGCATTGAAGCATTATGTGTTGGGACCCCCTTATTATTTTGATACTCTTGTTAATCCAGCTATTGCTCTTTGTGAATTCTAGAGTCAGACCAATGTTGTAACTACAAAGAAGAGGAAAGTTCTGCAGTGACAGGGTATTCCCGGGAGAACTTTATATAAGGTAAGAGATAGGAACGTTTGCAGAACACAAATAGAATTTAAAGGGAAACTGTCATGGGAAAACATGTTTTTTTTTAGATGCATCAGTTAATGGTGCTGCTCCAGTAGACTTCTCGACTGAAATCCATTTCTCAAAAGAGCAAACAGATTTTTTTATATTCAGTTTTGAAATCTGACATGGGGCTAGCCATTTTGTCAATTTCCCAGCTGCCCCAGTCATGTGACTTGTGTCAGCACTTCAGGAGGGAACTGCTTCCTGGCAGGCTGTTGTTTTTCCTTCTCAATGTAACTGAATAGTACGCAGTGGGACATGGGTTTTTACTATTGAGTGCTGTTCTTAGATCTACCAGGCAGCTGTTATCTTGTGTTAGAGAGCTATTATCTGGTTACCTTCCCATTGTTCTGTTGTTAGGCTGCTGGGTGGGGGAAAGGGAGGGGGTGATATCACTCCAACTTGCAGTACAGCAGTAAAGAGTCACATGACTTGGGGCAGCTGAGAAATTGGCAATATGTCTAGCCCCATGTCAGATTTCAAAATGAAATATAAAAAAAAACCTGTTTTCTCTTTTGAGAAATGGATTTCAATGCAGAATTCTTCTGGAACAGCACTATTAACTGATACATTTTTAAAAAAAAATTTTTCCCATGACAGGATCCCTTTAAAATCGTGCATATTACTTTGTGTTCCTTTTGTGTGATAATGGGACAGAGGAGAACAGTTTGGTTCAGTTTTTGGATTCCGAAAATGGTTCTGGTTAAACTTCAGAGAGAACCATCATCTAAATTAAAAGATCTTCCACAATTCCACTCCTGTGTTCTGTCAGAAGCACCAGCTCCGTTTCCCCATTGCTGCCTGATCTACATTTTAGTACAAGGAATGGGGTTTCCAAATAAAACTATATGGGTAATTTCTCTTAAAATCCAATGCAGTGTAAGGGAGGCAAATACAGGAATGGGATCTGTTATCTGGAAACCCATTATCCAGAAAGCTCTGTATTAAAGAAAGGTCATCTCCTATAGACTTCATTTTATCCAAATTTTTTTAAATGATTTCTTTTTTCCTCTGTAATAATAAAACAGTGCCTTGTACTTGATCCCAACTAAGATATAATTAATCCTTCTTGGAAGCAAAACCAGCCTATTGGGTTTATTTAATGTTTACATGATCTTCAAGTAGACTTAAGGTATGAAGATCCAAATTTCAGAAAGATCTTTTATCCAGGAAACCCCAGGCCCGAGCATTCTGGATAACAGGTCCCATACCTGTGCTGAAATGTAATGGAGACACTCAAACACCCCACACTCAATCAAACACACACACTCACTCAAACACACACACACCCATTTAAACACACGCTCAAACACCCAAACACTCACTCAAACACCCATTTAAACACACACTCAAACACCCACACACTCACTCAAATGCACATTTAAACACACACACACTCATTTAAACACACACACCCATTTAAACACCCACACACTCACTCAAACACACATTTAAACACTCACTCAAACACACACTCATTTAAACACACACTCACTGAAACACACACCCACCCAAACACTCACATCCACACCCATTGCATTACCTAGAACGCATATTTTCGTTTTGATGATGGTTCCCTTATGTTAACCAACAGAGGACACCTGTTTTGGGAAGCAGCACGGGCAGCACTGAGCCTTTTATCCATTAGTAACACTGGGGAGAGGACAGTATAATGGCACTTGTATCCTCTGGCTGAGCGTTGGGGTATAAGTGCTTCATCTCCTACCCCTTGCAGCACAATTCTCCTCTCAGCTACCTCCTATGGGCTGATTCTTGAGCCTGTTTATAAAGGGTCTGATTATGAGGCTTCCCACGCAGCGTTCTGCCTGTTAAAATTCCTCTCTCTCCATTCAGCATCACGGCTCTTTGTCATGAAGAAGACAAGGAGAACTTCTGGCAAACAATCACTTCCTTTTTGCAATACGCATCCAAGAGCTTTGAATTTTGGGTCTAATTATTTCTGTGAGCAGCACAGCGTGTTTTCATTTGATGTGGAGATCTTGTCAGAGGCTAATTGTTATCTCTCTGAATGTGCAACCATGTTATATAGACCTGCTTCTAACCACTTCTCCTCCTAATCAAATGCTAATGGACTGCTCTGTGTGTACTAAAGGAGTATGGGATTGTTTTCCCTAATGTTCATTAAAGAGCAGGGGAGTGTAGGCACATATAAACGTTTATTACAATCCTTTGTATGATTTCCTCAGTGAAATTCTACATTATATGAACATTGTCACACTTATCTTTTTAGCACAAGCTATATTCATGCAAGTCAGTGGTTTCTTTAAGATGCTGCATATGGCTCTCATGTCCATACACGCAAGAATGCTCGGGTTTTCCAGATAACGGATCTTTTCATAATTTGGATCCTCATGCCTTAAGTCTACTAGAAAACCATGTAACCATTTAATAAACCCAATAGGCTGGTTTTGCTTCCAATAAGGATTCATTATATCTTAGTTTGTACAAGTACAAGCTACTGTTTGATTATTAAAGAGGAAAAAAGTTAATTTTTTAAAATTTGGATGAATTTATTAAAATGGAGTCTGTGGGAGATGGGCTTTCTGTAACTTTCAGAACTTCTGGATAACGAGTTTCCGGATAATGGCTCCCATACCTGTATTTATATTGTGTGCACAGTTTTTACATCATTGCATGAGACAACATCTATGGCTGCACAGACCATTCTCTGCAATGAAAAGGACAAGCTGTGGCAATACAATTATGAATATGAGAGACTGCTTGCTTCCCTTTAACAAGCAATATCTTACCATGTTTAGCATCTCTCAATCACAGGTAAAACATTCGATTTGGAACGACAGCGATAGCAGACCCTGCGGCTGCAGGGGGACCCAATAATTTATTTTGGAATTTATTAAACCCAGAGGGTGTTAAAAGTCTAAATAAAAAAAGTACTCCAACTCAGACCTGCTGAGTTCATATAGAAGTCAATGGGAGATGTCCCGAAGGTACAGTGCCTTGCAAAAGTATTCCCCCCCCCCCCTTGGCATTTTTCTTATTTTTCTATGCAATAATATGGCATACATTATTTTTAACATAATTATCTTTATGGGAAAAGGGATGTTAATATGGGATAACAACTTACAATATTTAATTGTTCTTGCCAGTACTAATAACTGTTATATTCTATGCTGCAATTGTTACTCCAGTTTTTTTTTTTTTTTTACATCTTAATAAAGGTGCATCATGGAGCCCAAATTTGCACGTGTTTCTCTACTGTATCTCCCAATAATGCTGTTAAATACAACAAATGTTGTGTCTGATTAATTCTTTCTATTATGCCTTGAGTGTCTATGGTCTTTTGTAGCCACTGCTTTGCCAGGTTTATTCTTGCTATGGCTAAAATCAGCCCCATTAGCATATTTTGTTAAAGGGGTGGTTCACCTTCAAGTTCACTTTTGGTATATTGTAGAAGGGCCAATTCTAAGATACTTTTCAATTGGTCTTCATTATTTATTTTTCATAGTTTGCCATTTTCTTCCATTTCTTTGCAGCTTTCAAACGGGGGTCACTGACACCATCTAAAAACAAATGCTCTGTAAGGCTACAAATGTATTATTATTGCCACTTTTTATTACTTATCATTATATTCAGTCCCTCCCCTATTCATATTCCAGTCTCTTATTCAAATCAATGCAGGGTTGCTAGGGTAATTTGTACTCTAGAAACCAAATTGCTGACACTGCAAACTAGAGAGCTGCTGAATAAAAAGCTAAATAACTATAAAACCACAAACAATAAAAAATGAAAACCAATTGCAAATTGTCTCAGAATATCACTCTCTACATTATACTAAAAGTTAACTCAAAGGTGAACAACCCCTTTAAGCAATTTTCATGTTTTGTTCCGACCCCTAAAGTCAGTACTTTGCAGAGCAATTACAGCTACAAGTGGCTTTGGATAAGTCTCTATGAGATTGCCACATCTTACCACTGGGATTTTGCTCATTCCTCAAGGCAAAACTGCTCCAGCTCCTTTATGTTGGATGGTTTGTGCTTGTGAATAGCAATCTTCAAGTCTGACCACAGATTCTCAATTGGATTGAAGTCGGACTAGACCATTCCAATGTTTTCCCTTAAACCACTCGAGTGTTGTTTATCAGTATGCATCGGGTCAGTGTCCTGCTGGAAGATGAACCTCTGTCCCAGTCTCAAATCACAGGCAGACTGACACAGATTTTGCTCAAGAATATCCCTGTATTTAGCACCATCCAGCTTTCCCTCCATTGATTTCAATCATGTGACACTAAGGGGCAGATTTACTATTGGTCGACTTAAAAAAAAAAATTCGAAGTTCGACCATGTGAAGTAAAATCCTTTGAATATTGAATTCGAAGGATTTTACCACAATTTGATCAGAAAAAATTTGATCGATCGATTATTCGTTCAAAATCGATCGATTCGAACGATTTTATCTATTGATCAAATATAATTGTCCCCAATTCGGCAGCTTGGATCTGGCGAACTAAGTGGTCGAATAGGGGAAGTACTCTGACCATCAAATAGTTGAATAAAATTTTATTAGAATTATTCGAATATTTGAAGGTCGACTTTGCCTAATTTGCATATTCAAAGATTCTAATTTTATGCAAATTCGATCAAACTTCAAATTCTTCACACGAACTTTGTAAATCTGCCCCTTAGATTGCACACAGGTGGACTTCATTTCACCAATGGCTTTATGGCAAAGGGGGTGAATACATATGCACATGCCAATTTTCAGTTTTTGTATTTATTTTTTTATACATATGTTTCCTCATTTCACTTCACCAACTTAGACTATTTAAACAGATAAACTGGGATTTTATTTGGAGGATTATTTTGCTGCCGTCACTGGTTCTGCAGAGTTGGATAAAGTTTGTATTAAACAATACAAAAACTATAAAATCCACATTAGATTACATGACAACACAGGACCCAGTGCAGTCTGTATATTCTGATTATTAATCAGTCTTGGTCTATCGGCTTCTGGCAGATATTGTTTGACTTGTGCTGTTTTGATAATTTATAATAATCCCTAAACAGCCCAGATCACACTGAGCATGTGCACAGTCTTGGTCTTGCAAAGATGTATAACAAAGTTACAAGATGACAGCCCCCTGTGGCCAACTTTGAAAGCATAAATCATTTGTTTGATTAGGTTTGTGATGCAGTGAGTTCATGTTTATGTTTAGTATACACAATACAGTATTTCCAGCCTTATTCTATTTTACACTTTCCTTGTCCTTTAAGGCTAATGTACGTATGTATGTGCGTGTGTGTTTAGAATGTAAGCTCTAATGGGACAGTAAATGATGAGCAAAGTCAGTAAAGTGCTGCAAAGCAATGTGTCTGTGATGTCTAAATAACATAATAGTCACAGTTTCCTCGCTGAACAGTTGTGGCACTTACCACACAAATACACATTTTTATTACTTGTTTTTTTTACCTCTCTAAAAACTTAACCCTTTTTCTAAGGAGTTCAATGGAGAGCAGAGCAACCTTAAAGGAGAGGTTGAAACTTTAACATCTTTGCGAATAACAAACAAGAGAGCGACACTTACTGCAGGTTTTATGTGCAGCCGTGCAGAATACATTGGTCACTTCTGTATGACAGTTTGTACCATAGATGTAAATGTAAAGGAATTAGATGACAAGTCAACCTTAATTCGATCTGTCTAGAATCTAGATGCACATTCTATAGGGCTGCCACCTTTTAAATAGAAGAATCCAGGCCGAGATGTGCTGAAGAAGCATCGGTGATGCAGGAAGGGATGGACCAGTGACATAATTAGGCAGAACAGGAGGATATTACAGATTTACTGCCTTATACATTGTGAGTATAATTGTAATGACTATTCAAGCCTTGGCTAGCATTTTACCAATCACTTAAGAAATTCTATTTCTACATGGCAAAGCATTTACTAGTAAATGTAGCAGCGTAATAGAAAACCAACAGACATGACATGCATGCTGCTGATTCTGTGTAATGGAATCACTCGGGCCTGTTCAAAATTATAGCAGTGTTCCAAATAATATCAGGAAAGAAAGCAGCAAACGTTGAACATGCTGGTTATAGTGATTTGCTCTCCGTCTCTGAAAATCTGAGTAAAATGGCTCCAGGCATTGTTCAGAAGAACAGCGTACTTTGATTAAAAAGTTGATTGGAGAGGGGAAAACAAAGAAGAGCAGAAAATGTATAGACTGCTCAGCTAAAATGATCTTAGATGCTTTTTTGAAGAAAAAAAAAAAAACAACATGCTGAAGAGGTGGTTACAAGTTACCAAAGATCCAAAATGGTGAGGACTGATGAAAGCAAGACAGTTATTTCTGGGTCTAGGAGCCACAGACAGTTTGTCAGACAACCCCCAAACACTGAATCCAAGTCACAGTAAAGTGTAAAGACAGTTAAGCATAGTGGTGCAAGCATACTGTACCTCCCAATATTTTTGACATAGAAAAATTTGCCCACAATTTTTTTGACTACACCCATTTCCATAGCCACACACCCGAATTACCAGGTTAATTGTAAAAAAAATAGACAGATTATGAAAGTTTGATCATATTTCTGTGGTTTTTGAGTTGTTAATGAAGGGGAATTGCCTTTTAAGCTGCTAATCATAGTTTCCCCAAGGGACCTGCTTATTTTGTTAGTTATGTGCTTATATTAAATTGTTACAAAAGTATCTAAGGGGCAGATTTACTAAGCCTCAAATTGTCGAGGGCTTTTAGCCCTCAAATTCGACTGGCAAATATTTTGCATATTCAAATAGTCGCACAATCGAATAGAGACTATTCGAGCAAATATTCAAATCCTTCACACAAATTTAGTAAATCTGCCCCTAAGTGTACCTGGTGAATGTTCTGGGCTCTCTTTGTGTCTTTTTCTGGCTGTTTAGTGCAGGAGATCAAAGAAAAAAATTGTGACATTCCAGTAACAATCAAGTGTTGAGCTGTCAAGATTGGGACTGTCCCATGAAAAACAGGACAGTTGGGAGGTATGCGCAAGCATCATGATATGGGGATGTCTCTCATAATTAAGTGTTGGGTCTATTTATCACATACCAGGGATCATGGATCAGTTTCAATACATCAAAATACTTGAGTTTCTGTTGCCTTATGCTGAAGAGGAAATGCCCTTGAAATGGGAGTTTCAACAAGACAACGGAGTGGCCAGCCCAATCCCCAGACCTTAATACAATAGCAAACTTGAGGGGTGACAAATGCCGTTTCTGAGGCAAAAGCAAGAAATACAGAAGAATTGTGGAATGTAACAGGTGCCAGAAGTTGGTCAACTCCATGCAACACAAATGTGCAGCAGTTCTCCGAAACACTGCTTATACAAATAAATATGAGTTCAGTGATTCAAAGGAAAGCTAAATATTGAAACAGTTTTCAGTTTATACAGTGAATGCTCGATTTTGTAAAGAAGAATGCAGATACTACTATTTTTTGGAACAGCCTAATGTTCCCTTTTCTTCACTTTCTGTAAAGGTAACATATTTGATACATTTTTCTTCATGTTTGGATTTGGAATTGAATGTGCTGTGTTCCCAAAGCAGTATGGAAACAACAGTGGGTTTACAAAAGCTCAAACTCCTTATAAAATCTATTAATCTGAACACAACTGTACATTTGGATTTTAGCATCTGGAATTTAGATCCCCTTTAAGTAAAATTATTTAAAGGTTATGTTTACATTTTTTTCCCTCTCTTTTCTTCTCATTTTACTACCAGTCTTCTTCATCCCAAACCCTCCAAACCTCACCATGCTACCTCCTTACTTAATCAAAGCTCTAACCCATTTTTCCCTCAAGCTATCCCATTTGAATGAACTCTTCCCATTTAAACATGCACTAATCAGCCCTATGAAGCCCTCTCTTCATCCCTCCTGAATGACTAAGCCATGTTTTTGCTTCCCTTTATCACCAAACTAATCAAGCAGCCATGGTTAAATTCAGTTTATCTTAGACAAAAATGGTATTTCCATCCTCCAACAACCATCACATCCCAGTAATATCTATTACTAACCTTTCCTTTAGGGCTGGTGCCTTTGGGTTATCTTTAATCTTACTCCTTCACTCCTCGTAACCAACCAATAAGTAATCATGTCACCATTTCTAAAATACTACTCTTTATCACACAACATGCTCCTAGACTCTTTCATCATGTCATGTAGTACTGCAATGTATTGATTGGTTTACCCCTTCATGGTCACCACTCCATTCTGTAATAAATGGCAACTACCAAGTGCAATATACTTGCTGGTGAATTTGTAACACCCTCTTGTTTCACCTCTGGCCACCCATTTGAAGGAACTTTAACACCAAAAACTTAAAGTGTTTGAAAGGATTGAAAATATAACGTACTGTTGGGCTGCACTGGTATAACTGGTGTGTTTGATTTGTAAATGCTACTATAGTTTATATAAACAAGCTGCTGTGTAGCCATGGGGGCAGCCATTAAAAGATGAAAAAGGAAAAAAGGCACAAGACACATAGCAGATAAGTTCTGTAGTATACGATGGGATTCTTCAGTTATGTACTGTCCTGTGCTTGAATGGCTGCCCCTATGGCTACACAACAGCTTGGTTATACAAACAAATGTAGAGTTTCTGAAGCAAACACACCAGTTTTACCAGTGCAGGGCAACATGACATACTAATGTCATTCCTTTTAAACACTTTCATTTGATTGCGTTACTGTTCCTTTAAGTCCTGATCTGCCTCAAGTTAAACCTAATCTTACTTTTCTCTACTGAAGACAATCTGGAATCCACAGCAAGCAGGGCGGAAGAGAAAACGGAACCATCCTGGATACTATTGGACTGGTTTATATTGGTGAACATTTTATAAGGCAAGGCCTAATTAAATACTGAAGGCAGATTGTATGAAATGCATTGCTCTGCTGTAACAGAATAGAACACTGTGTAGTATTACATCTTGTGTAGGTCTGGTAGTAACAAGTCAAAGGTAAAAGCATTTTTCCAACACACAACATATGCATGAATAATGGAAACCGTGCCTTTATCTATAAATATTTATTAGAACACTTGGATAGAACTACAGGAAGCCCTTGGCACTCATAGAAAATATTGATTCACTGTTAGGGTACAAAATTTATACATAGCAAAGTGTATTTTTTTTTTCCTTTTACATAAAAATATTACACTAAATGGAAAGGCAACATGATAATTACCAGCAACTACACAGAATAGAAAAAAAAATACTATTTGAAATCACTGCCTTCGTTAGCCATAAATGAGGACACTGGGCTAAAACACTGAACTTCATGCATCTGCTGAATGAAAAGCTAGGTGACTAGGTTATACTTTCCGCTACATACAGTAAACGGCGTTTTTTTTTTATTTTGTTTGTTTTTTTTTTTTTTTTACTTTTCTGGCTTGTAACAAAACAAAATATCTGAACGGTCTCTGTTCACATTTCAAAAGTACATTAGGAATATCTGTTGATCATTACGTAGAGCCTTATCCGTAAGGTCTGCCTTTCCTACGCCACTGTTGTTTTTTTTTTTGTTTTTTTTATCCAGTTTAGGACGTGGAACCACAATAAACTACTGAAATCATGTGAGACTTACATCAACAATTTTCTACTATATTTTTAAATGTTCCAATGATCAGGTTTCCCCATTGTTATGTAGACTTAAGACACTGTAACAACCATTATACCTTGATTGAGAATTATAGGAGAGGGAGCCAGTTCATACAAAGGGATTTATGCTCGTGTAGCTCGGATGTTTTAATGATCAGGAGCGGTCAATCAGCAGTGAAACCACACACACACTAGTTTTCCCTAATTGTCTAGGACATTAAAGGAACAGTAACACCAAAATAATGAAAAGTGTTTTACAGTAATGAAAATATCATGTAGCCCTGCACTGGTAAAACTGATCTGTTTGCTTCAGAAACACTACTATAGTTCATATAAACACGCTGCTGAGTAGCAATGGAGGAAATTGAAAAAAAGCTTTATGGCACAGGATAAATAATGGATAACAGATACATTTATGTTCTACAGAGCTTATAAGCCTGTTCACCTTTGAATAGCTGCCCCCATTGCTACACAGCAGCTTATTTATATAAACTAGTTTCTGAACAAAACACAGCAGTTTTACCAGTGCAGGGCAACGCAGCATTATATTTTTATAACTTTAAAACATTTTCATTTTTTTCTGTTACTGGTCCTTTAAGTACAAAATGCTCGAGTTTTCACATCTCATTTGAAAATGAAAACGCTTTGGGGCAGGTTTATCAAGGGTCGAATAAGAACTTAGAATTGGACTTCAAGTTTTCAAGTGTCAAGATTCACACATTTTAACCCCCCTGTTGGAATGAGAGATTTATCGTACCTCGACCATGGAAACAGTCCTAATTCCAAGATTCCCACCTAAAACCTGCCGAGTTCATGTACAAGTCAATGGCAGATCCGTTGAGCCATTTAGAGACATTAAGAGCATTCGGGAGAAAAACTCGATTCGTACAACTTAAATACGCTTCTAATTTTCGGGTCTGAGCCATTACATTGAATATCAGACTTTTTTTTTCTTAAATAACCTTCCAGTCGAATTGTGAGTATATTTGAATTTAAAAAAACTTCGAAATTCTTTGCTATATGGGACTCCCCACGTGTCCAACATACATTGGTCTAAGGCCGTCTCCCCAGCGTCTGACGCTCTACCATTTCAATTTACCGAAGCGTCCCGTTATGCAGTTAGAATGGGTTCCTTAAAAGTGCTGCCATTTTGAAACGTTTCATATGAAAATATAGGAGTGATGGGGGTGTGAATATTGTGTTACACACTGGTTTTAATTGGTAAAAAAAAAAATGACAGTTCGGTAGCAGGTTTATTGATCTTCTGCATGAGCGGATTGGTGAATAAAAACCTACTGGCTCCTCTGTTGCATTAGGCCGGGGAATTCATTTTTATGTGTAAGAATTAAGCTGCTCTTTTGACCGTGACTGGAGATCTTGAAGCTCCTGCTCTTCTTTTGCCTTAATATCTTGGTAGACCTGCATTTTGCTCGCATCCTTTAAGTAGGCCCAGTTAGAAGACAGAATCATGAGGAAGTGGATCTGTAAGAGAAGGGTGAGCACGATTGCTAGTGAGCAGGTCAAGAGGCAAAGCAAGCGGCTTGTTAGATTACTGCTAGTATTTTAAGAACAAAAAAAAAAAACGAAGGGAGAAAATGAGAGTTAATCTGCGTTGCTGATGTAGTGATGTGTATTAATAGCCTGGCATGCACTTCCTATGCTACACACTGCACAGATACACAGCTGAGTAAGTTAATAAGCCAGAAATAAAACCAATGCCACTTGAAACCCAGTTACTAGGATGCCAGAGTCTGCCATTAAAAGCATGAACCTCCCGACACAATATTTCTGATCTAAATAATACCCCGTAGATTAATATTGTAAGATACACATATTCCATACACAGGTCCAGCGTAATGCTGTGTGTCCATTAAAGGAGAAGGAAAGTTACGGAGGCATTTTATTGCCAATGGATTAGATGCAATAGTGCAAGCTACAATGCTATATGGATTCTGAAGAATGTTTTACCATAAACTGAGTAAAAAGCTCTAGAAGATCTCGGTTTGTTTAGGATAGCAGTTGAAGTATTAGCTTGGTGTGACATCACTTCCTGCCCGAGTCTCTCCCAGCTCACTTATAGTTCTGGGGTCAGATTACAGCAGAGAAGGGGGGAGGAGCAAACTGAGCATGCTCACACCCAGGACAAGGAGGTTTAAGCTGAAGGCAGGAAGTCTGATACGGAAGCCCATGTGTACACAATAGAAGGAAAGAAATGCAGTGTTTCTTTTGACAGAGGAGAAGCATTACTCTAAGAGTTTATTGGTATATTTTGGTGGACCTTTCTGAGGCTTACTTAGTTTTCATCTTTCCCTCTCCTTTAAATAATGTAAAGTACTATAAATGGGTATAAATATCTGTAAAGAACAGAAGCATGCAGCCCACAAAGTAATATTTTATTGCCATGTTTATTCAACTACAAAAATAGGTTATAAAAGAATCCATTTTATCACTATTGCTTATTGTCTCCACTCAAACTTACATGTGAAAAATAACCTTCCCCCCCCCAAGTGATAATTCCACACCATACTGGCTTCCCCACCTTAGTACCGTTCTACTTTGTGTGACGTCACATATCTTTATATCCCTCTCTTATTGGCCAAATGAGCCTCCTAAGCATAAAGCTACTGTGCCAATCAAACAGGTTCCTCTGAGATCTGGCTATTAAATAAACATCACGTGCAATTTCCTATACACGGGCTGTGCACAAAATGATACTGCAGTACTAGGGATCTAAACAACTGTTACTCCGTTAGTAACCACCTGGATCCTTTTATTAATTATATAAACAATACAAGTAAGAGAAAGGACGTCTGTTTCGCTCATTCAGTTTCATTTGTTCAGTTGATTTCACCAGACAAAAGTGTAAAAGGTTTTGCTGGGAAATCCTCTGCACAACTGGGAAGGGAGAAGAAGAGAGCACAGAGAAGGCACACTTGTACTAATTCCAATATTTCTAATTAGTAACAGAATACATAGCCAAATCTCATCCTTTGCAGTATTCAAATACAATGTGTTTTTTTTTATTATTAATAATAATAATATGACTTTATAGGACTAAATAAGAATTGCTATTTACAAAACAAAACACAAAAATATAATGATGATAAATTCTAAATGCTAGATTGAGTTTTTTTTTTTTTTTGTTTTTTTTTAGTCCAGGGTGTCAGTGGTAGTTCAAGCTACAACAATGCAGTCTCAATAGGTCTTTTTTCTAGAACAAATTAGAATTTAGTGCAGCAATCTTCCCGACTCTTAAACTTCAAAACGGCATAGTTATATGTGGTAGCCATCATGTAGATCAGCTGGTGGAAGAGAACACAAATAAGAGGAGAGTAAGACATGGAGCGTTCATGCCTAGTGCAGCCCTGGGCACTGATCAGCTTGTATATCTCTTATAGACGGAGGGAAGATCAGGCTTACATTGAAACAACACAACTGTCACTGTGAGTTACTAGAAAACATTCAGCTCTATACATGCCAAGTCAAACAGATTGGTGCAGTTCACTGGCCAGAGTTATTCACGCTCAACCAATTGCTGAAATGATGAGAAACGGTTATTCCATCAGATTTATGCAACTGCAATGGACGCAATGCATGCTGGGAATTATACATTTTATTATTGATCTAATTAACCTTCTGCTTTTGAACTGAATAGCACCTAGAGGAACAGTGGCCCTGTCTGGGAGTCCAATCCTTAAACCACCACAATGAGTGAAAATTTGCATTTTAAGAACTGCCCAGTTTAACTTCCAATTTAAGAATTACATTTTTTTAAATATGCAGAAACAATAAAAAGGTGTGCTGTATTATAGGGAAAGTATACCCCCCACTTTGAAAAAAAAATGTGCCTTAAACCAAAAATCAATAGAAATGCATAACCACGCTTAGGCTCATGGTGTAATACAACCACTCCCTCACCTTGTTCTGTTGTGAAGTGATGAATTCTGGGAATTCTACCAACCAAGTCTACCAACTACTATGGTCACAAAAATAAAAGATGTATAAGGAAAGGTTAGTTTGTCCTTTAGTTATGTTTCCTCCTGCAGATCCTTCCACCGTCTCCTCGCTAGGTGTAGAGAATTTCAAATAAAAGAAAGTGCCTAAGGCAACGGGGAAATCAGAAAAAGCACTATATAGTGTAGTAGAATTAAGTGCATCTTAAAACGCTCAATGTGTACTTATATTTATAGTAGAGCAGTTTATTAAGAATACTTCTTTGGATCTTTGTTTCTTAGTTGTATCACCCCAAATGTGCTCCAAACAGCTTTAGAGCTGTGGTAGAATTGCCTACTTACAAGACCAGGTCTTGGGATATCACATATAGTGGTTCCTTATTCTGTTCTTCCTCTGATCGTGCCTCTAACTCCACAAGGGAAAAAATATACATCCCATAGTGTAAATCTATTTATTTAAAAGAAGTTTTTAATAAAATATTTTGCTTCTCAGTATTGCAAGTCCTTTTTTGGATAGGCCCTGTAGTGGGGAGGTTTATGATCTCTTGGTGGCAAAGTTCTTTCTCCCTCTTTCTTCTCCTCGTGGCCTGTGCTGTTGCCTGCGATACTCTCACTTCTGCCCGACGCGTTTCGCTGACGTCATCGGCTTCATCAACCTCTGGGGATCAGCCTCTGATGAAGCTGATGATGTCAGCGAAACGCGTCGGGCAGAAGTGACAGTATCGCAGGCAACAGCACAGGCCACAAGGAGAAGAAAGAGGGAGAAAGAACTTTGCCGGCAAGAGATTACCAACTACAACTAAGAAAAAGAGAACCAAAGGAGTATTCCTAAGAAACTGCACTACTATAAATATAAGTACATATTGGGTGTTTTAAGATACACTTAATCTACTACACTATATAGTGCTTTTTCTGATTTCCCCATTGCCTTAGGCGCTGATCCACTTTCTTTTATCTGAAATACCAACTACTATGGAAAGCAGAGGAACATCAAGTCCCAGAATTCATCACTTCACAATGGACCAAGGTGAGAGAGGGGCCTAACAAGGAGTTGGGAGACGGCTCTTAGAAGTTTAATGGATTCCTTTCAGTGTGTGGAATCAGCTATGTCTCTGTAAAAGAAGGACATTAATATTAATGATGGTGGTTCCAGTAGTTCATGCACCTCTTCTACATAAACTGAATGAACTTGTGTTAGAAATGGCCATAGTAATGTTTTTAGTACAGGTATGGGACCAGTTGTCTAGAATGCTCAGGACCTGGGGGTTTTCGGATAACAGAGGAAAAGGAAACCATTTTTAAAAATGTGATTTATTTAAATAAAATGGAGTCTATGGGAGACATCCTTTCTGTAATTTGGAGCTTTGTAGATAACAGATCCCATACCTGTATTGGCATTAAATACTTTGCACTGTTTGGGAAGTTCTAAAGGTTGTTAACGTCTTACAGTAAAATGACAACTAAGTAAAAACAACTGGACCTGATTTTCTCATACTGGGAAGCCAAGCCACAATTTGCCAACTACTCTTCCACATCCTTCTAAAGCATGTTCTTCTAAAGCAACTGTGTGCAACAGATATTGGAAGGAGATGGTTGGCAGATCTTGAGATTGTATAATAATATCTCTGACTTGAGGCAGAACAAGAGCAAGATATCTGCACTAGTAGCAGTGGAGAATTTGATGCCTTGATATTCTCACCCAGGAAAAAGAATCGGGACAAGCACTTCCTCAAAATGCAAAAAGGTCAAATGCTTCTCATGCTGAAGATAAAAGGACTTTTAGAAAGGATGCGACATTGTGATTTGCAAGGCAATGCTAGCTATGACTTTACTAGCCTAAGAAAGACAAACGGATGATACTTACCAAGGCAATGACAGTTGCCCCAGCTCCAGCACAAGCCACAATAAAGAGGTGGTAGGACATGTAGAACTAGAGGAAGGAATAATCAAATGAAAAGGTTTTTTAGGTCTTATGAAACAATGAGCTACAACAAGAAAACTGTGGTTTTTCTTTTCCCGTAGAACAATTGGTCACAGCTTAGATATGACAGAGATGCTGAAAGCCAATCCACTTGAAAAAATGGAGAGTGTGTGTCCATACCCTAAGCATGTCCAAGCCACAACCCCTTGCCTTGCTGTCACTGCCCATTTTTCCTGCATAAAAACTGGTTTATCAGATGTTTGTGTCACTACAGATATTACTGGACCCTGACCACCTATACCATGTATATCACCTATATAGCCGACATTGATGTTTTTGTATGCATTTTTATAGCCCCGGATGTGCATCTATCATCAGTCTTCGAATTACCCAGCCATTCTAGGGGATATCACAGGTGCATCATACATTGTGTAGGTAAAGCCATTCGGTTCTTTAGAAGACCAGCAAAAGATTTTGCACCAGTTTTTTTTTTGTGGTTCCCTGTGAAACAGTTTTAATTTATCTTTGGTATTTAGAACTACAGTTTTGGCAAAGTATTTAAAGCAAAAAGGAGAAAGGGAGTGGACAACCATGCTATTGACTTTGCACTGGGGCATATAATCACAAGTCTCATGCAGAACATTTCACAGCAGATAGAATTACCTCATTACTATTGCAGATTTGTTCCAAAGCTTGCCCACATGCTTTTCCAGGTAAAGCGTTCCATGGAATGATACCTACACAGACAAGAGAAACCAAATCCATTAAAAAAAAACCTCTCTTCTGCGCATTCCTTGCTCTACTCTTCCACCCACTTGCCGTCTGTGTTCCTTTCCATGCACCCACACAGAAAGCCGATGCTTTTAAAAATGACATTTTCAGCTGTGCATCTCTTTTGCCAGCGCATGCTTGTAATTCAGACAGCTCTCACTGAGAAGAGCTGCAAGAGAGACCCTACGGGCCTGTAGAGTCTGATCCATCATCCCATTTACTTACAAGGTTAAAAAAACAATCATTTTTGGTGTTTACCACTAAAAGAACTCATAATAATGTAAAGAATGCACTAACTGGTGACTTTTCAGCTGCTACAAATACATTCCCAACAACCCCTTTCTCCCTTAAAGCTATGAAGCGGAATGTTTCTCTTTCTAGGCTTCACTAGTAAATCTCTGACATCCATAAAGCCTTTTACATACTGTTCCTGTAAGCAATTTCCTGTTCCCGTGTGCATATAAATCAGCCATACTACCCAAATTAAACCCCCTTCCCAAATTCCTGTCATTAACATCTACTAGTTCAGCGTTTATGAAAGTATGGCCAAATCAGGGACGTCTCAAAAGGATATTAAAGGAGAAGTAAACCCTAAAACCAATAGAAAAGCTGCATTTCATATACTGAACATATTGCAGCAGCCTAATGTTTCAACATTAAGTGAAACCTCAATTTTGCATCCCCTGATTTTAAGTTTTCCCTCATATTACACTGTTGTTTTGTGGTCCCACCTATATATTATGCATAATACGTTTCCCTGATTTTACACCATTTTTTTCTGGTACCCTGAAAAACATCAAATGGGGGGTTGTACTGTATCTATAACAGTGATGAACTAGGCCTTCAAAGTTATGCACAGGACGTCACAATATTGGTTTCTAGTAGAATTAAGTCTAAAGCAACTGGACTTTTTGGAATTTCTAGAAACCGTTTCACACCACTCAGAGCAACTTCTTCCCCTAGTGCTCAAGAAATCCATTAATCACTGCAGATGTTGCTCTTACAGGAGAACTAACCCCTAAAAATGAATATGGATAAAAATGCCATATTTTATGTACTGATTGCACCAGCCTAAAGTTTCAGCTTATCAATAGCAGCAATGATCCAGGACTTCAAACTTGTCACAGGGGGTCACCATCTTGGAAAGTGTCTGCAACACTCACATGCTCAGTGGGCTCTGAGCAGCTGTTGAGAAGCTAAGCTCAGGGGTTGTCATAAATGATCCAGCAAAAAATGAGTTTGGCCTGTAATATAAGCTGATGCTACAGGGCTGATTATTAAATTCTGATGTTAGTTGCACTGGTTACTGTGTTGCCATGTAGTAATTATGTGTATTACTAATCAGCCTTATATTGTGACATTGCTATTCTATGTGTACTGTATATTGTGAGTGGGTCCCTAAGCTCAGTAAGTGTAAAGTTTAACATGTAAAAGTTGTTTCAGCCCTCGCTGTCCCTCTCTCTGAGAAGAAGCTATGTGCCTGTATCCTCTACATTAGCCCATACAGTACTTCCAGGAACCTCCAATGACCAGAGGTTCTTGTCCCACATGTTTAGAGAGGGAAGAAATGCAGATATTCTATTTCTTGAATACATAGGAGGTTGACTCAAGGGAAACATTATTTTGCAGGAAGGACTTCCTGAGCCTCAATGATGGAGGGTTTTCCAAAAATCCAGCACCAGGTGAGTATAAACAAGAGGAATCAGACAACTGTGAGAATAAGAACTGCAAGAGCAAAGACACTTGCTACAGAATGATATAGGTAGGTACATGTTAGTAGTCTGTTTACAAGCAATACTAAGCTAGGATAGGAAGAACCTGTCTCATTGTAGACTGTAGAAGTCTATATATATTTATTCTATAGTGCAGTGCAGTAGATGTGCATTTAGATAAATAATAATGTTGTACTATAACATGCTCACCAAACTGCCGGATGTCCACGCATATCTGATCGGCTGTGGTGGTGAGATTTGTAGGCAAGACTTTGATCACTTCACAAGAGGACCACATGTTGTAGAACATGAAAACAGGAATGGCAGAAAAGCCAAAGACACCGAGCCAGGCCACTCCCAGAATATAGGTAAGGAAAACAAACTGGGGGCAGAAGAAAAAGTTCAAACAGATTTCATATTGGGCCACAAAATATTTAAAACAATTCACAGACTGATCATGTTTTTGGGCCAACCCCTTTTGTCAAGTGTGACAGGCAAGCAATGTGGTCAAAATTGGCAAGACCGCCCAACCAAATGAGGCCGCATGACCATTTTGACTTTGTCTCAAAGGGGAATGATTATGAAAATGTGATTTAAGCTTCATTATACGGATATAAGAAACATTGTAAATACAACAAATGAAATATTCTTGTCACTATTCCTCTCTCAGCATCACTCTCTCTTCATTCGGGAGTTGGGTGTCAGATATTCATTGACAGATCCAATATATCTTATGGGAGGGGCTCCCTTTCCTACCAGATGAATTAGAGCTCACTCAAATAACGGATTCCAGTACAAACAAACAAACAAAATATCTGCCTTTTGCACAAATTCTGCATGTAGAGAGACAGGCTGTCAATGTAATAAAACTTCTTACTGAAAAAGTCACAATGTTTGCTCCAAAAGATTACGACACCTTCAAGCACTTCTTAAGAGTGCGCAAATATAATCCGCAATGCGCAATAGCGATTCGCAATGCAATAACCGTAAGGAACAATATTGCATTGCGAGATGTGGATTTTAACTCTTATTGGTGCACAATATTTTTCTCTTTGCAACTTTAATTACATTCCCCCCCTTAGGCACTAACTGTCAATGATTATCTGACACCCAACTGCTGTATGAAGAAAGAATAAAGAGAAACAGCTGCTAAGAGAGGCATGTTGAATATAAACTTGTTTATTTCAGAAACAGTACAGAATATTTAATCGATTGTATTTAAAATGTTTCTTGTTTCAATATACTGAAGCTTATATTAAATTTAAATAACCGTGATAGTTCCCCTTTAATTCTCTGTTTAGATACATATTGCTATCTCGGTCTTAAGATTACAGTATCGGTATCCAGAATGTTATGTTACCCAGTATACTAGGAACCTGGTATTGTCAGGATAAAGGATCTTTCTGTAAGTTGGATCTTCATACCTAAAGTCTACTAGAAAATCATGTAAACAGGGGCGTAACTACCGGGGGAGCAGGGGGTGCAACTGGGCCAGGGCCCCCCAGCTGCAGCAGCGCAGAAATTAGCCACGGACGAGGGTGGGGGGGGGGGGCCCGGCTGCACAGCCCGAACCAGGTCCCGCCAAGACTTAGTTCCGTTACTGCATGTAAACATTACGTAAAACCCAATAGGCTGGTTTTGCTTCCAATAAGGATTAATTATATCTTAATTTGGATCAAATACGCTAGTGTTTTATTATTACATTGAAAAAAAATTGTTCCAAAATCTAGATCATTTGATTATAATGGAGTCTATGGGGAGACAGCCTTGCCATAATTTGGAGTTGTCTGGATAACGGATCCTACACTACATGCTACCACTCCAGCAAGGAGAGGGTAGTATTAATAACACCCACTTTTTTTTTTTTTTTTTTTACAGCAAAATTCATTTCTTTGGGTATTAGGAGGGTTTAATTGTGAAACTGTACTGGATACTTAATTTATGCTGCTGTAAATGTGAATGCTTCTAGTTCTGTATGTATCAGCAATGAGCTCCTTTAACCTGCTGCCAGAGGATCAGAAAAAGGAAAACAAGTAGCTCTACCCCCTGAAAATCAAGCGACTGAACTGCAGTCACTCACCATTCCACTGATGCATCGTCCACAGGCTGTAGTTTTAAATTCACTGTGCAGCTCCTTCACTGCGCTGGTGGTATAGAAGCCTTCTGCTAATAGAATGATTCCATACAAGAAGAAGAAAGATGCAATTCCATAGATGACATACTGCATTAGCTGTATTCTGTAAAGGAGAAATAAAAACATGAGCAATTCCCACGGATGCCCAAAGAAAGCTTTCTTCTGTTCAGTACAGCTGATAATTATATTGTTGACAGACATTTCTAGGGATTTTTCAAATACAGGTATGGGACCTGTTATCCAGAATGCTTGGGACCTGGGGTTGTCCCCGATAACTGATGATTCGGATCGTCATACCTTGGGTCTACTAAAAAACCATGTAAACATTAAATAAACTCAATAGGCTGGTTTTGCTTCCAATAAGGATTAACTATAGCTTAGTCGGCTCATGTACAAGCTACTGTTTTATTGTTACAGAGAAAAAGGAAATCATTTTTTTTAAAATGTGGATTATTTGATTATAATGGAGTCTATGAGAAAAGGCCGTTCTGTAATTCGGAGCTTTCTGGATAATGGCATGGTTTAGTCTGCACAGGCAAGCATTCTCACAGTCATGGATTCACCAGATCAAGGCTTCTGTTTGGAATATGGCTGAGTCGTAGCACTTTTCTTGTTTGCAGGATTTGAATAAATCCTTATTGTTCAGCTGCACCAAATCAAAATCCTTTATATCATGTGACTACAGCTCTGTACAACTGAATGCGACAAGCTGCCCATTTTTGATCAATTTGCAAATTAGGGTTAATAGTACAGATATGGGATCAGTTATCCAGAAACCCATTATCCAGAAAGCGGGTTTCCATAGACTCCATTATAATCAAATCTACATTTTTAAGAAATACTTCCTTTTTCTCTGTAATAATAAAACAGTAGCTTGTACGTGATCCAAACTAAGAATTAATCTTTATTGGAAGTAGAACCAGACTATTGGGTTTATTTCATGATTTTCTAGTAGACGCATCAGATTTATCAAGGGTCGAATTGAAAAATCAAATGTTTAAATTCGTATTGAATAATCAAATGTTTAAATTCGAATTTTGAATTTATTTCAGCGTAATTCAACTAGGAAATAGTCCAAATTCGATTTGAGTTAAAAATTCAAATTCGACTATTTGCCATCCAAAAAACTGCCGAATTGCCGTTTTAGCCTTTAAAAACAAACAAAAAAATTTTTGAATCAAATTCCATCCAAATTTGATTTGAATTTTTGGGTACAGCCTATTCACACAAAATTTCAGAAATTTTTTTAGTTTTTGCATAAATTTTGATTGGTTGAATTTCGAGTTTAAAATAACTCCCATAAACTCGAAAATCTACCCTTGCAAAATCTGCCCCTTAAAGGAAAATTCAACCCAAAAATTGAAAAACCTGTACCCCCCATCCTCACCAAGACCCTGCTCCCTCCTCCCCCGGGCAAATGCTCCCCAATGTTTTACTTACCCCTCGGTACAGATTCAGGCATTGACTTATGGGCACCATCTTTGGCCACTTTGGCAATCTGAATGAGAGCAGCGTATAGGTGCATGTGCAGTTGGAGCAATATTCTCAATCACTTCAACTGCGCATGTGACAAAACTCACGAAAATTGGCGAAGTGCAGTCTCATTTCGTAGATTACCGAAGAGGCTGAAGATGGTGCCCATGAACTCCGATGGCTGAATCTGCACCAAACGTTAGGGGCATTTGCAAGGGGTAACACTTAGGCTGGAGGGAGGGGGTCTTGCTGGGGAAGGGGGGTAAGGGTTTTCCAACATTAGGTTTGTTGTTTTATTTCTACCTCTATGACCTCGTATGTAAAGCAAAACCAAGAGATAAGGCACTTACAAATACAATGAGGTAGTTCATCGAGCCCAAAACAAGACAATGGGTTTTGCCTGGGAAAAATAGTCAGTGCATCACCTAAATGGTACACGAGTGCTTCTCCAAAGTCACTTGCCCCGACACAAGTTTATATACCACTTTTGATGTCATACATGGGATGATAAAAAAGGGGTTATACATCTACCATATATGGTCCAACTCCTCCTTGTATGTCTATGTCTAGAATATTTGGTTAGCATTATAGATTTTTCGGAATATATTGCAACATCAGCTTCCTGGTTCCAATGGCCCACAGCCTCGTAAACATCTGTTGGCTACACAGACATTTGTGGTGAAGTCAGTTATTGAGAAACACTCCTGCACAGGTCCCCAAGAGACATGCTGACACTCTGGTTTCTAGTAACAGAGTGGACCTCGTTTAGTACTATGGTCTAGTATCACTTATATAGACGACCACTGTCCACAGTTGACCATTTGCCTTATAGTCGATCCTGTCTTAGGCCTTTGGCACTGCAGCACCAGAGCATATGGGGGACTCAGATCATAGATATAAACCCTATATTGTTATCACACTCTGATACTAACTATTCGCCCGTCAAAGGAAATAGACAGTTCCCATAGAAATATTAACAGGTTTACATTTTCTCCTTTAAGGTATGGAAAACCGAACCTGGTTAGGATGAGAAGGACTGAAAGGAGCCAAAAAGCCCTTCACATGCAAAGTGAAGCCTTCTGAAATCAGAAGGTATTATCTTGTTTCTTGCCATACACATAGCATTGCCTAGATACCAAAAATGAGTTTTAATTCTCCCATAAGGCATCATGGGCGGAGACATGCAAATCACTCCTTTATTTGCATGTAATTGCTTGTGAAGGGCTTTTTGGCTCCTTTCAGTCCTTCTCACCCTAACCAGGTTTGGTTTTCCTTTTCACTGCTCTCCAAGTCCTATCTCTCAGAAGCCATGTTCCAATATCTTGCACTGATGAGATCTAACAAGATGGAAACAGGCTGTCTGCAAGTTTGGATACATGGCTCTGAACCATTAGGCTGTACCTGTGCGATAAACCAGCGGTGCTGGATGCATAGTTGCCCACAGGGACATAAAGGAGTGCTCTGCATGTCTCCCCCCATGATGCCTTATGGGAGAATTCACTCTCTTCTTTTTAGTATCAAGGCCAGGGGTACCTTTTTTGCTCGTGAGACACATTTAAATTTAGAAAAAGAGTTGGAGAGCAACACAAGCAGGAAAAAGTCCATGGGGATGTCAAATAAGAGCTCTGATTGGCTTTTTGGTAGCCCCTATATGGACTGGCAGCCTACAGGAGAGAATGTTTGGCAGGACATCCGTTTTTTATGCAACCAAAACTTGCCTCTAAGCCAGTAATTCAAAAATAAGCACCTGCTTTGAGGCCACTGGGAGCAACATCCAAGGGGTTGGAGAGCAACATGTTGCTCGCGAGCTACTGGTTGGGGATCACTGCTCTAGGCAATGCTATGTGTATGGCATGAGACAAGTAAATATCTTCTGATTTCACTTTGCCTTTAAGGTATGAAGATCCAAATTCTGGATTACGATCCATTTTCTAGAAACCGCCAGTTCCTAAATATTTATACAGAGCCGTGGGCCTGTGCTACCTAGAAAAACACTGCTGTTCTATTATTCTTCTGAATAAACTGGAATAGTGGCCTGCGCTGCTTTGTCATTTGTGTGTAATCGTAATAAGTCATTTGGAGCACTTACACTTCAGTCAGGAGGACATGATCGCTGGGGTTTGAAGAGAAGTGCTGCTCAAGTATGGCTACTGTCCCCGTAAGTGCCACATGACCGCAGCCGCAGAAAAGTGCCACCCCAGAGAAACAAAGAATTGTGGCCACCAGTGAAGCATATGGAACTCCTCCCAGGCACTTGATGCAGCATTCAAAGCAACCTGCGCAACAAAAGGACACTGGTTAGACACAAGTGCTGACAAGAGCAAAGCACTAAATACATACAGCAACAATTGTGTCTCTGCTTTGGGAATGTAGGTCAGTTTTAACTAGAGACAAAGGAGGCAATGTTTAGAACTGGGGAAAAAGAAGAAGGTTACAGAATTCTATAGGGAAGAAACAATGTTGAGAATCACGACAATGTACTTGACTGAGGAACACAATCTGTGCTTGAAAAAACCTTCACTGCAATTTAACGTACACGCACAATAGATTTCATGTTAAATCTAGAACTAAAAGGCAGTCTTCTTTATTGGCCAAAAAATGTAACATTATCTGAAGAACTGTATGTGGAGGCTGTTGTGTGACCTGCCACCTAAATGAGAGCTGGTATTATTGCTGTACAGAGAATACTCTCCAAGTTATCATTTTCACGTTAACGCTTAAGATTTCAGATGAGTAGCAGTACATGTATTCATTCGATTCAATGACACCATCACTACCGTTTGCCTGGGAGCAGTAACCCATAGCAACCAAGATGATGTTGGTCTCTTCTGGTTCTCAGCCAATAATCAGACTCTCTACAAAAAAGTGGAAGACAGACATTGGAGGTATTTGGCTTGCACGTCTCTTCCACTTTTCCTAGATTTACTGAAAGGTTGTATATAGGCACTGTGCTTTGCGCAGACCAAGGACGCTTTGCTTTATACTGAAGGATCACTTGATATACAAGGAAGCTACACTACTAAGTTCATCTACACTGAAATAATGTGGATCGACCTGTACTGCTGATCTAATATTACATGGGTGGCTCACCTTTAACTTATTTGTTAGTATGTAATAGAATGACCAGTTCTAAGCAGCTTTTCAAGTACTCTTCATCCTTTCTTGTTTATAGTTTTTTTTCAATCAGTTGCCCTTTTCTTCAGCCTCACGGCTTTCAAATGACCAGCTCTAAAAAGCAAATGCTCTTTAAGACTACAAATGTATTGTTATTGCTACACTTTGTAACTCATTTTCTATTTAGACCAGCTCCTATTCCTATTGCAGACTTTTATTCAAATCAGTGCATGGTTGCTAGGCTTATTTGGACCCTAGCAACCAGAAAGCTGAAAATGCAAATCAAGCTGCTGAATTTAAAAAAAGAAGTAGCTAGAAATGTTGTACATTATGTTTTGTGCTTCTGTACCAGCCCAAGGCAACCACAGCCCTTTAGCAGGAAAGATCTGTGTCTCCAAAGATGCCCCAGTAGCTCCCCATCTTCTTTTCTGCTGATTCACTGATTCACATGCTCTGTGCTGCTGTCACTTACTGAGCTTAGGGACCGACTCACAATATACAGTACACATCCAATAGAAATGTCACAGTATAAGTATATAGGTAATTAATACAGATAATTACTACATGGCAGCACAGAAACCAGTGCAATTAGCATCAGAATTTATATTAGAAGTCACCCTCATTTTCCGCTTGATAATTTGACATGACCCCTAAGCTTAGCTTCTCAACAGCTGCTCAGAGCCCACTGAGTATGTGAGTGTCGCAGACACTTCCCAAGATGGTGACCCCCTGTGACAAGTTTGAAGTCCTGGATCATTTCTGCTATTGACAAGCTGAAACTTTAGGCTTTAGTTCTCCTTTAAAGGGGTTGTTCACCTTTGAGTTAACTTTTAGTATGATGTAGAGACTGATATTCTGAGACACTTTGCAATTGGTTTTCATTTTTTATTATTTGTGGTTTTATAGTTATTTAGCAGCTCTCTAGTTTGAAGTGTCAGCAATTTGGTTTCTAGGGTACAAATTACCCTAGCAACCCTGCATTGATTAGAATAAGAGACTGGAATATGAATAGGAGATGGACTGAATAGAATGATAAGTAATAGAAAGTAGCAATAACAATACATTTGTAGCCTTACAGAGCATTTGTTTTTAGATGGTGTCAGTGACCCCCATTTGAAAGCTGCAAAGAAACAGAAGAAAATTGCAAATCATTAAAAAACTATGAAAAATAAATAATGAAGACCAATTGAAAAGCTTCTTAGAATTGGCCCTTCTACAATATACTAAAAGTTAAGTTGAAGGTGAACCACCCCTTTAAAGAGACAGTAATCAAATTAGGGTTATATCCGTGTTATAAACGACAGTATCTGCTGGGTCTTGATGCCCAGCCCCATATGAAGTGGTGTAACTATAGAGGAAACCGACCCCACAATTGCAGGGTGGGGGCAGACTATGCAGTCTGCTTCCTCTATAGTTAGTTAAAAAAAAACCTCCTCCCCAGACTCTCTCTTACCTGCGTCGAAGAAGGGGGATGCCAGTTGGGTGGCAGTGGGAGGAGTAGGGACATGGGTGGGGATCGGAATTAGCTGGGCCCCACAGAAGATTTCATAGCAAGGGGTTCAGTGCACTCTAGTTACACCACTGCCCATATGCCTCAGGTGTGAGCTGTAGCAAGTGGCTACATTCATTACATGGAAATGATGGCAATGCATCTCTTCTTGATAGTTACACTACAGCTGTTCCTTGTAATATTCTGTATAGGGGATTTGGCTCTTCAAGCACACCTACTTTAATACAATAATAAAATGGTGAATTCTTCAAATCTCCCTTCTACTGCTACATCACAGTACTTTTCCTTTGCAATAAACGTGCATAACTGCATGATTATCCCTTGCACACCATAAGATGGGTTGATCCAAGCATTAGTCACAGTACAGCACTAAGGCATGCTTCATAGACATAGAGATGTTACAGTGGTTGTCTTCCCTCTATGAAGCTGGGTTACCGTACAAACCAGATGGCAGGTTGGTGTATTATTGAAGACGATCTGCCTTACCCAAAACCTACTTGCACTGCAAATAATCAAATGGACATTGCAAATACCTTCTGCTTATGCTGTAGAGCCATCAACCTGTACGCAAATTTAAGAGATTATTACACTTTTGACATTCATTTCTACTGAAGGGCTTGAATTCGCCCAGGTGTTCCATAAGGCGTTGCTCTTATACAGCTCATGGAACACTGCGGTGACTACTCGCATTTTAGTTTTATATAAGTTTTAGAATACAAAAGTTTCCGTGGTATTACAAACACAATCTATGAATGCACGCTAGCAACTCTTATGCACTGCAGTCTTTCTGATAACTAAAACAACATTAGATGGGGAAGGAGGAACTAAAGAGTTAATCAAACGCACACAGATGTAGCCCAAAGCATTTAAAAGGGGCACTGCAATTATATTGTCGATTTTATGTGTTACAGAGCTAATAGATCTTCACCTTGCTTTGCGGAGGGACTTACTCATTGATTTTATTACAGAAGATACACTAAATGTATGTGTAACAGTCGTGGCCATTTCAGTTTAATGGCATTGCAGGGACCTGAGGGCACGGTCCATCCTCTTTGCCAGGAATTTCTTTTGTTGTTCCACTTGTGTTGAATGAAAATAGTGCTAGCATGACACACATTTAGGCCACAAGCATTGCATATGGGGAAAAATGTAACAAACGAAAAAAATTTTAATGGATGTAGTATATCTGGGGATGGCACGTTTTTGAAAAAGACTTATAATACTGGTTATTGTACACCAATTGTTAAATTACTGATCTCACGTAATCTGAAATTCGGCCATCTGTTGTCTAGCCAGGGGTACAAAATCCCTGTAGAGGATGTCATATTGAAATACGGCAGTCATTAACATTTATGTTAAAAAAGACAAACATATTCATATTAAAGGGCATGTAAAGGCAAAAAATAAAATCCCATTTTTACGTTCTTCAGTGAAAAAGAAACCCATCTCCAATATGCGTTAATTTAAAAAAATTATAAGAAACCTGACTGTATGCAGTGAAATTCTCCCTTCACTTACTGCTGTGGACAGGAATTGTCAGACGGTCCTTAACTGCTCCTCAGGGAAACAATCATACTTATGAGCAGCAGGGGGGAGTCCTTGCCTTACTTCCCAACCATGCAAAACTCCAGCAGCTTTGTTTCCCTGTAGAGCAGTTAGTGACTGTGTAGAGATCTGTATTGTATTTTATTTTTGCCTTTATATCCCCTTTACTGTTTTCAACTCCAGCTGCAGGGACAAAGATCATGGAGTCAGATTTAAACAGATAAACTGGGATTCTGTTTGGAGGATATTTTGCTGCATCCACTGGTTCTGGAGAGTTGGAGAAAGCTTGTATTAAACAATACAAAAACTATAAAATCCACATTGTATTACAGGACAGGACCCAGTGCAGTCTGTATATTCTGATTATTAATCAGTCTTGCTGTATCAGCTCCTGGCAGATATTATTTGACTAGTCTGTTTTGATAATTTATGATGATCTCTAAGCAGATCACACTGAGCATGTACACAGTCTTGGTCTTGCAAAGATGTATAACAAAGTTACAAGATGACAGCCCCCTGTGGCCAATTTTGAAAGCATAAATCATTTGCTTGTGGTGCAGTAAGTTCATGTTTATGTTTAGTATACAAAATACAGCATTTCTAGCCTTATTCTATTTTACACTTTCCTTGTCCTTTAAGGATCTCCTCTTTCTACTAATTTAACATGCATCCAGTGTCCAGATTCTTCTATAGACTGCCAAGTGCTTGAGGACCCAAAGCAAGCCTGCATGTCTCATACTTGCCAATATTTTATGTAATACACACATATATATACATATACATGCACATCAAGTCACGTGTAAGGCCCATGAAACCTTGCATATGCCCCATCAGTAAGGTAGCCTATGTTAATCTGCAGTAAACCACAATTTATCCCAACATCAGCCTCTAGGACTGCCATATTTATCGTAGAAAAAAAAATCTGGCTGAACCATAAGGAGATAGGTGGGACAGTGAGATAATTGGAGCAAGGTGGTTTCATAAAAATGCACAGAAATTTGGAGAGTATTGTTGGAGACCCCCCAACATTGCAGGACTGCATTGCAAGGCAGGACTCTCCAAATGGACAACTATAAAAAGTACACTTTCCATTCTAGCCCATCTTCACTAATAAATATTTTATTATAGACCAATGGTGTCCAGTTCTAAGCCCACAGGCCAGATTAGGCCCTCCAGGAGTTTTTTTAATGCCTTCAGACCACTTGAGACTTTCAGTGACCTCTTTGAAAAACATCATTATTATATTGTAAAAAAGGGGTGGACGGAACTCTAGATTCGGTTTGGGATTTCAACAAAGCTCAGCCTTTTACTGCTGGATTCAGATTCAGCTCAAATAAAGCTCCATACATGAAGATGCATTGGGAACACAGCACATTCAATTCCAAATCCAAACATGAAGAAAAATGTATCAAATATGTTACCTTTACAGAAAGTGAAGTAAAGGGAACATTAGGCTGTTCCAAAAAATAGCAGTATCTGCATTCTTCTTTACAAACTCGACCATTCACTGTATAAACTGAAAACTGTTTCAATATTTTGCTTTCCTTTGAATCACTGAACTCATATTTATTTGTATAAGCAGTGTTTCGGAGAACTGCTGCACATTTGTGTTGCATGGAGTTGAACAACTTCTGGCACCTGTTACATTCCACAATTCTTCTGCACTTCTTGCTTTTGCCTCAGAAAAAGCATTTTTTGACGTCACCCCACAATTTTGCTATTGTATTAAGGTCTGGGGATTGCCTGGCCACTCCATAACATCAATCTTGTTGGTCTGGAACCAGACCAGGTGTGTTTGGGGTCATTGTCCTGTTGACACCCATTTCAAGGGCATTTCCTCTTCAGCATAAGACAACATGACCTCTTCAAGTATTTTGATGTATTCAAACTGATCCGTGATCCCTGGTATGTGATAAATATTCCCAACAGTATTGAAACATCCCCATATCATGATGCTTGTGCTACAATGCTTCACAGGGTACTGTGGCTTTGGTGGTCATCTGACAAACAAATCTGCAGCCCCTAGACCCAAAAAGATCTATCTTGTTTTAATCAGTTCACTAAATCTTGAGCCATTTCTATTTAGGTCAGTCAGTGTGTTCTTTGGCAAATTGTTACCTCTTGAGCATGCCTTTTTTTCAACAGTGGGACATCGTGGGGGACTTCTTGCCGATAGCTTGGCTTCACATTGACGTCATCTAATTCGAACACTACTCACAGGTAACTTTACACCTTTTTTGATCTTCCTGGAGCTGTTCTTTGCCATTTTGGCTATTCTTCTATAAATTTGAATGGCTGTTTCCTCTTTTCATCCTCATCTTTCAGGTTTTGGTTGACATTTTAAAGCATTTGAGATCATTTTGGCTCACCAGCCTATCATTTTCTACACGTCCTTATAGGTTTTCCTCTCTCCAATCAACTTTTTAATCAAAGTATGCTGTTCTTCTGAACAATGCCTGGAATGACCCATTTTACTCTAAGAGAGAAATACACTATAAACAGCATGCACAACATTTGCTGCCTTCCTTCCTACCTTAAATAAGGGTCGTAATAGACACCTGTTTTTTCACAGAATGAATGCCCTCACTAATTGAACTCCTCACTGCTAATATTTGGAACAAGCTATTATTATTGGAACACTGATATTATTTGGAACAAGTCTCACTTGATTCAATTACACAGATTCAGTAGCATGTATGTCATGACTATTGGGTCTGTTGGTTTTCTATTCCTCTGCTACACCTACTAGTAAATTACTACCAAAAATAATGATTGAGCAGGTTAGTGATGTCAGACTGCTATTATTCTGAACACAGCTGTAGTTAAGGGAATGACAGAATTTACAGCAACTATTTTAAAAAGATTGCTTTAAATACATTCACGGGCCTAATCCCAGAAATGTGTCTACTCCATGTAAATTACAACAAATAGAACAAATAACCTGATTCTATAAAGGAGGCGATCCTTTCATTAATATTAAAAGCAGCAGAACCTTTTCCAATCAACCATCTCACTATGGGGCCGTAACCGCCTCGGCACTTTACAGAAAAATACTATTTAACTACAGTACCACTCCATTAACAAAATGTCATACACAGAAAATACAATTACACATCCTGAACCAGAATCATCATGCATCTTTCTCTCCTCATAATTGCTCTAGTTGAGTCACTTAATGAGCACTTTTTAGGGTTGGACTTGATTGACCATCTGCTTTCACTCAGCTGCCTACTACTTAATTAAATCCCCAAAGAGCGGTGTCCAACCCAAGAAATCGCTTGAGAGCTCAGCTCTTGCTTTCAGTGTGATGGTAAGCATATTATACGAGTACTGGGACTGCCTGAAATGGATGCCAGTAGCCCAATATAATAGAAGTAAATAAAGTTAAAATGAAGTCAATAGCGATTTATCACTTCACGCATTGCTATAACCTTTCAATTATATTATTCAGCTTCTGATTCTATGTATGTGAATTAGGAGTGTGGGTAATGGAGGTTTTTTTGTCTTTCAAAAGGCAAATTTTATTTCATTTTCACTGCCAGCCAGGACCTATGGTCTATTCTGCATTTTTAGATTCACTACATTAATGTAGAACAAAACACTTAAAATAATGAAACCTGGGCTTCTTAATAAGCTCTTAGATCTTTGGCAGGAACGTGCAGAGGGAAGTGAAGGTGACTAAAAACAGAAACAGACTCAAGAGAAACTGTTTATGTATTTTGCATGTATATTGTTTTCTCTGAAAGAAACACATTTTTGTTTGTTAATCTGATTTGTATTTGGTGAAGCACTATGGAAGACATGGGCAATCTGAAGAATGGTTTGACTATAAAGCTTGTGCATCTTGCTCCTTAGCCTTACTTGGATATAGACTTAACCACTAATTTGTTTGCCATTGATCCATGACTGACCTTGGTCTGTTACATGGACTTCAACTCTTCACGGTTTGCCCGCCCTAAGCCTGTTAATTGTAAATTTAACCCTTCACTGCCTGCCCAGACCTCAACCTGACTCTCAGTCTCTGTACCCTTGCTCCCTTTCTGGACATTAGCACAATATAGAGGTTGCCATTAAATATGAAAATGACAGGTATGTCTGGTTCCACAATGACACAGCTGCAGAAAGCCCATGTATACACTTTAACCCTTATTAACCCTTACACATCCGGTCCCACCCCCTTTCCTTTTCAGCTCACACAGTTGGCCAACTCCATTCCTACTGCATACTCAAGGGGAGGTCAAGTGACCTATAAAGAGACAAAACTAGGGAGGAAAACAAGTTTGCCTCTTTATAGGTCCCTGGTAAGGCCTCACCTTGATTCAGCAGTGCAGTTTTCGACTCCAGTCCTTGAGAAAGATATTCAGAGACGTGCAACTAAACTGGTTAGAGGGATGACAGATTTAGATTAAGAGGGTAGACTGTCCAGGTTGGGGATTTTCCCTCTGGAAAAAAAAATGCGTGTGAAGGGACATGATTACTCTTTAGAAGTACATTAGAGGACAAATAGCAGGGCACCTTTTTTTCCATAAAATGGATCACTGCACTGGCCACTCCTTTAGATTATAGAAAAAAGTACTTTCCATTGTAGCAACGTAGGTGGTTCTTCACAGTGAGGACAGTGAGGTTGTTGAATGCACTGCCAGGTGATGGCTGGTTCTGTGAATGCCTTTGAGAGAGGCTTGGATGATTTCTTGGACAGACATAAATCCAAGCCTATTGTGATACTAAAACCAAAAACAATTAATATAGATATGGTACAATATATATATATATATATATATATATATATATATATATATATATATATATAGTTTCAGTGGGTGGGTGTAGGTATGTGCGCTGGGTTTCATATGAACTTGATAGACTTTAGTCTTTTTTCAATCAAACTCAACTATGTAACTAGTTCCACTGTGAAGTGATGGACTATGGGACCCTGAAGTCCCTTCCAGTGCGTGTGGATCACAGAATATTTGAAAAGCAGACTCCTGCTATCACAGGCAGATTATTATGGTTTCCTTTCCTCTATTTATATTTTGGAAGCTAATATTGTACAAATGCACCTTTTCTACATATGCCAAACTAATGAGTGAATGATAAAAAAGGGGGTGTATTTTTCTCTTTCCCTTTTTCCATCCACAGTGTTTTTCTTTGGGTTTATATTCTGCTTTATTTTTTCTTTCCCAAATCATATTAGCATTTATTACTTCTGTAAAACTTGCATACTCCATGCACAGGTCTCACACTTACTTTCCTTCAGTTGTTGCCGTATGAAAACACTCAGCAAGGACTGAAAACCCTGTTACTATGAATTCCGAGACACATATATCTAAAATACATATTATACGGTAGATGAGCATTATTTTTTGAGAATATGTGACATAAGGGATGTTTTGGGAAAACCTGTGGACCCTCAAAGTAGCTCGTGCTTTTTTTTGGGATGGGGTAGAGGGTTAATGTCAAAAACGGATTTTCTCCCTAGAGCCATCATTGAGTAAATGCATAAGTTTCACATGATGTGTGTGCGTTATTTTGCCAAAGATTCTTGTGCTCAAGATCCTTCATTGAAAGCAGCTCCCTTCAGGGATATGTAAAGTTGCATTTCCTTTTGCTAGAGATCTGCTGTGACCGGATGTTGGAATAAAAACCATAATAACAGCTGTCCCTTGCGACAAGCATCATCTGGTAACCCCTTCCCAACCTCACACTTAAGATCTTTAAAATTATATTTTCCAAATAAAGCACCTTGTTGCAATGACAGTACTTCAGGCTCATTTGTCTGCCTGTAAACGCTCAGCTCTCTCTACTGGAGACTGCCTATTAAATTTATTTCGCTAAGTCAAAAAACCAGATTATCAGCCGATCCTGCTTGATGTGATTATATATACATATATATATATATATATATATATATACACACACACACACACACACACACATACACTAACAAGCCCTGCATTTGTCATATTATATAAACATGCTGTTGTGCCAGTGAGATAACAGACTTTCGGCACAGTTGGAAGGGTGAGTTGTGGGCAGAAAGTGATAATTAACACTATGCAGGGGGAACCAGGCTGCCATCTCAATCATATTAACACTGACTGAAGAAAGTGCTTCCAGAAGACCAACTATTATTTCGTATTTAATACACAACAGAACATAAGGAAATGCTCCGTGAATATACTGTGCAGTGTCAAGCTGTGTGACAAGCTCCACTCCTTCCCAAGGAGTGTGTATACTGTATATATCAGAGTTCTCAATCTTCCTAATGCTGCGACCCTTTAATACAGTTCCTCATGTTGTGGTGACCCCCAACCATAAAATATTAAAATATTTTCATTGCCAGCCCAGAGCAGAATGTTAGGAAAATACAGGAGACAGTGTGGCTGCATAAAGGTTTGTTTTCCGTGCCTAGTGCAGCAAAAAAAAAATTGTGACACCCATTTTGTGGCCACACCCCAATTACCATGTTAATTTTACAAATTTTAAATGGGCAATGAGAGCTGTATGGCAGTGCCTACTAAGGGAACATAGAAAGTTGTAGTGCAACTGGCTTCCCTACACAGGTTACTGAACTACAAATCCCAGCACCAAAACCTGGAGAGCTACAATCTTGCCCCAGGGCTAGTGGGGAGAGAGATGAACCTGCTCCTGGAAACCCTTAAGGGACTCCTGTAAAAGGGTCGTTCAACCCCCAAAGGGGTCCCGACCCCCAGTTTGAGAACCACTGATATCAATCAAGTTTTATATAGACTTCATTTTGAAAAATAAAGGTGAAGTTTTATTTTATTCTCAATGTTTCGGCTCCTTAACAGGGGCACCCAGGAAGCTGTGGATGGCCAAGCATGCACCAGCTAAACAGATATATATATATATATATATCTATACACACTCAATTAGGGGTTTTCTTCAAGAATCAGATCATTACATGTAAAATCAGTGCAAGTTCTGACCAATCAGGTGGAAGTTCAGATCCAGATCAGAAAGGGACAGGAGCGAGGGAGTGTGGTTGTCATGACTAACATTTTTTCCCTTTCAAACACCAGCTGCTTTTGTACTTAATATATGGCTGGTGAAATCATTTACACAGTGATGATCTGTTGTTGTCTGCTATGGAAACAATCTGTTAAAAGCGTAAAATGTGGTACTGCGAGTGACAAAGCTATCAAAACAATCGTGCTGCAACTACCAAAACATCTCTAAATGGGCAACTGCTGTTTTTAATTAGACGGACAAACTCTAAATTCCCCTAGTTTAACATTCCTATGCCTTTTGTATATTATTCTCAAAGCAAAACAAAGTACAGGGTATCAGTCAATTAAAACTCTGTAAATTTGTTTTAGACAGGGTATCTATTATTGGTCTTACTTACTAATCCAAATTAGGTTGGGTTTTTAGATCACTATGAACAATGGTATGAACTCTGATAAATCATGGATAGATATTACACTAGGGCAGGTCTCTCTTCTCAAGAGGGGGTGGGTTTCCTTGTGATTCTGGCTAAAGCTGGCTATACCTGCAAAGATCCGCTCGGTGGTCAAAAACAACGCCAAACGAGCGGATCTTTCCCTGATCTGACACTAATGGCAGGGCTATATCGGGGGTAATTCGAACGTTCTCAGATTATGACGAGGGCAATGGGCTCCAATGGGTTGGTTGGGTGAAAATCAAACCAGGAGTTTAAAAAACAAAGTGCTGCATCGGTCACCCCCACTTCAGTTTCACTTGTATTCATGCAATTCGTGCGATCTTAATGGGGTTACTCCATACCCATTTTCATGGCATCTCTGGGTACTTCCACACTCCATTTAGCATATCATCTTAACTACACCCCTGCAAGTATTTGTTAATGTTCTTAAGCTCTAAAATGCACACCTCCTTCTTGTTTATCTGATCACAAATCTGTGTTACTATGGTTGGTCAGCACTCTGTAAGGGCCTTTACACACGGGCGTTTTTACCTGCGCTCCCCTGCGTTCCGTTTTGCTGTGTTCAGCTGCAGGGGAGCGCAGGTATAGACGCACTCAATTATTTTCAATGGGGCTGTACTCACACGAACGCATGTAGGCGCCAAACGCAGGTTCAGGTGCAGCATGCTGCATTTTTCCTGCGTTTGGCGCCTACATGCATTCGTGTGAGTACAGCCCCATTGAAAATAATTGAGTGCGTCTATACCTGCGCTCCCCTGCAGCTGAACACAGCAAAACGGAACGCAGGGGAGCGCAGGTAAAAACACCCGTGTGTAAGGGCCCTAAGGCCCCAGGGTACTTTACCAACCAGTAATCACCTTCCCCCAATATATCAGGTTGTAAGTTAATCCAGTTTTCTAATTTTGCAGCTCAACTTTGCAAACACACCTAACATTAAACAGCCAAATGTATTATTTTATGAGCCCACATATGTGCAGATAATCATAGTGTGGCCTGATATTGACCCCACTGCATGGAAATTCTGAGCAGCTTTATTTTCTTTGCTGTGAACACAAACATGCTCTTATATCCCTATGCTTCAGTGTATTAGAACATATACTGCAATGCTCAAAGCTTTCAACTCAAATACACATCAGCCCTAAGTTCTACTAACCAAAAATAAAACAGTAAGTAACATTTTTGGACCACCATTGTACCAGCTATAGGGCCCTGTGCACCTGGATTAGGAGCAATAAGGTCAATTGCTCCGGTTTCATAGTTGTCCTCTTAACCAGAATGCTCGGGACCTGGAGCATTCCGGATAATGGATCTTTCCATAATTTGAATTTTCATATCTACTATAAAATTAAGTAAAAATTAACTAAAAAGCCAATAGGGGTAGCATCAGGTACAAGGAACTGCATTATTACAGAAAAAAAGGAAATAATTAAAAAAAAAATGACTAAAAAGGAATCTATGGGAGATGGCATTTCTGTAATTAGGAGATTTCAGTAGAGAGGGTTTCTGAATAACAGATCCTGTACCTGTATAAAGAAAAATGGCATGACTTGCTTAAAACAACTTAAGAAAAGCTGAATCTTAGCTTTTGCAAAGGGAACTAGACTGCATCCATCATTGCTGCTCTAGAGCAGTGCTGGGTAGAGAGGGATGGTTTTAAGGGAAGAGGAATGCAACAGCATCCTGACTGCAAGCCAGGACACATTTGGAATTATTCTGGCAGAACTATTATACACACTTTTCCAGTTCTCCTAGAATGTGCACTTGTAAAATGTTACAAATATTGGCACCTTCATTTTCCAACAATCTGTTTCTACTGTTAAAATTACCCCTGGATATTGGATTTGTAAATTTTCAATACAGTGAAGACACTAGAAGAGTTTGTCACAGCGCTTGTGTTAGGATTGCCTAGAGCAAAAAAAAAAATAAAATTATAAAAAATATTATATATATATACCGAACCTTGGATGGTGCTCCAAGTGGCCTCCAAGCAGGTGCTTATTTTTGAATTCCTGGCTTAAAAGAAAGCTCTAATGCATGAAAACCATGTGTACTGCTGAACAGAGCCTACTGTTGGCTTTAAAGAGATACTGTCATGGGAAAACATGTTTTTTGCATAAAGCATCAGTTAATAGTGCTGCTCCAGTAGACTTCTGCACTGAAATCCATTTCTCAAAAGATCAAACAGATTTTTTTATATTCAGATTTGAAATCTGACATGGGGCTAGACATTTTGTCAATTTCCCAGCTGCCCCTGGTGACTGGTCATGTGACTTGTGCCAGCACTTTATTAGGGAACTACTTTCTGGCAGGCTGTTGTTTTTCCTTCTCAATGTAACTGAATAATATGCAGTGGGACATGGGTTTTTAATATTGAGTGCTGTTCTTAGATCTACCAGGCAGCTGTTATCTTGTGTTAGGGAGCGGTTATCTGGTTACCTTCCCATTGTTCTGTTGTTAGGCTGCTGATGGGGGGGGGAAAAGGGAGGGGGTGATATCACTCCAACTTGCAGTACAGCAGTAAAGAGTGATTGAAATTTATCAGAGCACACGTCACATGACTTGAGGCAGCTGGGAAATTGACAATATGTCTAGCCCCATGTCAGATTTCAAAATGAAATATAAAAAAAATTGTTTGCTCTTTTGAGAAATGGATTTTAATGCCGAATTCTGCTGGAGCAGCACTATTAACTGATGCATTTTGAAAAAAAAAATTCCCATGAAATTCCCAGGATCCCTTTAAGTCCATATTTGAGCTACCAATACCCAATCAAATCTGTTATTTGGAAACCCCAGGAACTTTTTGTGTGTTATCACACATGATGGAAGAACACATGAAAGCTATTATAGTGGAGATCATAGCCAAAAATATAGCCACTACACTCAAATTGTACACTAGAGATACAGATACAAAAAAAATGTAATGTTTACACATAAATTGTAATGAAATTAAACACAAAACTAATATTTTTGTAAAACCAAACATTACATTTCACGTAATTGCACAGTTATAGAGCTAAAGTTAGCAGTCTCAGAACACATGAATACAAACACATCAATGTCTCTCGCTTTCAAAGAGCATTTTGTCCAAAGCATCACCAGAACCTCTTTGTTCAACACGGTAGAATAAAAACATTTTTGTCCTCGGGCTTGTGAACAGCCGTTGCTATGGAAACAAGTTAATAACGGCCCAGCAACTTGCTCTGAGCTGCCTGTGATTCTGGCTGCAGATTAACACATTCACAGAAGGAGAAGCTGCTGGAACAAGGGGTGAGGTTATTCCCTTGGGGAAAAACACGCTATTTTAAATGCAAGCCGAGTGACAACAGAATTTAAACAGATGAAAAAGATGGCCAAACTCACTAAATTAAGTCCATGTTTAATAGAAATTTTGGACACATTTTAGAAGATTTTAAACCATAATTTAGGCCCTAATATCCATCAAAAAGCATATATAAAAAAAGAAAAAAATACATAAAATACTTTTAACCCCGAAAAGCACAAGGGAACAGCAAAAGTGCAAATTTTTAAGGAATTCCACAAAGCAAGACTGTATGCAGCTGTGCTCTGAAGAGGACATCCCGGGCCCCACGTAGCTAGCTCTCCTGAGGTTTGACCCCGTACTAGATAAGTTCATATTGAAAAACAGATACACAGTTGTGCTCATAAGTTTACATACCCTGGCAGAATTTATGATTTCTTAACCATTTTTTAGAGAATATGAATGATAACACAAAAACTTTTCTTTCACTCATGGTTAGTGGTTGGCTGAAGCCATTTATTGTCAAACAACGGTGTTTACTCTTTTTCAATCATAATAACTACATAAACTACCCAAAAATGAATTTAATAAACTATTAATACATCCTAATAATCTCAGAATGGATACTGCACAAAAGCTTTAAATTATAAAAAAAAGTAAAAAAACAAAACAATTTTTAGCCATTTTCCTAGGTTTCTGTGTTTGTACCTGATCCGAGTATTTGTTCTGCCACTAGTCAAAATAGGGGGGAATCACAAGCATTTTAACTAGAGATGCACCGAATTCACTATTTGGGATTCGGCCAAATCCCAGAATCATTCATAAAAGATTTGGCCGAATCACAAACCGAATTCTAATTTGCAAATACAAATTAGGGACAGGGTGGAAAAACATTTTTTACTTCCTTGTTTTGTGCCAAAAAAAGGTTACGTGATTTCCCTTCCCGCCCCAAATTTGCATATGAAAATTAGGATTCGGGTCGGCTCGACACAAGGATTCATCTGAATCCTACTGAAAAAGGCAAAATCCCAAACAAATCCTGGATTCGATGCATCCCTAATTTTAACAGATTGGGGAGAAACCCCTGAATGAAAACAGTGATGTAACTAGTCATCATTGCTGAGCCCTACAGCAAATAATTTTTTGACTTGTTTAACCAATATTTGTTGAAACTGTATATGAATTAGGGCCTCATGGGCCCCTATACCTCCTGGGCTCCCCTGCAGCCCTGTTTCCTCTATAGTTACACTCCTGAATGAAAATGCATTTTGGCATCCTTATAAAGATGATTACAATATATATGGCATGGACTATAAAAAACAAAACTACTACAGTATATTCCCATGACATTTAGAGAGCTAGCACTTGTGCACAGTTTTTTTCCACCAAAATTCTGGTGTATGTTCTTTGCAGTGGAATTAAATATCATACAGGTGAAAAAGCATGGGCAGATGGCATGCATCTATCCCGAGATAGGGGGAGCTTTATGTTCTAGCACAAGTGACATGAAGTTGACCACTTAATGTATGTTGCAATATACCACACTTGCCTTTATACAGGTAGGAATAAGACATTAGCAAATCATATACAGCACAGAATGTCTTAAAGGAGAAGGAAAGGCTCTCTTTACTTGGGGGTGTCAAAAGTTAGTCCTCAACTCCCAGGCTGGTGCTCCTATCATGAGAAAATGCAGTGCCATGGAGCGATTGGTTTCCGGCTGTATCTTCCTTTGTGCGGGTGAGCATACACAGTAAAGTGAAAAGCCAACATTTAATGACGAAGCCAGCTATTTTGTTCTACTGTGCATACATCTGCCCCAGGAAATTTGAAGAAAGAAGAAGGAAGCCGATCACTCCATGGTGTTTGCTGGAAGAACCCCTGGACTAGTACAGTTTTCTCCTGATACTAACACTGGCCTGGGGTGTGAGGGAAGTAGAAAATCACTAGGGAGTGCCTAACTTTTGGCACCCCCAATTAAATATGCCTTTCCTACGCCTTTAAGGTTCTTTAACATGTTGTTATGGGGTTATATTATAGCTTTGCTTCCTTGCAATATGTAGTCACGTCATCAATACACCCCAGTTCCAGCAGCAGTTTAATATCACAGGCAAGGCATAAGAAGAAAGTGTACAGTGATATTTTCCAAGAAAACCAAGATTGGTAATTTTACGCTTGCAAATTCTGCATACATTTTCCTGTAGTTAGAAAGAGCAAGAATGTACTCTTTAGAATATCAGCAATTTACACCTGCATATACTCGCTCTGTACAATACATGAACACATATCTGTAGGTTTTGACTGCTGGAGCATTTTCATTCTCATCAAAATTGAATACTTTTTTTTTCTTCTAGTTGTAAAACTTGTCAAACACCAGTTTGCCCCAAGGTTCTCAGGAAGCGAGACATTGATTTAAAAAATTCTAGGGCTTTCATATGCAAAGCTGGGAAACTAGGGCAATCCTAAAAACAAGGACAAGCTGCATCAAACTACTGAACTAAAAGAAGCTCTTTGTCCGCAATATGATAAACAATGCTGAAGGTCAGACAACCATGTCGCTAACTGCCAACAAAAGTATACCATGATTCTACCACCTAAAGCCTACTACTACTACCACGTAGTATATCCTTAAGGTGGCCACACACTGGCGGATATAGTTTTTGGATCCAATGAATGCACTTTTCAGTAGGTTAAAAACAAAAGAAACGGTGTGTCTATACATTTTATTGGCCCTGCACTATACTTCCATTATATCCAATTGCAAAGTGTGAGAGATACTTTTCTCCTTTAGGCAGTTTATCCATCTTTTGTTGGGCCTCCTTTTATGCACTTAACACTTGACAGCAATGTTTTGTTCAATCCTCCCCATGTTTTTTTTTTTTTTTTACTATATAGTCATTTCTAACTCCAGCAAAACTATTGTACTAAATTATGTATGTTAAAGATAGCTGGAACATTTTCTGGAAAAGAAAATGGCTACACTTTTATAGGTATCTCTATACTGTATATGTTTGTAGAGGTGCAACTGTACACAGAATATGTGATCACTTATTGTAAAAAAAGTTTTTATTCAAAATATTATATGTAGCGTATCATCAAAGGCCATCAATTCCTATAAAGGAAAAATACTCACTCTCCTAAATAGTAGCAACACCCCAGGCCAGATTTCACAACTGCAGAGAGGAAGTAAAAATTTTTTTTCAGTAGTCACAATTAAGAGCCATCTGTAAGTCACACATCAACTGCAGACTGAAGCAGTCTAATCTAAAGTATTGCTAGTGTTTAAGACAAAAGTACTGAACTTGGGCTCTACCTCAGTCCTTTGTTTACTTTGCTGGAAAGGGAAGACAGCGGTGCTGCCTTGAACTCCTGTACATCCAACTGTACCTGCCAATTTCCATTTCTGGTCTGTTACTCTCTGCCAATTTTAAAGGGAGAAAAGTCAGCGTTCTCCAATATTGGAATGAAATGTTTGTACCACATTTAATTTGTCTAAGATAATATTGCAATACTAGCAAAGTGATAGATGTATGATACAGTGAGAGCAGAAGATCTATTATTAAAAGTGCGAAGAATCAAAATAAACGTGTAGCGCACCCGTAGGTGTAGCTTTAGCTGTGGATTTGTGGAATGTGTGTGACCCGGCTAACTGCTTAGCTTGTGCCCAGGACCCCCAGTGTACCTGTGCAACTCCCTGCAACTCCCAGTACCTGGTGTTGTTCGGTGCAGCAGGAGATTCAGTCTGACACAGTTCTTTGCAGCAAACTTGAACTTATTTATTAAACGGACAGCGTAGTAGGATACTTTGATAACCCCTCCAGTGGGATAATACAGACAATATGCAAGATAGATAGCCCGCAGCAATGATTCACGTTTCAAACAGGATAGTTACCCGCTCACTAGGTAATGTCTCCTCTCAGGTGGATAGCACTAGGTCCTGGATTTCACAGCCTGGGGTTTTGTTTCTTGGCACCCAATTTGGTCCTCACCTCACCCACTGTATTCAGCTTGGGGTCTTGGTACCCTATCTGGTCCTCAACTCACCCACTGTAGTCCCTGATCTAGTGGTGTACATATCACGGGGTCCTAACCCCACTATTTCTCCTTGGTGGAGCCACAGCTGCTCGCTGGCTACCCTGAGCTGCCTTTCACTCCTAGAGTGACTATCACAGTAACTACTACCACTGGCTAAACCTAACTTTAGAGGAACCAGACCCTGGCCCTGTAACACCTCTCTGGTAGGCACGGTCCCAAGAGTAAGACCCTGAGCACATGTGGCTATACCCTTTTATACTTTTCAACAGTGCCACCTGGCGGAAAATCTCCTAGAACTAATATGGACCCAGGAAAAGGGACATAGCTACCTGAGTTACTTAATATGGAGAGGAAACTGCCTGAGTAAACTACACCCAAATCTCAGGGTCCCTACATTTGTTAAGGAGAAGTGAAGGTTAAATCATGGGGGCGGGGGCAAATATTAGGCACCCCCAATGATTATAATCACGTACCTGATAACCCAGGCCTGGGATACTTCTTAGTGCTTCTTTGTTGTTCGTGTGGGGGGGAAAAGCCAAACTTTAACCAAAATGTTGGCTTTTTCACTCTACTGTCCATGCATTGGCTAGGGGCCATTGAAGAACAAAGAAGCAGAATTGAGGATTAGTCCGTGGTGCTCTCTCAGAAGTACCCAGGCCGATGCAGTTTTCTGCTAACAAGTGCACGGGGGTTTCAGGTACAAGATTATAATCAACAGAAAGTTGTTTAAACATTTGCCACCTCCAGTGATTTAACCTTTTTTTATGCTTTCAAATGAACTCAATGGGAGATTGCCATCTCCACAGTTCTCTGAATAAGGGATTCCGTTAAAAAATGTACCTATTACAATGGAGAACATATATTAACATCATAAATGATGACCTTTATGGTCAAAATGTAGCTGGGTTATAACAAACACAAATCATAGTGCAGCAAAAAGAAATAAAAAAAAAAAAAAAGGTTTAGTGATAGCCTGATTTGTATACAGCCCTTGTAAGGTGCTATATACAGTATGTCCAATACTGTAACACAGTAAATTGGGTTGGAAAAAAAAGACACACGTCCATCACTGGAATACAGTATGCCTGACCAGATCTAGCCAATCATTCACAGCTTAAAACGTCACACTTTTATGCAATGAAATACAAGCTCTTCTGTACGGCTATGCAAAGACAGTAATGAAATATTTTGAACTGTATAACAGAGTTGAGTGAGCAATATCGCCAACTTTAATATTAATTAACCAGTAGTCCTGCAGGATAAGTACTGGTACAGTCTGATCTGGAAATCCTTACCCAGGTTCGACTTCTGCACCTGCCCTTTATATTATGTGCTCCGAGTTCACCATCAGCAGATTACATTTTCACTTCCGAAAGTGGGTCTCATTTATAAATATGAGGCAATTTTGCAGCTACCTTAAGGTTAAAGTCTAGGGATGCACCGAATCCAGGATTCGGTTCGGGATTCGTCCAGGATTCGGAATTTTTCAGCAGGATTCAGATTTGGCCGAACCAAATCTGAATTTGCATATGAAAATTAGGGCCAGGGAGGGAAATCACGTGACTTTTTGGCACAAAACAAGGAAGTAAAAAATGTTTTCCACTTCCCACCCATAATTTGCATATGCAAATTAGGGTTCGGATTCGATTCGGTATTCGGCCAAATCTTTCGGGAAGGATTAGGGGGTTCGGCCAAATCCAAAATAGTGGATTTGGTGCATCCCTAGTAAAGTCATACAGAGAGTTTCCATGCCTTTCATTACCAATCAGCAGATAGGTGATAAAACTCTGTGTTATTCTTTTTTCCCCTACACAAAAATAATGGCCAGTGTTTTCAAGTTTTCAAGCAAGTTTTCATTTATTCAATCTCATGACTAAATGGTGTACAATTCTGTCTTCCACCGACCAAATGTGAAATCATCCCGTGTCCCATTACCCAAAAGCTCAGGTGAGACTGGGGCATAAAACATTGCTTTAGCGGACAAAAACATGTTTGATTGTGGTCTGACTAAAGCAATAAACAATGTTATATTGATCAAATGCAATACACTTATATAAAACAGAGACACACACAACATAAGCAAGAATAGGACACAAGCTGATCAAAACAATACCATTAATCCTTCTTAGAACACATGGTGGGCTGACACTGGTGGTGGCACAAACCTAGAACTGACTGAAGGAGCAGCTGTCGTTTCTAAGTAGAATATTAGTGTTACATTGAATGTAATGGCTTAAATGCCAAGACCTATTCACTTCCCATTAGAGCAGTAAAACACGAATATTAAATCACTTGTAGTGATGGTCAGAATCCAACTTAAAACGAACCTAAAGATGCTTTAATGAGTCTACAGGGGGACATTTATCAACAGGTTTTTGAGCTGAAAAGGTCACGAGTGACTTGTGTTGACATAGACAGCTCATTTATGGAGTGGGAAGACTCATTATGGTCAGTTTGTGAGCATTGTAGATCTTCTTTGACAATCACTTCTTCTATGACAGTCACAGACATATAAATCACTGGGATCCAATTTGAGATTCAGCGATTAGTAAAGGGTGCAACATACATATTTGACACTGCTCTTACCCTCACTATGGTTCATGAACTCTTTGATGTCTGGCATCTAACAGCGACTCTATTAAAGCTCATTATCTGAGGGGATGTAACAGCTGATCACTCTGTAGACATTTAGGTCACAGACGGTGGTCTGCTTATAGCCTAAATGGGCTTGAGATTTCTCCCATGAAATTCAATCTCACAATAAAAGTGAAATTAGAAAGTGACAAGAATGCAACAAATTTATGTGCCAACTGCAACGGTTTCCTTGCTTTAACCTACATTATAAAGGTTTTATCCTAAGACCCCTCATCCTCTTAATAACTCCCAGTTCTTTGTAGCAACAAACCTGGTCTTCCAAATGGTCCCAATCACCTCAACCTTCTGATATCCAAGTGAATTAGGCCTGTCCACTCTACAATAATAACAATACTGAGATATATAGATAGAACATCTTTTCATACAATGCTTATATTGTTGGCCATGGGATGTCCAAAGCTGGAATTCCATACTGAACTTATTTTTTAACATATAGGTATACAAGTTGTTATTGCATTAACCAATTGTGTATTCAGGTTTGGCTTTATCTTAAAAATATAATTCACGCTTTGTGCTTTTCTCAGGAGGCAGTTTGTGATTGCTTTCTGGGAATAGAGAGAAACAGCCATAATGGAAATGCTCCTGTGTCTCTGCTCACCATATGTGCCAAAGAACGTAATCCTTGCAGATTAGGCAAATAATAACTGTGGGCTTTCCTAGCTCATTTGAGTGATCTGCGAGGCACTCATTCGGATCTAAGATGATTTCTTCAGTATAGCATATTTGGTACATTTTGAATTTTATACAAATCTAAAAAATATCTGGCAATTTAACTTTTTTTTTTATTAGAAACAGTTTAACCCTAGCTATGTAACCCATAAAAATAACCAGTAATTATATTTTACTGGTCTGCTGCAGTTAGAACAGGGAAAAAGCAAAAACACTTTACAAAACATACAGCAATGCATTGACTATGGTGTAATTTACCTGCTTTAGGCTTTTAAAGGAGAAGGAAAGTGTAAATAGCTGTGTTAGGCACCCCCTCAGTATTTTTAATCATTACCCGATACCCTGGGCCAGTTATTAACAAAAAAAAAAAAAGAATGCACCAGCAGGGGTTCTTCTCAGTAAACATCAGAAGTGATCATCTTCCTGCATCTTCGTTCTCCGGGTAGGTGAACAGCCAAACTTATAAAAAAAAACAAAACACTACGCCTACTGCATACGCGTCTGCCCGGACATTTAAGAAAGGGACAACAAGTTTTGCATGTATTGTAAAATGTGTTTGTACCACTTGCATAATACAAACAAGTATTTGTTATAGTATTATGCAAGTGGTACAACCAATAATAATGGTTGTTAGCAGAATGTGCACTGGGCCTTGTCCTAAAAGCTGCAGGGCTTTTCCAAACAAGTGCCTAGAATTCTAACCCTTTAAGAAATGTATTTAAATGCCTACACCCGCCTTCTCAGCATTATCTCTGTGCAAAATGTTAGCCTGTTACATAGAAGAGGCTTGATAAATTTGACAATCTTTAACCATTTGCCGTCATATCACACTTTCGTATTTTCTAAATGCTTCTTTCACAGTAGATTCACTCTGTTGACTTAAAAAACAAGCCAAGTTTCATTTGACTTTAATCACCAATATACCAATCGTAGGAACCATAAAAATATTCAAAACAAATGCGCAATGTGAACTATGGCCTTGCTGCATTCCTTCAGAACAAGGCACTCTTCTTAGGCAGTCTGTTTGGAACCTTCCAAACATCACAAGTTTAAGTCCATTATGAACAACAAAGAAGATCTCTATTTAGTTGATGCCCATCCTCAGTCACATTGCTTACTATGGCAAGACCGACCTATTTAGTTTGAGTATTGTGTGTGCCTGTGTCCATGTGTCCCCATGTCCGTGTGCCCGTCTGCTTGAATGTCAATACTTAGTGTGAATGTGAGTACTTATATGAGTTATTGCTGGGAGCTGGGCCAAACGCCTACCCCATGGGGAGAATAGGGCTGTTGGGAGCAGCGCCGTTCCTGAGGACATTGCTGCCTGGGACAGCTCCATTAATGCCGCCCCCCCCCCCCAGCCTGATTACATTTCCATGGGGGAGGCAGCAACGCTATTGTACTAGTAGCCGAATTTCCAGTTTAAAAAAAATTTCCAGCTTTTTGCCGCCCCTGGAAACCTAGCTGGCGCTGCTGGCTCAGGCAAGCGCCTCAGCTAGCCTCATTGGCGGATAACCCCTGGCTGGGAGGGAAAGGTGGGGGAAATCTCCACCTTCAGATTAGCGAATACAGTCATGATTCCTATAAGAAACAGGAATGATTCAGAGCCGCTCACCATTTTAGGCCTATCTTCCACAAACACATTTGTTTGGTTTTCTAACCCCTGTACATTCTTTAGGAGGCTTGTAACAAGTATGCCAGAAGAGCAATTTAGGAAGCCCAAAGAAAGAGTTCTTCCATGTCAGGTATGTTGTCAATTTTCTTGTGCTGTTTAACACAAAGCACACACTCACAAAAGCTATATACTTTGGTCTGTATTCCTCTACAGTCTGTATTATTATACAACTCCACTGTACTATTGGCTATTAACTTTAGAATTCACAAATGGATGGAACCTGTCATAATTATGGACTATAGAAAAACAATAGAAGACAGCCATACAGACCCAAGCAAACAGGAACTGGTTTAGATTCTACTCACCCCCCACCATTCTTAAATCATAGTATTCATATAAATGACCCATCATTTGGCGAACAATAGAAGGGCAGTTCTAAGGCATCACCTTTATGAAGAAAATGAGTGTACGTAACTGAATGAATAAATAAAAATAAACCATATCTCTTTCAGAATATAGTAATATATATTCTCTGTAGTACAAAAAAAATACAAGATAGCAAAGTGATCAGCTGAATGTAATATGTTAAATATTTTCTCATATTTGAATGCAAGCATGCAAAGAAGGATTTGGATTGGGTTCACCATTCAGCCATACCATGTGAATGATTTGGTATGTAGATGTATCCCCATTTCTACCATGGAACATTGTCAATAGGAGACTCGTGATGTTTACTTCATTGGAAAACACCAGCTACGAGGAACATCTTATACAGGTTTCCCCAGTGCATGATAAAATACTCCAGCCTTGTTCTGTATCCTAATAGACTGAGCCTCTAATATGGTCTGATTTACAGAATATCACATCATATGTATTTCTACCTTTTCATCAATAGGGACATTTCCTTGCCTTCTCCAACTATTTTATTTATCCGTTGCCTCTCCAATGATAGTAATGTATTATCTGAAACATTATAAATCAAACTGGCCTTTAAATAAAACTGGTCTTTAAATGCATATCTATATGGTTTTGTATGTTATGATACAGTACAATTGATGGGAGCAAACATAGAGGACCCTTCCTTTTACCAATATATAGCAGTTTTATGTGCACATAAAAAATAACTTACGTAAAATTATGCAGAAGCTACAAATATGTATTCTTGGCCCATAAAGATATATAAACAAGCATCTTTGGTATATGAAAATAGAGTAGCCCTTAGCAAAGCAGTAGCAGAATATATTTTTCGCCATGAATTAGAAATGCAACATGGCTTCGAGTTGCTAAGAAACCATTTCTCTGTTGAAAATGACTGCTATTCATGAATATGCCTTCCCAGAGGAAAGAATAATGGCAAGTGTTCACAAAGAGATAGAGTGTCTATAACAAGCCCAATCCCGTGGGAATACAAATAC
>CM044434.1:93960421-93976712 GCA_024363595.1 Xenopus borealis | reverse complement strand
AAAAAAAAAAAAAAAAAAATGACCACTATGTGTATGATGATATGGTGCCACGGCTTCTCACGTACCTATGCTCATCTATCCCCAATTTCTGTGCCCAAGTAAACATTTGCTCCATGGAAAGTTTGTTGCAGTATGAATGAGAACATATTAGGGATGCACCAAATCCAGAATTCGATTATTTTCAGCATTTGGCCGAATACTGAACGGAATCCTAATTTGCATATGTAAATTAGGGCGGGTAGGGAAATCACATGACTTTGCATCACAAAAAAAGATTTTTTTTTCCTTTCCTGCCCCTCATTTGCATAAGCAAATTAGGATTCGGTTTGGTATTCGGCCAAATCTTTCACACAGAATTCGGCCGAATCCCAAATAGTGGATTTGGTGCATCCCTAGTACATGTATTTAAATAGTTTTATTGCAAAACCTGCCCATAAATGGTCATATCAACCAACTCCATTGTCCACTGAAGCCATTTAGAGAAATCAGCCAATGATCATTGTAACACACTAGAACTGAAATATATATCATACCTCCCAACTGTCCCTTTTTTTGGAGGGACAGTCCCTCTTTTGACAGCTCAACCTGCATTCACTCATTCCCTTGTACTGGAAAGTCCCTCTTTTCTCCGCACTGAACAGCCAGAAAAAGAAAGTGTCTAATTTAATTGGCTTTTGGCAGAGAGCCCATAACAGCTAACAGGTACAAATAAGATATTTTGTAACAATTTTGAGATAAGAAAATAAGTAATTCTAACAGTTTACATAAGGAGAAATACTTTCAAACTTCCACAACCTGCCAAATTTTGTAAAATGAACATGGCAATTAAGGGGGTGCAGCTACGAAAATGGGCATAGTCAAAAACTTGCAGCACTATGTGTGAAAAAATTTTTTGTCCCTCTTTTTACTTCCAAAATGCTGGGAGGTATAATATATCCACATGTCCAGTTGGAACCTCCCTGATATCACATCACTGCAGACTGTAAACTCTTGCAATCAGGGACCTTCGTTTTAATGTGTAACTTATTTGCTAATTTATGGTAAATAACATCTTTGTTATAACTGCTACTGTGTAACTTGCAGGTCCTATATGAGCAATCATGGTTGCATCCACTCACTATGCAGTGCAAACGTCGCCTATTTGTATTACTTCCCAGTTATTTTAGTGAAGACTTCTAAATAGAGCCTAGAGAGCCCTTCCTTGGCTAAAGTGTCTTCTATAGCTTTTCTCTTTGAAGTAAAAACAAGCAATTCTGCAGTTTGCAAAAAGAATGCTGCAGTTGCTTAGGCTTGTTCAATATAGTTTATCTCTGCAAAACAAGCTGAGAAAAGCATATGTTTAAAGGGGAACTATCGCAAAAATGAAAGACTGATATAAGTTCCATCATACTGAAATAAGCAACTTTCTAAATACAATCAATGAAATATTCTGCATTGTTTCTGAAATAATCAAGTTTATCTGCACTATTCCTCTCTCAGCATCTGTTTCTCTTCATTCTCTCTTCATGCAGCAGTTGGGTGTCAGATATTCATTGACAGTTAGATTCAATATATCTTCTAGGCGAGGCTTCCTTTCCTAGAAGATGTATTAGAGCTTACTCTATTAAAATCACTGGACATCATGTCTCTCTACATGCAGGATTTGTGCAAAAGGCAGTTATTTTGTTAGATTTTGTTTGTACCGGAATCAGTTATCTGAGTGAGTTTTAATACATCTGGTAGGAAAGGAAGCCTCCCCTATCAGATATATTGGATCTAACTGTCAAAGAATATATGTCATCCAACTGCTGCAAGAAGACAGAATGAAGAGAAACAGATGTTGAGATGTAGTACCGTGTTAGCCATTCGAAAAAAATGTATAAAATGTAAAGTTTGGTGATACCTTTTATTGGCTAACTGAATAAGTAACAATTGCAAGCTTTCGGAGCACACAGGCCCCTTCGTCAGGCAAAATACAAACTGAGAGAGGGATAGTGAACAGAAATTGAATTATTTCAGAAACAGTACAGAATTGTTAATTGATTGTATTTAGAAAGTTTCTTATATCAGTATTCCGAAGCTTATATTAAATTTTCATTTTTGCGATAGTTCCCCTTTAAATATCACCACTTAAAGTTGCTTTTGGTTGTACATATAGTTTATCTTCTGAATATGGAACACGGTCTAACCCAACTAGAAGCGTTGCGTAATAAAAGGGGATTGCATTTAGAAATCACTACAGGATTGTTGACATTGACTCAAACAATACAAGGGAGTGCAATTGGACTAACTACTCCATGCAGAACCCATCTCAGCTGACACTGCCTTGAGGAATCTGGCTGCCTGTATCAAAATATAGATACAGATAAAGCAGGGTATCTAGGCTAGTGGTTCACAATATCGAGTGCTAGACTCTTAAGTGAGCCAATAAAATGGAATGGGGAGAAGAAATCCAATTTCAATTAGGATAACATTTGTGGGTGAATGCATGTCTTGGTTATCACTGGAACTAGAAGAGAGCCTGTTATGACCAGTGTTTATTATAGGTTTATATATAGGTTACCTTATTTTGGATTCAAACAAATGCTGTACCACCTAAAACAGACCAACATATTACCAGTAAATGGTATCCGCCGATTGGCTGCTTTGAGTTACTAGGCCTTGTGCACATTTTGCAACCTTTTTTAATGCAAATCCTAAAGCTCCCTTTTGTAGGTTATTTATACAGACCCAACAATTTGTTCTTCAAAATCTGCATAGTACCAGTGTTTGCATGTCTGATTACAATGAGGTTTAAAGGGGACCTGTCACCTGTCACCAAATCCTTTTCTATTATGTTAAACAAAATAAACTTTTACTTATTCTATATAAAATTTAAATTTTGTTCCGGTCAGTCTTGGATTTCACAATGCAGCATACCGACAGCAGTCATGTTGTGTACACGGTTATTAATACATGTTTTGTATGAGCTCAATATCTTTTTAGGTTCATCATTCCCGCACGTAATGACCATGCCCAGGTTACATCGGTAGAGTGTGAGCAGTGAGGGGGAATGGGAGGAAGGAAGCGAGTTCAGAGTGGAAAGTGAAAATTATTAGCTGCCCGACACTTATGCTTAAAGAACAAGTAAACGTTTTTTTTTTCTATCTGTAAATTTGCTCTAAACAGCCCCTCAAATTAATGTACCTTAGTCCCTGCTGCAAGTCTGCTCTGGTTTCTGTGTTATCAGCAGCTTGTTTCACCTTCTTCCTGGTGCAGAGTGAAGCCCAGCCCCTTAGCTTTCTGAGCTGACCTTATATCTTGGACTAGTCCAGGAGATCATTTGCATACTATGACATAGCAGAGAGCAGTGTGTGTAGCAGCTTTTGCTTGGGGAAACTAGCTTACTAATGAAACACTGGCTCCCTCTTCCTCTCTATTGTGGAACAGCAGCAAATGGACTGCTCAGTAAACTAAGGGGCTGGGCTTCACTCTGCACCAGGAAGAAGGGAAACAAGCTGCTGATAACACAGAAACCAGAGCAGACTTGCAGCAGGGACTAAGGTACATTAATCTGGGGGGCTGTTTAGAGCAAATTTACAGAAAGAAAAAGAAAAACATTTACTTTTCCTTTAAGGCATACAGGTGGGGGAGGCAATATATGATTGATGCTTGACAGCTGAGATTTTTAAATGGCTTTATAACAGGTATGAATGTGTTAATACAAAAAAAAATTGTGATTCACGTTTGCAAAGGAGTTTTATTATACAGCTTTGAATGTTTGGGTTCACTTTAAATAAATTCTTAGAACCCCACCCTTCTGCTGTATAACCCATTCCCAGCTATAGCAGTAACTCCACCTTTCTGCTTTGTATTCGTGCACAATGGAACAGTTATAAAACACAAATGGAGAAAGCTGTAGAAAATGGAAACTTTTAACATCTACTTTATCACATGGTATAAATTAAAAAGGGTGTAAAATAGGGCGTACACTAAGGGCAATACCATGAATTATCCATTACAGATATGTCATACTATATGTTGTAACTTCTTGCATGGCAACACAGGTTGCAGCAATTTAAATGGTCATATGAGGAGCTATTACAGTTGCCAGTTAAGCACAAAAATGTATTACACTGTAAAAATAAATAAAATATCAGACAGATGGTAAAGAAGGACCACGCAATTTCTGTGGGTGTGAAAAAAGTGCTCAGGAAAGATAGGAGGCAGAGGAGGAATTCGGAGCCAGAATGAACAGCAGGAAAAGGCAATAAGACTTACATACACCAGCTATCATTCACATTTGAAGCAAACACCTAGAATATACCATATATAGGAAATTATGCACTCCCTATTGCAAAATTTTATAATCTAAAATTTCAGTGTGGTTATATAAAGACATGATTACTATATGTTCTCTTTGTGAAATAAAAACAAAGAAACAAAACCCAAATGCTTGACCCTGACACTAACCATACACTACCACAGTGGGCATCAGTGTATCATGCCTTGAGCTCCGGTAAAAGACTTTGATATTGGTTGACTTGCCGATCGGCCAGGTAGGAAAATTTTCTACAGACATCTCTCAAACATTGGCCAGGGTTTACTGCTGAATTATCACATACAGGTAAAATTCTATGGTATCCACCTGTATCTGTGTCTACCTGTATTTGAGGATTTAGCTTTAGTGTTTGTATTGAAAACAAACTCTCTTTCCTGGACCAATGGTCAAGCTATGCTATGTCTATGGCCACCTTTAAGAACAATGACACTGTTATTTGTTGTGACTGCTAAAAGCCAGAAAATACCCTGCAATAGACAATACTGAGAGCAGTCTATGGTAAAGCACTCAAATTGTGTAATCGCTCAAATACCCATTTGAAGGTATTTTTGAGCAATTATGTGATTTGAGTCTTTTAGCAGGGAAAATTCGTAGTATTGTCTATGGCATGGTATTTTCTGGCTTATAGTGACAAATAGCACTGTGTGTCACTGTCCTAATAGTGGTCAAGACTTAGGGTTGCTATCTGCAATCTGATATTACTGGTGGCTTTCTGCACTTGTATTGCATAATACAAAGTAAAAAGTTTATTCACTGGGGTGCCGATTCTGTATGTGCCCCTACAGAATATAATAGTTATGTACCAGCCTTATTCCACTGAGTGTTGACCTGGGCCACACACCTGTGCAGCAGATCAAAGTTCTGCTTATTACCCTGCTCATTTATCAATGCTGGGCAAATTTGCCCACGGGCAGTTTGCTATAGCAACCAATCAATGATTAGCTTTTTAAAGCCAGTCGTAAGTAGAACAATGAAAGCAGCAATTTGATTGGTTGCTACTGATTACTGCCCATGGGCAAATTTGCCCAGTTTTGATAAATCACCCCATGTATGCTTTCAAATCACTGGGCAAAATTTTATGACATTTAAATAGGTTTCGCAGACACAGGACATGCATATCCTATTGTTCTGAAAAAAATAAGCTTGTGCGTATTTAATGAGAAATCATGGAATATATTCTCATGGAATATCTGCTAGGAGGTGGCCAAAAAGCAGCATTCAGTCTCTGATAAATCTGATACCAACTGTCAATCCACCACAAGCTGAAGGCTGACTAAGTGTTGGCTCTGCTGCGCTCAGCCTGCATTGGCTGAAAGATGTGGATCCACTCTTATGCCCAGCCACTTAAAAGTACAGCTTCTACTTGCAGCAGAGTGGAGGTTGGCCCGACACTGCAAAGGAGAGGATCCACTTCACTCAGTCTGCAGAAAAAAATGCATATTGAGAACAGCGGAGCCAATGTGCCCTCCGCCGTATTGTTCTTAGAAACAGAATTATATTTTGCATACTAAATATAAAAAAGTAAGTAATTTTTTGTATCAAAATCTGACACCAAACACAATATAGATTTTTCTCAATTTGACAGACATGACTTCAAGACGTTAAAAATACTATTGGAACTATGGGATGATCCCACAGCTGATGACAATAATGAGATTTCACAAAATATACATGATCTTTGGCTTGAATGCAATGGTGACCATGTAGATCTACCTTCCTTTAAGAGAAAATCGTGTCGATATCCCAATATCTCTGAACATGGGGCTATAGAATCATTTGTATGGAGAGTTACTGATGACATATTACATATCACGAAAAACCACAAATTTTCAAATCTTAACAAAAATGAGTTGGCTGAATTGGACACTCTGAGATCCAATCCAGAAATTACAATAAAATCCTCAGATAAAGGATCTAATGTGGTCATCATGGACACAGTCCAATATATTATCATGTGCAAAAAAATACTTAACAACAAGGCATGGTATCAACCAGTGCTTTTGCCCCAGTTTCAGAGATACAGGGATAGCCTGCACGATTTGATTGATTGGGCCCTTTTCAAGGGGGTGATCAATCAAGACACATGTGACTTTCTCAAAGTCACACACCCAAGAATTCCTACCTTTTATGCCTTACCAAAGGTTCACAAATCAACAGTAGAGCCTCCGGGGAGACCAATTGTCTCTGGCTGTGGATCTCTCAGTGAACCCATTTGTGAACTCATAGATGCGGTACTACAACCTTTGGTGTCACAATTGGATTCCTTTGTGTTAGATACCACACATCTGTTAAGGGAAATCAATGGCTTAGTATTGGATGATAATTGTATACTGGTGGGATTGGACGTAGAAGCCCTGTATATGAGCATTCCACATGATCTAGGATTAAAGACCATACAAAATGTTTTTGAACGCATTCACCAACCACTCAGTGCACAACACTTATTCATTTTAAAAGCGCTTGATTTTGTTTTACATCACAACTTGTTCCTTTTTGATGGCACTTATTATTTACAAAAACAAGGAGTTGCTATGGGCGCTAAATGCGCACCAAGCTACGCCAATTTATATCTTGGTGAATGGGAACGTCATATCTTTTCGGACGAGAGATATGAGTTGTACCTGTGCCACGTTCTTAGGTGGCACAGATACATAGATGATATTATGCTCATATGGCAGGGCCCCGAACCCCTATTAAAGGAATTCGTGGCTAAACTGAATAACAATGAATTCAATCTTTCATTCACTATGACATATGACCCCTCGAGATTGGAATTTCTAGATATAGAGATTAAAAAAGACGCAGAAGGTAATATTTCCACCAATCTCTTTCGAAAAACAACAGCCAGCAACAGTCTCCTCCATGCAAAATCTATGCACCCCAGCAAATGCATTGAGGGTATCCCTAGGGGCCAATATCTAAGACTAAGACGAATATGTTCCACAGATGAGGACTTTCAAAAAGAGGCCTACAAACTGTACCAACGGTTCAAATCTAGGGGTTACAAAACACGGACCCTACATAGAGCTTACCAATGGGCCCTATCTCAGAACAGAGACGAGCTTTTGTCTCGTCCACCAAAATCAGCAACACGTAGCAATACCAAACATGCACATACACCAAGCAGATTTATATTGACTTACAATGAAAATGTAGGAGATATTCGCTCCATTGTGCATAAACATTGGGACATTTTATCTAAGGATCTCACTATTGGCAAATTTGTCACCCCCTATCCATTATTCACGTATAAGAGAAACACAAGTTTAGGAGACATTTTAACCCGAAGCCATTTCCAGAGGAAAAATAAGAATAGATGTTGTAAATCTTTGGGGAATTTCAGATGTGGCTCTTGTGAACAATGCCGTTTTTTAAAACCTTCCCAAACATTTGGGAGAACTGGCTTTAAGTATGATATACGTCATTATATCTGCTGTACTACTACACATGTAATCTATCTATTCACTTGCCAGTGTGGCCACTTATATGTAGGAAAAACCATAAGACCCTTAAAGCGACGCATCTATGAACATCTGTTAGACATCAAAAACTGCAATCTCACATCCAGTATAGCCAAACACATCCACTGCTTCCACGAGGGTAACTTTGGAAGCTCTTTTTTCCAGGGTATAGACCGTCTCCATAGTGACATACGGGGTGGCGATTTGGACAACCAACTATTGCAGTTAGAAACAAAGTGGATTTTCAGATTAAATACATACAAAACTGAATATGGTCTAAATGGACACTTAAATTTTCAAGCATTTGTTAACAAATAATGTACCTCTATGGCACAATGAAGTTCGGGGCCTTATCCCTACCTATCACACAAGAATCATAATTCCCTTTCAATCGATAATGAAGTGGGATTCCATCAATCCACCCCTGATCATCTTTTATATATATATGTTATATATATATTCTTCTCATTTTTCTTTATTTGTTATATATATTTTTTTTTTTTTATCAAAATTGCGCTCATTTACTGTCATCCAGTATAATTGTTTATTAATGGTTATAATTATATTTCTTTAGGACCATGTATTTCCACCATGCCTCCCGTGATTGATATGGAGAGCTATATGTAAAAACCTAACTGCAATATTATATTTCAGCTTCGATTATTGATTACATATGGTATATTGCATTTAAATCTTGCTGTAATGTAGGTTTTTTTCTTCCATTACATTTTATAAGCTCTTGACCTTTCACCGCAGACGTCACTAGGACACATGTGACTTCACCTTTAAGAAGGCGGGACTTCCGCATTTGGGCCTCTTGACAAAGCCGCGTTTGCAGCGAAACAGGCTGTTGGGGTACTAGCTGCAGCGTTGCGCAGACTTGGACGGGATCCCAATATTCGGCAATATGAATGGTTGACCTTCGAATTCAACAAGTGCTAACCTCCACGCCATACACCAACCTCCACGCTCCGGGACTGTTACATCTGGAATTGGTCTGTATACCAGCTTTATTACAATTTGCATATTGCGGGACTTTGGACACACTGGTCTGACGCACTATTGGTGCACATGTTCGGGACTGATTATTCATGGCGGTTGTACTGCTAACAGGTCCAACAAACAACGGTGTTTGATTCACACATTTTCTACTTTGGGCTGCGCCACCATTTAGCGCAATATTTGCCTTCTCTATACCGCATATCTACTGTATACCTAGTGACCAAATTTCGGAAGGAACGCTGGAAATCCTTTGAGGCACACTCAGATGTGCTGCTCTGACGCACCACTTGTATATATGTTCGGGACTAACCATTCACGGCGGTTGCACTGCTAACAGGTTCCACGAACAACTGAATACTAAACCGTTTTTTCAGCACAATACACCATTTTCTTCCATACAAGCAGCCCTTTTCTGGAGAGAGTAATGGAAGCCTTGTGAGGCATAATTGGAGGAAAAGCACATTTTCAGATGTCTGGTGCTATTTAGCACAAATTTTGTCACCCACAAAGCCGAATTTGTCACCATCCACGTTTAGAGCTATTGAGCCCACCCTTTGATTTAATTAACATTATATAATACTATTGTTGTTATATATAACATTGGTATCATTGTTACCTAAAAGGGATCCCTTTCTTGTCTTGGCAGCGCTGCCTGTTTTTAAGTTATATGTCATTTTAAAAATGTTCTGCTTGGCATGGTGGAAAATAAAAATTGCTTTTTAGATATATTGGTATTTACTGCTATTCCAGATTTGTGTGTGTGAAAATTAGCCCTTTAATTTATTTTGGCGTTTCATTTCACATATGTGGGCATTCCCACACACATAACCTGGTTTGGTTTACTTTCATGACCACACACTAATCACCATCCTCATTTGGTTGCTTTTGAGTTCTTTAATTTTTTGTATCAGTTCCCTGGGTCATTCTCTGGAGGCTTTCTGAAAAATACTAAAAGGCAATCTAAAGCAAACAGGAAGAGCATATCCATAGAAGTTGGTAGGAGTTTCCAGGAAATTTATAGAACACAATTTCACTGTGTAGATCTGCTGAACTCAAAAGAAAATGGCCATACTAATGAGACGGTTTATTGCTAAAATAATTATATTTTCTATGTAAACAACCCCAGCTTACTCGCTGCGTCTTTTTCAGGACCTACAACTTAAAATTGGCAAGATACCAAGCAGCATATCCAAATGATAGCATGCAGTTCTGCCATCAGTGGGATATTCTATGATTTGGAATAGCAGAATAGCTACAACTTCCAATGTTCCAATGTTTGTAATCTCTTGCACAAAATGTATTAGAAATTTTGTAGAAATTAACCAAGTGAGGAGCCCTCACAGTCTTACCAGGTCTCATTTATCCATTATCCTCATCTTTCATCCATTATTCCCATTGTTTTGTTTCCTTTCAGTTTTAGCAGCAGTATGCAGCCCTCCTGCATTACACAGATTCCAAATGCCATAGTAATAAACAAGAGCCATATGGGATAATTATGTTTTTGTTACAGTGCAGAGTAGTTCAAGTATTTTCCTTTGTTATGGTTCACATTTATAAAAAGAGGATTTATTTATACTAATTCCCTCTCTTTCTAAATACTCCATAAAAATTACACACTGGATTTTAAACTTTGGGTTGGGGCACACACATGAAACTTAGGCTTTGGCCATTAAACAAAACGTGCATTTTATACCATCTGTTAAAAAAATTTGGTTTTTATAGCTATTTTATAAGAATTTTACTGAAAATAATGTTTCATAATTGTCCCAATGTGTCCAACAATTTAGAAATCAATAAAGCACATTATCTGATCTGGTGTAGGCCAGAATTATAAATGAGCGAATAGAATTGTAAAATGTCTAAACTAGGGCTGTTCAAGTAAAGGCTCGTGAGAACCGCACAGCACCCCAAGAAAAATGTGTAGCCCCAGCTGAAGTGAGGTTTACAGACATACTCCCCAGAGCCTCTTTGACTAGTAGAATAATTTTGTAACTACAAATAAGCCTTTAATTTGCATCAACTGTTTGATCAGTAGCCAGTAGTCACCAGATTCCATGCAATTGATATTCATTTCACCAACCAGCAAACAAGTATGCAGGATAAACGGCATAATAATTTTCCAGTACATCAGTATGAAAATATCTAACTTTTGTCTCTTTAAAGGGGTTGTTCACCTTCCAAACACTTTTTCTGTTCAGTGGTTTTCAGATTGTTCTCCATAAAGACTTTTTTCAATTACTTTCCATTATTTATCTTTTACTGTTTTTCCAAAATCTCAGTTTAAAGTTGAATGTTGGTGTCTGAGTCTGGCAGCTCAGTAATTCAGGTGCAGACTCTAAACTGATACAATTTTGCAACATTTAATTGATACATTTCACAGCAACATCTCTGGAGTATTAGCAACTATTGTATCAATTCTAACAGCTGCCTGTAATGAAACCCAGAGATTCTGCTCAGCAGGGACAAAGATAGGAAATGTATGCATTAAATGTATCAGTTTAGAACAGTTGGGGGGGGGGGGGTCGGCGACCCCCCTTCCCAGAGCTGTTTTAGAAGGTGAAAAATGACACTTTACACTTCAATATTAGAAGCACGGTTACAAATAGAAAAATAGACAGTAATTGGAAAAAGTAATTATTTCTGTTAATCTATCTGAAAACAACTAGTTGTTTGAAGGAGGACAACCCCTTTAATACTGCGGTTCTTTTCCAGAGCATCACAGAGAAGTATCTGTATCTGCTTTGAGGAAGGGCAGACTGACGAAGACTGATCAGAGAAAGAGTCCATGAGATTTGTCCTTATGTTTGCACAGCTATTACTCCTCAGGTCTTCATGGGTGAATGATCTCCATTGACCTATTCATACATTGATAATAAAGACTTGTCTTCTGTCATCTCTATTATCATTCATATTCCTAAGACAATACAGAGCTGGAGAATGGTGGGAAGAGGACTGCAAATCACAACGACAAAAAATACCGTAAGTGAAAAATAATGGTTTGTGCAATGAGATGAGGAGTCATGTTGATCATTTTTTGCAGAGAGGTTTGTTTTTGTATATAATTGTTAGTTGAAGTTCCTAAGCCCGATTCTCGGACATTCTGACTTTGCCAACCTGAGGGTCCCATCTCAGCCGGTTAGTTACAGTTTCTAATACTAATGGACTCCTGCTGCACAAATATGGCAGCCCCCTCATACAGGTAATGTAAAAGCATCATGCAAATACTTTATGGCAAAGTTAGAAGTAGTTTTCAATGCCAATAGGTGCAAAAAATTTTTTAGATCAAGTACAATATTCTGTTTTATTATTACAAAGAAATAGGAAATCATTTTTAATAATGTGTAATATTTTATTATAATTGAGTCTATGGGAGATGGCCTTTCTGTAATTCAGAGCTTTCTGGATAACATGTTTCCCTATAATTGATCCCATACCTGTATTATTCAGAAGAACCAGACAAGCACAGATGCCGATAGTACAGAATATGGATATTATACAACGTAGTTAATATTACTGACCGTGCTTACTGTATAAGAGTAGAAATAATCATTTGTGCTGGGCCTGACATTCCTCACAGAATTATTCACTTGGTCCCAGGGACCTTACATGACCAAGATACATAGGATCAAGCAACAGTTCCAGTGTACCGAGTACTGTCCAGAGTACTGAAATATAAAGGTGTTTGTGGGAGACACAAAGCATCAAATGCTAAATCTTTATTTTTGCTCTTTAATACAGGCCCAGTAGAAAAAAACATGGAGTATTGTGCATCTGTGTATTACCATACTCTATACATAGCAGAGGGAAACATTGGTTTGTGGTTTAATGTGGATTGGGGATCAGAATATTATCTGATTAGAGAAGCATTTACCTCTCCAATTTGTTTTGTAGGGACTTTCTCCGTGCAGCTACAGTTCCCAATATCCCACTTTTGCCATGGAATGCTGGTAGTTGCAGTGCAAACTACTGTAAAATGGCCTTGCAAATGGAAGAACACCCCTTTTAGGATCTAAATAACATGGGGTGGGCAAAAAAAGTCAATGTTTTCTTTTATAGGCAGAGTGATGATGAGTGTGTTACTTATTGTCAGAAACAGGATACATGTACTGGTGTAAGGAAATATATTGCAAAAGCTTATGAGTTGCTGATTACTGACGTTCTACATCTATTTTCAGTAATACTAAAATAAACTGATCATTTTTGTCCAGAGTCCTAAAACTAGGGGCAGCTAGAGTCTGCTTGGGGCCCAGGTGTATAAATGCCCAATAAAAAAAATTACAAGCTTTGCAATGCTACATCCACATTGAGTACTTTCATATGAAATGAAAGGGTATTTCACCCCAAAATTACTTGAATAGGAGTGGGAAATTCTTCCACCAGAGCATATTATTTACCAGAATTCAGCAGGCAGTCTAAACTGGAAAGTTAATGCTCAGTGTAGGACTGGGACACCAGGGGCCCACCCGAAAACCTTAGACCAGGGGCCCACCATTAAACCTTAGACCAGGGGCCACTCTCAGTACTAATATTCTTTATCTCCTCAATCAAACTCTATTCTCCTAGTTTGTTTTCTTTACATACTATAATCAATGATTCCATCTATTTAGCCTCTTTGTTCTCATAGAAATAGGTAATGGCATGAAATAGCCAAAACTTTAGCAGCATCAGGGCCCACTGACACCTTGGCCCACAGGGAGTTTTCCTGGTATTCTGGTGGGCCAGTCCGACACGGTTAATACTGCATTTTAATCTGGTGAAGTCACTCCAAGTGAATCACATTTTAGCAATGGACTGATCTAAATTATCAATATTCCTCATGCCTTTTTTCTACTACATGACAGACAACTATAGAAATATTATGGTGCATTTAAAACAAATTATTTGATCCAGCATGTCATATCAGATGCTACAGCTTTTAAGAAAAAGAACATATTCATAAAAAAGTTGGAAAACTGTGTTAATATACACCAATGCTACAGCATTGCACGTGAATGAGCTTATGTGTCACTTTATGGATCAAGTGGGTTGGTGCACATATTCAGGGCAGGTTTAAATAAATGTATGTTTTTCCGGGTAATAAAAAAAGGAGTATATATTATAAATGAAGTAAAAGGTTGTTGAATTAGGAATGGGAAGATTCACTGGTGAATTTCTTTATTTTTTTCATTAATCCCCTTGGATGGAATAAAATAAGAAAATGGGACTATACTGTACTACTAGGCCGTTCTTTAAAAATAAATACAAATTATATAAATAAATATATATATATATATATATATATATATAATGTTCAAAAGGTACCTGCACTCTTACTGTATTTCAGCCTGGGTGCTTGGTCAAATCTTGCATGTATTTTGTAAATGGACCAGCACTCCAGTTTTTCATTCAAAGTGATTTATTTCTGTGAGTGACACAGAAATAAATCACTTTGAATGAAAAACTGGAGTGCTGGTCCATTTACAATATATATATATATATATATATATATATATATATATATATCTTTCTCAAAGTGTGACGAGGCCGAAATGTTGGGCTGTAATATATATGTAAAATAAAAATGTGGAACTTTGCAGTGTATTGAAATTGTTTCATCAAAATTTCACAAAGAGTTTATAGTTTGTATTGACAAACTATCCTTGTATATTAGGAATGCTGTGCAATGATTTTATGCAAACATGTAGCTGAAAGAAAAACTTTTGCTGACTTAATTCCCACTACTTCAATGGATTACTCCTTGTCCAGAATAATAACATACTGAAATGCATTAGTTTGACCTAAATACACTCATCCATGAGCACACCATATATACATTTATTTATTTAGCGTTTTAGACCATTGTCTGAAGCAGAGTATTTAACACATTGTAATGCTGTAGTAAACCATGAAATAGAATAAGAAAAATACAGCAGAGAGTTGGGAAATAATACACCTTGCAACACTGCTAGTGAGACTTGTAGTAAATCAAGCAACCACCTTACTCATACTCCTGTGATCCCCTCACAACCCTTTCAATGCTGCCTCCCCAATAAACATAAAACACATACAGATGTACACTCCACAGCACAAATGATTGGGGGCTGATGAGTCTAGAATCACACAGTTCAACCCCCAACATGTAATAAAAGGCATCCATAGCAACCAATCATATAGGGTAAATAGATGACCAGTAAATGCTTCCTGCTGATGTAGCCAAACCAGACCAAATTTAGTACCTTTAATTACATATGGGAGTAAATATCTTAGAAACACTCACCACAGAAGTGGATTACCCAAAGTTATCGGTTAACTGGCCGTTCAAGGTTTAAAATGAACATAACAGAAGAAATCACTTATTTTTTGTTTTTAATATCCATGTGTGTCCATCTTTTTTCTCCAAACACTCTGCTAAAATAAACATTCGATAGAACCGCATAGTATACATTTGTAACAGATATGGTAATATTCAAGTCTTGATATTTATTTTCAGTTGGAGCAGTTGAACATCATAAATAAGCGAATGCCATGCTCAACAGAGAATAAAACCTTTTATACTGTTATCATAGCAACAGCTTTTGTTTAAATCTGCAACTACAGTATATCATTATCTTATTGTCCAAATGCCTGCATTGATTTATATCCTCTGCAAATATAAATCTCAGTCACAGAAATATGATTAACAGCGATCGGTTTTATATCTTTCCCAAAGGAAAATATTTTTACTACCCCCCCCCCCCCCCCCCCCCCCCGGGTATCAAAACAGAACCTGATGAGAGTCAAAGTTTATAGTCACCCACATTATTTTATGAAATCTGAATTGTAACAGATGAGATGGGACAAGAGCAGTGCGTGAGTGGGTCCCTAAGCTCAGTAAGTGACAGCAGCACAGAGCATGTGCAGTGAATCATCAAAAAAGAAGATGGGGAGCTACTGGGGCATCTTTGGAGACACACATCTTTACTGCTAGACGGCTGTCTTTGGTGGTACAGTAACCCAAAACATACTATACATTTCTAGCCTACCTCTTTAAGCTTTATTTCTCCTTTTCTTGTGATTTAAAGCAACACAAAATGCAAGCTATAAATGAGTATTTCCCACCAATAACCAGCAAATAGATATACAGCCCTACGAAATATGTTGGCGCTATGAAAATACATGTTAATGATAATTAAAAGAACTATTCACTTTTACGATAACGTTTAGTATGATATAGAATGACCTATTCTTGGCAATTTTTCACTTGGTCCTATTTTGTTATTGCGTTTGAATTATTTGCCTTCTTCCGCCTCTTTCATGCTGTCAGATGGGGGTTACTGACCCCAGCAGCCAAAAATGATCACTATGTGAAGCTACAATTTAGCTGTATTGCTATTTTCTATTACAGGTTTGGGACCACTTATCTAGAATGCTCAGTGCATGGGGTTTTACGGATAACGAATCTTTTTGCAATTTGGATCTTCGAGCCTTAAAGGAACAGTAACATCAAAAAATAAATGTTTTAAAGTAATAAAAATATAATGCAGTGCACTGATAAAACTACTATATATAT
>CM044434.1:93924527-93958233 GCA_024363595.1 Xenopus borealis | reverse complement strand
CATGCAAAAGAATAAGAAATCAGGAAGGGGGCAAATAGTTTTTCACACCACTGTATTGTAAAATATGTTTACTTGTAAATTTTGCTGTATATTTCTGTTACTGGCCTCTATCTACAATTGTTTGTGAATTCTGTATCTTTTTACCCTCTCACCTGTTGGGATTAAATTTCATAGCTTTCGATACTCAACATTGACAGCAGACCAGAGATGGTCATTGGTTAGAAATTCATCCTTGAACTTGGCCCCTGAGGCTCCTCAGTAACAGCCACATCTTGGCTTCATGAACTCATCACGGAACACTGACTTCTGTCTTCTGGAAACAATTATCCAATCTTATCTTTTAGTCTAGAAGGGGCTACAGGAAATGTAGCTTAGGATCAGCTTAAAGAGCTTAGAAGACAAAAAAGTGGATGATTTTCTTTTTTTTTTTTAAAAAAAGCACAAACTGTTATTTTAATGATGTTTGAGATACCAATGAATATTACACAAATATTAAAAGTTGCTTACCTTGGATTTGTGCCATAGTTGATAAAGAGTTCATTTATTAGGTCTAGGTGAAAGAGTGAGGCACATTAAGGGGTGCAAAACTGGGCACCAGATTTATGGTAACATTCACTTTAAACTTGCACCTAATGATCTGCAGTGCAAGTTAACTCTTCCCAGACTGCACACTTATAAATGCATCCAGCGCAAGGCTCAGTGCAGCACTCTGGAGTGCAAGGGGGGCATTGCACAGCTTTGTGCTTTACCATGGCCATCTTGTAAATTAGTCCTAGAATGTTCAAGTGTGGCCAACTCCCAAAAGAAAATCCTAAATCGCATATTTATTATATATGCACCAAATCTAGTATTTTTTTTTGGGATTCAGTGAAATCTTAGCACTTTTTTTTTTGCAGGATTCAGATTTGACCAAATCCTAATTGCTTGGCCAAACTGAATTCAAACCCTGAAAGCTGCAGGACATCACTGGTGACCTGAAAGTTACAAAGTTTTGCTCACAACTGTTGCCATGTTCAGATTTAATCTGTCATTGGATGAATCCAAAAATGATGCATTTAGTGCATCCCTAATATTGTTTGTTTTTGGTTACATAAGATTGAATGATTTTTGATTAATACCTGTTCTCCTACTAGCACACAGGCAAAAAAAGAAGCACATTTAAGTACACATGCATGCACACTGCTACTAAAATTGGCTGGCAATGTGGGAATGTATTTGAAACCACAGTGAGTGTGTGTGTGTGTGGGTGGGGGGGATGCAGTGTATACATTTTAATCATGACCTCCAACCTTTGACCATAACTGCTTTTGACACCACCCATTTTTAAAGAAATGTGTTTTTTTCTTTAGAAGCTATATGTGTGTCCTTCAGAGCAATTCATTGTGTAAAATAACACCTGTTTATTACTCTTATCACTGCTTCACCAAACTTTACATTTGATCATCCTCACCCTGACCCTTGTCATTTATGAGCAAAAGAAAGATTTGTCTAATGCAAGTGTGTGTACTAGCCTGATGAAGGCAGCATCAAAGCATGGCAAAGTAACAAGTTTGTACATAATAGGTACATCACCCTATATAACAGGATCTTATTTATACTTATCCAGGAATGTGGTCACTGCATGCACACATACATAGCATTAGCACCTAATTCATGGCATGGGTGTGTGATATTTTACTTAAACCATGGGAAATGATCTAAGTACATATCACATAACAAAATTCAATTAAAACAAATGATGGAATTTTTTGAAAAAGAAAAACAAGTGAACCAATATCCATGTTGCCTTTAACTCTTTCAGGTATAGGGAAGAGCCTCTACATTCAAAACCCACACAGAAAATTCCTCCAGAAAAGTTACTTCTAAACGAAAGTGAAAAGAAAAGTTACCCAAATTCATATGTCAGTTGTTCATCCACCATATATACCAGAAACAAATCCATTAACTTTTCTTAATTTTGGGACCAGCTTACATCAAATGCATTGCTTATTCCAAGTTACCAATGCTTTATCAGATGCATCTGTATTATGAAAGCAAGGCAAAAACGGACTAAGGACAAGCCAAGATTTACAATCATATTATAAAGCCCAACCAACATCTTAATATTACCACTACACAATAAAAAGAGAACTGAAAGAAGCAACACTGACAAAAAGTATCCCTTAGAACATGCTGAAAATAATTTAATGATAAATCTAGTGCAAAAAATACTGCAAACCATTGGCGAGATCTGAATAAGATGTTTTTAATGTCATAAGCAAGTTATACTATGACAGCTTACAAAGTCACTATTGTGCATTGAAATATGGAAAAGGGATGTCAACCTTTAGAAGAGAAGGGCTTGGTATGAATTTGGTACTCTAACAGTTTTTAAAAGCCTCATATAATGTATGCCTATATGGTACCAAGTGGGGCCAGTTAATACTTTCTTTCTGTTGCCAAATGGCAATTTCTTTAAGACATTTGGGTTTGCAACAAGACTTGCATTACATAGGTAAATTAGTGCTACAAATGTGGCAGTTCACGACAGGCTCACAAACAATTTGGAGATCATTAATTCTGGCCTACTGTTCTCAGGCTTTATTTGCTTTTTCCCCCCTGAAACTTTTTTTTTTATGATGGTGTCAATGTTAAGCTATATAAAGCCACATAACAAATGACAATAATATAGATATAAGGCTAAAGGTGGCCATACATGGAGAGATCCACTCATTTGGCAATGTTGCCAAACAAGCAGATCTCTCCCCGATATGCCCACCTTGAGGTGGGCGATATCGGGCTGATCCGATCGTGAGCCCTAGGGTCCTACAATCAAATCATAAAGGGGAATGGCAGTCGAATCACGGGACCACATCAGTGAACAGATGCGACTGTGATCAGACGGGATTTTTATCAAGGAAGCGCGTCGGAGGGCTCCATACAAGGGCCAATAAGCTGCCGGCTATCTGTCGGCAGCTTTTATTAGCCTGTCTATGGCCACCTTAAGATAGTTATTTGTTTATATAAAAAAATAATTTTCAGAAATATAAATATAACAGGTTTGCTGCTGGACTTCTCAGAATACAGACATTAAAAAACCAAACAAAGCTGCAATACATTAAGTCTGTGGACACATATGCTTGTGCTGACACTACTGGAGAATGCTTAATTTTATCATAGTTATGCCTTCTATGATCTACACTGTCAATTGACAGCAGGCATAAATAAATCATTTGAAGTAAAGCAGTAGACAGCACGGTTTCCCAAGAGTGTCACACAGATGTTTCAGTTCAAATACCCTGGTACAATAGGTTGTTTAACACTAACAGAGCTATTTAATTAAAATGTGTGCATATGAAAGAATGGAAACTAACATAAATGGGGTAAAGCTGTGCAACACTGTGTAAATATATTTCTCATCAAAAGTCTAAAGTAAAACTTTGAGGCATTAAAATCAGATGTAAATCACATCAAAAAAATTAAAGTAGATCATAACAGGGTTCACAAAAGCATTAGGAATGTTAACGGGGCACAAAATGCTGCGATTATAGGCTACACATACAGGTATAGCTTTCACCTACCCACCCATATTGCAAGAAGCACTTTGTGTCTGTGGCACTTCAATTACCATTATGAGGTCCAGAATGTGCATTAAAGAATGCAAGGGGAACCTGTATGCTTTGAGGGGGCAGTAAAAACAGGGCTTGGAATTCACCATGCACCCAAAGTGGTCGTTTCCCAATTGGTGTGCCTAGGGATGCCCAAATTCTGCTCCAGACCTATCATGTGCACTACTCACTGTTTTGTACATCTTAATCTTGTGTCAAGTCTTTCTGTACTTTTAGCCCATAAAAATATGTTAACAAGTAATTTTATTAGACATATAGCCAAATCAGATTCTGTCAAATCTTTCAAAGCATTAGATCTTCAGGTGAAAGCAAACCAAACAGATTTTGACTTTAATTAAATTAAATTTCTAAATTTAAATTATTTGGCTAAAAAGAATGTGCCAGGTCTTTGTGTAGCAACTCAGAGAGAAAGCAGTGATAATTCAGGGCTCCTAAACTTTGCCCATAGAGCTACAGTATATCGTTCTGATTTTGTTCATACTTTTGGAATATGGAGGCTCAGAAGTTTCTCAGCCAGTAAAAAAAAAAAAATATTCTGCTTTGCAGACCTACAGCCTCCAATAGACAAAGATGACTTTTCTTGTGTCTGCCAAATATTTCTGGGAAATAACTAAAGCTGATAACCACTATCAAGCAGTTATCACTGCATCTGAACTTGGGTTCAATGCTCCATAGATGATTGCTTGTATAAACCCATGACCCACTATGGGACGCTACTACAAAATATCAGATAAGAACATTTCAATGTAGGGTTTATTTTTGACTAAAAATAGAAAATTGATTATACGTCTTTTTGTAAAGTAGAGTATTTCTCATAAATCTAGAAATATTGTTTAACTGGTGGCACATTAGTCATAGGGGATTATCTTCTTGGTTTTCCAAATGACTGCATCGAGCGTCTGTGTAGCTATAAATCCAAAGAAATGAGCATGCTTAATTTTTAATTAACAGAAGCTGTGTATTAGACGGACAGCCTGGGAGCAGCTGAAATAGATGTGGGTAACTCTCAGGAGGCCTAATGCATGTGCTTGGAGACTATATATTATTTACAGGTTTGGTAACGTGCAGCACCTCTAGCAATGCTATATTATGTGCAATTACTCACTGCCCCACTGTGCTTTCTGGTGAGACAGTACATATCTATTTGGTTCATTATCAGAATGATGGACATGATGATAAGCTACATTATCAGCCAGTGGATTCTGCTTTGTGATTATTTATATTAGAAATATTAATGTATACAAATAAATGAAACTGGATGGCCTAGAGGCATCCTAAATAAAACTATTTAGACACGTATGAAAACAATCTGTCCTTTTCCCTTACAATATGCTGCATGTAACCAAAATGCTTTGCAAACAAATGTACAACAGAAGCTTGGCAAGACTAACTTTTATTCTATAGAAATTGTATTGTTACACTAACATTGCTTTGTATTTTCCAGTTCATTATACGTGGGAGAATAAACATTAGGAATTCAAATATAGGATAAAATATTACTATTTATTTCTAAAACATTTTCCAGGTCCAGCACTGCAAAAAAATATTTTACTTGCAGGGGTCTCCTGTATAAATATAACCACATACCATTCATTAAAACCATAGCATTTCCAGCCTCCTAAAAAGAGGGACTTTAGGAAGTATTGAACCTTTATCATGAGGCTTTCCAAATGCAATGGACTATTTCCCCAGGGTGTCTTCTCACATAGGGTGATTCTGAGTATTTTAGACAAAATGGCAATTCACTGGCATTCTTTCAAGTGAATCTTAAAAGCACTGGTGACTTTCAGGAGAATTCAGGGGTGACATGATCCGACTGCCCATTAGTTTTATCATTTATTAATACTTACTGTATATTAGACCTGTACTTAAAGGGGTTGTCCACCTTCAAACAACTAGTTGTTTTCAGATAGATCACCAGAAACAACAACTTTTTCCAATTACTGTCTATTTTCTATTTGTAACCGTTTTTCTAATATTGAAGTGTAAAGTGTAATTTTTCACCTTCTAAAGCAGCTCTGTTCTAAACTGATACATTTAATGGATACATTTCTTATCTTTGTCCCTGCTGAGCAGAATCTCTGGGTTTCATTACAGGCAGCTGTTAGAATTGATACAATAGTTGCGAATACTCCAAAATTGTATCCGTTTAGAGTCTGCACCTGAATTACTGAATTACTGAGCTGCCAGACTCAAACACCAGAGACACCAACATTCAATACTTGCAGTAAATACACTATTACAGATTTGCAAGTGAGCCTGCACACAATGCCAGCGCTAGGAAATAAGTTGGTGCTATAGAAATACATGTTAATAATACATTTTATGGAAAATATTTTAATATTCATCACATAAACAATTACTGCTTTCCACAAAAATAAAAATGGAAGAACACACAGCAATTAACTCAGTTCAGTAACCAAGTACTCTCATCTGGAATCACATCCAAATGCCCAGGGGATACTAAATGATTACAGTGTCCTTTTTATTGATTTTTTTGCTAATTAATTTATCTCCTAAACCATGAGTTAAAAGCAATACTCACTTCCCCCCACCCATAAAGGTTATACAATATGCATGCCCAGCCCCCAGGGTGTACAGCATGTCTAAGTAAATAAGTATGAATTTAGTGGGGGGGGTGAAGCACACATGCATATGATGATAGTCACTTAAATCCCATTAATCTGAAAGGGACAAGGATCGGGTTTCCTGAGGAACATGAAATGTCACTCAGAGTTCCTAAATAATGCTTAGTTTTAGTCTCCAGTCATTCCCATTCTGCACCTCCAAAAAGTCTCTCACACTATAGACTCCAGGCCTTAGAGCACACTTGTATAGGAAAGCACAAACTCTCAACGTGAATTCACTTTTCCAGCTGTATTGACTGATCCTACCAATTCCTAACCAAAACTTCCCTAAACTACACAATCAACCATCCTGCACAGGCAGGAGGATGTAACCCTAGCTGGAATAGCTATAAGATGCAGTACAAAGCACTACTCAGCAAAGCTTTATTTTACACCACATACAAAAAAGGGGTAGGAAAGTCATCCTGTATTTACTTGCCTATATCCTATAATGTCCTGATTTTGACAAGATGCTTGCAAAATGGACCTCAAAAATAGCTAACCTACACCGTACTGGGCTCCAGTAGTTCTAAGCATACCAAAGCACTTGGGGTAGAGTCCTGCGCGGGTCCATTTTTTGGGACCCGTACCCGACCCGTACCCGCAATCCGCAACCCGGACCCGCATTCTTACCCGCTTGGACCCGCAACCCGACCCGTACCCGCAACCCAAGATCCGCAACCCGGACCCACTGACCATCAATAATCAGGAAGTGCTGATTGTAAACCGGAAGTGACATCATCGGAAGTAGCCGTGATAAGAAAAAAAGGAGTAAAACAGGAAGTGCTGTCAATGTAAACCGGATGTGACATCATCAGAAGTAGAAATGCTGAGAAAAAGGAGTAAAAATCGATATAGCGAGGATCCGCGACCCGACCCTCAACCCGCCAACCTGCAGAACCACCGGCCCGCTTCTATACCCGCACCCAGAAATTCTACGAGCAACCCGCAGGGTACCGCGGGATTTTGCGGGTAACCCGCGGGTACCCGACCCGCTGCAGGACTCTAACTTGGGGCCCATCAACATGGCCCTTGAACTGAACCACCAAAACCATATGGAATATGGGGCAACTAAAACTATTTATACTTCTCCCAAACAAGGTATGCAACATTATTAGGATATCTTCCCTGATGGTGTGATTAACACGCACAATTGAGACATTTTTATAAAAAGATAAATCACAAGGGAATTAGATCACATGCGTTCCTACAACTCAGTAGCATTGATTTCCTAACATGCAAGTGCAAGTCATCCACAGCTAATAAACACAGAACTGTTTGCCTTGCTTCAGTTACTCTCTGCCTGAGGTGGAATGAGATTTGGCTTCTGTAAAATCTATTAATCTATGCAATATTCTACTGGCTGCAGAGAAAACCTAAGTTAAGGCAGGAGCCCTCTGTGACAAATTGCAACTGACATGTTTATTTAGAATGTTTTATAGAGGAGAACCCATTTAGTCCTGGCAGTTGAATATCTCAACAACCTGATGCCGGAAGAGAGAAATTCATAAGCAACAGTAGCAGTGCTTAGAGCTGTAGGAAAAGGGAAGCACATAAATGTCAACATAATGTATATCTGTATAGAAGAAATAAAAATAAGGATACCAACAATATAGCAGACAAAGCTAACAAATCACACACTCAAAGTTGATTTAATCAAAATCCAATTCATGCCACATTTATAAAATATTTGAGCAAAACCTTGAAGAAATGATGGGAACATATAAAATCCTTGCAATTGTACCCATATTAGAATCAAACAGCACCCTAGCACTGCAAGATAGTAGTGTGCAATGATAGGGGGCCCTGGGCAGCTACCTCTAAAATTGTTTTCTGCCTACCCCTAGCTGGGTTCGCATCCCTTAAACCCTTCCTACCTTTGTGACCCACCCCTCCGTAATTCCCTTCCCTGCTGTCACCCTCACTCCCCTCCGTCGGTCAGTCGGACAGGTCCAGGGGGGTTGAGGGGCGGGGGTAATATTGGCTGGCCGGGTTGTCTAGGGTGCTCGGCCCTGGGAAAGGGTGTATGTTTTTATATTCCAGCTATATACAACTTTGCATTAGGACAGTGCTTACCAAACTGCCCTAGATATTCTTAAAATTATTGCAAATAGCCGACTGGCCAAGACCAAATGTAAACCACTAAATTGGGCCTTGAACCAAAAGAGTTCAAAAACATTTGCCTTACGTGTTTTTTGTTGTGCTTTATACTTTTCTCAAAAAAATCTACTCTGCAAACACACACTAAAGAGATGGTTGGATTTTTCAGAATTATGTGATATCACAAAAACACACACATACCAAGTTGTAACCAAGTAGCTGCGGAGGTGTACAGAGCCCAGTGAGATGACCATTTCAGTAATTATGTGCATAGCATCCTCTGGTTTGGTACTTTTGTATGTGGAGCTGGAATAAAAATGTATTCATTTTCTTTGCTCAGCTTATTAATATTCCCACATGTTTGTACATGTCATTGGTAATTAGAAATATCTTTGGTTATTATAAATTGCCTGTGGCACAATGTGCTTTCGTTGCTTTTAAATGTACACATCTGCGATAATTGTACTACAGCTCCCAGTCCCAGATCATAGAAATGCTTTAATCTTTCCTTCCAGTAGTAGTGATGTCATGTGGGAGGAAAGCAAAGGCAGTTTACAAATGCAATAACATTAAAACTCAGATGGAATAGTGAAATTCACATATACCTAATAGAGAAAACAGAACTTCTTCCAAGTCCAAAGGAAATGAATATGCTGTGAACACAATTAAATCTCACTGGATTATCCAAATCATTGCAAAAATCAGGAAAATGCAGTCATATTATCAATGTTATGACAACACATTTGACAGTAAATCATTTAAATGCAGTTTACTAAACTCCAGGCTATGTCCAAACCCTAGAATACATTACTTAAGATTACTGCTACAATCCTCAATTTTAACATTCTAAAATGGTATATCTTATCTATATTGAGCCCAATTAATAAATTCTTTTAGTAAATAAAAACCTTTTTGTGTAAACAGCTGCATTATAGATCAGACATTAATTGAACAGAGATGGAAAATTTAAGTGGCCATTTCCACATAAAATAATCCTACTCTGGAACAGTGAATAGTGCGCCCTCTTTCTGTCAAGCTGAGTTAATGAATGTGATGTTATGCAATTTTAAAATAGTCTGCCAACATCTAAAGACTTAAAGAGAATGCAAAGCCAGAAATCAGAAAAACAATATAGTGATTCATCCGCTTGTGGCTTATAAAGCAGATGTGATTCCCAACAGCAGAATTTTTCCTCCTATTTAAATATGCATATTTTGTTCCAAATTCAGATCTGTATACAATATTTTACACTGCCACATGCAACTCTAACACAATGTAACATTTATCTGAGGCAGAGGAAGTTGACATCAAGTTTCCAAATGTCCAAAATATCCCATTAAATGGTACAGTCAGTCTACTTATTAAAAAAAATAAAAAGATCACTATACTGCTGCCTTTTGTTCCCTATGAGGATCTCCTTATTTCCATGATCCCATTGCTCTAGGCCCTCAATGATGTGCTTTCAAATGAGAGTTCTTTTTAAAGTGGCACCAACAATATTAATAGTCCCAATCAGCTACCCTTCTCAATTTCTGAGGGCCCATCTTGGGGTATGTGCAGCTATGGCAGGGTAGTGACACAAATATCCCTAACCTATCAACACCTTTCACACAAATACAGCCTAGTAGTAAGAGGGAGGAGGATTGAGCCAAAGTGTCTGTAATGGAAAGCAACAGTAGGTGGAGTAGACTGTTTAGCACAATATTTCTCCCATGAAAGCAGGCCCGAGTCAAGCTGGCTAGGCCCCCCAAGGCAACCTGGCCAGCCACTTCGCAACCTTCTCTGTCATGTAATCAAGGGACAATATGTGCGGGGGGCAGATATGGAGGAGCAAGCATAGAAGCTGATTGGGGAACAAGGGGCCAGACCAGGAGTAAGAAGAGGCACACGCTTGGTACCCTTGCTTCATTGCGCCCTAGGCACAAGCCTCTTCTGCTGGACCCTAGTTCCGGCCCTGCTAAAAAGACAAATCAAACAAAGATTCTGCCCACATAATAAATGGTTTCATAAAGTTCCAGATATTTTCACCTTGGAAATTTTAAAGTTTTTTTTTTTAAGAATTGAAGCCAAGGCTTTTACTTATGATAAAATGGCTTATCAGTTTAAAGAGCAGAATTAGCTTTTCAGGTGTCATTTTCTACAAAAAGGCTATATAGATTTATATATGAATCAGTATATCGGAGAGCATTGCATCGTGTCACTGAGCGACAACTACCAATATGAAGCATGTCCTTTCAACATCTGAGTTAGCCAACAAAATAGAAACATGAAAATATCTGCAGCACAGCTGTTTTCTCTTCTATCGCTTGTGTATGAAATGCTGATCCTAGAAGTAGAGCAGATTAAGAGCTATTATTAGCAAGTCTCAGGTGTGGTTTGTAGGATAATGTATTCAGAAGTTCAGCAGCAATGAAGACTGTCTGGAAAAGCTCTCTCCTCGTATTCAAAGAAATAAACCTTAAGCTAAATGTAGATCTGCCATATCTGTTTTGTCATCTATGTAACCACAAGAAAGACAGCTCTGACATGATATGCAGTCTGGTCATTTTACAATATCAATCTGTACATGATGGTATGATTTGGTAAAGACCCCTTTTGTCTCGTTTTGAGTTGTAAATCAAATGATGATTTTAACCGAAAAACAAGAAATTGACAAGCTATCTGCAAGTATTGCATGCCATGAAACTCATTTAGATGTCACCAGGCTCAAGAAGATAGCACTACTACAGTAGTGCAAAAATAGCTTTCTAACCAAAGTACTACTAAAAAGTTCACATCCTCCAAGTTCCCAGTTTTCCTTCTTCTGTCCAAAAACATATTGGTAAGTTAATAGATTTCTGATGAAACTGAACATTTTCTTGTCTTTTTTTTTGCACACCCATGTAAAGAATAATGCATCTAGCGCTTTGTATTTAGACCTGTGCAATGCTGCATCACATTTACAATGGCAAAATCATCAGATTATTATTATAGTTAAGTTTGTTTATTGTACTTTAATATTGCTTTGAATACAGATCCACTCTGTAGAACAAGAATAAGAGAATTAGAGCATTAGAGAATAAATGAAAATGGGTTGCAAAGTAATCAGCCAAGTCCTCGAATTGGGGCTTTTTGTAGGCCTTATCCTTGATTCTCAACACAGATCTTTAGTCACTAAATGTTTCTAAGCATAAATAAGAATCATCACTGGCTTAACCTCCTCTACTGCCAACCTAAGGACTGACCATGCTTTGACCATTGTGGTAGCTACGATTATAAAATGATATGACAGAGCTGCTGCTTCATGATTAAAAGACACATAACCATTTGTTTATACTTCCCAGTGCAAACACAAAAGGTATTTTTCATAAATACTCTCCTATATTAAACATTATCATCTAATAAAATGAGTCAGAACAGTGTCCTATTAACTGTACAGATATTGATCCACTACCATAATAGGTCACTTGAAATATTTGTTTAGAAGTGGTTTGAATTACAGTGCCTACCACAAGTTTGTATATCAATAATTTAATCATAACCGCTTGCAAGACTGAATATTACAGAATTCGAGAGAAATACAAATCTTGGCTGAAATATGTGAAATGCTGTGGACAGTAATATCTTATTTGCATTCCTTTTTTTCAGGATAAATCTGTTTATTGGCTGCCCATCCCCACTTACCTGATGGAGCTAGAATTGAAATGTTAAGAAGGGCAGACCTAGATTTTGCATTGACTGATTGCACCCAGATTGAATGTAGCTGCACAAGTCAAAAAAAATATTTACTATTTTATACTAATCTAAGTGGCAGAATGCAAGTTCAGATTTTAATAAATATAAACTCACACACAGTCTTATTCATTCCTATGGGATTTTAGAGAGTTGGCAATGAGTGAAAATGGGAACTCACATTTGATAAATACACTTCCAAAACGCCCATAGGAATGAATAGAAAGTTAGTTTTTATTTATTAAAATCTCAACTCACATTTTGATAAATCTGCCCTTAACTGTATAAAACATAAATATCTGAAAAAAATTATTTATTCTGATTTTCCATCTCAATGATATAAGTCTTTTTTTTTTCTAATTGAAACAAGTCTGTTGGATACAGATGCATGAAAACAGGAAACCATATGACTTTATCAAACCAGAAATTATATAACAGCATGGAAGATCAGATTCTGCAGTATCCTACAAAATCCTTGTGTGGGATAGATAAATCTATCTAGCCAAAGGCTCTTGTGCATTTTTATCTTAACTTTAAAACAAAAACACAGAAAACAACTAAAGTGTTGACAATTTATATACAGTAAATATCTCAAGCTAAAAGTTCAACCTTTACTTAATGCGTGTGTTATACTAAAGTAACAGAACATACTGCCCTCTAGAAGGTGGTAAACTACAATTCCCATCATTCTACTAAAAGACCCTTTGTCGCATGTTATAGTTAAACTAAATCTGGAGGCCCATTTTTGATTTGTGGGCACTGAGAATGCTCCTTGACATCTGTAGCCTGTGAAACGAACCATTTAAAAAGAAATTGGGGAAAATACTCCAAATTCCATCAGGTTTACAGAAACCATTCCTCTACTACTGTGTGATATACTGCCCAACTCTGCAGGCCAGCTGCAGTTGTGTGTCAGGGCTTTGACAGGAATGTTCATAGTATGTTCCAGAAGCAGCCAGATGTGCTCTCTCCTATCAATGTTACACTTGCACAGCAGGAAAGCTTCACCACGGACTGAAAAAAACACAAATGATTGGGGAAGGAAGGTTGTGTCACTTTTGTTGATAAAACTATAAACCGTTAGTTGAGATTATCAGACAAATGTAGAATACCAAAAATTGAATACAGTGTGTTCAGTTATGTTGATTTCAATGCTTTGTGGGTAGTCAAATGGAATTACCTTTTGTGAAAATACACACACACACAAAAAAAAAAGAACATCCTGTTAAACATGACTTGATATACTGAAATATTTTTTCCCCAGAAGACATTATTTTGCAATTAGAGTCAATGGCTGACTGTGTGACCCAGGGTTGGGAGAATCTAAAACAAGACAGCAATGTTAAAAAGACTTAAGTGGATTTTATCCAAATCAGTTTCAATGAGACAAAAAAAAAGTAAAGTTAAAAATATGCTTTATTGTGCATTGACACAAACAGCAGGATGCCTACTAACTTTGTACTGAACATGATTTATTTGAAAAGGTCAGTTTTATAACATTTTTAACTAAGGGGAAAAAAGGACTAGGACAAGAACAAGATCTTCCATATAATATGGATATGTTTTTCTCTCAAGGCTTCGCTTTGGCATCCCCACTGAAACAGTGCCTGTCCTGTACCATAATGTTTATATAAGTTGTTTTTCTCTGGTGTCATGAAGATTAAATTAAAAGAATATATTTAAACTGTGATGTCATTCAGATACAATAAGCTAATTATAACCCAAAACCTGTAGAATAATATACAGACAGTGGCATTCTTATTGCAGTCTATCAGAAGCTGCTGGACTATTTCTCACAGCCAAGGTCAGAGTTGCAACTTTGCAAGACGATTCATAAAATGAAAAATACAGGGACATTACAGCGATGCCCAAACTACCACCCATATGATGTTGAAAAAATGGAGCCAAAGCTATGGTAAAACTATTACCCAGAGGTGATCATTAGATCCATTTGCTAATTTGAATATTCGGTATTCAATGATCGAAGATGCCACATTTGCATATTTGATCCTACGAAAAAAAATTGGTATTCGATCGAACTTCGATCTCTTCAGAAAGATTTTGTAAATGTGCCCCAGAGTGTTTTTTGAGAATAAGTATGTCTGCAATGGTCTGCAGAATGGTAAACTGAAGACTGAGAACAAATTAATTAAGTAGGATGCGCATCCCATGAGAAAAAGCCTGAAGTACAGTACATATAGCATTAATGATATGGAGGAAGTAAGATAAACAAAATTGAGCCAGGAAAGTGACTAACCACAGATGAACAGGCAGTAGTAAATAGCATGGCCTCATGTCAGAAGTGAAAAATAGACAATGTCTATATAGTTACAATGTACAAGCTACTCTTTAATAGAATACAGAAACTTCATTTGATCCACTAAGTGCAATGGTGATATCTATCTGGAACCTCAAGAAGAAAATGGGACAATACTGTCTGAGGGTGATAAGCAGGGGGCATGCAAGAGCTGTAGAAGGATCCAAGGCACACAGGATTTCAGCAAGCAAGGAGATCCTTGCACGTTTATTGCGGAATAGTGCAACGTTTCGGGGTCACACCCCTTTGTCAAGCATTGACAAAGGGGTGTGACCCCGAAACGTTGCACTATTCCGCAATAAACGTGCAAGGATCTCCTTGCTTGCTGAAATCCTGTGTGCCTTGGATCCTTCTATGTCTATGATATATTGAGGTGGCCGTGCCTCTACCAAAGAGCACCAGGTATCGTTACTTATCTTTAGGGTGTGCGAGTCCCTATTCTAATCCAGGCATGCAAGAGCTGTACAGCTTTAGGGTGCTGACACACTGTCACGGTCGGCACCCAAACCAGAACAAATGCCAAGCACCCTGGTCACGGCTCGTGCTTCACCAGTAGTGTGACCGCCTTTGGCTTCGGGAGGAGCCCTCAGCTTCTCAGATGCCACCTGGACTTTAACGAGAGGTGCAAGGCAGGGGTTCTGGCCAGCAAGGGGCACGACTGTAGTCAGAGTCTGGAAAGGCCGAAGGTCACGGTACAGGCAGGTTCGTGGTCAGACAGGCGGATAGCAACGGAACGTCAGGCAGGCAAAGGGTCAAACCAGGTGATCAAAGCGGATAAGGATGAGACAGGATCAGAGTCAATAACAGGCAGGAGTCAAACCAGGAAGACAATCGAAGGGTTAATCAGAATCACAGTCGGTTTCAGGCAAGGGTCAGGTTCCAGAAGTCAGAATAGTCAAAACAGCCAGGCAGGGTCAAACACAAGTAATAGAAAGTCTAGAAGCTTATAGCACAAAGTACAAGGCACCAGGAACAAAACCTATAACGGGCAGCGCATTGCAGAGCAAAAATCCCTTTAATACTTTTGAATTTGGCGCCTTTAAATATATGCGGAAGCACGCCGCGCTCGCCTAGAGGAAGCCGGCGCCGGAGGGAAAAAGATGCGGCGGGCGTCCCCGTCGAGGGGGCGGCAGGCATACCTGCCGTTCCCCCCACTAGACCACCAGGGTAAGTTCCTTACACACTCTATGATTTGAGGAGATGTAGTTGCCTGCCTTCGGGATGGCGCTCACAGTGTTTTTTCCGAAGTTTCCTTGTGAGGTAACTTCAAGCAATGAAACACTCAGAGTGGCATTCCGCCGTGATTTTGATTCCAGCCTGCGGGAAGACTTTTCGGAGAGATTAGTCGCCCCAAGTAGGAGCAATTTGTCGCTGGGCAACTAAATCTTCAAGAATCTGTGCATGTCACCACAATTAAACACTTTTTCAGCCAAGTTGTTTTCAGATTGCTCACTTTTTTCAATTGCTTTTCATCTTTTACAGTTTTCCCAAAATTTAAGTTTAAAGTTGAATGCTCCTATCTCGTGTTTCATTCCAGCAGTTTAGTAATCCAGGAGCATACTCCTGTATATTACAATGTGTTACATTTAGTGTATACATTTCTCAGGATCTATGGGTAATATTAGCAACTATTGCATCAATTCTAACAGATGCCTTTAATGAAAATCAGGGATTCTGATAAGAAATGTATCAATTTAGAAAAGTTAATGTGTCACTGATCCCCCCCCCTGAACTGGGGTTTTCTGGATAAGGGATATTGCCATAATTTGGCTCTGTATAGCTAAAGTCTAACAAAAAATCATTTAAACATTAGATAAACCCCAAAGCCTTGTTTTGCATCCAATGGGAATGGATATCTTAGTTGTGATAAAGTTCAAGGAACTGTTTTATTATTACATGGAAAAAGGACAATTTGAATTATTTGATTAATCAAGTCTACAGGGGATGGCCTTCCCCTAATTTGGTCTTTCTAGATAATGGGTTTCTGGATAATTGATCCCATACCTGCACGGAACAGGACATTTCAATGTGAATGAATGTTGGCTGCATTACAGATGGAAAAAACGACTTATCAAAGGCAATTGAACAATTAACAATTTGACCTGTTTATTGTTATAGTGTAGATAAGCCTGAGAGTCACTGCAGCCCTGCCAGCTTGATTCCAGGTCAGGGAAATGTTCCATTCAAACATATGTAAGAGTAATCTAAAGTGAAATTGGGGGATTTGAAGCACCCACGCACATCTGGATTGAAATTTGGAAGCCAAAACTTAATTACAACTACAGAAACATCAAGTGCTAGAGAAAGACACTAGAGAGGCCAATGCCTCATTCAACTTTTTTTCTCAATATATTTGGACTGATCTTTAGCAATGAATATCCACCATTTTCTTATGCAGCAAACAAAATTGCAGGTACACATGAAGTAGTGATAACTTAAAAGGGACCTGCTACCAGACATAAAAAGCTCTATAATAAAAGTCTTTTTCCAAATAAACAATTAAATAATGGTAATAAGGGTTAGGCCAGACAGGAAGATTCGGGGAGATTTGTCGCCTGGCGAGTAACTGTCTCTTCTTTGGGACGACAAATCTCCCCAAACCGCTTCCCCCTGCCTTCCAGCTGATATGTGAATAATCGGCTGCGCCTATTCACAGGCGTCGCTCAAAGTTGCCTCCTTAGGGAAGCTCATCGCCGCGTGTGAATAGGCGCAGACGATTATTCATTAAAGGGCAAGGAAAGGCAAATAAAATCCCATTTTTACTTTCTTTAATGAAAAAGAAATCTATCTCCAATATACTTTCATTTTAAAATGTGTACCGTTTTTATAAGAAACCTGACTGTATGCAGTGAAATTCTCCCTTCATTTAGTGCTTCTGGCAGGGAAACAATCACTTATGAACAGCAGGGGGAGCCCCTGCCTTACTTACCAGCCATGCAGAACTCAAGCAGACCACACTGAGCATGTGCAGTGCCAGTGTCAGACAAAGATGTATAACAAAGTTACAAGATGACAGCCCCCTGTGGCCAACTTTGAAAGCATAAATCATTTGTTTGATTAGGCTTGTGGTGCAGTAAGTTCATGTTTATGTTTAGTATACAAAATACAGCAATTCTAGCCTTATTCTATTTTACACTTTCCTTGTCCTTTAAGCCGCTGGAAGGCAGGGGGAAGCGGTTCAGGGAGATTCGTCGCCAGGCGACGAATCTCCCCGAATCTTGCTGTCTGGCCTTACCCTAAATGTGTTTAAAAATCTCAGCTGTCAAGCATATATTACCTGCCTTTTATCTATGTATTAGACACATAGGCGGGGCAGGGAATTTTCTTTCACTTTGTCATTGCACTGCCAACATTCTCCTCCCTGCATAATTATAAGGGCATCAGGAGCCCCATTCTGACAAACAAGCAAGATGTTGACATGATGCAAAGCCTTAGTAACAGAGTACACAAAATTGTGGCTGCCTGCTTGATGAAATTTTTAATTCAAGACTAAAATAAATGAGGTTTAAATAATGTATATAGTATAAGTGGTGCCTATTTTGCTTGACCAACATTATAGAAAATGATTTTGAATTGATTGAATTGATATATTGATTAGAGTAACAGGCCCCCTTTAATCTCTGAAAACTATGCAGCAATTCTAGAATTTCCAAAACATTTAATTGCAAAGTAGTGTAGGGCCATGTAAGCAAGAGATTACTACTATAGCTGGCCATATATAACAGGGTTCCCTTAACTCAACGATCCCCAAACAGGTGCACACGAGCAACATGTTGCTCACCAACCTCTTGGATGTTGACTCAGTGGCCTCAAAACTGGTGTGTATTTTTGAATTCCAGGCTTGGAGGCATGTTGCCTTTTCATAAAAAACAGGTGCACTGCCGACTCCTGCTGGCTGCCACTCTACGTAAGTTTATCAAATAGCAAATCACAGCATTTATTTTGCACCCCTAGGAAATTTTTCAGGTTTCTAAATTAAGAAAGACCTTAATTAAGTCTTGAAATCAGTTTTGTGATGGAGAGAGGCATATACATACATACACACAGATTATATAATAATTATATACACACACACATTATATATGTCTGCTCTCCAGACAGAAGTTAGAAGATTTGGGAGCTTCCCATTTTCCCACACTGTTTGTGGAAGATAGTGATTATTATTGCCAACAGATTTTTTTTCTTTCTTATAACCAACATATGACCTGAACTGTAACTTGAAATGTGATTTCTCTAACTCTTGAGGTGCCTAGATATTAGACTTGATGGTGCTAGCACTCTTATTTACTCAGTGTCAGCTCTATCGATTCTACCAGTGCTGAAGGCATGGATAGTTGTGGATACAGAGGGCCAATGCCATAAAGCAATATAGCAGTAGACAGCACATCTCTATATATGTTAATCTGCTGGCTTATGCTAAACTTTTTTGGGAAGCAGAACTATTAGTGCAGAGATAACCAACAGGCAAAGTACTGCAACATTTCCACTTTGTCTCTACTGCAATTGTGAAAGTACCAAAAGCTAAACTTTCTAAACAGACTGCTTTCTTCCCAATTTATGAATTATTGCATTGTCAGTCTTTTGAATGCATGTGTCCTTTCACATTTTACTCATCAGAATTTTTGCTCACACAAGCAATAACCAGGCTAATGGATGCGGTTTGCCCATAAAATTAGCACTGTGATTGTCACTTATAGGAAATTATACAAGTCTTGACATCAGTGAGAGGATGGGAGTTGCTGTTCAACAACATGTAAAGGGCATCCAATCTGCAATGCCAAATATTAAATATTTTCAGATACAGATAGAAATGTTTTCATACTCACCGTAATTTCTATTTCAAAGTCACTTCCATGGCAGCATTCACCAACATGGGTTAATCGTGACCTGATAGGCGGGATTAACCCATGTTGGTGAATTGCTGCCATGGGTGACTTGGGAAATTTCTTTGCCAGTTTATATAATTTGCTGGGGTTAATAAAACACACAAGCAAATGCTACAACATTGTCTCATTTTATTCTATTCTTGTTAGCCTTCTACTGCTTACCCAAGGCTTGAATGCGGCACAACCTTTCTAAACACAGTGACTATGTTAAACAAGTCTCTTCCGTATTGATTGTGGCATCTGCTTTGCTGCTATGGTCAATTAATATTTTAAAAGGTTTAAACTCCAACTTCAATGTTTATTAAATAAAGATGGAATTGAAAATCAAAGTCCATTGAATGATAACTAATTTGGTATCTAATTTATCAAGACAAGCTTAGACCATGCCAATCATTGAAATACATATTGTAGGGATTATAGGCAGCAGGATGTTGTTCTCTTAAAGCAGACCAGGCTCTTGCTAGGACACCAACACAACGGTGCATCTCTAAATAAGGTACAACTGGCCTGCGATCAGTTTTATTAAGTAAAAGGGACAACAAAATAAAACCGACACCAACTTTTCACAATTGAATACAGAAAGTAACAGCCCTCTGTATAAAGCATCCTACAAGCCTCTACAAATAGAACACAGTTTTTTTAAGAAATGCACAAAAGTTCCAGCAGGTTCTCTCACTTATTTGCAGCTCGTGCTTCCCCAAGCACACACAGACAGGCTCCCAAACTAAAGCACTATTTACTAGGGATTAGGCCTCTCCTGCCCAGCTGAATACTAACTAAAACAGATACGTGGCAAATCCACTGCAAACTCTGGTTGGTATAGAATGGAGGGCCCACCCTACTCTCCCTTCATTCAATCCAGTAACCCCGATATCCAGCATTCTTAAGCCGGCAAACAAAATGTAGAATTTACCTGCTACAATACCACACATTTTCCCTGGAGTTAGTACATGTACCTTTTCATAACTGGTAAAATAGTCACACTATTTATGTATATAAAATTTATAAAGAACATACAGATTAAATACAAGAATACAACCCTGCCCAAAAGAGTTATAATAAAATAAATAGAGAAGTGGTATGAGACACAATCCCCTTTGAACTTTCTTTGGGGGTGGTTTCTCACAATGGGGCAAATTCACTAACCTGTGAACTTACGCCATCGAGGGCTTCGCTAGTGTTCGCCGCACTTCGCCAGGTGTATTTTGCGCATTTTAGTGAATTTGCGCTCAGGGTGGTGAACGTGTGCGTTGTTGCTCTACCGTTACTTCATTAGGCAAACTGAAGTAACGCTAGTGATGTCTAATTTGCATACGGCTCGAATTCTAAAAAATAACATAGGTATATGCTGCAGCCACAACATTACACTACACAAGCCCAGGACACCTTTAAATGAATTGTTCACTATAAAAACTGGGTAAATAGATAGGCAGTGCAAAATAAAAAATGTTTTTAATGTAGGTAGTTAGCCAAAAATGTAGGCTGGGGTGACTGGGTGTCTAATAGAATAGCCAGAATGCAACTTCCTGCTTTTTCAGCTCTCTTGTTTACCACTGGCTGGTTTCCCTGGTTACCAGGCAGTAACCAATCAGTGACTTGAGGGAGGGCCACATGGGTCATAGCTTTTGAATCTGAGCTGAATGCCGAGGATCAATTGCAGACTCACTGAACAGGTATGTCCCATGTGGCCAGCCTTCAAGTCGCTCACTAACTCAAAGTTAAAGGAATTGTTCAGCATAAAAGTAAAAACTGGGTAAATAGATAGGCTGTGCAAAATAAAAAATGTTTTCAATATAGTTAGTTAGGCATAAATGTAATGTATAAAGGCTGGAGTGACTGGATGTCTAACAAAACGTAACATAACATAACACTACTTCTTCCTTTTCAGCTCTCTTTTGTTTACACGGACTGGTTACCAGGCAGTAACCAATCAGTGAATTGAGGGAGGGCCACATTGGTCATAACTGTTGCTTTTGAATCTGAGCTGAATGCTGAGGATCAATGGCAAACTCCCTGAACAGTTATGTCCCATGTGGCCCCCCTTCAAGTCGCTGACTAACTCATATTTAGAGAGCTGAAAAGCAGGCTGTTGTGTTGTATTCTGTTATGTTAGACATCCAGTCACTCCAGCATTTATATATATTACATTTTTAGCTAACTAACTAAATTAGAAACATTTTTTATTTTGCACAGCCTATCCATTTACCCAGTTTTTATTTTTACCCTGAACTGTTACTTAAAAGAGCTGAAAAGCAGTTAGTTGGATTCTGGCTATTATATCAGACATCCAGTCACTCCAGCCTTTATAGTTTGAATTTTTCCTGACTAACTATATTGGAAAAATTTTTTGTTTTGCACAGCCTATTTATTCATTTTTTATTTTTACACTTAACCGTTTCTTTAATAAATCAAATAAATTTATTATATTGCCCTACACGTGTCCCCTGTATGGGGTAGTTGCCATATGTTAGGAAATGTAGGGGGGAATGAGGGTACCCTAAAAAATTCAACAACCTTTTTCAGCCTATCACCCTGTTAAAATGAAAAGACACCTGCGTTTTTTTGGCACTTAGAAAACTTTTCAACTTTTTTTTCACTAAGTCCTGTCTACTCTATTGCACTTCGCCTGCTCTGACCCTGGCGAAGTTAACTCTGGTGAAGGGGGTAACATTCAGAAAAAGAACTTCGTAAATTTGCATAGTTTCACCCGCTTGCCAGAGTGCAACTTCGCTGGCATTAGGGTGCGAAGTTGTGCTACTCTAGCTACATTTCTAGCGAAAATTTGCCAGAGTCTGACTTAGTAAATTTGCCAAGTAACAAAATGACGTCACTCTGGTGAATTTTCGCTAGTGTTAGCCAATTCGCCTTTTAGTGAATTTGCCCCAATGTGTTTTCTGCAAGGGCCCATAGACTTTTAGCGGTGTTTATTGTGTCCTTTGTACAAAGTTGCAAGTACACAGTAAATACTAGTGACTTTTCACTGAAAATTGTGCTAACGGGGGTTGTTCACCTTCAAACAACAAGTGGGTTTCAGAAAGATCATCATAAATAACTACTTTTTCCAATTACTTTTCTATTTGTGACAATTTTCCTAATACGGAGGTGTAAAGTGTAATTTTTCACCTTCTAAAGCAGCTGGGGGGGGGGGTCGCCAACTCCCAAACTGTTCTAAATTGATACATTTAATGGATCCATTTCATATCTTTGTCCCTGCTGAGCAGAATTCCTGGATTTCATTACAAGCAGCTGTTAGAACAGATACAATAGTTGCTAATACCCCAGAGATGCTGTCGAGAAATGTTCACATAAATGTTGCAAAAGTGTAACAGTTTAGAGTCTGCACCTAAATTACTGAGCTGCCAGACTTGGACACCAGAGTCAGGGACAGGGACATTCAACTTTAAACTTGAATTTTGGAAAAACAGTAAAAAATAAATAATGGAAAGTAATTGAAAAAAAAGTCTATTTCTGGGGAACAATCTGAAAACAAATTAGCTGAAAAAAGTGTTTGGAAGGTGAACAACCTCTTTAATAGACAAAAATATTTTTTTTTTTACATATCCAACTTCATTTTGTGTAGCATTTACCAAGAATTCTTTATAAAATTTAAATGGATTTCAAGGGATTGCAGCATTTCTTTCGAGCTCAGAAATGAACAAAAAGATTGGCACAGTGATCTAAAAACAATGGAAAAGCATGGCTGGTCATTTAGGCGGTCAATGCTTTCATTATTCGCATACAAAAAAAAGATACTTGTCTAGATTACAAAACTATGACAGAGTATTTGGAACAAAGAGGACAAAGACTTCTATGTACAAATAATGCAACATTGTCATCCAAGAACCAGAGGAAGGAATGATTATTTTCTAACCAAAACCAGACTATATGCAGCTACAATATATTATAAAAAGTAGTGGGATCCCTTTATAAAATATGATTTAAAGGAATATTTTCTATTGTCTAAGCCTAAGACAAGGAACAGTCTATAACTTGAGGAGTATAGGCAATATTTCTAAAATTATACATATACAACATGGTAGAACTCAAGAAACATTTAGCTGTAAAAAAAATCAATACATATTAAAACACAGGACAGCACATCCCTATATTTTACAAAGTTCTGCAAACTATGCTTGGATTTAAAATGTGTCTTGCCTATTTCTTTAGACATTTATTTTACAGGGAAAAATAAATGAAAAATTATTTATTTTGAAAAGTCCTACCAAATTTGTAAAATGTAGAGCCCATTTTTTACTCTGCATACTACTTCTGTGCTAAACACAAGTCATAGTTTCCTAAACAAAGGTATACATTACAAATAAATAGGGATGCCCAGAATTTGGTCTGGGATTAGCCAAATACCAGGACTTGTAGGCAATAATGATTAATGTGTGATGATGGCTTTTACTCTGGGCTAAAAAGAATTATCTTTAAAAGTAGCCCCTCTATTGTTGCAAATAAGGGGTGGGTGTGTCTAAATGCCTGCTAGAGGCACAGTCACACAAGCAAAGACAGGCTTCAGATCCCTATAAGGTTAGCCTAGCTGAGGATTGGTTCCTATCCTACAGTACAGAGTGCAGCAAGAAGTGGAAATGATAGGCGGGACTAGTCGGGTTTTTGCAAAAATGTTCAATAATTTAGCCAGAAACACTACTTTTTTGAGAAATTTTCTTCTCTATTTATAATGCAGTGCTACATTCTTGTTTTAACATAGGTCTAGTTTTTTTTGCTTAATGATGAATTCTAAGCAACTTTCAAATAAACGGAAAACTTTAAATAGTTTAAAGTGATTATGACACTAAAAAATTAATTTTAACATATGAATGTACGTTACCTATAGGTCATGCTGATCATTTTTTGCCGAGAGCTTTGTTTTTGTATATAATTGTTAGTTGAATTTCCTAAGCCTGACTCTCTGACACTCTGACTTTGCCAACCTAACAGTCCCATCTCAGTCTGTCAGTTACAGTTTCTAATGATAACAGACTCCTGCTGCACAAATATGGCAGCCCCCTCATACAGGAACATGTGGGATCAGACAGGTATAGTAAAAGCATCATACAAATACTTTATGGCAAATTTAGAAGTAGCTTTCAAAGCCAGTTATTATAACAGATGTAAAAAAAAGAGTTTAATTTCAGGTGTCAGTAGTTGTCATGCAATTGCTATTGAAAATACCAGTACCTACCTGGTTGTTATATCCAAACTGCTAGTTCTGATTCCTGAACAATGTAGCAGAAGCTGTCTGACTGATAGACCTGGAGCAGAAATCACTTCTGTAACATTGTTTCAAGAGTCAAAAGCCCAGAAAAGAAAAGTATAAACAAATTCTGCTTGCAAACCTTTAAAGGGGAACTCCACAAAAACATAACAAGCTTTTTGAAAAGTAAACTTAATTTCAAGCAACATTGCAATATACATAAATAAAAAATGTGTAGCCTTTTCATGATTTTGAATGGTTTGGAACAGTTTCCTAAGCCTAGTCCCCGCTCTCCTTCTATTCCTTCAGACTACTTTGCTGAGCTGGCTGACTACTGCTAATTTGTATCATCAGCCATCTGTCCTTAGCCTGCATCCTCTGAACCCCACAATTCCTTGCACAGGATTTCAATAAGGAATGGAACATCACAGTACAATGCATTGTGGGTTATTTAGTTCTTGCATGCGGTCTGTAAGCTGTTACAAATTGTAATATCAGTGTTTTAGTCCCTTCTTCCCTGCTAGGATTTCAAATGATGCATACAGCTTGTGACATACGGTCAGATTCGTGGAGATTTATTCGCCTGTTATTCTGAGCGACAATCTCCCCGAACTGCCTTCCCGATATAATGAAATGTTGCCTGCGTTAAAGCACACGCAGCGCTTCATTTTCCGAATTCGCCAAAGTTTCCTCATGAGGCAGAACAAATATACATTAATATTTTGATAGCGGCAAAGTAATTGGCTTAGAGATTGGACACAGGTTCTAATTCTGAAGCGTAAATCCTTGGTTGCTTTCTTATGTGTGTTCAGGGCCTGCATATTAGAATTCACAGCAGGGCATCATCTTGCTTGACAACTTCTTTGTGCCCTAATCCATAAGCCTGCTGGCTAGCTCTATGTATATGAAATGTTTTGTTGACCTTAACAAAAGACCAACATTTTACAACTTCATTACCAAGTTACAAGGTAACTGAATATGGCTTTGGCATCACATATAAATGAATATTTATAAGGGGCAGATTTATCAAAATGTGAGAACTCCACATGGAAAAACTCACCCAAGTTCTATTCATTCCTATGGGATTTTTAGAATCATGTGTATCAATGGAGTTCACCATTTAATAAATATGCTTTTAAAAATCCAATAGGAATGAATAGAAAGTCAGTTTTATTGCAGTATGTTCTAAATTTACACTTTGATACAAAATTCCCCTCATTGTTTGAATTAAAATCACAATATCAAAAAAGCTGTTGAGGAAATATTTAAGCTACAGCTGTCAGCTAATACTAACTGCAGAAACCATTGTTTATGAATTTTAACATTTGCAATCTTTGAAGGGAAATGAGGAAAAAAAGTGACTCAGAAGTGAAAAAGGAGAAGGGGGTAGGGGAAGCTTTCTTTAAAATTTTGCCATCTGTTAAAACTAGCTTTCTGCATTTGCAAATTTCAGAAATCTGGAAAGGAATAGCACATTTAACACATATCGCTTATTTTAATGTAAAATAAAACCTACTACTGGACAAAAAGTAACACTTTATACTGTTTTACTATGAAAAATTTAGTATTTGCTTTTAGCTAAAAATGTACTTAACACAATGTGCTTCCTTAGAAACCAAATAGCACGTACAATCACAAAAAGCTGCCAATTTTCCCTTTACAGCCTTAAAAGGCTTCTCAGTATGGTGAAGCAAAAAAAAAACCCCAACCCAAATGAGTAATGAACAAGAAAATACAAAAATAAACTTTGCAGTACAGTATCCAAGGATAATCAAAGGGTGGTAGTCTTCAAGTGTTGCTATGCTATACTTCCCAGCAGCCTTAGTTAAGCAAATCTTCTTTATGGAGTTGGACACAAAAGCCACTGTACAGAGTAAAGAAATGTACTTTTTTTCAGCTCACTTTATTTCAGAGTTTGTGCTGTACTCCTTTAAATTATTTTTGTTTTACTTATAACAAACCATTTTTACTTATAACATATTCAGGTTTGCATATCTAGTGTAAGGCTGGTTTTACACCAACTGTGAAAGAAATTGCAGTGCTGAATTTCAAGTATAAAATAGCACTGCATTTACCCAGGCTGTCGTATTACAGTCATTGTGGGATTGTGCAAGCACTGCTACTCCACCTGAGTAGAACTTGCTTTAATGGTCTGCTTATTGCTTCCACTCATTGACAGTTCAATTCAGGTTGGCTTTGTGGTCAAAGAAAAGGCAGGCACAACCACTGCTTCTTCAGGTGAAGTGGCTCAACATTCTGCAAGGGGCTCAAACAGTATTCAAATAATGGGAGGGGTCAATAGAACCTTTTGAGGCAGAATATAAAGCAATAACCAGGCTAGTGTCAAAATCAGGAGTTGGAGAGAAAAGTAGTAATACAGGTATGGGGCCTGTAATCCAAAATGCTCAGGGCCTTTCCATAATTTGGATCTTCATACCTTAATTCTACTAGAAAATCATGTAAACATTAAAGAAACCCAATAGGCTGGTCCTGCTGCCAATAAGGATTAATTAGGTTTTAGTTTGGATCAAATACAAGGAACTGTTTGATTTCTACATAGAAAAAAAATTTGGATTCTTTGGATAAAATGGAGTCCATGAAAGACAGCCTTTCCGTATTTCTGAGCTTTCTGGACAACGGGTTTCCGGGTAACTGATCCCACACCTGTCATAAAATATATCTGAAATGAGATGCAAAGCCAGTCAGTAGAAGGGACAGATGTAGTTCAGACAAGCTGTTGATTATATCCCATCAACAGGGAAATGTAATGGCAGAGTTGGCAGACAATATTGGCCTAGGTGTTGCCAGCTTGACAGAGATGAATAGTAGAAGAGACAGAATTTGAAGGCTGTATATGGAAAGAGCTGGAGCATGAATTAAACGGACATAAAAGCAGCAGGCAGGAGCTCTGGCATAACTTCATTCATGTTTTTACAAAATATGTAATATTTCTTCAAGCGGAAAGTAACAGATCACTATGCAAAGCGAATATTGAAAAGGGTTCTGTCCATGTAAAGTCATCAAAAGTAGAATACATCTGTATCCCTGAGAAAGTCTTTTGACCATTCAAAGATCTCTAAAACATGGTAATGGTAACTATAACTAGGAGGCGGTGCACTGAAACCATTGTTTACAGATTCAGTAACAAAATACCTACCTATTTTTATCTGAAAATAGTAGGAAGGTTTCCGTGCATGTAGAGTTTTGTTTGGGCAATGGATGCATGGATTTGGACTGCCTACAATCCAGGCCAGAGTTCAGGTTTTCATCTGCTCTCCAGAACACTCATGTCTTCAGAATCCATCAGCTCTTCATTCCCAGGCACATTCCATCACCACCAATTCTTATGCAAACAATGTCATTGTTCCTCCACAGACTAAACAACTGCACAAAGCTCAAAGCTGGGATGCTATGGCAAGCTCATGTAGGCCAGTATGCAGAAAAAAAAAAAAAAAAACATTTCAAAATGGAAATATGGAAAATGAAGGGGCAAATGTATCCAATGGAAATGTGGATAAGGGCCAGTACCATGTAAAAGTTCTTTGATTTACAAAAGCCAAAAACTGGTGGCAAGTGCATTGCATTTAACTCAAACACATACGGAAGCCTCCCACTAAAGCCGGCTGTGGGCAGAATTTTTTGTAGTGGAAACTAAAGCTATCACATGATGGTTAAAAAGACAGAGATCATTCTAAATATGTGCCACATTTTACACTGTATCCTTGATAAAGAACACTCATTATCAAAACCAATGTACATTTTCTGCATCCTGTCTGCCCAAGGGATTCAAATCTGTATATGGCATCATCCAGTTATTGTCCGCCTGCTGCTATCTTGTATATCAGATAATAATGGAATGGAAAAATTGGACAAAACCAGTCAAAGGTGGGAGGATGTTTTTTTTGTAAATAACTGCAGAAATCAGCTTCATGTGACAGAGACACTAGTTTCCCACATTCTGTCACCATATGCCAATTCTTACCCTGACAATGTACGTGGGATTCACCAAGTGTTAAAAATAAGCTTGTCTAATTAGAAACATATGTGCACTACAAGTTTCTCACAGTGTGAAAAATAGATAGAAGCTCATAAAACACAGACATACCAAAGCAATTTCAGGAGACCCACTTATATAGGATCAAGCACAGACAAAATGCTATGTTCATCTGATTTCCTTTCTGTACTCTCAGTAGGCATGTCTTCATCTTATTTTTGGTACTTGCAACTTACAGCACATAAAATACATCGGATTTTTACAGCCTTACAGAGAAAAAAAAGCAGGTGCCTTTTAAATATAAGCAGAAGCTTTACTTGAAGCGTAAGAATAATGGCAACATGTGAGACCGGAGAGCAGAGAACTACTCTTCCTCAAAGAGTACCCAACGCAATTTGATCTTTATTACTACATTGGCATAACAGATGTAGTGGCTGTAGGTTTCAGTATTGAAAAAACCTTGCTCAGAGTTCAACTCAAACCTGTAGTTAGATCCTGAACTTGCAATGTAAAAAAAAAAAAAAAAACAAGCGTTTTCCTACAATAGAAGCATGAATAATTTTGACAATATTTCAGTTAGAGAAAACTGGTCTCTGACAGTGCAAGAAGACTGAGGCCTTTTTCTGTGAAGAGGGGGAATAGAATATAAATCAGTGATATCCAAACTAGCCCTTCAAGCCATTGCTGAGCTGCAACTCTCACTAATCATCCAGCTAACCAGAAACTTTAATATTTGAACTTGCTCAGATTTATACTTTTCATGGGGGAAAAGGCCCAACAGTTTGTTTGCACCCACTGGATCTTTATAGAAAGAGATACAGTTAATGAAAAGATTGGGAGGGAGAATTGGCTTGCAAAGTAGAAATGGCACGTCAATCCACTTGTCACTTGCCCGTGAACACTTCTCCTGATTTTATACATAGTAATGTATGAAAATAATCTTGCAGCTATTCTACTCATTTGTTCTACAGCTAATTGAAGACTCATCTGGATCAAAACCAAGTGTTGATGTCTCACTAACAAATTTGGTCATTAGAAGTACAATATAGGGTGATTAATATCCAGTATTAAAAGTAAATATGGTTAGCTAGCTAATATTTTTGGATCAAAATCAATTACACCCCCAAACAATGGAATGGCACCTAACGCCCATAGATACAACACACACCATAATAATTTCCACTACTGACACATGGGTTTAATGTGATACAAGATCAAGTAGATATAGCAAGCAGTTAGGAAGAGCTTTTACTGCTCAGGTGCTTGAGAGCAAACATCTGGTTACTAGACCAGGGTAAAAACTTTGCCCTTTTTATTATATTGCACCAATTAGCATCATATGGTATAATTACCAAGCTTGACAAGTTCCATCTTCCGGGTCATCTGTAATCTTCGTGAATAGAGAGGCATTTTGGCGCAGTTGGATCAATTTTCCGGTTTGCAACAACTGCACATATATGGAAATTGACAAAGTAGCGGAAGAAAACACAAAGTTTACTGAAGACCCGGAAAATGGCTGCCACAAACCGAGATACCTGAATCTGCACAGAGGGGTAAGTTAGGGGCATTTGCCAGGGTAGCAGCTAGGATGGGAGGATGGAGGGGAGTCTATGTAGAGTAGGGGGTAGGGTTTTTTAAACTTTTGGGTTGAGTTCTCCTTTAAAAACCAATAAGAACAGCATGGCAATAATTGATATTAAAGAGGATAGAAGCCAACAATATCCAGAATGCACCACAAAATCACTCAATATGAATTTTAGTTCTGTAACATAAGCAGTGCAGCAGTTAAATGAAGAGCTGGGTAGATGTATGTTGTCACTTAAAATTTTATTAAACAGGATGTACACAAAATAAGGTTACCTACAGTTTAAAACAGACAAAAAAAGGAATTCTGAAATTGAACAAACTGTATTCTACATTACAGCTTGGTAGCCCATTTTTGTGGCAACTTCCCCTAATTACCATGCTGATTTTACAAAATTTGGCAGGTTTTTAAAGTTAACATATTTCCATGGTTTTTATTTTCACTTATTAAAGTTTTGCTAATGAATTAACCATTAAAGGGGTTGTTCACCTTCCAAACACTTTTTTCTGTTCAGTTGTTTTCAAATTGTTCCCCAGAAATAAAGACTTTTTCCAATTACTTTCCATTATTTATCTTTTACTGTTTTTCCACTGATCTCACTGACTATGGCCACCTTTAGTGTAAAGTTGAATGTTGATGTCTCTGGTGTTTAAGTCTGACAGCTCAGTAATTCAGGAGCAGACTCTAAACCAGTGATCCCCAACCAGTAGCTCGTGAGCAACATGTTGCGCTCCAACCCCCTGGATGTTGCTCCCAGTGACCTCAAAGCAGGTGCTTATTTTTGAATTACTGGCTTAGAGGCAAGTTTTGGTTGCATAAAAAACAGATGTCCTACCAAACATTCTCTCCTGTAGGCTGCCAGTCCATATAGTGGCTACCAAAAAACCAATCAGAGCTCTTATTTGACATCCTCGTGGACTTTTTCATGCTTGTGTTGCTCTCCAACACTTTTTTAAATTTAAATGTGGCTCACGAGCAAAAAAGGTTGGGGACCCCTGGTCTAAACTGACACAATTTTGCAACATTTAATTGATACATTTCACAGCAACATCTCTGGAGTATTAGCAACTATTATCAATTCTAACAGCTAGATCTTTGCGTCTATATGGGGAGCTTAACAGCTGCCTGTAATGAAACCCAGAGATTCTACTCAGCAGGGACAAAGATAAGAAATGTATCCATTAAATGTATCAGTTTAGAACAGTTATGGGGGGGGGTCGGCGACCCCCCTCCCCCCAGAGCTGCTTTAGAAGGTGAAAAATGAAACTTTACACTTCAATATTAGAAAACCAGTTACAAATAGAAAATAGACAGTAATTGGAAAAAGTCGTTATTTCTGGTGATTGAAAACAACTAGTTGTTTGAAGGTGAACCACCCGTTTAAACTGTGATTCTAAATTCTCCCAAGAGACCTGTTTATCTAAAGTGTTACAATTACTTTGTGCTTATCTCAAAATAGTTACAAAAGTATCTGCACAGGATGACTGTTCTGGGCTCTCTGCCAAAAGCCAATTTAGAAATGTATCTTTTTCTGGCTGTTCAGTGCAGAGAAAGTTGGTACATTTCAGTTCCAACGGGGGCTGGGGGGTTGAGTGGACAAAAGTGGTACTGTCCTGATGAAAATGGGACAGTTAGGAGGTATGAGATAGATATATATATAAAAATTTCCCTTTCAATTAATTAGTTCCCCCAGTAATCCAGTACCAACCTAAACAAAATTTAATTTAAATATACTAATCTTGTTTAAATCTGACTACAGCACAGCCCATCCTTTTTAATATAACTTTTGGGCATGTCTTCTGTCATTAATAGCCAGTACATTGTACTGCATTTACCTCAGCTGAAAAGAACCTACATCATATTAAATGAGCTCAGTCTCAGGGGAGAATTCAAGCAACTCTGGCCCACTGAAACGATTTCCACCTTTGAAGCAATTTATCTAAATTACTAATAGATGTAATGTGCACAGACAAGCATCTTCAATAACCTAGGTTAGAACAGACTACAAAATTGGCATGATGATTAGCCATTTGTGTTTGTTTATCTTGGTAATTACTAGCTGAATACCAGTGCAAATACATACTTTATTTATATATTACCAACATTTTATGTTTTATGCTTCACATTAGTCCCTGAATCAAGAGTTATTTACAGCACAAATTCTTTATCAATATCAAACACACCAGGGTAGAATAAATCAGGATCCAGTTGACCTGCTGCACTGTGGAATGTTAACTGGGCCCAGAGGAAACCTATGCTGGGAATAAATACAAACTGAACCCATGTGAGTATCCTGGCTGGAACCTTACCCAGAACATAAAGAAAACCTTTCACAACTTTCATCATCAGTTAGGAGCACCAAACAAGACTTCCAATATAAATGTTGCTTGAGAGTGTATGAAGTGCTGATAATCAGCAACAGAAGCTGGTTTGTACACTGCATACAGATTTAGGGGCAGAACAAAAAGCATATATTTTACAAATGCACAGGTATTTAACAGGTAACTACAGGTATAGGACCCATTATCCAGCAAGTTCCGAATGACGTAATGGCCGTCTCCCGTTTTATCCAAATATTCCAAAAAAAAATTTTTTTCAAAATGATTTCCTTTTTCCTCTGTAATAACAAATGAGTACCGTGTACTTGATCCCAACTAAGATATAATTAATCCTTACTGGAAGCAGAACCAGCCCGTTTGGTTTATTTTATTTAATTTGTTTTCATGATTTTCTATTAGATTTCAGGTATGAAGATCCAAATTACAGAAAGATCAGTTATCCAGAAAGCCCCGACCATTCTGGATAATTCTGGCAAATCACACAAAACTTCCACATAAACCCCATCCCCCTACCATATGTGGTCTCAATGCACCTGCTGCACCAGCTGTAGCTCTGCCTCTGGAAATATGTACTTAAATGCTAAACTTCTGCAGGCATGTCATATGAATATACTTTCTTCACACTAACAGTGTTAAATCACCCTCAAAATGACAATACAATGTGCCAGAGCAATCAAATGACTCGAATTGTAATTGTTTTCAGAATTTCCTTTGCCCCAGCTCTAAAACCAGGCAATGGACTCCACCAGACCTGGACTGAGAGTCAAAATAGGCCCTGACATTTCACATAAACAGAGGCCCATTCAGCCCACACAGAGGCCCAATAGCCCATTAAATACTGGATTTCTATGGCACATTATAGCAGCCCATCTGGCATTTGCCAGAACTCACAGATTGCCAGTCCAGGCCTGGACTCCACCACTCCAAAAAAAAAAGGTTACATCAGGAACTGATGACTTTGTTTGGAACAGGCCAGAAACCTGCTGTGTAGAGGAATTCCATACAGCAATTGTGAAAGGGAGGGGGGTGTGATATCATTAGGAGAGAGCATCCAGAATGAGCCGGAGCCATGGGAAACTCTTTTAGCGGTCACTGATCCTTTGTAATTTGTTATGGAGACATCAAGTGTGAAGAGACTACAGAACTGTGGTGTTGTGTGTGATTGTATGGCAGCATTTTCTACACACAGACACATATCACACCATTTTTCTATTTACCTCAAGTCTTTAGGCACTACCTAACATAGAACACCATGGGACACATTTATCTATTGGCTGGGTGTTTGGGGATATATATATATATATATATATATATATATTTTTTTTTTTTTTTTTTTTTT
>CM044434.1:93867264-93892180 GCA_024363595.1 Xenopus borealis | reverse complement strand
GTACTCTGGTTTCCTCTGGGGGGTACTCTGGTTTCCTCTGGGGGGTACTCTGGTTTCCTCCCACACGCCAAAAGCATACAAGCAAGTTAGTTGGCACCCTAGTGTGCGTGAATGTGATGATGGGGTCAATAGATTGAAAGCTCCACTGTGGCAGGGACTGATGTATAATCGCTATAAAGCAGTGAAGAATATGTTGGTGCTATAAAAATCATGGATAATAATAACCTTAGCGATTCGTTTTAAAAATCAGAGGCATTCCCAATTTCAATACAAGAGCAGGAGAAATTAAACCTGAGATAGAAAACGGCAACAATTCCTGAGCATCCTGTTAGTAAGCGCCATACTGGCACAGAGGGCACTATTCAACCTGATACCAATTCACAACTAGTTAAACACTATACAGGTACAAACCCAGCATTACCCACTTTAATCTACAGGGCCCCAGTTCATTGATTTCAACAAATGTTTTGTATACTATTGAACACATTTAACTGTGAAACTCACTGAGCAGAGATGATTATCAGAATGGGCTTCTTCCTCGTTGTCCGGTTCTCAGAATGGCTGGCTCCCACCTCCACAGCTGCCTGCTCTGCTGCAGAACTACATAAAAGCCGCGGTTGCTTGTCTGCGCTCTCTGACAGCAATAAAGTTGGCTGGAAATGCAGCCTCAATAAAGTTGATTGAAAAAAAAAAAACACAGCTTCTCGAAAGCGCTGGTATCTGCTTGTGCCGCAAAAGCTGTTCTGCGCATGTTCGCTTACTTCTTTGCCACGTACAGGTTGTGCGCTGAACGCGTAGGCTTGCAGCGCGAATACTGAGTCTGATTGGCTACTACGAGCGCATGACGTTGCGGTGCTGGCAGACGGAAGGAGGAGAAGTGATATCAGTACTGCCGCCCTCACCCTGACTCCTTGTTGGCATTTTGTCTTAGTGCAGTCGGTTATTATCAGCCCAGAACATCTACGGGGGAGCAAACCGCAGCGTCAGGTAAAAGCCGAACGTGGAAACGAATGTGATCACATTGATAATGTGTGAGCCGGGCCCGGGTGTGGCTCACGCACACTATGCCGGCTGGTGGAACTAAAATGTGGATACAGATGTGTTATTCTTAATATACTTATTATTGCCGCTTTCTGCCATTCCAATCGGTAGTCATCTGTCAAATATTATCAGTTCAATCAACACAGTTAAAGTGACGCAGATTGAGGCGCTTGTCTACGTGAGTGACAGATTAAGAGTCTGAATCACCTTCGCTTCCAAAACTGCAGGTTACCTTCACTCCTGATGTGTAACTCATTGATTGATTGCTACTGTGTCTTCCCTGTTCCCTGTCTGAATGGTGAGAAAGCATCATTTTTATTATGGGTCCTCATACCTCCCAACATTTTGGAAGTAAAAAGAGGGACAAAAATTTATTTTGCCCACAGCACGGCAAAATTTTTGTGTCCACACCCCCTAATTATCATGTTTATTTTACTATATTTGACAGGTTATGAAAGTTTGAAAATATTTCTGCTTATCTAAACTGTTACAATTACTTATTTTCTTATCTCAAAAGTGTTACAAAGCATCTTATTTGCACCTGTTAGCTGTTCTGGGCTCTCTGCCAAAAGCCAATTAAGTTAAAATCTTTGTTTCTTTTGCTGGTTGTTCAGTGCAGAGAATTCCAGTACAAATGAGGGACAGCGGGTTGACCTCTCAAAAGAGGGACTGTCCCTCCAAAAAAGGGACAGTTGGGAGGTATGGGTCCTGCTGTTTCTGTTCCTTGCTCTCCATGACCTCAGCTGACATTCAGTTGCCACATCATAATTTCAGAAGTCACTGATATAAGATTATGAGAAAACTCAATGTTCCAGTGATAGGGTTGCCGTTACTAAATGACATTAAGACACACTTCAAGGACCAGACGCCAAAATAAAAAGGATTGTTCATCCATTCATACTTTTACTATATCTTCCCAGTGAAAATAGGACATTTGCAAATTTTATTCACATATATTTTATTCACATATATTTTATTCCCATACACTAACGTTCTGTGAGCAGAAACATGTTTTACTAGTCAGACCTGTCAGCCTGGCTTTATCTGATTGATCAAATGTACATTCTGTTCCTATAGTGCAATGATCCCCAACCAGTAGCTTGTGAGTAACATGTTGCTCTCCAACCCCTTGTATGTTGCTCCCAGTGGCCTCAAAGCAGGTGCTTATTTTTGAATTCCAGGCTTGGAGGAAGGTTTTGGTTGTATAAGGACCAGGTGCACTTCTAAATATAGCGTCAATACATGTTGCCAATCCGCAGAGGGGCTACCAAATGGCCAATCACAGCACTTATTTGGCACCCCAAGAACATTTTTCATGCTAGTGTTGCTCCCCAACTCCTTTTTCTTCTAAATGTTGCTCATGGCCTCAAAAGGTTGGGGATCCCTACTATAGTGTATAGTAGTAGAGTCGTCTGCAGCTGGTGGGGGTTGCTAACTGCAGTTCTTTAGTTGCATGCTGCAAATTTAACACATTTGTGTGGTGAATAAAGTCAAAGTAAAATTACCTTCAAAACTGACATGTATCTTGGTTTGGATTATTTTTTTATAGAATTTAGCATAAAAGAGTGAAAACACAGTTCAATTTATAGCCACCATTTTTCTAGGGATACACAAAATATACTATTTGGGATTGTGCCGAATCCATTGTGACAGGTTCTGCCCAATCCATTGTGAAAGGTTCTGCCCAATCCATTGTGAAAGGTTCTGCCCAATCAGAATCCTAATTTGCATATGCAAATTAGAGGCGGGAAAGGAAAAAGTGGAGAAAGACTGCTTTACTTCCATGTTTTGAGACAAAAAGTTCCCTTCCCACACCTAATTTACATATGCAAATTAGGCTTGGATTCAATTTCGCCGAACACAAGAATACGGCCGAATCCTGCTGAAAAGGCCAAATCCTGGATTCGTGCATCCCTATATTTTCCACACATTCTATGTCCATTAAAGGGGTAGTTCACCTTTAAGTTAACATTTAGTATGATGTAGAGAGGGATATTCTGAGACAATTTGCTATTGGTCTTCATTTATTCTTATAGCTTTTAAATTATTTGCCCTTTTCTTCTGATGCTTTCAAATGGGGGCCACCGACCCCATATAAAAATAAATGCTCTGTAATGCTACTTATATATATTGTTGTTGTTACTTTTCATTGTTCATCTTTCTATTCAGGCCTCTCCTATTCATATTCCAATCTCTTATTGAAATCAGTGCATGGTTGTCAGGGTAATTTGGACCCTAGCAACCAGATTGCTGAAACTGCAAACCGGAGAGCCGTTGAATAAAAAGCTAAATTACTTCAAAAACCACAAATAATTTACAATGAAAACCAATTGCAAATTGTCTCTGAAGATCACTCTCTACCTCATACTAAAAGTTAATTTAAAGGTGAACAACCCCTTCAATCCATCATACAATAAATACCTTTGCTTGACAAGGACCCTACACGTTCAGTAAGTATCTGGCATGGGTTAAAATAGGTTTTAATTGAAGACTAATACAAACATAAATTGGCACAAGCACACACATGTATCGTTTATTCCTAATCTGACTGATTTGGTTTCTGCTGCAATTTACAGAGGTTATCCTGCCTGTGTCTGTACTCTGAAATTCTCTCATTTTAAAGGTACTTGCTCATTCATAATCGATCTGGATTTGGGAGAAGGACACTCCTTTAGTCTGTGCTGGAAGATGCATTATGTTTGATTTACTTTCCAGTATTTCATGTTTACCTGTTTGAACAGTGCATCCTGGAAACCTGCTTAACCTTCTTTGTGGAAACATGATCTGTTGGTTTGGTGCTTGTTTAGAGACCTAGAGATTTGATTTCTGATTGAGCTTCAAACCACTGAATTATGTGTTCATACACACATTTGAATTCTTTAGGTTAACTTTTAGGTATGGGGTTGTTAGAAAAGACTGCAGAACAGAAAAGTGAAGATTCAAAAACAATACCCCCAAAAAATTGTCCAGATGATACTGAGAGCTGCATGAACTTTTCTATTCAAGATTATTTTAGGATGGCTCATAAATCCCAAGAGTTCATTTTATTATAGGAAGTCACCTACAGTTGGCCCTATTACTTTCAAATGTGCACAGCATAACTGTGGTCTTGTATTTGGAAACTACTCTTAAAGTGGACCCGTCACCCCAAAAAAATATTAAAAATCATATTTTATCACATTAGTCAAGCAGAATTAACATGAACTACACTATATAAATTATTTTAATCTTGTTTTCTTCAGTCTGGTAATTCATAATTCTAGCAAGCAGACAGGAGCCATTTTGTGGACACTGTTATTAAGACAAGCCTTGTATCATCTCAGAATCTTGTTTGAGCACCAGAATGGGGGACCCGATGTCTATCCCCATGTCCTGGCTACACAATTAAATGGTTAAGGGAACTGGGGGAATGTGTGGGGAGCAGTTACATCAAGGATGTGCTGAATAGAAAGTGAAAGTAATTATCTGCCCCGCCTCTATGCCTAAGGCATAGAGGAGTGGCAGACAATATTTGATTGACAGCTGAGATTTTAAAAGTAGTAGTTCCCTAAGCAGGTGATAGAAATAAACAACTGTTTAGGCATTGAGAAACTGTCATTCGACTGGTTTTAGTGCAATTTATTTTTATTATTCTCTAGTATTTATCAAATGGCACCTAAACCAATACTTTCATAAGCCTGTGTACACAATGTATACACAAACATACATCAAATTTGTTCACATCTGTCTGTTTCTAATAAGCTATTAAAGGGATACTGTCATGTTTTGTTTTTCAAAACGCATCAGTTAATAGTGCTGCTCCAGTAGACTTCCATTTCTCAAAAGAGCAAACATATTTTTTTATATTCCGTTTTGAAATCTGACATGGGGCTAGACATTTTGCCAATTTCCCAGTTGCCCCTGGTCATGTGACTTGTGCCAGCACTTTAGAGGCGGAACTGCTTTCTGGCAGGCTGTTGTTTTTCTTTCTTAGTGTAACTGAATGGAACACAGTGGGACATGGGTTTTTACTATTGAGTGTTGTTCTTAGATCTACCAGGCAGCTGTTATCTTGTGTTAAGGAGCTGTTATCTGGTTACCTTCCCATTGTTCTTTTGTTAGGCTGTTGGCGGGGGGAGGGAAGGGTGATATCACTCCAACTTGCAGTAAAGAGTGATTGAAGTTTATCAGAGCACAAGTCACATGACCAGGAGCAGCTGGAAAAATTGACTATGCAGTTCACCTATTAAATAGCTAATATACGTAATTCTAAAAAAACAACTGGACTTGCTGAGTAATCATTGAAGACGTTTCACTACTCATCCGAGTAGCTTCTTCGGTTCAACTGACTGGCATGGGAAGTTCTCGGCATATAAACTCTTCCACTAATCCAGTCACAATGACACATTGTAACGCTTCAAAGAGGCGACATCTGAAGTTTACGGAGGTGTTGATGCTGTGATAGGATTACCAACGTAATGAAGTAGAAGTCACTGGCACTCGAAGGCTGGTGCAAGCAGGGTCAGACCCTTGCATGTTTATTTGCAGAAAGTGCAACGTTTCCCGAGACCCCATTATCAAGCAGTGAGAGAAGGCTCTTTAAACACCCCCCTAAATGACGTAACAAACGTCCTTAAATTAGCATAATCAATTGGTAACAAACTCAACATGATTGCAAAAAAAGTGAAAAAATCTTTAAAATATCCAAGTGGTTCTTCCACATTCTGATTAGTCCTTTGAATGTTCAATTACTCCTTTAGAAAAATAGTAACCTTTAGAAGACCCAAGTTGTGTAAATACTTATTAGTGCAAACAACACACAAATATAGGAAAGAAGCAGCTTTAAGCTGTCCAATACAACAGATTTCTAACTGATAAAGATAATTTATAACAAAATGTATTAATGGCAACACTGAAGCAAACTGCTTTTGTGTTGAAAATCCTTCTGAGTTTCTCTGAAACTCCAGCTACATGTGGGTGCAGATATTTTTTGTTGTTGTTCCTGTTGGGCTTGTTTGCTGCTGTTTTGGCAAAGGCCCAGTCTGGGTAGCCACACACTTTCAAAGCTCCTCTGAGATGTTTATGCTCCTTGTCCTTGGACTCTCTATCAGTTGCCACACATTCCGCCCTGTGGTACACAGTTCTAATGACACCCAGTTTGTGTTCCAGTGGATGGTGGGAATCGAACAACAGATATTGATCCGTAGGAGTGGGTTTCCTGTATACCTCCATTTTCAAGTTAACTCCCCCTCTTGGATGCATCTCAAACAGTCCAAAAAGGCAAATTTGTTCTCATGGACATCTTCCCTTGTCAACTATTGTCCACTGAGTTAATATGTTCTGTAAAGGCTGCCACTTCATTGGATCTGATTTTTACCCAAGTGTCATCCACATATCTGAACCAGTGACTCAGTGTTGTTCCCTGGAATGTAAGTAAGGCCCTCCTTTCCACATCCTCCATGTACAAGTTAGCTACAATTGGAGAGACTGGAGAACCCATTGAACAGCCATGTTTCTGTCTATAAAAAGGTCCTTGTATATGCGGTGTTGTGATTGGTTTAGTGGAACTTTAGTGATTGGTTTCAGTTGAACTGAAGAAGCTGCTCGGATGAGTAGTGAAATGTCCACTTGTTTTTTTTTATAATTACTTATATTCGATATACCATGACCTGGATGAATGAAAATCTTCATAGTCCTATTCACCTATTATAGGTTTTCTTTTTCATTTTTATCATTTAGTTTATATTTTTGCATTTTAATTCCAGCTGCCTGAATCACGACGGAGCCCACAATGAACGGACAACTGGACTTAAGTGGCAAATTGATTATAAAAGCTCAGTTGGGAGAAGACATCCGAAGAATTCCAATTCACAATGAGGACATTACATATGATGAGCTGGTGCTGATGATGCAGAGAGTTTTCAGAGGAAAGCTCTTGACTAATGATGAGGTGACCATCAAGTACAAAGATGAAGGTTGGTATCTTCTTGCATATCTTTGTGGTTTATATAAATGATGTTGCATAAAGTTCAGCATCTTTTTTGTGCATCGTCCTAACCCCACTATAGGCCATATCAATTTTGTAGCTCAATGTTATAACTCAATACCTTTTTGAACTTTTTCAAGTTTAGTTTAAGTGTGCTGGAACGAAGGCAAGAAGATGCCCTCTGCAGAACTGTACTTTCTACATCTACAAACAGACCAATTTTGAACATCTAGGGTCCTCAGAAAGTATGTGTTATTTGGTTATTATTAAAGTATGAAGGTTCCAGAAAACTTGTGCAGTGGGAAAACACGTGCATTGGCTCTGTTTCACAAGGCAACTTTGGGCTAATACATGAGGCATATGTTTTCCTACTGGCAATTTCCATTAATGCCAGTGGGAAGGGAACTTTGGATACCCAGATCTCCAAGCATTGAGCAAAAAGATAAGTGATTTGATAAAAATATAATCACAATTTAATGTTTATACACAATGTGGTACAACTATAAGTCACATGGACATTTGATGGACTACTGGAAGGAGTTTTTTTAGTCGTACTACAGTGGTTTTATACGCTTCACTAAAACAGCTATAATGGATTTATACATTTCACTGAGAGACCACAATCCTTAGATTGTGTCTCATGATTGGGGGGTGGGAGCTAATTTTTAAGCCCTCCCCTTAAACCATACATTTAAGCACGTTTGTTACACCGTACAATTGGCTTGATAAAGGACTGGTATAGCCCGAAATGTCGCTTTGCTAGTGGCAAGAATAAAAGTTTGAATTGGGAATGTTGCTTGATTTCTTATTATATCAGAACTTTTTTTTTTTTTGAAGATTGTCTTTATTGATTTTATAAACATAACAGAAAATAAGAAAAGAAGATGTGAGACATGTTATATTGTGTGACATACAGCAAAGCTTCCTGGTTGTAAGTTTCCATTACCGCAGAGTCTCACTCCGTCGATGCTGGTTTCCGTTACTGTAAGCCACCTATACCAAATATAACGGAACATTGGATGGTTTGTCACCCTTGCTGTTGGAGATTAAGCGTGTGCAGCCAAATGTCCCGTTTGTCCTTATGGGAGTAACTATATGAAAAATGATGCAGATGAGTATATAGTTGCCAAAAAAAAAGTTACCCCTGATAAACTGGTCGAAACAGATCAGAACCTTTTTATTAAAAATGTTTTGCTTTGGATTCAACATCAGGGTTGGATTTAGGCACCTCCCAGTGATTGTAATCACTAACCTGATGCCCTGTGCTCCTGTTAGCAAAACACTTCATCAGCCTGGGGTTCTAATTCATGAACACCACAGAGTAGTGATGTGCAGGTCAGGAAAATCCCTAACCCACAAAACCTTGACCGGCACTTGACTCTAACCTGTACCTGTGCCTTTTCTCTCTGTAATACTACTTCTGTGTGCACCTCTGGTTCAAAGAATATTTGGAAGCAGTGGAGGAGTGTACTTCCCCATCTTACCTGTACCCAACCCTAATCTTCAATGTTGGCCAAAGTTGGTCAACTCACATATCACTGCCATTGACTGATCCTCCTCCTGTTTTTCTTTCTTCATGCGAAAGGGCATGTGCAGTAGAGTTAAAAAGCCAGTTTTTCCACTCCATTGCACATGTATTGGCCCCAGGAAAGCAAAGCAGGGGAAGAAATTTAACGCTACCAAAAGCCCTTGCACACCCATGCCTTGTTACGAGTAGATTAGTCTGATGCTCAGCGGTAGAGGCTCGACAACCTGAAATCATAGTGGCACACAGAACTGCTACAAACAAGGTAAACCTTGCATTAAAGTAAAAGGTTTGCCTTGCTTGTAGCAGTTCTGTGTGCCATTGAATTTCTTTTGCTTGCTGAGATGAACCACAGACCGTACAGGTTTTCTGGGGTCAGGGGTATTAGGTAAGTGAAAACCTAATACCCCCACCACACACACACACTGTGTGTGAAATTTCCTCTTTGAAAATTAACAGGAAATGTTGGATATCAGTTGCTTCTTTTCAATATTTCCCCTATAATTTAGAGCTTTATAGGGAAATTTAGAGCTTTTAATTAAAATTTATTAACTGTATTTCTCCCATAATATTTTGTCAGAAAACTGTTTTATGCTTCTGTGTGCTGATCTTCTCAACATCTCTAACCACATTGCCTGACCATTGCTCTCAGGGACTTTTCACAAACTAATTGCACCCCAGGGAAATTAAATCAGGAATAAAATCTGTTCTACCACCGTTTTTTATTTTTGGTGTGCAAGATCAGTGTATTTTATTCTTTACAGTTAAATTTCCCATACACAAATACATCCACTAATCAACTTGCTGTTGTGGTCCTCCCCCAATAAGGTTTTTAAACTTACTCAACCAATTTTTGCTCACATTTCTGCCAAGCAGACTATGGAGCCCATACAAGAGCCACAAAGTCGTCTTGGTTTAAAGGGGCCAGTGGAATAGGTTTTTATTGGACCTTGTATGGGCAGCTCAAGGTTCTGTGTTTTTCAGGGATTGCATTGAGGTCTTTTGATACTTTAGTTGCAATGGTCACTGCCTGTAACTATCAAATCAAACCTTTTTTCCCACCTTCATTTGTATAGTCCTGTTTGTACACACACATTCATTTACAGTGTTACAACTTGGACTAGCAAAAAAGGCTTTTATCCTGTCACCATATAAGACATAAGGGGCAATACTTGAAATTGAGATTTACCAGGAGCTGGTATGTATACAGCACTGGTGCTGTGATACAATTCTAGTCACACTTTAATCCAGAATAGGTGTAGATTGTAGTAAAAGCTGAATTCTGTAAGTGAAGAGGCAGTTTTTTCTGCAATACTTCATAATACTTCTGATAGTAAACATTATGAATACTTACTGCAAATTTTTAACAGACTTGTTAAAGAAAACCAAAATGTTCATAATTGTCTGGTTATCAGCTTCTTCTAAATTCATGTCCACTTTTTTTTTTATACAGTATAACACATTCTAGGCATCCCTTTACAACAGTGCCACTAGAACACAGTGTTCTTCCAGCTTCTATGTTTCAGAATAAGATGTTCAGGCTTTTTCTGTGTTTAAACCATATATTGATTGGGCTTGCCAACACATTTAATGGCTTGCCACATCATCATGCAGCTGGAATGTTTGTATCCTGCAAAGCAAAATATAATAAGCATCTCCACATGGTGGCGCTAGTAGAACAGATATTCTGCATACGCACCAGTTATGTGAGCATGAGCAGGAACAATATCACACCTTCAGGTCGTAGTCAGATGAGGTTTAAACCATGCAATCCATTGGCATTTCATCTAAAGAGTCAAAATCAAGCAATATAATACAATATACCAAGAGATACTTCAAAGCAATATATTTTGCTCTACGTGATGCTGTCCAAGTAGAATTGCCCTAGCAATCTTAAACTCCATGCTTACTTTGTGTTTTTGTTTGTTTTCAGATGGAGATCTTATAACAATATTTGATAGTTCCGATTTGTCATTTGCCATACAATGCAGTAGAATATTAAAGCTCACCCTTTTTGGTAAGTATGTACTTTTGCTCATTGTTTATTAAAGAAGTGGCTCAGTGTACATGGGCTGTTAAAGGCCATTATTCATAAAGGCTGAAACAGGTGGCTCTGTTAAATACTGAACTCATCCATATAAGGTGGCAGCATGTTATACAGCACTTTACAATCATTTGTAACTGACAGTATCTTAACATTTAATAAACAAGGGTTACAAAATAAAAATAAGATCAGATTGCCCTGTTCACAAGTGCTTTCAATTTTAATAAATCAGTTGATGGGATAACTGTGGAGATGGAGACGTTAACATTTGCAAACTGAAAATAGATGCACTGGGCATACAAGTAACAAGAACTCACTGGGCATATTAATGCCAGTTTGTAGACCCTTTCATGCTTTTGGCCAACTTACTAAATCTACCTCTGAACATTTACACATATTCACATTAGGTCTTTTGTTTTCTATGCACTAGAATAACCATAGATAATTACCGCTTGGCCACCAATACTTACTTCACTTGTTATTTTGCACCAATGTTGATAGGGGAGCCACAGGCTGTTAAAAGAAGAAACTGCTCTTCTTTCGTGGCTATCTGCTGCTTTAAAATGTGAACTGTGCATATCCTTCAGCAGATACATGACAAAAATAAGTGTTTGTCAAGTTCCCCTCCCTCCTAGGGGACCAGGCTATGGAGGTGCTTGCAGAGGCTACCCTAGTATGCAGGATGTGCTATCTCAAACTGATGCCACTTACTAATGTTTACTATACAATTATTAGCCCTCTTGGTACAATGATGTACTCTGATCTGCAGCTTTAAAATCATTCTGACCTGGTATTCCCATGCTTCAGGAGGGAGGAATTTTTCCGGAAGCAGAAGATGACTAGAATTGCAAGGGCACAACATGTAGTTCAAAGATGGTTAACTTAGTACACCCATTGCTAGGATAGGCACGTTTTTTCTTTTTTTGGGGGGGGGGGGAACCTTAAACCTTAAACTGCCAGCTATCCGTGTGGGAATCTGGGAAGCCTTGCTGGTTCTCACCCATGCAAGTTCTTAAAGGGATATTGTCATGGGAATTTTTTTTTACAAAATGCATCAAATAGTGCTGTTCCAAAAGAATTCTGCATTGAAATCCATTTCTCAAAAGAGCAAACAGATTTTTTTTTTTGTATTTCATTTTGAATTCTGGCATGGGACTAGACATATTGTCAATTTCCCAGCTGCCCCAAGTCATGTGACTTGTGCTCTGATAAACTTCCATAACTCTTTACTGCTGTACTGCAATTTGGAGTGATATCACCCTTTCCCCCACCCAGCAGCCTAACAACAGAACAATGGGAAGGTAACCAGATAACTCCCTAACACAAGATAACAGCTGCTGGTAGATCTAAGAACCGCACTCAATAGTAAAAACCCATGTCCCACAGCGTACTATTCAGTTACATTGAGAAGGAAAAGCAACAGCCTGCCAGAAAGCAGTTTCTTCCTAAAGTGCTGGCACAAGTCTAGTCTCATGTCAGATTTCATAACTGAATATAAAAAAATCTGTTTGCTCTTTTGAGAAATGGATTTCAGTGCAAAAGTCTACTGGAGAAGCACTATTAACTGATGCGTTTTGAAAAAAAAATTGCAGGCTCCTTCCACAGCAGGAAGTGAAATCTGTGTTTATTGATAGGTGCCAATTATTTGTTTGAGCTAATTAATCAAAACACAATTTAAATTCTACCTTCAGGTTTGATCAAGGTTGTTGGAATTTATTGATAGGAGCCCATAAGGAAACACTTTCCAGAAATGGAAATAGATCCTGCAGATGTGGTGTGCTCTAATTCATTTAAAGAATTCAAACACATATGGAAAAAAAATGTAATGGGATTTTAATGATCTACAACCAAAATGAAGCATTTGTTGGGCAGACTAGATAAACCAGCTGGTTCTGTGACATGCTTTGTCACTGTGAGTTATGGCTATTCTAGTGTGTTTTCAGCTCTTGAAACTAGATGGCACTGGAGTTACAGCTTCCATTAAATGAGTGAGATATTAACTATGTAGCTTTCTGGAATATTGTCAGAATCTGTTTTTACAAGGATCTGAGTGTAATGCGTGCCAAAAGTGCAAATATGCATTTATTTGCGTACAAGAAACTAGGTTTTTACAACTGTGGTAATGTTTAAAAATGATGTAGGCAAAAACTAAAGTTTAAGGAAACCTGCTTAGATTGTCCTTCTTAACACTTTTTAATTTTAATTCTACACATTAAGTTGTTTAAAAGATATCCGATTTCAACCTTTTTTACTATGACCAGAGGTAAACAAGTTAGGGACCACCGTATGGGGTTTACCTTGACGTGGTATGGTGGCTTATCAACTTTATGATCATAACTTTGTAACTAAAAACCTTTGTTTTTGTAAACCTATGCACTTGCATTTAGACTGAATTACTCCGAGAGGGAATCAGAGAATGTGCACTGATTAAATGGCCAAGTCAGTAGCACTTCCATTATACGTATATACTTTACTTAGCCCTAGGAGTGCATCCACAACCCCCCTTTTTGTAATTAACCATTGTACCTGTAAAGCTGGCCATAGACGTAACAATTACGATCTTTCTCGGAAAAGATCTTTCCAAGAAAGATCGTTCGTTTCAACACACACGTGTAGAGCTTAATCGTCAAATATACAGGTAGAAACAATAGAATTCTACTTGTATCTGACGATTCAGCACTAACAATGGCCGATGTTCAGGGAGCTTTCAAAGGCATCCAATCAAAATTTTCCATCCAGTCCGATCAACCAGCCGACCGATATCTTAATCCTCTGACGATGTCAGTCGGCTCATTTCCCACCATACACGCACCGAATATCGTACGAAAATTCGTTTCGTACGATATTATCTGTGCGTCTATGGCCACCTTAACACCTGCCCAGTAACTCACAGAGAGATGTACTGTGCTACCCTGCAGTTTTTGAATTTATCTTGTGGGTCGTCTGTCTTAAAATGTTTCTTTTCTGACAATTGATTACTTTCCCATATGCTGTAAGCATAATAATAGATTTCTTTGGGATGTGAGAGCTAGTACTATATTACGGATAGGGATATATTAGGGATGCACTGAATCCATTAATCGATTGGGGATTTGACCAGAATTCCGCCTTTTTCAGCAGGATTTGGATTCTGATGAATCCTTGTGTGTGGCCAACCAAATCCTAATTTGCATATGTAAATTAGGTGTGGGAAGGGAGATCACTTTGTCACAAAACAAGGAAGTAAAAAAACATTTTTTCCACCTTTTCCTTTCCTGAATTTGGTTCAGTATTTGGCCGAATCTTTCACAAAGGATTCAGGAATTCGGCCAAATCCCAAAAAAGTGGATTTAGTGCATCCCTAGATATTCTATACATTATAATAAAATGACCTTCGGTGGCTGGAGACCCTTTTAATTGTGAAAATGGTGTGACTGATGCTCCATGAGTTCAGTAGCAGCTGATGGGTGTCTTGTTGCAGCAAGGCATATATGTCTGTATTTGTTATTGAGAAATGTTTAACTACTTTTACTTAGTGACTGGTTAGAGTCGAGCCACATTTCTGTAATATGACTGTACTGTGTATTCTTTAGCACTGCCACTTGTTCTTATGTTAAGTACCAGCTGCATTTTTATTTATTTTTTTATTTTATTTTTTTGCTCTTTGAAATTGTTGGACTCCTTTATACTATAGACTGTCATCCAAATCTTGTAGGCTTTGTCAGTCAAGGAAATGTTTCTGGTTTACATTATATTCTGCTTCACTGTTTGGTCCATATGACTTTTTTTATTTTATAAAAATAGAATATTTAAAATTGCATAATGTGAGAAGAAGTTGGTTTTAATGCTGCACACATTGCTCACTAATAATCCACAGTCTGATGGCTTTCCTGAAATTAAAAAGTGTTCACAGTGCACCACCTCCCATTCCATTATCCTTTCATTCCACTCTTTTAGCTCTCCCCTCTCAGGTGTTCTTCTGATATGCTAAAACTGGGGTCTGCTACTTTCTTCACCTAAGCTAGTGCTGAAAAACTGGTGGCCTTTGTCTTGGATCCAGCCCGTGAACCCCCTTGTGTGGCCCCTACATTAAAGTCTGCCTGCTGTGGCTGCTTACCTTGTATAAGATTTGAATTGCATCAGTACATGGATTAACTGTCCCCTGCATTGTGTAAACCTCAAATTCGGACAGTAAACTCCTGCATTGTTCACACCTGTAATATCTCTATTGTTCACACCACTAAAGCCCTGCACTATTCACACCTGTAAAGCCCTGTTCACACCTTAGACCCATACTGTAAGTTCCTACATTGTTCACTCCATACAAGCTGGAGGATCATCAGCATTGTGTCACTGTCTGTAGCACATTATGAACTGTTTATCTGAGTGGTTCTGTTTCCCTGCCTCCTCCTACTCTGCCTGCCCTATGCTACGTGTGTGTGTGTGTGTGTGTGTGTGTGTGTGTGTGTGTGTGTGTGTGTGTGTCATTCTCCCTTCCCTATGATCTGTGTGTGCCATACTCTGCCTGCCCTATGCTCCCTGTGTGTGCCATACTCTGCCTTCCCTATGCTCCCTGTGTGTGCCATACTCTGCCTGCCATATGCTCCCTGTGTGTGCCATACTCTGCCCTCCCTATGCTCCCTGTGTGTGCCATACTCTGCCTTCCCTATGCTCCATGTGTGTGCCATACTCTGCATGCTCTTTGTTATGCACGGGAGAAGGAGGCATATGTATTTAATGGTATGTTTAATATGACTTAAATTTTTTTTTCATATGAGTGTTGAGTGATATCCCTGCAGTGAGCACCAATCATTTTTTGTGTGCTACCACCATTAAAATCAAAATGGTCTTAAAAGTTCTTGTGGTAACATGGGTGTGGTTTAAAAACAGATATCAGGAGTGGTCAACACTGGCTTCTTTATTGGCCTTCCACCACCTAGGCCAGAAAAATAACAATGGAATAAAGATAATTGTAGCTCTGCACTCACCCAGCAAATGAATGTAAGATAGCCCGGTGCTCAGCCTAGAGGTTCCGGCTCTTTTTGGATGAGACCAGAAAAATGAGACCAGAAAAATAACAACCCACTGTACCACAGAAGTTGGACACCACTGCCCTAAGCAATTGGTTTTCTCCCCTATACTTCTAAGCACACATCCCTCACACATATATGATCTGATGCTCTATAATTTAACAATAATAAATCATGAAGTTGAAAAGTTCTTTTTTATCACTAATAAATGTGGCAAAAGAAGTCTATATAATTACCTGGTCTCTTTTTCTTTGTAGTAAATGGACAGCCAAGACCACTGGAATCTAGTCAAGTAAAGTATCTCCGTCGGGAGTTAATAGAACTGCGTAACAAAGTCAATCGATTGCTGGACTGCTTGGAACCACCTGCAGAACCTGGAATACCACCCAGCCTTCCCGACAATGGTAATTATTACAACTTTGATGTTTTTTTTTCTGTAATCTGTGACTCCAAGATTTAAATGTTTGTTTTTATCTGCTCTTAAACAGAAGCTGTGGATGGCAGAGAAGAGAAACCACCTGCTCCAGATTCCTCTGTGAAGCCATCTACCCAAGTTATGGCTGCCAGCATGTCTGCTTTTGATCCACTGAAGAACCCAGATGAAATCAACAAAAACGTCATATCCGCATTTGGACTTTCTGAGGAACAAGTCACTGGTACATTAATTAGTGGCCTGTAGAGTGGTGCCTGACAACATTGTCATAGACAGTGTACATTTTCAATACAACTCATGTTTATACGAATTGACTAAAATTATGATTCCATAGAAAGATGCCTGTAGTGTCCTGACGACCATAAAAATCCGAATCTAAAAACTTTTTAAAATATATTATCATTAATCACTAAAATTACCCTTGATTTGCATTTTATCCTTTGTGTGTTTGAACAAATTGTGCCTTTGCCATCCCATTGATAGGATTAAGTAATTAGATATTTTGCAAATGGCAACGCTGTTACATCCACAAGAAAAAGTATTGCTAGCCACAGGCAGGGATAGAGAGAAATAGTTATTTAGTGGCTAGATTAACACAAATTCATTTCATCAAGGGGTTTAGCTGTGGTGCTTGCAGAATTTTATTATTTTGCTTTGTACTTTTAGGACCTCCAAGCGCACCAGTAGAGGAACGTTCCAGCACCCCAGATAGCATTGCTTCTTCCTCTTCTGCACATCCACCAGGGACTCAGACTCAGCAGCCATCATACCCAGGAGCCCAGCAGCAAGCAGGTCAGATTGAAGGCTAGGATGCTGTCTAATCATAACAACACATTTATTAACCTATTTTCCCTGAAAACATGTGCTTATATTTTCTCTATTATACTGGGTGTTGGAAAGACTTTCTACAAAGACATGTGTTTAGAATTGATTGAGTGCTGTCCGGAGTGGACAGGTGTAATCTAGTACAGGTGTAGGATCTGTTATCGAGAAACCTGTTATTCAGAAAGATCCAGATAACGGAAAGGGGAATTCCCCTAGACAAAGGCTTCACGCTGAAACGTTGGGGTGATTCTCATCTTTGGCGAGTGTATCAGCTGCTTGTAGGTTCTTTTCTCTACTTGAATATACACTGTGTGGTATGTATTTGCTATTTGCAACGCCTATGTACTTGTATATTGAATCAAGTCTTAATATTGATGTTAATGATGATTGAAATTTCTCATATAAAGTAAAAGGATTTTGCATACCACTGTTTTTGTTTATTTAGAGTGTGCAAGCCCACTTTTTATGAAGTTACTGTTGTTAATGCTATATGGGTAGCATTTTTGGGTTATTTTGCACCTCCTATTTGCATATAGATATATTTAAAAATTGTTTAAGCCATTGGAGTGCCCTCCATTTACCGATATTGTTGTTTATTTAATGTTTACAGGACATTAGGCTTACGTTATGGAGACCCAAATTATTGAAAGATCCATTATCTGGAAAGCTCAGGTCCTGAGCATTCTGGATAACAAGTCCCATACCTGTAGAGAGAGCAAGCACAGGAACTCTATTTATAGATCGTAAACAAATTGCCAATGAAACAAATTCCCAAGAAAATTGTGTCTAATCAGATATTTCAGATGCGTGTTTGTTAGTCTGAGAAGAGGATGGCTTTCAAAAGAACAGTGTACACTTGTTTTTCCTTTTAATTTGACTCAAACCCTAAAATCGCACTAAATAGCACATTTTTTTTAATTAATTTTTCATGGAGTCTTGAAAATAGATTGCCAGTGTACAAATCAAAACAGTACAGTTTTAGCTTCTGTGGGTTAATTAACTGAGGATTTTATCAGGGTGTGGGCCCGAACAGGTAAAAATATTTGTTGCACCAATTATACATTAGCCCTATAAAGCTTCAGAAAATGGTTGGCCAAGGTGCCAAGTACATGAGGCATCTTTCCTACATTTGGCATGGCAATTCCCACCGATACAGAGGTTTTGGCAGAGGGTGACAAGATACTTGGCAGATAATTTGTCACTCCCACAGGTGTACTCCCCGGGGGTCTGTTTACTCGGACTAGAAGAAGAATTACTGCTCCTAAAACAGGCCAGGTCACTTATGCTAAGAAAAAGTGGTAATTATGGGTTGGATGAGCAACAACCCTCTTACAGAGTAGTCCAATGGTTCAGTCTAATTAATAAAGCCCTCCCATCCATTAAACTTGCCTACCTATGCAGTGACTGCCCGGGAAAACTCAAAAAGATATGGGACCCATGACTAGACATTAATCCACTTGAGCTCCTAAGGTTTGTGCCAACTGTCCATACTAATCCGATATTAAGGTATAGTGTATTGTGCATAAATAAGCAAGGTGTTATGTAGCAATGACATTTACAGTTTAACACTTGGTACTGATGGCTATGTACTCTTTATTGTACTGTATAATGGAAACACCAAGTGTTGACGGTTACTCCTTCCTGTGAACCATGTATGTACTTCCTACCCCTACCCCTTCCCTTGGAAATCAAAAATAAAAACTTGAAAACAAAAACAAAATGTTAGTCTAAGACTGCAGGCCTCTAGTGACAGTTGTATTGGATATTTGCAGATACTAATATTCAGTAGTAATTTAATCCCACTAACACTTAGTCTTAATGTTAAATTCATTTTTAAACCACACTTTCATCATCAATGAGATGTATAAAACATTGGTCTCCTGTATTTTATTTCACAGTTTGTTTTACTGATAGTGTAACATTAAGTCAGACACTTATTTTTGATACAGTGCTGCCCAAATCCATTCACTTGTTTGATACAAAACCTGTACTGCAAAACTATGACTGCATTTATATATTTTTCAGCTAAAAAATATTGTTGCCATTCCTATACCTTCATAGCTAAAAGTAAAAACATGTTTTCTTTTTTTCTTGTAGGCCAGGTATATCAGCAATATCCACAGCAGCCTGCTGGTTATCCAGCGCCTCAAGGTCAACCCCAAGCTCCTGCCCAACCTCAGCAATCCTATGGCATTCAGTATTCTGGTAAGAAATGGGTTTAATAGGACAGTCTTATCCTTGGATGTTAAACAACTTTGAGCCACAGTGAAGAACCAAGCTAATCATACAATCTTCCAAGACATTACATTTGCTGTAGAGCCCCACAGAGACCACTGTTAGCTTAAATTGATTACATGGACTCTGTTTGTATTGAAAATCTGGTATCGAACATATGCTGGTTATCTGCCCTTTTTAGTCTTCTGACTGCCTCAAGGGTGCTGCCTACAGAACATTTTAGGTTTAACAAATAATGCAAACCTTTTAGAACCTTTCTAGAAATCATTTTTATTTCTTTGTTTTTATTATTATTTTGATTGAGTTTTTTTTGTCAGGTTACAATCAGCAAACTACTCCACAACAAGCTCAGTATCCAGCTTACAATCAGCAAGCAGCACAGCCTCCTGCTCCAGGCTACCCAGGACAGCAGCAGCAGATGGGTTCACAACCCCCTCAGCCTCAGCAGTACCAGGCTGGAGGATACCCTCCACAGACTTACACTACACAAGCCTCTCAGCCGGCAAACTACAATCTGCCACCAGTTTCTCAACCTGGTGTGGCTCCAAACCAACCTGGTGTGGCTCCAAACCAACCTGGTGTGGCTCCAAACCAACCTGGTGCCTATCAGCCTAGGCCAGGATTTACCCAATCCCCTGGAAGTACGGTCACCCCACCCCCAAGTGCTCCTAATCCATATGCTCGCAATCGCCTACCATTTGGTCAGGGATATGCTCAGCCAGGACCTGGTTACCGGTAAATGCCATTGACACACTATTACTGCCAAGGCAATGGCTGCTAGGTCTATATCCATCCCAATAGACTCAAATTTTATGCTTAAAATTGTACTGATGTTTGTGACATCAGAGGAAAAGCTTGGTCTGCTTCTCGGCACACTGTTGCTTTTCACTATATGTTTTGTCATTTAATTAAAGTAGAGACCAAATGATTATTTTCTGCTTTTGATTGTACCTGCTCTCTTGTAAAAATTCAAATTCACAAATATGTGACACTAGCTGGCCTTGTCAAAACTCTGAAACAATGCAAATGGCAAACCCGATTATTTGACTTGTTTTTAATGATCTGATGTGTTAAATGAGATCTGTCCTAAAGTTTAAACTAGGTATTATGTACAAATTCTAACACATTAAAATCTAATAAAATAAATAAAACATGTGCTTTCCTTTTATCTTCATCACCGTAAGAATGTTTCCAGTGGAAATGTGTATACAGTTGGGTCCATAAATATTTGGACAGAGACAACTTTTTCAAATTTTGGTTCTGTACATTACCACAATGAATTTTAAATGAAACAACTCAGATGCAGTTGAACTGCAGACTTTCAACTTTAATTGTGGGTTGGACAAAAAGATTCCATAAAAATGTGAGGAACTAAAAGCCTTTTTTTTTTAAACATAATCACTTAATTTCAGGGGCTCAAAAAAAATGGACAGTTGACTCAAAGGCTATTTCATGGGTAGGTGTGGGCAATTCCTTCATTATGTAATTATCAATGAAGCAGATAAAAGCTCTGGAGTTGATTGGGGGGGGGGGGGTGCTTGTATGTGGAAGATTTTGCTGTGAGCAGTCATGTGTTCAAAGGAACTCTCCATGCAGGTGAACCAAGCCATCCTTAAGCTGCAAAAACAGAAAAAACCCATGCAAGAAATCACCACAATATTAGGAGTGGCAAAATCTACATTAGAAAAAAATTGTCTCTGTCAAAATATATATGGCCCTAACTGTATGTACACTTGGATACATATATGTTCTTCCATAAGTATTTTCTTGTTGTTTAACTTTGGCGTATATCTGTGAAATGTTAAATTGACGTTTTACCTGCTGGATCTCCACAGCTTACAGCAGCTCTCTGTCATTTGCCAGTTCAGTCCTGCTCCAATCTCTGAAGAGGAGGTAGGGTGTGCTTAAGCCACATTTCCTAATAATAAACATAAATAAAATTTAAGACCAGGTGGCTTTTCAGTTGCAGGGTATTATCACTCTATTTTTCATGTTTTCACGTGGAGAGAAGTACGCTGCCTCCTGCTCACAGGCAATCATTGCTATTCTATTGCAGGAGGGTTGAACAAATGTGACTATTATTGCACAGTTCCTTCTACAATAATGTACAAAACAAAAAATAACATACCATAGCAAAACATATTTTATCTATAAAAGTAGTCTTTACCCTCAGGCTGTTAGAACTTTGGCTAAAATACAGCAAATAGACAATGTCCTGTGGAATAAGAGGGGGAAGGGACAAATATGGAGAAGATCACAAAAGAACTTCCAGAATAGGAGAAGAAACTCTACCACTAACTAGCCGTTTGGTTATTTTTCTGCCAGAGCAGAAGCAAAGGTGACATAACTCTGGGGATGGAAAAAATTTAGAAACCCTAATGCAGCAAAGGCAAGAAGGGCACTACACTCAAGAAACTGCTGAACTATTATCAAGATCATAACTTGAAGTAATCCATTTGCAATGATTGTGTATAATCAATTGTAAAGTGTAGGAACATGACCCCATATGGTTCTCTTAAATGCTTGACATAATCCCAATGATATTGCTGAAACAAATTGCTGTGAAAAGTATTGATAAAGATGCAGTGTGCAGAGCCACAAGGAATTCCCGTACTTTATACCACTTTTTGACCACCTTCCCTCATTGTACTATGTATGCTGTTTTAGAAGGGATCCCCAACCTTTTTTTTTTTTTTTTACCCATGAACCTCATTCAAATGTAAAATAAGTTGGATAGCAACATAAGCATGCAAAAAGTTCCTGGGGATGCTAAATATGAGCTGCGATTTGCTATTGTTAGCCTCTATATCAGTGATCCCCAACCAGTAGCTTGTGAGCAACATGTTGCTCTCCAACCCCTTGGATGTTGCTCCCAGTGGCCTCAAAGCAGGTGCTTATTTTTTTAATTACTGGCTTAGAGGCAAGTTTTGGTTGTATAAAAAACATGTCCTGCCAAACATTCTCTCCTGTAGGCTGCCAGTCCATATAGGGGCTACCAAAAAGCCAACCAGAGCTCTTATTTGACATCCCCATGGACTTTTTCATGCTTGTGTTGCTCTCCAACTCTTTTTTAAATTTAAATGTGGCTCACGAGCAAAAAAGGTTGAGGACCCCTGCTCTATATAGACTGGCAGAAGACCCTGGCAGCACACGTGGGTTTTATGCGACTAAATCTTGCTTTCAGGTCACGGATTCAAAAGTAAGCACCTGGTTTGAGGCCACTGAGAGCAACATGCAATGTGTTGGTGACCACAAATGTAGCCACTGGTTGGTAATTTTACCTTTAAAACCCCACAGATGACTTGAAAGCTGTACACCCAAGAACTAAGCAGACTATTTTCCCCTAGTTCTTTTACTCGTACTATACTTCAATACTGCTCTGTGAACAGTTAGAATTTTTATTTCATTTATTTATTTATTAAATTCAATGGTAAGCAGCTCTGGAACCCATAAGAAACCTTTCGCTGACTTGATCTTGCTTCAGGAGACCTACCTTGTTGGTCTGCTCTTATCTCTGAAGAGGAAGTAGGGTCGTTGATTGGCCAATGTTCCAATAATAACGACAAAATAAGTACAAAATGGTTTTTCAAAGGCTTCACTTTGAAAGTAATTGCTTGTGAAGGGCTTTTTGGCTCCTTTCAGTCCTTCTCACCCTAACCAGGTTCGGTTTTCCTTTTTGCTGCTTTCCAAGTCCTACTCCTCAGAAGCGATGTTCCAATATCTTGCACTGATCCAACAAGATCGAAACAGGCTGTCTGCAAGTTTGGATACATGGTTCTGAACCATTAGGTTGTATCTGTACTATAAACCAGCGGTTCTGGATGCATAGTTGGCCAAAGGGACATTAAGGAGTGATTTGCGTGTCTCCGCCCCTGATGCCTTATGGAAGAATTACCAACTCTCCTTTTTGCTATCTAGGCAGTGCTATGTGTATGGCATGAGACAAGTAAATACCTTTACCCTACTTTACAGCCTACAGTTATACATTCTGATTAATGGAAATCTGCTCAATGTGCACTGCAGGGCACCAAAGCTACTGTTTACAGAATAATTAAATTTTAACATTTGATTTGGTTCTTGCGGATTAGCAGACAAGGACAGAGTGGTTTGAAATCCAGGGAGTCAACTCATGTATTGGCAGCTTTACTTTGGATATCTGCATTGATTTGGACAAGTGCCTCCAATATGTATAGAAGAGGGTCTGAATAGAAAGATGAATAAGAAAAAGTAGCAATAACAACATATTTGTATCTTTACAGGGCATTTTTAGGTGGGGTCAGTGACCCCAACTTGAAAGCTGGAATGAATCAGAAAAAAGGGCACTAATGAAAAAATATATTCCTAGGACCAACTGAAAAGTTTTTTAGAAGTGGGCATTCTATAGCATACTAAAAGTTATCAGACTTCTGGTTTCTGACCCAGCTGGATCTGGTCCAGAGAGCCTGGGTACACACAGGCCCTGTTCTGCCCTAGAGGGACCAGCACCTCTAGTGATAAGTAGAAGAGCAGGGACCCTGTGAGTGAGACCAGCAAGTGACAGCATAATTCTTTTCATAGCACTCTCGAGGAGAGTAAGATAGATAGATTAACTAGCACAAGCAGCTTGTGCTCCTACTGGCATTGTCTTTGGGAGTAGCTCTCCCCTAGGCTCTGAGTCTGCCTAAAGTAAAGGGACTGCAGCTGAAAAGGGAATCAGATGTAGATTTATTCTCCCTGATTATTCCACTGGGATCCAGACCATGCCTGGACATTCGAACCTAGAGGTGTACCTTATACTACCCACTTGGTTCCACATTGTGCTGTCTCTGCCTGAACTATCCTGGCATCTTGAATATCTGAAGTGCTTTGCCTCTATAGATTGTGAGTCCCTGGTCCCCGTGGATGATTTGTCTCTGACAAATAAACTTATGTTTGCTGAAAGAGCCTCCTGGCATCCTTTCATTAAGTTCATGCACATTAGCCTATGTGAGTTCAACTACACCATATCTTCATAAGTTCCACTTAGTGAAGGCCCTACATGTCGTGTTAGAGTCCAATGTAACCCATGCTCTATTGCAATAGCTAGCTTAAAATAGACCACAATAGCGTTACAGGGCATGGGTGTGTGGGAAGTGTGGTTGCCTTCGGTGCCTGGTCAGCTTGGCCCAGCCCTCTTAATATATATAGGACATTGTGTGGGAAAATGAAGGAGGTAAATGCCGTACGATAAAAGAGACAAGAGAGTTGGCAACCAATAACATTAGCAGGTGCTGGGTATGTCTAGATTAGCCCTGAAAAGCTCAGTTTTATAATGTTGGCTTATTAACCCAATAGCAGTTGTAATTTTTTGCTTATCTATTGTTGGCCTGTGGTGGGGGTCTCACAGTGCTTTTATATCAGCCTGCTGTACTTTGCGTAGATAAATTTCAAGATGGCCTCCTTATTATGGGATTTTATGCAGGACTGACTTTCATAAGCAGACCATACTGGTATAAACTGTATTACCCTGTTCTTCAGAGATAATATGAAATATAGGAATGTGTGGAACAACGCCTCAAGTTACCAAATTGTCAAGAAATCATGCCCTGCATGCGAGTACCCTTATTGTATTTGGAACAGTAGACTGCCAAACATAACTTACATGCGTAGAGGTTGTAAAGCAAACACAAGAAAGAAAGTGCAGTTTGGCTGGTGTAGGGATAGGGAAATCGATCGATTCATAGCTTATCCTGAAAGTAAAGGCACTAAGTGGGCACTTTGGGATTCTATGGCTCCCAGCTGCATGACAACCTTTTGTTCTAACAGAAGAAATTCCAATGGCACACAGGTCTGTATGAATACTTCAAAGATTTATTGTGCG
>CM044434.1:93826694-93861760 GCA_024363595.1 Xenopus borealis | reverse complement strand
CTGTGCACCAGGCGTCTCTACAGATTTCCAGGGTGTGCGAGATCCTGTATCCAGTTCTACAACCTTTTGTTCTAACCTTCAGTAATGGAGGAAAGGCAGGAGGCAGCATAGTTCCTGTGCCAGAAGGAGCAAAGTTATATTTGCCAACAAAGGTAAAGCACTAATATAGAAAGTAGCAGTTGGAGCAAATGTGAGTGAATGAGATTAAGAACAAAAGCAATTGATAGAGAAGTGCTGAAATGTCACCATATGTGTGGCAGCAGTTTAGAAGGAGAGGAACTTTATGAGCGAATAAAATGCTGACCCAGATAACTCAAGTAAAATCTGCATGATTCAACAGTGTTTTGAATCCAGTCACCTGCCTCTAAAGAATAGTGTTTCAAATATGGTAAATCATTAATTTTAAACCAATTATTATGTTATAAGGCTTACCCTAAAATGGTCTTCTAAAAATGTAGAGAACAATAATGTAGATTCACTTATTTTTTCACTTATTATTATAATTTATAATATTATATATATAGCTCCATTGGCTCCCAAAGCAATGAGAAAGGGGCTACATATATAGACAAACAGTTTAGCAGAATTGATGCACATATACATTGGCATGTTGGATAAGAGACATTTGAGCAAGTACCCTGCTCACAAAAGCTTACAAACTGAAAGGGAGAGAAATCGAGACATACAGTTGTGCTCATAAGTTTACTAACCCTGGAAGAATGTATGATTTCTTAAAGGGCAAGGAAAGTGTATAGAATAGAATAAGGCTAGAAATGCTGTATTTTGTATACTAAACATAAACATGAACTAACTGCACCACAAGCCTAATCAAACAAATTATTTATGTTTTCAAAGTTGGGCACAGGGGGCTGTCATCTTTGTTATACATCTTTGCAAGACTAGACTACATACACATGCTCAGTGTGGTCTGGGCTTCTTAGGGATCGTCATAAATGATCAATAAACAAAGCTGCTTGAGTTCTGCATGGCTGGTATGTAAGGCAGGGGCTCCCCCTGCTGTTCATAAGTATGATTGTTTCCCTGCCAGAAGTTAGGGACTGTCTGACAATTCCTATCCACAGCACGAAATGAAGGGAGAATTTCACTGAATACAGTCTGGTTTCTTATAAAAGCGGTACACATCTTTTAATTAAAGTATATTGGAGATAGATTTCTTTTTCATTAAAGAAAGTAAAAATGGGATTTCATTTCTTTGCCTTTCCTTGCCCTTTAACCAATTTTCAGACAATATGAATGATAACACAAAAACTTTTCTTTCACTCATGGTTAATGGTTGGCTGTTTATTGACCATTTTGTTGAGTGGTATGTGTTTTCTAACTGTGCTTATTTGCCTTATTGCATGTTTGTATTATTAAAACTAACCTGTCTGTGACACGATTTTGTATATAAAATATTTTTTTCTGCTTTTTTTGGTTTGCAAGTCATATAGTATGTTGAAGTAGGTTTATAATTTGGACCTGTATGGGGGTCTTTTTTTCTGGGACATTTACACCCAATGCTGTTTAAATGTATGGCGATTGCTGTACATTAGAGTGCCTTCCACTGACAAATTTTCTCAAAAAATTACATACCCCAGTTCTTAACACAGTGTATTGCCTTTAACATCAATGACAGCTTGAAGTCTTTTGTGGTAGTTGTAGATGAGGCTCTTTATCTTCTCAGATGGTAAAGCTGCCCATTCTTCCTGGCAAAAAGCCTCCAGTTTCCGTAAATTCTTGGGCTGTCTTGCATGAACTGCACGTTTGAGGTCTCCCCAGAGTGGCTCAATGATATGATATTGAGGTCAGGAGACTGAGATGACCACTACAGACCCTTCTCTTTATTTTGCTGTAGCCAATGTTAGGTCGACTTGGCCTTGTGTTTTTCACATGTTGGAATGTCCAAGTACGTCCCATGTGCAGCTTCCAGGCTGATGAATGTAAATTTTCCTCCAGTATTATTTTGATAACTTACTGCATTCATTTTGTCATTCTGACCAAATTTCCTGTGCCTTTGTAGCTCACACATCCCCAAAACATCAGCGATCCACCACCATGTTTCACAGTAGGAATAGTGTACCTTTCATCTTATGCCTTGTTGACTCCTCTCCATTTGAAGCATTTATGGTTGTGGCCAAAAAGTAAAATTTTTGTCTCATCACTGCAAATTACTTTGTGCCAGAAGGTTTTAGGCTTATCTCTGTGCTGTCTGCCATTGTAAGCAGGATACTTTGTGGCATTTGCTTAGTAATGTCTTTCTTCTGGCAACTCGACCATGCAGCCCATCTTTTTTCAAGTGCCTCCTAATTGTGCATCTTGAAACAGCCACACCATACTTTTTAAGATAGTCCGGTATTCCACCTGAAGTTATTTGTGGGATTTTTCCTTGAATCCTGAACAACATTTCTGGCAGTCGTGGCTAAAATTTTTGTTTTATTTGGTTTGGTTTGAACAGAACCCCTAATTTTCCACTTCTTTATTAGAGTTTGAACACTGCTGATTGGCATTCTCAGTGCCTTTGATATTTTCTTATATCCCTTTCCTGTTTTTTAGAATTCAACTACCTTTTCCCTCAGATACTTTGATAATTCTTTTTTCTGGGACATTTACACCCAATGCTGTTTAAATGTATGGCGATTGCTGTACATTAGAGTGCCTTCCACTGACAAATTTTCTCAAAAAACTACATACCCCAGTTCTTAACACAGTGTATTGCCTTTAACATCAATGACAGCCTGAAGTCTTTTGTGGTAGTTGTAGATGAGGCTCTTTATCTTCTCAGATGGTAAAGCTTCCCATTCTTCCTGGCAAAAAGCCTCCAGTTTCCGTAAATTCTTGGGCTGTCTTGCATGAACTGCACGTTTGAGGTCTCCCCAGAGTGGCTCAATGATATGATATTGAGGTCAGGAGACTGAGATGACCACTCCAGACCCTTCTCTTTATTTTGCTGTAGCCAATGTTAGGTCGACTTGGCCTTGTCTTTTCACATGCTTTCCCCATGACTTAGAATCCAAAAAACATCAGTGCAGCACTGGATGAAAGATGCAAGGGTCTGTCAGGAGTCCAGAAAGTCATTGACCTTTTATACACACCCACTAATTACAAGCAAACAGATCACAGGTGAAGATGGTTACCTTTATTAGCCATTCTAACCCTTTTGTGTTGTGCGCATGTTATCAGGCCAAATCACCCAGGTATGTAAACTTGTGATCAGGGTCATTTGGGTAGTCTGTGTAGTGATTATGATTTAAAAAGAGTAAACACAGTTGTTTGACAATAAATGTCTTCAGCCAACAACTAATCATGAGTGAAATAAAAGTTTTTGTGTTGTCATTCATATTCTTTGAAAAATGGTTAAGAAATCATAAACTCTGCCAGGGTATGTAAACTTATGAGCACAACTGTAATGTGACCTATGCGACTGTAGAGTTCTTGTTGGTTAAATTAAACAGTAACACCAAAAAATTAAATGGCTTTAAAGGGGTGGTTCACCTTTCTGTTAACTTTTAGCATGTTATAGAATGGGCCATTCTAAGCAACTTTTCAATTGATTGTCAATTGATTGCCATTTATTTTTATTGTTTTTTATTTGTCTTATTCTGATGACACTTACCAGCTTTCAAATGGGGGTCAATGACCCCATCTAAAAACAAATGCTCCATGAGGCTACAAATTTAATGTTATTGATACTTTTTATTACTTTTCTATTCAAGCCATCTCCTATTCATTTTCCAGTCACTTATTCAAATCAGTGCATGGTTGTTAGGATAATTTGCACCCTAGCAACCAGATTGCTGGAGAGCTGCTGGATAAATATCTCAAAAACTACAAATAATAAAAAATGAAAACCAATTGCAAATTGTCTAAGGATATCAGTTATTCTGACATTGGTGGTAGGAAAGCTTTTCGAAGGGTTAATAAAGTATAGGATACTGGACTGCATAGCAAATAACAATACTATGAGTTTGTGATGGCATGGTTTTATGCGAAATAGATCTACTAATTTCTTTTTATGAGAAGGTAAGCAGGGACCTCAATTCTGGGATAGCACTGGATGTGATTTACTTAGACTTTGCTAAAGCATTTGATACAGTGCCACACAGAAGGTTGCAGGTTAAATTATGGAATTTTGGCCTGGAACATAGTATTTGTAACTGGATAGAGAACTGGCTAATTCTGGGCTGTATCATTCTGTAGCTACTAAAGCAAATAAAGTTCTGTCTTGCATAAAAAAGGTCATATACTCAAGGGATGAAAACATAATTATGCATCTTTATAGATCCCTAGTAAGGCCTCATCTGGAGTATGCAGTTCAGTTTTGGACTCCAGTCCTTAGGAGGGATATAAATGAGCTGGAGAATGTGCAGAGATGTGCAACTAAGTTGGTTAGAGGGATGGAAGACAATTTATGAGGGTAGACTGTCCAGGTTGGGGTTGTTTTCTCTGGAAAAAAAGGCGCTTGCTAGGGGACATGGATGGTTACACTTTACAAGTATATTAAAGGACATTATAGGCAAATAGCAGAGGACCTTTTTATCTTTTTATCCATAAATAGGATTACTGCACCATAGGCCACCCCTTCAGAGTAGAAGAAAAGGACTTTCATTTGAAGCAGCGTAGGTGGTTCTTCACAGTGAGGACAGTGAACTTGTGGAATGCAGTTGCCGGGTGATGTTGTGATGGCTGATTCTGTTAATTCTTTTAAGAGGGGCTTGGATGATTTCTTGGACAGACATAATATCAAAGGCTATTGTGATACTAAACTCTACAGTTAGTATAGCTATGGGCATATATCATTTATGGGAGGGGTGTGTGTGTAATTTATGGAAGTATGGAGGGGTGTGTGTGTGTATGCTGGGTTTTCTTTTGGAGGGGATGAACTGGATGGACTTTGTCTTTTTTCAACCCAGTTTAACTATGTAACCTCCCTAACATAGTCTGAAAATATTAAAAGCACTGGAGCACATACGCATTGAAGAAGAGGAGATTTGTTCTAAAAATCGAGCCAAAAAGCCACATTTGTTGGTGCCTATAATACTAACAAGCACAGAGCTGCCAGCTCAGGCAGATGGCATTTTTGTTCTAAATACAGCTGTGAGAGTATTTAACAAAGACATTCTGCAGGCTGTAGTCTTAACAAGACAAGGAATTGTTGTTCTATATTTGGATGACCATTTTGTCAAAGTGTAAAGTTCCCTTCTGTCAAAACATTTGGAAGTCATGGGTACAGATTTAATCTTCTCTGTGAAGGCTGCTAAATGAAGAAACCGTCTGTTGCCTTAATGTGCCAGACCTTTTCTAGCAATACTCAGTGCCCAGTGAAGCTACATTCTATTAAAATTCTATTAAAAATTAACTCTAAAATCCATTCCTCTGCTTTATTGTTAGGTGTGGGGAGCCACAGGTTTGCACTATTGTCCAATGTGGGGGTTTCCTGTGCAAAATGCCATGGTATTGTGACAGAACCATGGAGCCTTGCTGCCACAGCTGCTGCTGGACTGAGCGACATGAAAACACACTTGTGTATAATTTGTATAATTATTAATTTGTGCAGAATAACAAAAATCATTTTGAAACTTGGGGGTTTATAAGCACTTTAACCTACAATGAGGGTAAATAATGACCAAACCACAACTAGTTTTAATTGGTTGAAAAAAATTTAAGCAAGCACTTAATAGCCAGCACTTAATAGCTTAACCATGACTGTGGGGGACCCCTCTTACCACTCTGCATTTATACCAACCAACTGCATGGCTCTTGTGATGCAAGTATGACATGGGCCGATACTGCTCGGACTGGCAATCTGTGGGTTCGGGCAAATGCCCGATGGGCTGCTTGCTTTAAATTGTAAATGGGCTGCCAATCACTTTAGAACTGTAAATGAGCTGTCCATAATAACCAGCCATAGCTAAGTCAATACTTGCATTTGTTAGTGCTCATTTCAGTACTTGCATATGGGTGGAACAAGGAATTCTGACCAACTTCAGTTAGTAATATTAGAGTTGCTTGCTGTATACTCAATCCCTTATGCTTATGATAGGTATGTTGGCAACAGGAAAATCCGTGATCAGAACAGTCACTTCAGCCTGTATATGGAACACTGTGATATGTAGCATTAATTACATGAGACAGCCTAGTCTCTTCAAGTATGCCACACTTTGGCCCTGTGATACATATGGTAATTAAAGTCCTCTTATCTGCCAGGGTACATGGTCTAGTTGGGTACACACAATGGAAAATCTAGAATATATTATAAGTATAGGGTCACTAATCCAGAGAGAATAGTTGTGATAGAAACTAGGGAAAGATATTTGTTGCAAGGACCAGTTCCAGCACACAGTGTGTATAATATTGCTGGGGATTAAACACTAGTTCTAGTTAACCTTGGGGTTGGAAATACTGTATATGTCATGCTTTGCATGCGTGGGAATACATGGGCTGCTTTGACACTTTTACCAGGGCTGCTTTTTCCTCCCAGTCCGGCCCTGTTGCTCATTGATGCTTAAAGAAAGCAAGCGTCTTCCTGATTTTATGATAATAAATGAGTCCAATCATTACAAAAAAACAAATGTCTTTATTATAGAGTTCATATACTGCATTTCATATACAAAATCAAGTTTCACTGGAAATAAAGCTTTTCAGGATATACTGTACATTCTGTAGAAAGTTACTCTTTTTTAATAAACAACATGCTTTTTGTTAAAATATCAATATCTATAGCCTAATGTAAAATATCTTGAACAAAAGACTGCTTTTAAGTACCTGCCTTGTTTGAAGCGTCGCTCGTCTTCATTTCCCCAGCGCCATTTACAAAAGGTGGTTTGTTTCTGGTATGACTCGCTGGGCAAAAATGTGCTGCTTGCTGCACATCTTGTTACAATTACTCGTTTACTTAGCAATGACATTTAGCAACCTTTACATAGAAATGTTTGGGCCAGGGAGAATCTAACGTTCATGTTGCTCCTACCTTGCAATGTATCCAAATGACAGTTTTATTAAATAAATTAATACATGGAAAATGTTGATAATAGACAATGATCATTGTTTTAGAAGTATGCTTAATGGAAAAAAACGCAACTAAATGAACATTGCACCAATATTATTACAACATTGTGATAAATAATATAGACACTGCTTTTTCTTAAAAATACCAAAACAGGGAGCCAGCTTCCCGAGATTTTATCCTATGAAGACAATATCCTTTTCTTATATTGATAAATCTGATAAATATGGAAGCAGCCTATTCTAAAAATGTTTACTCCATTATAATCTCCTTATACAGCCTTATTTAATACATATTTTACATTAGTAGACAAGGATAAAATAAAGCTAGCACTTTTCCCTTACGTAGAATGGGAATTCAGAACCAGGTGAGTGGAATTGTTCTTCAGCAGTCTACCATTTCCCAGGTATTGCTATACCACACTCATACCAATGGACATATCTGGTTTGGGAATGTCTTCCAATTTCTCCAAATTCAACAGGTTGTTGGCGCACCGCTCTGTAAAATCCTACATAAAAAAAAAAACAGAGGTATAACACTTGAAACTTTTACCTCAAAACTTCTGAATGATGCTAAGTACAAGGCAATGTAGATTTAAAATTAACTTTGGGGGTGGAGGGGTTCCCACTGCTGCCATTCTTAAAGTGCTACTGACACATTCCTATAAAAATAGTGTTGGTATCAGTGAAGAGAGGCTGAAAGTCTCCCAAAGCCGCCCCCAGCCCAGTGAACCTTATTCATGGCGAGCCTCTGACACTAATTACAAATGGAAACAGACTCCAGCCTATGGAGGGATTGCATCGCCCCCACCCCAGCATAACTGAAACAACACATCAAGATGATTTAATGGTGTCAGAGGGTAACCATGAATAAGGTTCACTGGGCTGGGGTGGCGTTGGGAGACTTTCAGCTGCTTCTATTTAGCGTGCAGCCTCTCATCACTGATACCAACACGTTCCTATTTTTCAACTATTAATGCATGCCTAACATATTCAAGGGCAGAGACCAGACTTCACTTGAATGCCTTGAACCCAGCTACTTGTTTGTTTATGTTGTATAGTGGTTAAATTGCAGTAGGGATCACACACTTCATAAAGTGGGTCAACGCTGCATAAAACAAAAAAGGTCATGTGGGTCAACTCTGCTTGAGGAATAAATTCTTGTGCCGGCAGTTAAGTCATACATGCCTTTTCTTGATGTCAGCTGCTCTGGTAACAGTTGCTGTCCTGTTCTTCCATCCAGGAATGAATCAACAAACTGGCAGTGATCTTCTCCAAAACCAGACTGATCCCCTATGTTGTAAAATGTTCCTATAGAAAGTGAAATAGAGAGAAATATGTTGCAATTTAGCATTTATTTAGTCAAGTTACCCTTCAAGACGAGTGTTTCAAAGTTATTTTCCAGAGTTTATCCACCAGGATATTATCTCTGGTCTAATTTAGGTAAAAGCTGGGCATGAACACACACACACACAGGATATATTATTCTTGAAGCTTCATCCTATGTTTACCATCTTAGAAACATGAGGTTTACTCAACAGTAAATCCAACATCTGTATAAGCCTTGATTAAAATTCATACAATATAATGTAAATTCTCTCTGTGTCTCTTTGAATACATTCTATAACTTTACCTCTAACTTTTGGAATGCTCTTTAGGTCTCTGGCACACAGATCATTTTGTTAGAAGGCAAAGTCTGTTTTTTTGTGCTGCCATGATTTGTTTAGAGGAAGTTATCCTCACATGTAATGTATATTTGTTACTAATAGCTAGTTTATATGCAGTAATTTTATCCAGAAGGACATGCCTTTGGGAATCCACAAGCTGGGACATATTTACAGTCCTTATAACTGGGAAAGAGACCCTTGCAAAGTGTGATAATCACATTATGTGCAATAGTAAGGAAAATGTAGACAACTTTGGTGTGTCTCCTAAAAGAATTCTGGCTTCCCACACTTGTCGTTATGATGGATAATTAATTATTTATGTGCTGTGGAGCATGCTTTCATTTAAGTAAGACAGTAATTACCATCAATTTATAACTGCCAGTTAAGTCCATGTGACACCCACCTGTTAAGAAGAAGAATCATTCCCTGCTTTAGATGTAATATTTTTGCACTTCAGATACAAAACAGCTGTGCATTGCAGAAATAGCAGCTGGGAATAGAATACCCTTATCTCCTAGTTTGGCTCAATTTCACTTGATGTAAATGGCTTTATTTTTTGTTTGGTGCTTTAGTTTAAGAGAGTCATTAGCATAGTTTTTATAGCTGTCATTTTAAGATTTGAGATTCCCAGATTAGAGCAACAGTTTGTTTTATCATATTTCTCTGTTTTCTTTTTTGCTTTTAAAATTTCATTTTGTTTGCAATATAGGGCCAGCTGTTCTCTAGGGAAATACAACAAAAGTGAGAAATTCAGTATGGGGTGGCAGATCCATATCAATGTAATAGGCAGGATGTTCCCATCCTTTTTCATATGTATTGGTCTAGGATGCCACCTGCTAAAATACTTTTAAAAATGCATAATACAAAACAGAGGGCTCTGTATATCTTGAGCATTTGTGTAGCACTTTCTGCTTCAACACATTTTGCCTGTTCCACCTATGTTTAAAAACACCAAACAAAATGTTGAAATCGTATCCATAAAATCTGGAGTGCTGTTGAAGTTGTTGAGCTATTACTGAGATCCCATTACTTCAATGGCGAAACTATCAACAGACTAGAAAATGCTGGTGGCTGCTTTCTATTTTATCAAAGTATGCAGTAAATAATCATTTTGCTAGGTCTGAGCTGGATTATAAATTGTAGGATTAGGTTTATCAAAATGAATGCTCCATTATTAGGAGGATGTTAGAACATGAAGTTAGAACATAGAACATAGAAGTTAGAATGGTTAAAGTCAAACATGAAGGGAGAATTCACAGAAGTGGTGATATTGAGATAAAATAAGTGGAGATAGAATTGTCTGATGTCTTGCCATATTTACAGACCTCTATCTCTACTTCTGTGAATGTCTTTTAAACTGAATAGTTTCTAGATTTTGTCTTCCACATGACATTTCAAAACATTTTGTCGACTTTTTTTTTCTAAATTTGCATTTAGTTCTTCCTAAACCTGTTTGTCTAACTCTCTGCTGTACACTTTCCTCATACTAATGGTTGTGCCCTTCAGAGAAGATATTCCTTGCCACTTTAACAGGCCATTATGGCAGGAACACGGCTTTATCTATTCCCATTATCATCTCACTTAGGAACGTGCCCAGTAGCACAAGATCCCAGTTTAGCCTCTAGTGTGTATGAACTGCTGACTGATCAGCACAATGGATGTTGGGACCAGAAGGAACACAGTTAAAAGAAGGTGCAACACTACTGGACAGCTCTGTAGTTCTGGGCATGATGGGGTGGGCTGTGTACTGGTACAAAGATTAACATTTGCCAGGATCGCTTTACTTTACTTTACTAAACTGAAACTAAAAGTGAATGAATGGAGAGTGGGTGAAACAGCCCTGAACTCACATTGGTGGAAGTGCTACTCTGAGCTTTACTCTATTTTAAAAATGTTGTTTTGTAGTTTTAAGAACATATTCACTAAAGTGTCTGTAAACTGTTCTTTCTTTCACCAGAATAGACAAAATCTGCAAACTCTGCCATTTTGGTACTTTATGGGATTTAGGACTGGGGTTCTGCACAAGAGGTCTGTTTAAAAAATGTAAACAATAAAGAATCCTAATAGTGTTGCTTTGCCACCAACATGGATGCAATTCCCACCAAGTACATGTACATTTTCAGTAATTAGATTAATTTGCTGATAATTTATTCTGTGTAAGTGGCCTTCCCATAATTTGGAGTTTTCTCCATATAAGGGATTCCCTACCTGTACTTCATAAACAGCATCAACATAGGTGCATGAAATTGACTAAACTACAGTATGTTAGAAGGAGCCCAGTATTTGGAACATCTACATGTATATAAAGAACCAAGAGGCAAAATTATTATTTTAACAAATATAATTTAAAATAAAACCATTAACTGAACTCATTTTACCTGAAAGAGTGTTACTTAGGTAAATCTTATATCTCAGGGAGTTGCAGAGTTGGATTCCGACAAATTTCTTGTACCAGGTTCTCTTCACAAACTGCTTCCCTTTGCATTCAGAATAGAAATCTGACTTAAATTTAATTTCTGTCCAGATAGCATCCATTCCTCCTATGTGAATTGAAGGAAAACAAATATGCTGTAAATAAAATTAGGGGAAAGAAAAAGTCTAGAGTGTTATTTATTTATATATGGCTATTTCACTGAGATTTCACTGAATTGAATTGCTGCTGGTGGGCCTACCTGAAGATTGTTGCTTTTTGTGGTTCAATTATATGGACTTTTGAATAACCAGGTCACACAGACAAATGGAAGGAGATGTGCATTTTCATATTTTGAATAACTGAAGTCACCACCATAGTTACCCAGAAATAAAGGGGCTCGTGTTTACAAAGAACAAGAATTTTGTCTACAAGTGTTATAAAAGGGGCCTCTATACCACAACTAGGACTTGATACAGTATACGCATGAGTTAGTGGTATTTAACAGCAGGGGGGACGGGTGCCTAAACTATATTAATCACTGGAACCCATAGATCATCAATCCTATTCGAACCATCACACCCGACACCACCCTCTTTCTGTAGAACTTAGAGATCTTAATATATTTACTTCACAAGCCTAGACCACATGAAGTGTGGATTCTTCAGAATAAATGGATAGTGGTTGTCTGTTTTGCTAGAACTATTTAATTATCTCAACAACTGTATGATGTGCAGCTGTCAAAAGCCTTTCATTAAATGTCCTTCTGTATTTATATCATTCATTTACAGAACAAGAAGTAACCAAATTGCAAAACACTTTTTTCTGCTGCTATCACAATTGCAAACAAATTATTAGATTAAAAAAAATTTGCATTTATTTTGTTACTAGATACAGTTACGTTAAATATCCAACACAATTCAGCATAATGTCGACTTTAAATTCTGTGCAATATAAAATGGGAAAACTACTGAAAGGATTACATTTTTTCTTGTGTTGATATATACTGTAGCTAATGTCCAACAGCAATCTGTTTTGTTAATGCAAAATATGTAAATAGTTGATTTACAATCTGTATTTGAACAGTCTTCCTGAAAGATACTAAAGCAGGCATAACTACTGCTGGTGGAGTCGTGCTCTGCATGTTACAGTTGTGCTAATATATTTACGTACCCGGGCAGAATTTATGATTTCCTAACCATTTTTTAGAGAATATGAATGATGATACAACAACTTTTCTTTCACTTATGGCTAGTGGTTGGCTGAAGCCGTTTATTGTCAAACAACTGTGTTTACTCTTTTTAAATCATAATCACTTCACAAACTACCCAAATGACCCTGATCAAAAGTTTACATACCCTGGTGATTTGACCTGATAACATGCACACAAGGGTTAGAATATTAAAGGTAACCAGCTTCACCTCTGATCTGTTTGCTTGTAATTAGTGGGTGTGTATAAAAGGTCAGTGCCTTTCTGGACTCCTAACAGACCCTTGCATCTTTCATCCAGCCAACCACTAACCATGAGTGAAAGATACCATATACCTGCATAATAGCTGTAAAAAAAACTTGAATGTATATATGCATGCCATGTGTCATGGGCCCTTACCAGTTACAGGCTCGCTCACCCTAGGATCAGCTGAAAAAAAAAATTAAATGGTTAATAATGTTTTAAGCAAAATTGGCTTCAACAAATATTTGTATTTTTCCAACAGTATATAGGGACAGTGTATCTTTGTAAAGCTTGCAAAGAAGGAATATAATTTCCAGTCCCTTAAACCTTGAATCTGAAGGAAGTTGAACAGACTAATATCACACACATATGATCTCTGCATGCTGTTTGGCAGGGAATGATTATCTCCAGATGTGCTTTTTGCTGGGGAAGCTGCTATGGAACAGAACTCTCTATATTCCCACAGAGTATAAAATTATTGTCAGTGGCTTTTTAAACAGAAATTCCTGACAGAGATGGCGGGGGACTCATACTAATGAAATATTTATCTTTTAAGGGACCCAAACCTTAAAATGCAATTTATAGGAAACACCACTGGGTATTAGTGAACATTACTTTTTCCTACAAAGGTTCCATACGTTGCTTCTGTAACAGTGTATTGCTGACCAAAAGTGATGGAATATAATGGAAAGTAAAATATTATTGTCGAACAAATATAGCTGATACCATTTAATATTTAGTTGTTTGTACTGAAAAAAAAAATACATTGCTCCACCGGTCTGAAGGTAGGTACCAAATACTGCCATCAACTTAGGGAATGGGGTTATGGGTTCTATTATGTGGAATGCTTAGGACCTTGGATTTTCCATATGTTCAATTAAACATTGAATAAGCCAAACAGGATTGTTTTGGCGCTATATAAATACATGTTAATAATAAAAAATAATGAAGCTTATTTAGGAGGTGGCTTTATTATTACAAAAAAATGAAAATTTAGGATGGTTTGCTTTCAATGGCCTTCTCAAGAGATTCTCTACCTATAAGCAACTTTATACCATACCATAGAGTTTTTCTAGGGCTTTTTTTTTCATTATCAAGCTTATGGGTAAAGTTTGTGGCTATAGCCACTTAAACTCAATGTAAACAACCAAACATAGGTAGCTGTGTAAAAATACACAGAATGGTGTCATTTATATTTCTTGCTTGCAATCCTTGACCTACCATCATCTAATGTTACCACAGACATGTTGACAAACCTACCTGATTCTGTGCTAAATTCCACTGGGTTACTGGCTGGTCCTTCTCCAAGAGGATTTGATGGTACCACTAGAAACTGATAACTAGAAAACAAAATTGGAACATACTACTAAAGCACTGTGTTTGTAGGGCAATGTTTTATATACACAATTAATATAATGACAGTGATCAATTAAGAATGAATTATTTAAATATATATTTATATGATAATAATGATAATGATGAATCAAAGGTAAAACAATAGAAAAAACACCAATAATGATATTAGATGCTGTTCGACACATAGGGGCCAATTTACAAAATTCACATGTATGCATGTGAATAAAATTTGATGGAATATTTGATCGTAGGATCTATTTGATTGGTCAAATATGCAAATTAGGCATATTCGATCATTGAATAGCGAATGATTGAATGATCGAATAGATTCAAATGATCGAATATTCAATCATTCTATCAGCGAAGGATTTAAAATTTAAAATTTATTTGATTGCCTAGTTTGCCAGATTGGACCTACCAAATTGTAATAGAAGCCTATGGGAGCCCTCCCATATGCTTCTGAGGCTAAGTCCTGATCGAATAGGATTCGAACGATCAAAGCCTTTGATAGTTCGAATCGTACGAATCATTCGAATGATTGAATGATTTATTCGACTGATTGAATAAATGATTTGACAAATAAATTTGTATTCGATTGTCGAATGATTGAATATCGAAAAAAAGGTATTCAAAAGAAAGCACGCACTCCTGCCTATGATTACGTATCGAAAGATACGAAACGCGTTAGGACGCTAACTTTTAACTTCATGGAATAAAGCTGACTTTCTACCTCACCGTTTGGCTGCAGCTTTCTTTCGAATATTGGATTCTGCTTAGGCTACGGCTTGGGGCACTGCACCCGAGCCACTGAACGGATTTGGTGAGTTATACTATCCTTTGAATATCACCAGGATTAATTATTTTTGGCATTGCATCCATTAAAGTGCTGGACTCGGGGTATTCACACCCGGGTCATTTATGTTACAGGGTGAGCCTTTACCTATATACATATATACAAATTGAATTGGGTTTGAGCTGGCAGTCGTTAATTAATTATTTTGAATAAAAGGTAGCCTAAAACTATTCGATTAGCATTCAACGATCGAATGCTAATCGAATATCGAATTTGGTCGAGCTAATTATGGGGAATAATAGTAAATTTGCCCCATAACGTTTGAAAAAACCTTGATTCTTAAATATTACATGAAAGAAAGAAAGGAAATTGGGTACTTATTTTATATTTAAGGGAAGGGAATATTAAAATAAAAATGTCAAAATAAAGTAGGTGATATATTATCCTTATACCAGCTGTAAGACAATAAAGGCCTGTGTTAGAGAGACAATTCATCATTGTTACAACATATGTCATGAGTGAGCTTGGAGTTCAAAATTCCACTTGCATCTGGTGCATGCTTAGCTACAAAGTCATCAGGTTTAATTTCACAGAGCTAGATTAAATTAATTAGCAAAGACTGATTGAGCCAATACTGTTTAGATGGCAAAATTATGTCACTTTTGATGCCCTCACCAAAAAAAGCTAAACAGGGATATCATTCTGTAGATTGGTATTCATGTACGCAATTGAAAAAACATATTTTAAATAGGATGTTAGAAAAAGAGATGCATTTATCAGACTGGTTTCTCTTGTGATTGGTGCACATTTCAGCAATAATTTTTTTGCTTGCCAACCGGTACTTTAATTTTACTTTAATTTGTAGAGTATTGTGTAAGGACTGTATACAGTATACAAAAACTCAGTTTACAAAATTTAAATAAATATCATGGCTATATTTTTTCACATGCATTCTATTTTGGTGGATTAAAAGTAAACTGTGTTCAGTGTTGGCATGCAACTCTAGCTTCCCAGAGCCATTCTTAATCTGAACTTGTGCCAGGAGGTATGCAACAGGCAGTGCTCTAAAGCAATGTATACATATAGACATGGTAGGTGAGTGGCAGGATTTCTCTCAAACCTCATGGTTGCATTGCACAGAAAAAAGGTTGCACAGGCACCAATGTTTTATTTTTCCTGGCAAAGTATTTTTATACTATGTCACTTGTTTTCGGGGTCTGACTGGCCCGGCGGGACACCGGGAAAAAACCCAGTGGGCCCCCACCAGGCCAGACCACCCTCTCCCAATTTAGCTCAGTGCCTCTCCGTTTGCGTATGTACGCACTGCTGCTCCATGTGCACATGCGTGCACTACCACTCTTTGTGCATCTGCGGCAATATGGTAGGGGGCCAAGGGGTCTGGACGGGGGGCCCTGGACAGCAGTCCAGGAGAGCCCCAGTCTGACGCTGCTTGTTTTGCAGACATCAACAAAAAAAGCTTCTACTGATTTCACACACTGGACAGTTGTGTGTTGACTGGATGGAAGTGAAGCCTAAGAGCATTATGGACCTCACCTTTTACACAATTTACAGTTTGATTCCTAAAATATAAAAACTAAAAAAATTTGAACCACAATTAAAAAAACCATTGGAAGTGACTATCCTGAGGTTTTACTCCCCTAAAGAGCCATAGGCCATGGCTTCCCCCAAATCATCTCTGTTTTATTTGCATCTGTATAATAATGGTTAACACCCGATTATAATGGAAATTGCAAAAAAAACAAAACACCACTAAGCTTATAGCTATAATGTAAGTTTCCTCCCTTGTGCACTTGATTCATAGACAATAAGCAGGGCTGCTCCGGCCATGAAAATCTTGTCTCAGGCTGCACGGAGCAGGCACTTACCAGGGGCGGCAAAAAGGGGCGATGTGGCCCCTCCTCGACTCACTCTGACGCTACAAGTTAGAAGCGCGGAGTGGGAGGGGGGCTGCCTAAGGCAGCAACAGCAGCCCCTGAAACGCGCCTGACAATAGGAAAGGTGTTAACAGTCAAATTGTAAGGAAAAAAAAGTCAAAAGGAAAGAAAAGATAAGAGGAAATAGGAACAAAGAAATATTCAAAATTCAAAATATTCAAATTCCGAACATGGTCAACCAAGTGTGAAGTTTACTCTAGTAGAAAAGCAAACAGTAGATGATTCTTTCTGAAAGTTGGAGGTTTCAACAATTTAAACTTATTAGTTTAGGATATATATATAATTCCTCTAAATCATTTTCTTAATGCCCAAATGTGCAAAAAACTGATGTTAACTTATTTCATTAACTCTGGCCCTGTTCCAAGATAGGTAATTTTTGTAAAGATGTGAAAAATATTTAAAAATTCTAAGCTGAAAAAAAATAGTTGTTCCTCAAAAGGGCATAATTTTATAATTGGTTAAAGGAAAACTATACCCCCAAAATTAATACTTGAGCAACAGGTAGTTTATATCATATTAAGTGGCATATTAAAGAATATGGAATATATATTTAAGTAAATATTGTCCTTTTACATCTCTTGCCTTGAACCACAATTTCATGATGGTCTGTGTGCTGCCTCAGAGATCACCTGACCAGAAATATTTCAACTCTAACTGTAACAGGATGAAGTGTGGAAGCAAAAGACAGAACTCTGTCTGTTAATTGGCTAATGTGACCTAACTTTATAGTTTGTTTGGTATGTTTGTGTGCACAGTTGAATCCTATGATCCCAGGAGGCTGTCCTTATTTTTTAAAATGGCAATTTTCTATTTATGATTACCCAATGGCACATGCTACTAAAAAAGTAAATTATTATGAAAATGGTTTATTTACATGAAGCAGGGTTTTACATATGAGTTGTTTTATACAATATCTTTTTATAGAGCCCTACATTGTCCAGGGGGTATATTGTCCATCAATAATTAATAACATTTCCAACCCTAACCAATGAAGCTAGGGGGAAGCTATTAAAAGGAAAACGAGGGAAGCTAAATTCGAATTGTTGTTTAAAAAAACATTTTGATTTTATTGACTCCAAAAATGAGTGATTTTTAAAATGCTTCATATTTTAATGTTATGTTTGATTGTGGGGCATTTCTTTTCTCTTATTCTTGTTTATGCCAACATTGACAGTATTCTTCAGGAAATAATAGCTCTTTCTTTATTTTTTCAATCACTGGGTTTAACAATTTTTTTGTTTTCTTTTGTTAATTTTATGTATAATTATGTTACTTTGTCCTCATATTTGGAGGGAAAAATTGCTATTTTGTCATTTGTTCTTATTCATATATCTGAAAATGTCTACTTCTGGATGTATTTCAAAACGTCAATAAAATGTTGAAAACAAAAAAAGAAAGCAGTGGTTTATCATCCTACCCCTTCATGCACTTTTCACCTGTGTACCTCATATCCCTGTTGGCTTTGCCTGTTCTCCAGTAGCCTGGAGACACCAGAAATTAGTTGAGTTGGCATAATGGCAAGGTCTAAAAGTACAGATAGGACCATATTTAGGTGATCATACACATCAGAATATAAAAATTTAGAGCAGGCAGTCTGAAAAAATAATACTAAATATTGATATTCTGGAATCAAGTAGCCTAAAAATTTACAAAGAAAATTGTCGGACAAGGAGCCAGAAAAGAGAAAACTGGAAATGAAGCTCACTTTATAAAATAATAATATGAAGTCCAATGAGGTTGTATTTCATTTCAAACCAATACATGATCTGTATCAGGCAATTGCTTTTCAGTTGCATTGCTTTGTATGTGTAAAGCAGGACTATCTTTATTTCAGTTTCAGATTCCACTGTGGGTTTTCAGTTTTGCCAGTTCACATTGTACTTGCAAATATAATAAGTATCAAATACAATCTGGCCGACACTCCTCTGGAAGCAATGATACGTTGTCAAGCCAATATTAAAACAATAAATAGTCTAGGATATCAGACGTAACATTTTTTTAAAATTCCAGATATTACGCTCAGGTGTTTCACATTCATGGTACTAAGGTTTCCAGTTTCTTGGCTGCCATGCTATGGACTATAATATAGAACAGAGCAGAACTGTCATATAAACATTATAAAACAACTGTTAAAGAACACTATATTATGGGTGACAACTAACTACGAAACACTGATGAGGATGAATTTATTTTTATTTGTATTGTAACTGCTGCAATGAATGCCAACACCTTTAGATATTTACACTTTATCCTAGTGGCTAAAATACCTTTCTTCCATATTGGCTGTAACTTGCTGCTCTTGGTTGAGGCTTATTTAACATGTGTCTTTGCTATTTTACTCTCCTCTCTGTCTTTCTTTTCAGGTGAATTTTGTCTACTGCTGAAATAAATACTTTTAAAATAACATCTTGAGCCAAAGTGTTAAACTGAAGCCATATTTGGTCCTTGCAAGATAAATAATTTGATTACCAGTGTTCAGATCGTTACCCTGTATAATGGAACAAATTATGAACAATAGCAGGACATCTCACAAGAAACAAACATGGCGGTTCAGTGTCTCTGTTTACCCTGTTTAGTAGGCATGCACCAAATCCAAGTCAGTTTGGGATTTGGATTTTTACAACAGGATTCACATTTACCCCGAATCCAAGTTCCTGGCTAAACAGAATCCAAATCCTTAAAATTATATTACTTATACTTTTACAAACAAGGAAGTAACAAGATAGGTTTTTCTTTAACCCTTTATGGCCCAAGTGTGAATATGCAAATTAGTGCTCGGATTCAGTTTGTATTTGGCTGACTCTTTCAGAAAGGATTCAGTCCCAAAGTTGTGGACATTGCTACTGCTCAAGCTAAAATAAAAAAACATAGATTTCTTTGTGATTTAAAGTGGACCTGTCACCCAAACACTAAAAGCTGTATAATAAAAGTCCTTTTCAAATTAAACGTGAAGTCCAATTTCTATTTTTTATTAAAGCATTAATAGCTGTTGTAAGCTCATTGAGAAATGCCATCTGTCAATCAAATATTTTCTGTCTCGTCTCTATGCCTTAGGCATAGAAACGGGGCTGACAATTACTTTCACTTTTCATTCAGCACTTCCTAGATGTCACTGCTCTCCACACATTCCCCTGTTCTCTTCACTGTTTAATTGTGTAACCAGGACATGGGGATGGACATTGGTTCCCCCATTCTGGTGCACAAACAAGATTCTAAGATGATGCAAGGCTTGCCTTAAAAACAGTGTACAAAAAATTGCTCCTGCTTGCTTGCTATAATAATTCCCAGACTGAAGGAAATTAACATTCATTTTGCTTGACTAATGGGATAAAATATGATTTTGATTTTGCGTCCCCTTAAAATAATAGTGAAAAAGTATGTTTAGAACATATATTAAACTCATCTTGAACAAGGGTTGTATACTGACTATTTTGAAGCCCACCAACACAACAACAAAAAATGCGGTGTATACTGTGTAAAAAAACATAAGTTTGTTTTATTTTTTTCCTGAGCCAAACACCTTTCTTACAAACAACATTGGTTCCTACCTTAAGTAAAATAGCAAGGAGCTAAGTGATCGCTTATGGAATAAATAAACACTGACTATAGATACATGAAGCACTGATATCTTGCTTTCAAAGAAAAAGGGTAATATGTATTTCAATGGCTGTGGTGGTTATAGAGCTTTTCATATTCTTCAGTTTAAAAAGAAGGGCCTGTCTAAAAGAGAGAGAAGTTTGTACTGAGTGCTCTGCTGGTAAGAGCAGGGATTACTGCCAAAATCTAATTACTTCGGAAACTAGTAACTAGTGCTAAATCAAGTCATCATCTTTGCAGTTGATCAGAATAATAAAAGCAGAATAAGAAGCAGAATTACAATAATAAAGTAGAGAACAGAATGGTGTGTTAAAATAAACATCCAGAACATTGGAAATAAATTTTACAAGATAAATCATCACTTCAGGCTAAAGCACAAGACAATAGAGAATATAATAAATTAAAAATGGGAGGGAGAAGGGCTTGCACATAACTTGGTTTAATCTCATTGGCTGTAAGCCTGCAATGTCTATCTGAAAGCATATAGCTTTGCATTTTTACTTTTACTAAATTCTAGTGCTGCTCACATGCCCTTGTTAAACTTCTTTCTTTCCACAGATTGGATGGAACCTAAGGGGGTTATGTAAAAAAAAGGCACAAAGTTTGCTGAGGAGCAGTAACCCATAGCAACCAATCAGCAGGTAGGATTTACTGGTCACCTGTTTAAAAGCAAACATTTTATTGGTTGCCATGGATTACTGCTACTGGGCAAAGGTGTGTTATTTATGTTTTTTATTACATATGGGGGCAAGAGCTGTAAACAGAAAAGGTCCTTCAAAAAGGTCAAAGAACCACCTTCCTTTAGTAGGACCCTCCTTGAACTTCTTCTCTCAGTTTTCTTTATTATCTTAAATTATTCTGTTCCAGGGAGGCTGGAAAAGAATAAAACTTAAATCAGAAATGATGGACAGACGATCCCTTAAAATTAATTAACCATCAAAACAGATGGTGTCATCGTACTATTCCACCTTTTCATACAGTTTCAGTTACATACCCTGGTAAGAATAGATCTGCATTACTTCTGTAGTAGTAATGACTTTTCCCATCTTGAAAAGTTGACATGTTACTCTACTTGGCTGTAGCAAAGCAGATAATGCTATCAATGGGTGTCATGTTAAATGTCTGACTGGTAAGCCAGGGTATCAAATATGAAATGTAGTTCCATTGTTCCATTGTTAAAGTTACAAACATATTTGTAATTGCAATGTAGAGGTGCAAAGTACTAAAAATAGGCAAAAAAAAACATTTTGACTTTAGGTACAATGCAAATTGTGAACAGGAGCCATGTACTAAATGGGTTCAATTCTAAACCAATTACTATGCACAGCACTAAAAATGTCAAAAACAGAAAAAGGAAACAGAAAATGATTTATCTATTATAGATATGTCATTGTGCTTTACAGGTATATTTTGGTCCTGTCTGCTTTCACCTTCCTGAAATTACATGCCAGAGTGGAAATGCTACAGACATAAGCATGTTTTTTATTTCCTTTAGTCCCACAGAATGAAGTATTGCCTTGGAGCTTTGTTGCAGTGAGGAAAATATTTGTGAAAGTGAAATACATCCAAAGCTAACAAATGGAATTTCCAGCAGGTAGATATACCACACAGGGTCTCTGTTTTCTCAGCTAACTTATATGGCTCTCAAATAGTAGGTCCTAATTTGTTTGGAGTGTTTCATAATATACTGCATTTTAACCATGGAGCAATGCATACATTTATTCTGATTATGTTTTCTGGCAGCATCAAACCATTGTGCTCATAAATCATTGCCATCAATACAATGTATTGTGATATAATTGATTTTATACTGTGGACTATAAAGAAAATGTATATTAAAGGGCCTATTACAACATCTATTATTCTGCACTTTTTTCATATATATATATATATATATATATATATATACATATATATATAGAAAAGTTTCGAACAGTTTTACAGTAAGGCACAAGGGTAACACAAGCTCAAAGGTTCGTCACGTATCCACTAAAGCTGCAATCCCAGGCATTGACTCTTTGGTATTTATTTTATATATAGCTCTGTTTACAAAATTAAACTGAAAAACAGCATGGTTTCACTTTCATTGTGTACATATTTGCAGTGAAAACGTGGCCTTAAAGGCTGAGTACACAATGGTGTAGGTATATACACCAACAATTTTCATTAAAGAACAAGTAAACGTTTTTTTTTTCTATCTCTAAATTTGCTCTAAACAGCCCCTCAAATTAATGTACCTTAGTCCCTGCTGCAAGTCTGCTCTGGTTTCTGTGTTATCAGCAGCTTGTTTTACCTTCTTCCTGGTGCAGAGTGAAGCCCCGACCCATAGCTTTCTGAGCTGACCTTATATCTTGGACTAGTCCAGAAGATCATTTGCATACTATGACATAGCAGAGAGCAGTGTGTGTAGCAGCTTTTGCTTGGGGAAACTAGCTTACTAATGCACACACTGGCTCCCTCTTCCTCTCTATTGTGGAACAGCAGCAAATGGACTGCTCAGTAAACTAAGGGGCTGGGCTTCACTCTGCACCAGGAAGAAGGGGAAACAAGCTGCTGATAACACACAAACCAGAGCAGACTTGCAGCAGGGACTAAGGTACATTAATCTGGGGGGCTGTTTAGAGCAAATTTACAGAAAGAAAAAGAAAAACATTTACTTTTCCTTTAAGCACTTTCAGTCAGAAGCTGAACATAGAAAGGACAACATAAGTTTGTTATAGCATATGATAGCATTTTCATTGTCAAAAAAAAATATATATATATACTGTATATTGTGACTGGGGGCTTGTGATTTAAATCACAGAGCCCCAACTTATGTACTGTGTAAATGCAGTAAGTTCCTTTTCATGCGCTCTGGCTGCAGATTGCCTTTGCCAGCCAGGTTTTAAAATATCGTAAATTTTTACATTGTATGACTATTTTGGTATATATAATTTGTTACTGCAAGTATACTGTAAATACTGCTCAGATGTCAGTAGTGGGGCTATTTCCATGATACATCATTACTAACACTTCTTGGCAATCAAAGTGATATGAACCAGAATGTCCATTTTTTTCCTTTTGGTCCCCAGGCCAGTAGTTAAGCAATGAGTTTCATTTGCAAGTATTCATGTTGAAATGTTTAACACATCTTTTCATAGGTAATTGCAAGCATGTGCATGTATAATATGATCATAGTCATAGGCCAAAGAGGTGCGCAGTGGCAGAGCATGCAACATGAACTAAGATTAACATCACAAGCACACATACACATGGAAATTATAGAAGACATAATGCAAGCCTTTTCTCCTTATAAAGCATACACATTTTTGGTGTACAGTGGTGTTATTTGAAGTTGTGTTGGGAGGAGGGGTGCAGAAGCAGATGTGGAGAGAGCTGGACAGCTGTCCATTCCACATGCTCAAGCCAAATAGCATACATACTGTTAGCACTGGTGATGAATGCCTGGTCACTCTGCAGTTTCATTGGCTAAATTGCAATATACATACTTATACAGGCCTAAATATATACATATATAAACTATATATATATATATATATATATATATATCTACAAATACCTATACTAACTAACTGTAGATGTTGAGATTACAACAGCCTTAGATATTATGCTTCTTCAAAAATCATCCAAGTCATTAATAGAATCTGCTGTCACTACATCACCTGGCAGGGTATTCCAAAATATTGCTCCCCCAAGTAATGGACTTATTCTCCCAATCTCAATATCGTGTCACAATTATATATAGATATGCACTTAGTGGTAGAATAAAAGACAATTTTTATTTAGGTTGACATCCAACCCCAAAATTAAAACTAAATCCAAACAAACAAAAAAATAAGGAAAATATGTAAAGAAAATTAAATCAAAATCTAAAACCATAGGCGGCACCGCATGGTGGAAGGGGATCCCCTTTGAGTGGATACGTAACCACCCTACCGATTATGATAGAATCGGAGGTGAAGCGTGTATCTCCAGGAAAATGAAACAACCACAGATGAAGATTATAATTGGTAATATTGAATGACACTTAGTCCCTGTTGCATTTTCCTCGGTATCTAAGCCTTAAAGTAGGCCCAAAAATGTGGAGTGGAGATTCAATCCTGGATAGTAGTAAAGGTGGTAAATAAATCGAAGGACCATGTAACTGGATGCTGGAAAAATAGGTAAAGTGCTGTGAATGTTCCAAGACTTGGTGCAGTATATCCACAAATCGTTGAGAGTTATAGTGTGGTACAACTCACATTGGTAGCTATGATCATACACACCCCTCGGGATTGCTGGCTGAGTAAGAAATTAGAAGCACCCAATGGCGCTATGAGGTAATGAAGTAATGTCTGCTCGCTGGTGTGTCCCAGTGTTCAGGATGGGGCAATACAATATAAGCGCCTCAGTCTCTAGGCCGCAACATGTGGCCACTATGGTATATGGATTTTGTAAATGGCGCAGAAAATTAGCCCCAACTTGTGTGAGACATCAAAGCAGCATATGTACAGACCAATTACGCAGCATGCATGAGTCACGCTATTTTCCGCATTCCGCGGTTAGAATTTATATGCATGCATGGACACTCCCATTCTCAATCCCGATTATCTTCAGTGATGTATATCGCTACAGGAATTTAGTTTGTTATAGTATTCCAAAATATCTTACTGCCCAACACACTACTACAGGTATAGGATCCATTATCCAAAGTTGCAAATTACGGAAAGGCTTTCTCCCATAGACTCCATTATAATCAAATAATCAGTTTTAAGAAATTATTTCCCTTTTCTCTGTAATAATAAAACAGTAGATTGTACAGTACTTCATCCAAACTAAGATATAATTCGTCCTTATTGGAAGCAGAACCAGTCCATTGGGTCTAATCTTTTAAATGATTCTCTAGTAGACATAAGGTATGAAGATCCAAATTACAGAAAGGTCCCATACCTGTATTACGTAGTATAACTCACATTTAAGTTTTGCTAACAAAGTACATAACCTTGCACTTATCAACATTGAACTTTATTTTCCAGTTTGCTGCCCAGTTTTCCAGTTTAGTCAAATTGCTCTGCAAACTGGCAGAATCCTGCAGGAAACCTTTAAATTTGCACATTTTAGTATCATTAGCAAAAACCAAAACAGTACTTTCAATGCCCTCCACCAGGTCACCCCTGTATAAGAGTCAATCCTTTTGTATTAAGACAACAAAGCAAGAAATAATTCACCCAAATTTGCATAAATAATTGTATGTGCATTTAATAGCAGTAACAAATCATATTCATTGTGCAGAATATAAAGCTCAATTTAGAACAATTTCCTATGAAACAAAGCACAGTAATTGATACACCACATGGGATGCTGGCATGCAGAATACATTTTGTAACTAAGAGTACAGATGTAAAATACTTAAACATTGTCGCTTAAATTCAAACCAGTTTTTTTACATTAAGTTATTTTGCTATATTCTAAAGCCCTTAATCCCTTATCCCTTATAGCTGTCAAGGGGAGGTACAGAAAAATGCACTTACTCCCTAAGAAACTGGTGTGACAGTTCCCAAGCTCCCTGTTACAAACTATTCCTGGCTTCCTTCCTGAGCTCCACCCCTCTGCAGTGTCCTTGGGGTAAATGAATGGACTTGGAAACAGGTTATTTTGCGGTTTCCAACCCCCTGCTAGAAAAAATAAAAGTTGCTGACTGCATAAACTTGGAAACTCCTTGTTCTCTAGTCCCCCAACATGAGACTGGGAAGGCAGCTATAAGAATCACACTGACTGCATGATTCTTGACTGTGCTGACTTTGTCTTCTACCTCACACTACAGCTTTGACTACACTTGTGTATTCTGGGTAATGTTATTGTGATGAAGCTGGTCTTGCCCTTGGGACATAGTTTGTATACTTGCAGACTTACTAAGCTTTGGATTCTTATGCTTGAGGGTGGACATGGACGTTTGTTGTGCAGCAATATCACTATGAGAGCTTTGGGGTAGTGGTAGACAGGGAGATTAATCACACAGTGACAAATCTTCACTACTTCAGGCAACTAATCTCCCCAAAATGCCTTCCTGCCGGCAAGAATACAAATCACCACTGGGATGGCATATGAATATGACTTGCTTTCGGAAACTTGCTTTCACCTGCAGTAGTGAAAATTTGTCGCAGATATCTGTGGGCTATAATACTATTGTATTTGAAATTAATCAAACACAAAGAACATATCTCGTAATAAACAAACTCACAGCTTGCAAAGGATAGAGGTCATCAGATTATTTTTCTTTATGGGACTGCTTGGCCAGCCTCTAAATACCCTATAGTTTTTTAAAGCTTGCAATAGGGGTAGATTTATCAATTAAAAATGTTTCCATCAAAAATTTTTCCTGAATTTTAAAAATGTTTGAAAAGCTTGTATGTAGGATATATATTACTCCCAATTACTCCCAAAAAATTGATAGAGTTGGAATGTAAAACTTTGGCATCTAAGAGCTGCCAAGTTCATGTAGAAGTCAATAGAAGCTATCTATGAAAAATATAAACTTTTTAAAATTTTTAACCCATTGAAAATGGTATATAGAATAAAAATCCAAGGTGAATTTTTACTTAATGCAAATTCTTTTCACAATTTTTTCAAATGCATCTTTTATATTCAGATTTTTAAAGAAATAAGCAAACATTCAGATTTTTTAAAAAATTGGCTCTATTCAAAGTAAAAAATAACATTAAGGGGCTAAGTTACTAAGGGTCGAATAGGGTGAAACTTCAATGCCAAAAATTTGAAGTAATTTTGGGCTACTTCGACTATGGAATAGCCAAAAATTCGATTTGAATTGTTAAAATTTGAAAATTCTAATTTTCAAATTTCAAAGTACAGGCCCTTTAAAAATCTTTCGACTTTGACTATTCACCAGCTTAAAGCTGCCGAAATGCCATTTTAGCCTATGGGGGACCTCACAGAACTTGTCCTGAAAATTTTTCTAAGTTCTGAGAAATGGAAGAATTTTGGTGAAAATCATTCAAATCGTTCGATCAAATCAAATGATTTGAACGATTTGAAAGATTTTCATTCAATCAAATAAGGCCGTTTTTCGATCGAAAATGGTCATATTCAATCGGAATTGACCCCCCAAAAAAATGTGATGGTCGAATTTCTAAATATTTTCCACTTCGAAATTGACCCTAAGTAAATCAGCATTACACACACATTTCAATTTTGATAATTAAGCCTGTAAATGTTATCAGTGGGCAACTACTTGTGGGGATTCGATTCTTGCGGCAATATATGTGTCAACTCCCTGCAAACTGAACTGTACGGCCAGTATGAAAAATCCTGCTTACTGGAGAGACATATTCAAATACAATCATCATCCAAACAAATGAGGAGAGCAATCCAGGCAGGATACCTGCTACAAAGTGTTTATTGAAGACTACAGACACGACATGTTTCGTGCCACATCCGCCCTTTATCAAGTTCAAATACAATTTCTTGTCTCTGGGTGGTTCAACAAAAATAAAATATTCAGGAAGATTATGACTAGGAAGATTCTCATTCATCCAGGTCATGGTATATTTAAAAAAAGTTATGTGGTATACGCAGTATAGTGTAGCGATGAGTGCACTGCTCTATACATTGGGGAGACAAAACAACTGCTCCCTAAGTGAATGGATCTGCATAGGAGGGCGAAATCTACAGGGCAAGACACCTAAAAGACAAGGGACACTCTTTTAAGATAGCAATGTCCAAATTTTGGATAAAGAAGACAGGTGGTTTGAAAGAGTTGTTAAAAAGGCAATTCATGTTAAGGTGGAGAAACCATCCCTGAACAGAGGCGGGGGCCTTCGACACCACCTGTCTGCTACATACAATGCTGTTCTAACATCTGTACCCCGGCAGTTTCAGAACTCTTCACACATCCATTCATGCAATTCTCACCTGTTTTCTAGGAGTTGCATGACACATTGGTAATCCTATCGCTGAAACTACACAGAATCAACACCACTCGAAATTTCAGATGTCACCTCTCTGAAGAGTTAGAATGTGCCTTTGTGATTGGATTGTTGGAAGAGTCTATATGCCGAGAACTCCCCTACACCAGTCAGTTGAACTGAAGAAGCTGCTCGGATGAGCAGTGAAACGTCTTCATTAAAATTTCTCAGCAAATCCAGTTGTTTTCAGTTACTTTTGTTAAATATTCAGGAAGATTATATTCTCTAGATGAGAACTGACCTTTAGTTAATTCCTTTTATTATAGTCAACACTATACACCTCTCTTAAAATATTTGGAGGACTATTTACAAATTTTTGTGGATGGGGGAAAATGTGCACCAAAAATAAAAAAACAGTGACAAAATTCTTGAGTGTATTCATGTTTTCCTTGAATTGTGAACAATGTGAAAGAAGTGGTCTGTTGGATTCACAAAAGCTGAACTGCTCCATGCTCTGAAACCCTATGAACAAAATGACTTAGTTTGGCCTAAAAACCTAATGATGCCTAATTATCAAAAAGGTTTTTCAAAATGTGGGATTAGAGAAAAACTCACCTACGTTCACCAACCTGCCCCATAGTCTTTAGCAAAGCAATGATCTACATTTTCCAATATTCTATTCATCAAATGAATTGCATTTTATCAGGGTAATAAATACACAGATTCCTTCCCTTGGCCAATGCCTTTGAAGAAATGATCCTGTCACCAATCTAAAAAATTTTGATTGTATAAAGATGATTAAACTGACAGATTTTTTTTTAACACAAAGGGGCTGATTTACTATGGGTTAGAATTTCAAAGTAAAAAAACTTCAACCATCGAATTGAAATAGTTTAAATTTGATTATCAAATTCGAAGTATTTTTACCGAATTTAGTATTTGATCGATCGAATGAAAAATTGTTCGCTTCAATGAAACGATTCGAACGATTTCACCAAAATCCTTCGATTTCTCAGAACTTAGAAAAAAGTTCTGTGAGGTCCCTCATAGGTTAAAATGGCAATAGTTGAAGTCGAAGGATTTTTAAAGGGCCAGTACTTCCAAATTGGAATCAAATTTTGGGCTATTCAATAGTCGAAATAGCCCAAAATTTTATTAAAATTTTCACTTTGACCCTTAGTTAATCAGCCCCAAAATATTAGGGATTGTTAAAAAGGGACATGACCAACAGCTTGTTAGGGGTATTTGGGCTTATGATAGCCCCATTGGTAAAAAGTGAAATAATTAATGATATAATTTACAGGTTATTCCGGGGTCGGTTTTATTAAATTAAAATAAATATTATTATACTGTAAATCGAGTTTACACTATTAATTTTACTTTTTCTTCAGCAACTATCCACTTTAGTATTTTAGCAGCTATTGTAAATAGTTGCTAAGGTCTTATTTTACCTGGAGAGGGACTAAATAAAAAGATAAACAAAAATGTACTATAACAAAATAATTGTAGCCTCACAGAGCTGGGGTCAGTGGAAAGCTGGAAAGAAGTAGAAGAGGATGGCAAATAAGTAATTTTTATTACATACACTGCAACCTATAACATTTGCAATCTTACTTCTTTTCATGTAAAGGAAAAATATCATGTGCAAATGAATAAATATTTGTATTGAAAATATTTTTTCATTGAAAACTTCTATTACTTTCCACCCAGGCAAATGCTAATGCACAAGAGCTCTCTTTTAAGATCGGTACTTTTAAAAATAGAACATTTAGGCAAGTTTCAAATTAGCATTTTGTACTTAGAGGAGCGCCTTGAGTAAGTTAACAGTATATTCATTTAGGTTATATATCTTTAACTACATCCGGCCTACATCCAGGCTACATCCTTGAGCTAGACAACACTATGCTTGTAAAAGTTAGAATGCAAATAATTGCTTTTTGGTTTCCAGTGAGTTTTTTCCTCTGGATGATTCAGTGATTAGAGGGTAAATGCTAATTAAAATCTCTAGGCATTGTATTTTACAAATTACACAATAATTTAAAAAGTGCTGTGGTTTTATTTCTGGCATATGTGACTGAGACCAACTATTCTATAAACAGTGGGCGTCTGGCTCACACTCTGCCAGGCAAGTAGCCATTCTTATAATTCCACATTTTCTTGAGATAGAAGCCAATGGAAAAGTCCTAAAGTGGGAAAGGATAATATTTCCAAAACAAACAGCTGGATAAACACAAGAAACTTTTAAGTACTCATTGGCAGAGTAGGACTGCTGTTGGTAGAACAGCATTACTCTTAACTGTAAATGTCAGATGAAGGGGAAAAAAAAACATGCAATTGCCATTAAATAAATTCACCTCCCACCACATCTATCCTAAGAACTAAAAAATAATAACCACATCAAGTTTACAAAGATATATGAGTTGAGCACTATATATCATGTAATTTTTCACGGAATATTCTTACGCAGCCATAGCCTTTTATTTTATGTAACTCTATTATTACATTCAGTAAACATATTAGCTACATATATATAGTGAATTGCAATCAGATCCACTTGAATAAAGGTATGTTAGTTTCCCCAGAAAGAAACCAACTGCTATGTTTTAATATTCTTTTATGATTAAAGAGTATATTTAATGCAGCTTATTGGTAGACCCATTTTTTCATTATTTTAGTACCAATTAGCAATTACCTAGCAGTATTTTAAATCTAATACTTGTTAAAACATTTGCATTGAATTTGTTCTACCATGGTTTCAGATGACAGATGGTTTTTAAACAAACTCTGCTCATTCATTATCTCTGTGTATTGTTTCCAAATGAGCTTTAGAATTTTCAGAAATAAAGGGCTAAAGGCACAGATGTTAAAAATGGAGTATGGTTGACATCTGCATTTCTCATGCAAACTGCTCATAAATTATCTTTTACTTTGTATAAAAATCATAAAAGGCACCAATAATCAAACACAAAGATAGAATAATCGCTTAGTAATAAAATAGTTCATTGTTGAGGGTCAACTAAAGTATGCATTTAACAGCATAGAAGGGAAAATAGGGGTATAATAATAGAAAGAATAGACTTCTAGGGGCAGATTCACTAAAGGACGAAGTGGCTGTCACTGAAGAAAATTCACCAGAAATCAAATCCACTGGGGCATCATCAATTCACTAATAGGCACAGATGACTATTCGCTAGCGAAAGAGACCGTTGCCAGCATTCATTCACACTCTATCGCCAGGCGACTTTTCACTCTGACGAATGGTTGTTGCTCTGCAAATTCACCAAATTGTGGATTCTACTGAACGTGACCTCCTTCGCCAGAGTTTCCTTCCTCACCTCAGGCCAGGTTAACTGCTGAAACTAAGCTACATCTTCCTCAATCTGATTTCAGTGACATCATATCCTGTACCCCAGGAAATTCATAAAAAGTGTAAAAAATGCAGGTGACTTTTCTATTTTTAAAGCGGGATTACCTTCAAAAGTCTGAACTATTTTTGTGTGAACATTTTTTAACATATTTGATGGGCCTGCCACATATTTTATGGTGGGCTCATGTCTAGGCATTAGAGGAGTCTTTATTAAGTTCCCTTGGGCATTTGTAATAAAACATGGCCAGTTCAAGCATTTAGACCATCTCTAAAAAAGCCATGTATACGACTTTTATGCGCCTCCCCTATTCAAATTGACCTTAGAATAAGATTACTAGTGAATTACAATCTAGCGAATTATCACTAGCGAGAAGTCACCAGCATTCGGCACCCAGGACGCAACCTCGCATTTGAGTGAATTAGCATCGTGGTAACGAATTTGCGCCTGGACGAAGTGTGCAAATCGGTTGCTGCTGACAATTCGCCCTTTAGTGAATATGCCCCATAGTTTGCTGCCTGCAGATCTCTGAGCACACTGGAAAAAATGGACACACAGATTTCATGAAAACTAAATCTGATCATACTTTTCATGTTGTTCTAAGGCAGCATGTACTATCTTAAAAAAGATGCTTTACAGTAGAACTAAAGACTAACAAAGAAATAGGCTTGAAATGCTGTACATTAAGTTTTGGCAACTATAGCCCAAAAGATCTGAGAATCTGAAGATGCCCCCCAGTAGCTCCCATCTTCTTTTCTGCTGATTCACTGCAAATATATATATATATATATATATAATCTGCAGTGCCTGCACATCTGGCTCCGTAGCGAATCGGAGGTGCTGGATCAAGATGAATACACAAAGAATAAAGAAGGATCCGCACACTCCTTGTTCATAGTGATGAATTGTGCTTTATTGGAATTCACATCCAAGGATGTGAATTCCAATAAAGCACAATTCATCACTATGAACAAGGAGTGTGCGGATCCTTCTTTATTCTTTATATATATATATATATATATATATATATATATATATATATACTTCAATATATATATGAAAAAGTTACAATACATGCCGGATTAGTAATAAATATAAATTCAAATTCTCATTACATGGCAATTTACAAACCAGTGCAATTTGAATCACCATTTTAGCATCTATTTTAGCACCGTCACTGACTCTCCAGAATGGGTTGCTACTGCTTACAACTTTGCAGACCTACATCATAACTGATAAAAACATTCTAAAATGGTTGGATACTGCATGAAGTTCAGTATATAAAATATGGTACTTCTACCTTTATTTGTTTTTAGAATTGAATTCTGCTTTAATAAAAACCCTAAAGCAGCCATCAGTGCTAAGTTTAAAGACAGGTGGAACCAGGGTCGGACTGACCTGGTGGGATGCCAGGAAAAAACCCAGGGGGCCCCGGCCCTCATGGGCTTACACCCGGCCAGACCCCTCTCCTGATCCTACCAAAAAAACAATATGCTTCTCAGTGTAGACCCGCTTGCACATGCGTGCGGCTATGTTCCCGCCCCGCGCGACTATACTTGCGCATACGAGCAGCTATTTTTGCACATGCATGTGCCATGGCTATTTTTGCGCATGCACCAACTCTGGGTGAAACTGTAAATGACCATCAACTAAAATACAATAATTTCGGGGAAAGTCTTGACAGTGAATTAATCTCCAAGTATCCAGAAAATGTAGTTCAAAATAAAAAAAATACAGTATGTCATTTAAAAAAATAAGTAGTTTAAATAAGAATTACAAAAAGATTACACAAATGTTATATTTACCTCGCATTAGCTTTTAGATTTTCCACTGTGGAAAATGTCTGATTTGTAGTTATTATTGACTGGTCCTTTCCTGGTGGTGCCCCATTTTCAGTAGAAATGACTTTATATTCTGAAATAAAGGACAATTTTTAATATTTTTTTGAGTAACACTAAAATAATATGCATACAAATGTATGGGAAAGAAGCAATGTGGTATTACATTCAATACAAAACACTGTAAAGTTATTTAAAAATATAATACACCCGGGGCAAGGTATTTATTTTTTAAAAAAGCATTAATTATCATTTTACTAAAAAATCACAGTGCAGGAAATAACATCAAGAAATGCAAGGAAACTTAATTGAGATAAAGATCACAGTAACATTTTCTCTCACTGATATGCCCAAACTCAAAGGACAAAGAATATATGCAATATATGCAACCAGCTAGTGTTAGACTTTGGCCTCATACGTTTGTTATTAATAGGGAAAATGTGCACTTTAGAAGATAAACACTAATTATAAAGAAGTTTTTTTATTTTCTTTGTTTGGACAATATTCTTTTCACCCTATACTGGGCTTCAAATACTGTACGTGTGTATGTGAAAGTTATGCAACTACATATATACTAAATGCTACGGAGGTAGGACCGCTAAAAGTGAGAACTGACAGAATAGTATGTGATAGAATCTCTTCTAATCCACCTTTAGGCTAGATATCATGGGTGTAGGTAGGATACAAGGTCAACTGTGGATGCACACCAAGGAGGGTCTAAAAATTGCACATCGATATCTGCAACCCTCAATTTTTTTTTCTCCCTAATGTATTCAGTATATATTAAGAGTCAAAGGAATCTTTTTACATGTCAATACATAAGGGAGGAGGTTTAATGAATGTCACCTCCAGGTGACGTGATATGAATACAAAGCTCAGTTCTTCAGTCCAAAAGGATTTGGGCAAGACCACACCAAATGAATAATGATACCAATCTAGGAAAAATACCTTTTAATATGCATTTGGCATCTCTGGAATACGTTCTGCCAAATGCTCACGGGTAAAATAGTTGTTTGTATAATCAAGCATTGCATTCTTTTGATCTCATGGTGATTTTCCAGGAACTTTAACAGGAAGGATAAGGGTTACAGAAAATCTTATTATATTTTGTGCTACTGTTTGTACTACAGAATTAATATTTAGGAAACCAGTATAGGAAAGTGTGCAAACCCTCCTAATTTATTTCAGCAACTGTCCCCATGTTAATGAAACGAAGAGAAATTAAGATTAATAAAACCTTCAAGTTGAGCCACTTATATTATCAATATTTTGGTTAGCTAAAATGCTACCTACACTGACATCCCTGATGTTTCGAAATTCCCATTCCTATAAGCTAGCTACAGGACCAGTAATGGTGGTTTCTATATAGACCACAAGCTTTCTAGGTATGATTATCTCTGTAGTCAAAGCTTCAGAAATACAATACTTCAACTGCTTTAGTTATTGAGGTGCACATTTGTAAAATTGTATGTGGAAAGAAATGGTAATTATTCCTTTCCTGCAAGTTAAATTCAAGGACTCCATCACAGCTAAATGTTCTTTCTGTAGGATTAGTGAGGTGAGGACTACATAAATCAACTTTGATATACATTACCACTTATTTAAGTGTCACAATATATATATATATATATATATATATATATAAACAATTGTGATAAATATATATCTCAATATATATTGTGGGGGTTCACTCGCTGGTAGGCTGCAAATGAGGCAACTTCACACACCA
>CM044434.1:93743648-93825540 GCA_024363595.1 Xenopus borealis | reverse complement strand
TATATATATATATATATATATATATATATATATATATATATATATATATGTCCGTACTGTGTCAGCACACTTACCGGATCTTCAACGATTCTGGGTGCATGGTCAATATGGAGAATACAATTCATATGAAGGACCCACACTCCATTATTGTGAATAAATAGTGTCTTTATATATAATGCCACTGCGGGTTCACACCACACAATGTTCTTAAGCTGTTTTTTTATTGTAATTTTACACTTTGATAAAGGCTGGTGTCCCACCTAAAACGTTTAACATTTTATAATAAAAATTATCTTTCTCACCATCAGGGACTGAAATGTGGACAAATAAATGTTTTTGTTTTTTACTGCAACATGAAGTCCTGGCTACGTCTGTTATGTGTTACAATATGTCCATTTTATTTTTGGACAACTTGTGTCCAATAAAATGGCCACCGATTTGGAAATCATACCCTTGGTAAAAATTGCTTGTAAGCAGATGTCTCGCAGTTGTAAAATATGAGTCTAGTAATTAAAATTAACAAAAAAAAGAATGTCGAAGAATGAAAAGACAATGATACTGACCAGTAACTGTATCATTCTCAGGGTGTTCCCAATCTAAAATGACAAAGGATGGGCATCCTTCAACAGTGACTATAGTGAGATTAGATGGTGGATTCAATGGGCGGCTGACAATCTCCTGATTTGTTGCCTCTTCTGTTGGGAAATACTTCATAGATTCTGTGATAGAGCATGGCACTGACTCTTCTTTGCTCATATACTTTATATGTGGTCCTGCAAAGAGCATTGTTACAATAATATGAGTATCAGTAAGTAATCAAAATCACATGATTTCCATCTTCTCAGATCATCCTTCTCATTAACACCAACTATAAGTTGTAAACATATTGAAGTAGTTGTCTTTTAAATGCTAGTTTTGACATGTTTTGTTTAATTTTCAATTAATCATTTAATTGTGTAATTTTTTTTTTAACTTTGTCACCATAGGGATGCCTCAAATACAGGAAAAATGCTTTAAAGTAAGGGACATGATATTATAATTGATCTAATAAAAACTATATTTACAGAGTTACAAATATAAAATCCCACTTTATAATTCATTGTGATTAATTATAGCTTGGCAGATATTACATATACAGTGTTATTTATAATGATGATTAATAAAACTCCAGAAAAAAACTTCTAGAAACAGCCCAGTATGCAATGAGGGTACATATATCATCTCTCAATAAAGTTTTGGATTGATACAGCATAGTTATAGTTTGGATTGATACAGCATAATTTCCATGAAGGGGAAACAATACTTTTTTTTATTACTTACTTATTTAATACATTTTAAGTGTCTCTGAAAAAGATCTTAGTAAGGAAGATGGTTTGAAACAGGCGATAGCATATACAGTGGGACACAGATCGAGACAATCATCTCTCAATTATTATGTGATGTGAATTAAATAGATTAAGATTTAGTATGTGGTCTTAATTTTGATACACATGATTCTGTGGTTATGGCAAAATTATTCTAGTTGGCAAAAACATTAGTATAACTTCTAATACATAAACATATTATGTAATCTTAATCCTGATGCTCTTCTAGAAATAAATAATATTTTTACATTTGAAATATAGAAAGCACATTGATTATTTCCATACATAGACATTGAATGCAAAAATGTAAAGAGAATATGCACTGTTTGTATGTACCATATTAATTTAACATTTACCCAGTTTGTACATGTATGTAGAGCAGTGTTGTCCAGCATTATTTATATAGTAATATTATGATTATGGAGACTCCCCATACTTAAAAATTATGTCAGCTAAAGAAGTCTTTGCAAATCTTGGGCATACTGGGAGACACATCTGACCTACATGTGTTGCATAGTCTTCATATGGAAAATTGGTTAAAGAAAGTGTACTGTAGATAATCACATTGAAGAAGCTTAAGACATACAATATACTAGAAGCTTCCAAAAGATAAGGCAAGCTGCAATGGTTTAAAGGGCTCCACTTAGTTTAGTACAGAGGAAAATTGAATTTGTTACATCTCCAATTTCATCAACTCATACACTCTGGTCTAGAAGACGGCACTAAATTCTGACTACTTTTTAGAGAGCCAAGTGATAAGGAAGGTTGTGGCCACCCAATCTAAGGCAATGACAGTTTGCAAACAAACTACAGGATATATGTGTTATGTCTACAACAATCTGAGTGAAAGGCAAAAGTAAACTAGTTTGTATTCACTTTAGGATTTAATTTAGGCATATATGCATAGGAAAACTTCTAAAAAAATAGATATAGTAGCCTTTAAGGAATATTTGTGCATTAGGAGCTCAATCTGTAAACTCTGTATCCAATAAATCAAAAGTATCTCCTCAAACAATGATAGATGGGGAGACAGGTAGTATTTTGTGCTTCCAGTGATTTAATCACTGTGATGGAGGGACCAAAATGCTACAAATCACCCCTCCCATTTAGTGTCAGTGTGAATAGCTGACCTATTGCTCAAAAACTTGCAGCCATAAAATCCACCCTCTTTGAGGACATTTCATACCTGTGGTTCTGATTTTCCCAAGAGCGTCTGTCTCTGATTTTGGTGTTGGACTGAACACAGTAGCTTCAACTAAAAGTAATAGTGAGAGTTATTTCAATAAGGTATTTATTATTATAGAAATATATATATATATATATATATATATATATACACACACACACACAAACACATATATACACACACACATATCAAATCAAATTTCTTATTTAATAAAATCCAGCAACAAAATCATTGTTTATTTTTATCTGTTATATTGCAAAGTGTACATGGAAAAATTGGGGACACATTAAAATGGAAAATATGCAAATAAATTTGTGTTTTCTAAGGATCACCATAACTTTCAATACTTTTTTAGTTAGTGAAATCCTAAGAGTGATATAAGCTACATGTCTATGTATTTAGAAGGCTAAATATGATAGCATGGGAAGTCATTTATGATCTCATAGATTTAGATTGTTTATTGGTTATACATTATATAATAGACTGATTTAGCCCATTCTTGGCATGATGAACTTGACCAGCCTTTTCATCCTAAATGCATCAGTGGAAAATAGATGTCAGCTCTATTTTAAAAAAGTGAGTGATACTTATTCAAATATTTGGGCATTTATGGTGATATGGTGGTGGATAATATTTTAATATTGTATTTATAAAAAGGTAAAATGCCAGCCATTATATATATATATATATATATATATATGTATACATGTATACATTATATATATACATAATGTTCATATAGTGTATGCACTCTTACTGGATTTCAAAGCAAATTTGGGTACATTGGTCAATATGTTTTTAAGTACAACGATAGAAGGACCGCACTCCATTCATCAAGGGAATAAAAGTGTTTCTTTATTCTTCAATGCATAACCAACGTTTCAGCCCACATTAGGGCCTTTATCACCTAAAGGCATTGAAGAATAAAGAAACACTTTTATTCACTTGAAGAATGGAGTGCGGGTCCTTCTATCATTATATATATATATATATATATATATATATATATATATATATATATATATATATATATATATATATATATATATATATATATATATACAGTATATATACACACTAAAAGTCTTTTTTCCTTTTTGTAAACCCTGGCAGGCTCTAGTTTAATTAACTATTTTAATTTATATTAGCATGTATATTATTACTGAAATCAAACAAAACAGAAATTGTCAATTTAATTTGCAAGTACAGCATGCAACGTGCAATTTTGAATGCAAATCAACATTTTTACCCATAATGCAGCACCCCCCATAATTCCAGCATATTTGCAGCCATGTGGGGAGTTTCACCTGACAAGTACCTTTAATGAAATTTGTTTCCATTTTAGCATGACAGCCCTTGCGGTTTGTAAACAACCGCCTTCTGGAGCACAAAGAAAGATTCTTCACGCAACATGAGATAATTCCCATCACTACATTATATTAAACAACAATTAAATACAGATGCTATCTAGTAAAATAATGCTCTAGAAAGAGCCTTTAAAAGAGAAGGCAAGATATAGTCATTCACAGTAATTAATTCCATACACCTGACACCTGAGGCAGGTATGTTAAAATTGCACTGGTCCAGTTTACTGTAAAAGCACATATGTCACCATATTCCTTTGCTTTTTTTTCAGTTCCTCTTAGGCCCTGCTCCTGGTGAGCATGCAAAGTTGAGCGAATAGCCAAATTTAGAAGAGAAAAGTAGCTTTTCACTCTAGTGTGCATGCACAATCGAGAACACTTACTAAAGGAGGTTGTTCCTCCGAAATGTTGTGTTGGAGATCGAAATAAAGGCACTAAGGATTTAGCACATTTGCCATTTGTGAGTGCCATCCAATTCTTTCATTACTGTGCATGCACATTGGCCTGGGCTGAAGAGAACAGCAAAGAAATTGAATGCAGATCATAATGGGGTGCTAATGCAGAGGTACCCCAGGATGTTGCATTTCTCAGCGTACAGAGCTTGGAATATTAGGTAAGCCGTTATAATCAATGGTTATGCATAAGATTTTGGCACCCTCCAGTGATTTAAATTCTTCTTCTCCTTTAAAAATGTGGTAAATATTACCTGCAATATTTAATCAATGCTCTTCTATTTAAAATGTTGATTGCTCAAAGGAAGAAAATACTGACAACCTCATAGAATATATCAAAAGCAACACTGAAGATGAGAAAGCCCAGTATTTTGTCAAAATAATTAGGTACCTAGAATATAGGTACACCAAATTTGCCCTGTAAAGATAGTAATAAGAAGAATGAAGAATATAATATTTTGTGTCTCTTAAGAAGTAATGATCTGTATAAATAAGAAATCAATGGGAATATCAGGAATGTTTAAAATGGCATATAATATTTTAGATCATATAAATATTGTAATAATGTCATTTTAATTTTGATCTATAAAAATTATAATAAGAATCTATACATAGTTCACTCTGTGAAAGTCATAACTAGTGATGGGTGAATCTATCCTGTTTCGATTCGAATTGGCGAAAAATTTGCGAAATGAGATTTTTTTACACCAGCGAATTTTCGGCCGGCGAATCTTAGCTGGCGCTTCGCAAATTTATTCGCTAGTCATAACCAGTAGGGCAATTATTTTACCGGACTTTATCATGTTTTCCTAATAGTGTCTTAAATTCTCTAAAGGTAAACAATTCTGGACAACCCAAGAAACATACCAGTATCCTCAGGAGGAGCTGATGTTGGTATTTGCGTTGGGGCCTTTATAGACACTGTTGTACGATTTGGTCGGGCATTTGAAGGTGCCCGTGGCATCAAAACACTGCCTTTTTGCGAAAATAATAGAGTTTATTTTGTTGTCAAAAACTTTGATTTTACAAAGAACAGAACATTTTCTGATTTAGCATTGCAAAGCAAACTGAAGTACACAAGTGTTATCTAAAGAGTTTCTGAAAGCAGCAATAATATATTAGGTATGGCTTAAGGTAAATATCCTTGGCAATACCCAACATGCTTTATCTACTAAACCTCTAGTCTAGACAAGTACCTCTAAAACAGATAAATATATAGCATCACTAATTAACTCTCACTTCCTACACTTCTGTCCTAGATTTTTGATTTGCTTATATTTGGAGGCTCATTTATCAAAGTCCAAATTTACCTCAATATTTTCTGAAAAAAACAAAGACCAAATCCTTACAGGGGTTTTCTCCGTATTCATCTATACACTTTTACGAAAATTTTGTGAAAAAAATGAATCATACGGATTTTTTTCAGATTTTTGGCATTCAGAGTTTAATAAATAACCCCTTTCTCAAAAAGTTAAATATCCGTCAAACTCAGCGCTAGTCTTAGTTGAAAATTGGCTATTCCTAATATAAGATAAGTAAAGCTAGTCAATCTTGATTGTGCCCAGTGCTGTAAAGTGTTTCCAAGTTGGCTTATAAATTCCTACAAAATTATTAGTAGAAGACAAATATGGTATAGTAACATACTCTTCTGGAGCACTATCTCTTCTCTGTCCCATGTAATAATACTGATTCATAGATATAAGCCAACTTTGTCAGTAATAATTTGAGTTTGTGTTCTGAGACCCAGTAAGGGTTATACATAGCATATCAGATTTCTGCCTATTACTGAACCAACATTTGTTATTCTGCTGATTCTTCTTCTGCTTTCAGCATTAGAATAATTATTTCTGTGTGAGCAACAAGACAATGGAGAAATGACACAAACCAAAATGCAGAAAAATGAAGAGAGTGTAATGGAAGTGAGCAGCATGTTTAGAATACACATTGGCCATGGAGATGAAGAGTGCAAATGGTGGGGCTCAGAGAGTTAATACACAGAGCTTTAGTTCTTACCTGGTCGACCTGTTACATTGGTGGAATTTAGTCTTTTGCGTGTTGGCTGGACAGGAGGGAAGGGTGGCGATGATACTGCAGAGATAAACTTCTGTTACACTTTTGCACTAGAGTTTATTATTATTTTACAAATGATTTAATAAACAAGTTGAATATTTTAAATCATGTTTATGTGTTTATCCTTCAGCTCTCTGTGTGCCACACTCAGGTTCACACGTCACGTGCCTCCTCATCTGTCCAATGTCTCAATTAGGTTAGGAATTAACTTGTGATATTGGTTGCCTCTGTATAATGCTCTACTGGGTGCCTTTCTAAATGATAATCTCTAAATCACTTTTTTAGAGTCCCTCTATCACAAAGCTGTATATGCTCTAGGACTGATTTACAAATACATTGTACAGGTTCTAAATTGCCCAAGTAAAATAATCCATAGCAAGCAATTAAACCTTTGCTATAATTAGCAAAACTGAGTATTCGAGGGATTCCAGGCATTACAACATTTCCCCATTCATTGAACAAGATGAATACATCAAGAAAAAGGAAAACCGCTTTGACAAGACAGAACATCCGTTTCAACTTTTCATTTGAGATCCAGCACCCACCTGAATAAGTTAAAAGTATGGGGAAAATAATGATTTGTACAACTCTTTTTCTCACTGAAAGAAATCATCCATTATGGAAATAAAACTGTTAAATTTGAAAGCATTACGGGGTTTTTTAAAGAGTGATATGCATTCGCTAATTTGTTAAAAAAGGAAGTTATATATTATTCTGTATATCTGCCCATATTGCCGATTAGCTGCTATTAACAGCAAACAACAGCCTCGGGGTCTGGCATGCCCACATACTTTTTGTTTCATAGGTCATTTGCCAGTGACCATACTTAAGATCTGAAGCGTCACCAGCACATGCAACCCATCTGAACATTCACATGGCTTATCAACAGCTAGTATGCCCCAGGTTTGTCATAACTGCCATTGTCCTCAATGCCTTTAGCATGCTACTGAATCCACTGGATGCAAGTGCCTTCCTTTTCCAGTAGAGGTCTGCTGACACACTATCTGAGATTACTAACAAGGTACACAAGCTGCTTCTGTGATGCAATGCCCTCCAAGACATTTTGCTATACTGTGCCTGTGTGTCTTTCACTATCTCTGTCTGTATATATATGCCTATCTATGAAAATGAATAAATAATAGTTGCTTTTTTAAAATGTCAAATTACAATAAAAATTATTAGTATGCTTACAATGCTTTTATTCACAAACAAACGAGAAATTATATAGTTAAGGGAAGGTGTTTTGAAATTTACTGGTGGACTCTTGTCTCTAAGTCTGCCACAATGCAGGGCCAGAACTGGTGGTAGGCAGAAGAGGCACCTGCCTTGTGTGCAATGACTGGGGGCACTGGGCAGATAACTGTTTAAGGTTCTTCTGGCTACTCTTAGACCGTGTTAGCTCCCCTCTGCTGCTCTCCCCTCTGTCATTGTCTCCTCCCCTCTGTTGTCTCGGTCACTCTCCCCTTCCTACCCTGCCATCCCCTCTACCACTCTCTCCCCTCCCTCCCTCCTACTACTCTCTACCCTCCCTCCTTCTTCCCTCCCTTCTGCTGCTCTCTCTCATTCCTTTCCCTGCTCTCCCCTCTGAGCTCTCTCCCCTCCCTCCCCTGTTACAGAGAAGATTTGTGACTGTGTGCATAGTGGAGGCTGGCTGGGTTGCCACGGGTTGGCTTGGCCCAGCCCTGCCACATTGTCTCATGTCTCTAATAAGGAAAATGATGGCCTCAGAGTGTTCTCTATGAGGTTTTTAGTATCTATCATGGGTTGTGCATAGCCAAGGTGTGCATATACACGTGCAACTGTGCTCTGTCATATTAAGTCCAAAAATTGTTATAATGTGCTTGCATTCAATGGTATATTTAGATGCAGGTGAACTAAATAGTTTATGGTATTTCAGTATACATTTAAATAAAATGAAAATAGCAATTCAGTTAACAGATAGTATCAATGCACAATATTATGGGGTACAATTATTATTTAAGATAATCTGTGCATTATTTGCAATCCTGATCATACTGAAGCTTTATTTCAAGCAGTACATGTACCTGAATTTATTCTTCTGATGGTAGAGTTTGCTTCCACTGAAATGTTTCTACTAACACCAAGAAGTTTTGATCTGTCAAGTCTGCCACCTCAGAAAGAGAGCAATACATTATAATAAAGTATTTTTACTATTCTGTACTGAAAAAAATCATGCACAGTATCAACATAATGTGTCAACAGCTTTGTGCAGCCAGTATATATATATATATATATATATATATATATATATATATATATATAAGATCAGGGCAGCACTCCAGCACTCCGCTTCTATATTAGCTTCAGATACAAGGAAAAGATTACAAGGTATACTAAATACGATGAGCAACACTGAGATTTCTTGTGATAGAAAATGAATCTATTAAAAAGTGCATGTACAGAGCATGACATTTTGGTCCCATCAGAGAAAGGTCCCTAATGGGACTGAAACGGACGGGCTATACGTGCACTTTTTAATACATAAATTTTCTATCACATCGGCATTGCTGGACTTATTTAGTATATTTAATATATATTTAATACACAAAAGATGTGAATATCTTGTAAATTATATCCTTATAAACGGTGAGTTCTGATGTCATCAGTTATAAACGGTGAGTTCTGATGTCATTTCTGTCACATGACTCACTCAAACTTGTGTATTATAATAAATAAAGTACTCCCAGTTGCAAAATATAAGGATATTAGAAGTTACCTCGCAGTTCCATGACCTGTATAAAAACACTCGGCCTTCGTCCTCGTGTTTTTATATGGTCATGAAACTCCTTGGTATCTTATAATATCCTTATATTTTACAAGAGGGGGTACTTTATTCACTATATAATTTCTGATAGGCTTTCTGGCATGTTCCAAGAGTTAATTATAGGATGTTCTTTTCATTAGTAATTACAAAATCATAAAAGAAAAAATTCACCATGGTTTTATCTCTAACCATGAGTGGTACCAATTATGTTTTAACGGCTATAAACCTTCTTATACAGTAGCCCTGATGTCATTTTGACCCTTCTTCCAACATGCCACCTTCCCCCAAATCTAACCCTGCTGAGGCTTCACTCTACAATATAACTCTCCATTAGTGGGACATTTTTTAGATTGGCCTACAGAAAATATAGTATTCCATTCCATGAAGGAAAGGCCTTATTCCTCATATTCCAAGCATTACAACTTATTTTGATCTAAGAATTATGTTCAAGTGGGGGGTATTACAGTGAAAGTGTGGGCAATTCAATAGAGTTTTTTTGTTCAAGAAACACATTTCTCTGTTTATTTATACAATTTGTTCAATACCTCACACTGATTTCATTTGCAACAGTTTTTGCTGCATTGCCAGCATTACCACAGTTTGCCAACAGCAAAACAAGCCATTTAAGTTTAAGCAACTTTGTTTGTTTTTCTTTTTTATATTAGTGTAATACAGTTGAAAATAGCATTGTTTTCCTTATTTAGAAATAAGAAAAACATGCCTGTCTGCAGAGGTGGCGTAAGAACATATGTTCATTTAAACCAGTGAAGAATCCCATGCTAGATCACAGAGCAGACAGATTTATTTTTCCAATGAGACGTTTTTTATTACTTCATAAATTCCACCTTAGAACCTTTTTTTTACCAGGAATGATCCCTGGGCATATAAGTTCTAGCTCTAATTATTTCAAGCATTGCATTGTTGGAAATGTTAAAGAGAAAAGAAAATTGCATGTTTTGCCATATGCAGTGACTCACAATTTCCACGAAACACTGCAATGTACAAAGGAAATACAGTAAATGTTATTTATAAAAGCAGCTGACAAATTTCTTATTGGGCAATTTTGAAGCAAGAGAGCAGTGGTGTGAAGTATACAAGCTGGGTTACATTATGTAGTAGTGAGCAAGGCAAGTTATAGTACAGTAAATCACCTGCAAAACCTCAGAAATGCCTACATTTTTACAGTGGCTTTTTGCATCTGTTATCATGATGTTTCTGACTCATATGATGCATGTTTTACATAGACAGATATGCTTGCACTTCTGTACTATATTTTATGCTGGGAAACAGAATATGTGGTGTGATATCAGAGTGAGGTGCTACACCTGCTGACTAGCTAGGTCTGATTAACCTAAAGTGGCTAATCAGTAGTCCTTAAAACCCTGGCTGGTCAGTCTCTCAAGAGCTCTGCACAGAGAGAGATCTAGCAACCAAACATATAGAAATCTATGTATATGTACACACACTCAAGGTTACCCTCAGAGGTCTGTAATTTTGTGGCCATTGTCTTTTTGCTAAATTGTTATTGCTGCTATTTTTGTTGTTTTTGAAGGAAAACTGCCTTTATTTTTCAACCTGTTGCTGTGGCTGAAATAGAAGCAGGCTTTTGCTCTCCTGACATTTAAGGGGTTATTTATCAAAGTCCAGACCTACTGAGGTTGTGCATAAGACAATGGGAGAAAACCCTATCCTATTTAGAAGTTTCTGTGGTCTTTGCTGGAATTAGGCTGAAAATCCAACTATTTTAGACCAAAAATCCAAAAAAATCATACAATTTGGATTTTCACCCGATTTTTTGTGTTTTTCCCTGATCTGATTAAATTGTGATTTTTTATTAATAAATAAGGTCCAACCATGGATTCTAGTTTGGTCTCACTTTTCAGATGAAAATAGGAGCTGACATAAAAATATCATTGTTCTGATGGGACTATGGGGTTTCTCTTGATCTGTGCCATGCTATGGAGCCAATTTACAATTGTTTTTATTTTCATATTTTTAGAGCAAAAAAATCAATAGATATCCTAGTTTACAAAACCACAAGATATTAATAATTTAATAAATGAAAAAAATAAAAAAAACACTGTGAAACTTCACCATCTAATGCTATTGAGGCCATGCAGATGTCAATATGATTTGTCCTTTTCCATTGTAAAATCTTTATGTTTTTTCATTTGTAGCTGCATGGAAAATTAGAGGATTTTGAGATTTTCATATTGGTATTTGGATTGTTTCTGCATTTTTATTCATTTGTACGTTTTATGTTTTTTTACTTGATGTGCAGTTTTAGAGAAAATTTGATTTTTGGTGTTTTCTAAAACCCTCTAAACCCATAAAAATGGTATGAATTACATAACACTTTTAAATGAACTATGCTAAAACTGTTGTTCTCTTACATACCCTTTTATATTACTTTTCAATATTTAAAAATAAATCATGATTAAGGGGTAGATTTACTATTGGTCGAATTTCAAATAGAAATAAATTCTAAATTCGACCATCAAATTTTTTGGGGGGGTAATTTTTGGTGAAAAATTATTTGAATTTGAATCGTTCGAATCGAACTATCGCATCGTTCGAATCCAATGATTTTAACAAAAAAAAATCATTTTTATTTTAATGCTTTTTTATACATTTTTATTTTAATGCAGTAGACTGTCAATCCATTTTTATAATTAGGTGACTACATTTATATTAATGCACTGAAGTTTTTTACTATTGATATCTTACGCCACCTGCCACTAAAACTTAAAGCATCTCATCACTGGCTTCAGCTCTTAAAAGACCAAGGGAGGTGTAGTTAAACTACTGCCTGTGTGTGAAGATGACTGGTAGTATAATTCATTACTTATACTCATGCCTTAGGCTCTGTAAAAAGTTTTCAATCAGTATAAATAGATTAAATATATTTGATATAGTTAAATATATCTGAACGGATGATAAAATATAATATAAAGCACATTTCTGACATTTCCAGTTAGGCATCGCACTGAATACATTTTTCTACTTTATCATTAGTCATTTCTTTAGAGAAAGTATTGCATTCTTATGGAGGTCAAATGACTAAGTTTCTAACTCATTCACAGAAAAAAATGTGAATAACTTGAACTTTTGTTCTTGGATTGTTGTTTTTTCTCAATAACCAGCATATTTATTTAAAAAATGTAAATGAAAAAACTCGTTGTGTTTATTGCAGAAAAAATAATCCTTCATCAAACTAGATTTATGAAATAGCTTGAATGTTACAAAATGCACCTGCTATTAAAGTGTACTAGTTCCTGCTGCCAATTTTTATACATTTGAGTAAAAACACCTCAAATTTATACATATATAAATTTACTAGTATTTGCCAAAATTTTCTTAAGATGCCTCAAAACACAAATTTTAATAAATAATTTCAGGATCAGTTTTGGGGGTTTCCAAATAAGTACAAAGCATCTATCAGTGGTCTGCAAGACAGAGACAAGACAAATGTTGAAAGGTTACGATAAATGCATGGAATTTCCCTTCAAAGCAACACTCACAGCATGACTTGAAATAGAAACCCATGAAGTTTTAAAATCTCATCTTTTTGCTGTATTGATAGCCCAATAAAAAGGGTAAAGTAACCTGAGATCTTCTGTTTAAGTGAGGCTCAACCTTAATTCATATTATTTAGTCAGTGTGATTTCATCAAACTGTGAAACTGAGAAAACCCCCACATTTTTGGGATTTATTACACCAAGATGCTGCTAAAAGTCTAAATAAAAAAGTACTGCATCTAAAACCTGCCGAGGTCATGTAGAAGTCAATGGCAGATGTCCCATTTACAGTTGGAAGATATCATGATCTGTGCTGGGTTTCGTACAATCAGTGTCGGACTGGCCCACAGGGATACCAGGAAAACTCCCGGTGGGCCCAGGTGTCAGTGGGCCCTCTTGCTTCTAACACTTTGGCCTATTTCATGTTCATTCCCTATTTCTTTATGTGGAAAAAGAGGCTTAATAATGGAAGAATAGAGTATAGTAAGTAGATCTAAAAGAATAGGAGAATAAAGAGGTTAAGTGTGGAGAGAAGGAATAATACTTTGGAAAGTTGGGGCCCTGGTCTAAGGTTTTCTGGTGGGCCCCTGGTCTAAGGTTTTCTGGTGCCACACAAGTTTGGAGTGCTCACCTCTGTATATTCCTTTGCGACTCAGGTGCTTTTGCAGTGATTCACCCAAACTGCCATGGGTCAGAAGATCAACATACAAGTCCACAGTACTGCAGCACACTGACAAGTTGATCCATTTGCTGAATAGTGCTTTATTTGTTTAAAACATAAGGTAGACAAGGCTACCTTGTCTACCTTATGTTTTAAACAAATAAAGCACTATTCAGCAAATGGATCAACTTGTCAGTGTGCTGCAGTACTGTGGACTTGTAAGGTTTTCTGGTGGGCCCCTGGTCTAAGGTTTTCTGGTGGGCCCCTGGTCTAAGGTTTTCTGGTGGGCCCCTGGCATCCCAGTCCGCCACTGCGTACAATAATCTGATTAATTAGTGATCCTACGGGAAGTGTGTTCAGTATTGGCACATGCTCAGTTGGAGAAATCTTCCGGTTCATAGCAAATGTGCATGGGCCAAAAGTGATGAAAAGTGATACCAAAGAGATGGAAGATGGGGCCCATGAGCTCGTCTGCTCTTACTCTGCACGTATAGGTGAGGAAAGGATTAGGGGCATTTATGTATTAAGTGGGGACTATCTAGGGTTCTGGGTAGGGGTTTTTTTTTTTTTTTTTTTTTTTTTTTTTTTTTTCAACATTTTTTATTGGGTTTTCCAAAAATATACAGAAATTACTTTATCACAGCGTACATTGACTATGATTAAAAGAAATACGTGTTTATATTGTGCTGATTCCAATACAAGGAAATAAAACGTGTGAAAACATGAGAATTATAATTACCTTATTTAAAGGTAATGAAACCTAAGCCAAAATAATAATGTTTAGTTGTCAGAACTATTATCTAAACTAACAAAAGCAACCCACAACCAGAACAAACCTAAATCTCGCATGGTGGAGTTAGAAACACAATTTACCTTTTTCATTGACAAAGAGTTAAATATGATGCCCAGACATTAGGAAAGTTAAATCTTTAATATTTTATTAGTGGGGGGTTGGTTCTCCAACAAATGTGCATGAAGGTTCCATAATGACCACAATTTCTAAAACATAGCTGTCAACTTTTATTTGGTCTTATCTAACATTAACACTACCAATAAGGTGCAAGGGAAATATCCTGCTTTAGCAAAAGAACACAAAAATGTATTTCAAATAACAGCTTGGTGTGTGGGACACTGAATTGACACCAGTGTTCAATCACCAAACATGGCCATCAGTAAGCATAATCTGAGTTACTGAGCAATGCTGACTGATGTAACCCATTATGAAGAAAAACTAAATATTTTGAAAGGGAACGTTAAAAAGCAACATCTAAAGCATAGCGCTTTAAACTAATATGTAACTCTGTATGTAATATACCAATATGTTGAATATGTATGAATAATTTTAGTTGCAGCAGCATTGATGCATTACTTCCAAAATGCAGTGACACAGAAGGGGGCACTTTTATGACAACCAATGAGATATTAGGAATTTTATGTATCCTAAAATATACTTTCAAAGGGGCTTATTAAGTACCTATTCATTGGCAAGATAACACACATTTGTAGAATGAATGCCAGGGATGATTTCACAGCAGTGGGTTAATAATAATAATAATGTTTCTGAGACTAATTTGTTTTGCATATGCTCTTATTACACACCATATGTTATTTTTATGCCTTTTTTATTGCACTTGCTTGAGGCTATTTCCCAGAACACCAGTTGAATTGTCCAGCCCATTGATACTGTGGCACAAGAGATACCAATGATTTAAATGAAAAAGTATTAGTAGCTTCCTATTAATTGAATCAGAAAAGTGTTATTTATTGTAGTTTTAATACAGCTAAGTATCTGTGTATTTTCAGTACTGACAAAAAAGGAAACTTTCTTGAAAATTAACCTATTCCCCCAAACATTGCAAGTCTCTAGAAAAATAAATTATATAAAACAGCCCATATGTGAACTACTGTTTCATATAAAATAAAGCTTTTTCAGGGAAAAAAACACACTTTTCTAATAGTATTGTATGTGCCATTGATAACTCATTACAGACCTAGTATAAGTCGTGAAGATCAAAATTACAGACAGATCCATTATCCGGAAATCCCCAGGTCCCGAGCATTCTGGATAATAGGTCACATACCTGTACTATAAAACTTCTAAATTCACATTAGGATATGAATCCAGAAATAGACAGAATGAAAAAGCACTGATTTTCCATGAACTGGCACTCATGGCTAGTTTACATACAGTTCTTTTATTCCATTCATTTTGATCTTTTATAATCTGACAAATCAGAGACAGGGCAAGACTAGAAAGAGTCTACAGTATAAAGATGTCTATATTAACTTAAGCCAGCTATTTTGTTTGTTATGGTTGACACATTCTCATACACAACTGTCTTTATATTAGGAAAGATTAGAATAAAAAATGATTTAACATTCAACACAGTCCATGTGTTTTATACTCTTGGTGCAAAGCTCTACATTAATATTGCTTAACAAATTAACAGTAACACAGTTTTTTTCAAATGAAACAGCTCCCTACTTTCCGGATTAATAGTTAGTCTCACTCCGTATGAAATGTTCCAAAGTATATTGCTAAACTAACATAAAGTACCAATGTAGTTGCCCACTGAATGGTTGCTTTGCGTAGTTGCATGTGTGCAATTAGCACCTTTTTTAGTAAATCAGTCCCAGGATCTGTCAAGATAGAATCATCATTCCACTTATATACTTATTTTTCATTTTACTCTTTTATTCCCAACGTGTATACATAAATCTAACTACATTATATCTATCTATCTATCTATATATATATCTAAGTAAAAAACACATAATAAACAAACAAATAAATACGTGATATGACGTGAAATGGCGCGAAAAACGGCCGTGAAGCAGAGGAAATGACATAGCCAGTGACATCATAAAAGGTGTTCATATACGCTGTATACAACCCGTAATGTGAATAAAGATAGATGAAAAGATCTGAGTTGAAATTGCCAAAGACATTCAGAACAGCGTGAAGTGTTACAATTGTGCATAATGCGTGTAATAAAAGTTACAATGAATAACAAAGTATCTGTCTTACGTGTTCCGGCTAAAAGTAACAAATAAGTGAAAAGTATAACACCGAAGACATAAAAACACCAAACTATCTATGGACCTACGTGACTGCCGCAGTGACAAAGAAAACCCGCAGTGTGTAGCCCCGAGATCTTGAAAGTATAGAAAAGGAACCCGCCGAAGCGGAAAATGGAGTAATTGGAAGAGGATTCAATCAGGATAATTGTTTAAAACAAAGAACTACGAATACCCCTACGCCGTAGTGTCAATCATATCATAAAGATAAACTAATTTACCTAATGGCTAAAAACCGCTGGTTCTATAGTTGGCGGAAACGCTCTTCAGTGTTAAAGAGGACCTGTCACCTTGAGACATGAGTAAAATATTTATTTTCCATCCTTAGTTAAACCCTTTAGTCAGCTGTTTTTGTCTATATCTGAAACGGATTAGAAAATATCCTCCATGTAAAAAGGGCTTCATAGGTGCTGCCATGTTTAAACACCCCTTTGTTTTCCGTGTGTGGGCTGTGCCAAACTGCCAAATCTCATTCATGCTTAGTCAAGGTATACTCTATGATAGTCAGGCTCTGTATAACTCATGTCACACCAGGACTTGATATTCTATGAGGATTATTTGAAACACCTTCTATTGTTCTATCCAGATTGTGTGGGCTACTCCAGCCACTGAGAACTGCACAAACTGGTGATATTGTGAGAGGAGTCTGCAGGACTGATTCTACCCATGATGCTTTGCTCCCCTGACTTTCTGGAAAGTCAGGGCTTCAGTTAGTGTCTCATGGACATTTTAAAAGTAGTTATAAATTGAGAATTAGTGAGATTTGAGCATAATAAATAGGGGTATGTGGTTTGTTTTAAAAGTTTTATTTCCTTCCTAGTGTTAACTCAATCATGACAGGTTTCCTTTAATGATGCTGTGCAGTTAGATCGTCATATATAGCTAAAGCATCTAACTGGTAAATGAGTGACTACTTCGCCGGCTGGTGATTAGAGCCACTACTGATAAGTTTAAGGGAGAATCGATCGGTTTAAGGGAGAATCAGAACGTTTTGGATAACGGGTTTCAAGATAACAGATCCTATATATATATATATAAGATCTTTGTAAACTATCCTTCAGCCAATTTTCTTTTTTTTTTTTGAGAATAGTTCAGTACAAAACCTTCAGCCAATTTTCAATCCAAGTACAAATGTTATATTCCAGCCCAGGCCAATATGCCTTAATTTAATCAATATATAGCAAGGAAAACTGAGGTCTTAATTGACTCATCCAGTATATGAGGAGGTCCAGGTGCACTGCCCTAAAACTTCAGCTAAGGGAGTGGATACAGACCGTAGAATAGAGCAAATGGACAGGCATGCAATGGAACAATCCTCCACACAGATGTGTAAACGAATATATAGTTTATTTGGTATCCATGGCACAGCCTTACACATTTCATAACAACACTGATACTTAATCATGAATAAGTATCAGTGTTGATACGAAATGCATAAGCTGTGCCATGGATACCAGATAAACTTTATTTTAAACCTCTCTATAGTGGAAATGGTTCTCTTTCCTCCAACTAACACCAGTAACATCCCGGTAGTATCCATCATAGTTAACAATTCCACTATCACCCCATCTCCCTTGGCCCGGTGCCTTGGGGTTATCCTAGATTCTGCCCTGTCCTTTACCCCTCATATCTAATCACTCTCCAATGTCACCTATCCAGTCCATGATGAACACTGATGTATGGCTAATACACCTCAGCAACGGCTCCTCTTCTGCTATACCACTCTGCCAATCCTTGCACTGGCTTCCACTGCCCTTCAGAATTAAATTAAAATGAATTACCCTGACATTCAAAGCACTTCATAACTCTGTCCCACCCTAAATCTCTGAACTCATCTCTATATACTCACTCAACCGCTTACTACACTCTTCTACTGACCTGCTACTCAACTCTTCTCTCATTACCTCCTCACATGCTCACATTCAAGACTTTGCAAGGGCTGCAGCCCTCCTCTGAAATTCTCACATTCTCTATGTGGCTTTCTCCCAACCTTTTTGCTTTCAAGAAATCTCTTAAATGGCATTTATTTATAAAAGCCTACTTAACTACCAAATGCAATACCACATACAGTACTATATCTCTCGCCCCCTTTAATTCTGATCTTGCCCTCTCCCACACCTTGCGTGTTATTCTCTTCCCTTTAGATTGTAAACTCTTTTTCCACAGGGCCTTCCTCACCTTTTGTACCGGTATTGGTTGTGATGTATGTACTTAACTCCATATGTTCTATCTATATAATTCATGTGATTTACTTGTATAAACACATTTACTTTACAGTGCTGTGAAATATGTTGAAGCTATATAAATACATGTTAACAATAATAAATAATGTGTGTTTTGTTGTATCCTGTAAGAGATACAGTTTTCATACTATATTTACTTTGTATCAAAATAGCTCTAGTAAACTGTTTGTGCAGTGCATAGTTCTGTGAATTAGTTGTACTTGTATTTTACATTTTCTGTATTTACATTTATGGGATGTATGTCTCACTGTGATGATGCTAATCACCTGTATAGGATTGGGTAGGTGTCTTTCTGGAATGATGCTAATAAGGTGCTTTTCAGCAGACACACCCAGGTATCAAGACAGCCTTTCTATAATTTCTACTAAGTTATGCTACTTGAATTTTTTCAGTTTGCACTGGAAAGTAAAATGGTGATTATTAGATGTATTTTTCTGGAGTTTTTAGTTGTTTGCATACCTTTAATAAAAGGCTGGATTTTCTCAGGGCTGGTTGTTATTTTTTTTTATTACCATGGTTTTATTTGAACTCCGATAACTCCGACATGAGATCTCTTGTATGCACAGGGCTAGCCAAACAATATGCCTTCAATATCTATTTATAAGTACAGAAAAGGATAAGCTCTCATTATAAAAGAACTGTTCCATGCCAGAAGGCCTATTATACTGCACTGTAAAGACCCAAATCCCCCAAAAGTATCCAACTGGCAAGAGGCACTCAGGCTGGCCAACCAGCCAAAAGCTTGGAATATTGGCACACCTGGATTGACTCCTTCCCCCACATTTGAAACATAAATAGTTCATAATATTTGTTGTGCTGTAATGTTGCCTATAGGCAGCAAAGATGTTGTCAATATAATTGTGGCAGTGGAAATGGCAGTGTGGGAAGGAGATTCAGCTCAAACCTCCTGAAACTTGTCTCACAAATATTTATATAGAATTTATATTTACATGTGGGTGCTCCTAATCAAGACACATGTAAGGGTGATAAGCCACAAAAGAAATTGCATAAATTAAGCAAGTGTAAAGCATTTGTCAGCGTGCATGCAAATTAGCAATAATATAACAAGCAGTGTCACATCAAAATTGTGACATTTTTGCTGTCAATAAAGCTTCAATAATAAATAATTCTCAGTGTGAGGTATTTCCAGAGAAATGTACTCATTCTTTCAACCTGGCAGAAGGATAATATTCACTCTTGGGCATTCATTATAGGAACCTGAAAAGGTCTATGTTGCTACAACCAGGTCTGGACTGAGAATCAAAATAGGCCCTGGCATTTCAGGTTCACAGAGGCCCAATCAGCCCACGAAGAGGCCCAAACAGCCCTCACCAGCCCACTAAATACTGACTTTCTATGGCACCTTATAGCAGCCCCTCCGGCATTTGCCAGAAACCACAGATTCCAGGCCTGGCTACAACTGTTTTTATAGGAAGCTATAAAGCAACAGGTATATTGATTGAAGCTGTTACAACATTTTTCTGCACCAAACAATTTCTAAAATGTTAAATGTGTTCAAAGCCTGCATTTATATATCATAAATCAGTACAAAAATACATGAAATGTTCTTTCTTTGCAAATGTATTGAGTGAATTTTAAAAACGTTTGTTTACTGTACAGAACCTTTGTCTCCATGGCACTTCTCATGGATCGAGATGTGTATATTTATGTGCCAACAGAGGGTGAGAGAAGGAATGTAGGAAAGTATTTATTGTTACACTTCCACAAAAGTATGCAAGGCTTCACAAAAGTTTACAGGATAAAGCATACACAGATGATTGGTAATTATACTTAAAACTAGTTAAATAGATATGTTCTGAGAATTGTACAAAGAAAGCCCTTACAATCAGTGACACAGAGGAAACAGACATAAAAGGAGTAAAAGCATATGGCTGGGGGCATGTAATGTACCTACAGAGATCTCTACTCATGCTTTCTTTATAAAAAAACACTTCTTAGAAGTTCTAAAAAATGGTTGCTAGTGGATGCTTGTTTGCCTTTAGGTGAGGTACTCCTCATCAATATCAGCTCAGTGACGCTGGGTGATGTACAATAGACTGTTCTGAGATTAATGCCAAGGGCTGCTGAGTAGTAATGTTCAAGTTCTGAATTTCTAGATATGTACCCACCTTAAGCCACCCTGAGCCCGACCCAGCCTTTCCAATTATTTGCTGTTCTAGCTAGTCTAGTGAATTGTTGGACATTTTAGATAATGGGGACTGGAGTGGATTAGGGGTTGGGGAAGTGTATTAGTGCTGGATGATTATTTTCTGTCTGGCAGCCATGGCTGGCAATAGAATAGAAGGTGAAGGGGAGAAGAAAACTAGACTTCTGGGTTATTTCTTTAACCCTAGCTAAAGAATGGACATTTGTGTATTGTGCTGCATTCTCTAAAAAGTCAAACAGATGTACAGCATTTTCTCATGGATCTGTCTCCAGTTAAAATACCAGGAGAATAAATAACCTCTTCTGACAAGGCTATTCAAAAAAACATATTTTTGTGTTAAGCTGCAAACATGAATCCTACTGGGTAATATTGAGCAGCAGGAAAACACGACAGTGATACCCCAGATAGCACAAAGTATGTTAAAACTGTAAGCTGCATAACCATGTAAAATTAATCAGCTATTCTTGCCTTATGTTTTCCTCTATTGCAGCCATAGTTGAATTTAGTACTCAACTAACACATGATGATGAGCAAATAGAACTGTATACACAGGTGCACACAGTCTCTCTGTGCCACTGTAACTGTTTTGCCTAGTGGTTAATAATGTACTGTACAGCTGCAGCTCCCTGTATAGATTTTGCAACTTAAAGTATCTGCATTGACAAGGGGACTGCTTAATTGACCCTTTGCTTTTAGCTATCCCACTGAACCTCCATTGTTACATACCTTAATGAAACTCCATGAGCCAGAAATGGGGTATAATGGCCACAGCATTTATTCACATTTTATCAAATAAATAGGACCTTACCAGCCCCACCCCAAGGAATTATTCCAAAGCCAGAATTCCATAAGAGATCATTAATATGCTCTACCGTTCCTCACTGAAGACTTAAGATGTCATTATAGCTACCACTGAGTGTTAGGCTGCCTCTACCTATATAGAGAATTTCCCCCATATCTGCTACCAGCAGGAGCTGTATCTCCTACCATGGGAGAAGTTCAGCAGCCCTGCTACTGGTCCTAAATTTGCAGTGTCTTGATGATAGGAAATCCAAGCTGGCTGTCACCTAGCACAAGCAGTAGTAGTAGTAGTAAATCATTTTTAAGAAGCTTTTTCTTGGAGCAACTTCTGCCTAAACTTACTTACAAACGTCTGAAGCAATATAAAATAATGACGTAAAATATGGTTTTTGCATGGCATAAAAGATCACACACCATGATAAGTTCACCATTTATTTTACACAGCTTTTTACATGGTTGTTCCAGGGAATTTTGTTTTACAGGAATAGGCTCCTATGTGCACTTTTATAGTGAGTTGGAGGCCTCTGGTCAGTAAAAACAAAAGGCCAAGTACATCATTTTAGGCTACCATTTCAGGATCCTTGACATATTCAATCAACTGTAATGCTCTGCTGTCAACAACTTGAGGCACAACACAATTTCCAATTAAAGGTCCCAGCTCATAAAAGTTCTCCCAGATATGCATTTTTATGGTTTGCAGGTAGGTGACTAAAGCCATTTCACTTGAAGTTTTGCTTATGACACTACATTAGATTTGCTTGCCATTAGTCATATATATTAACAATAATCCAATTTGAGCCACAGAAAACATTATCCACTTCATATTTATTCCTAAGGGGGTGCCTTATCAATATTTGAAACTGATTTTTTGCCACAATTTAAAATATTTTTGCAGACAAACTTACAAATTCAAATTTGCTAAATTCAAGCCATTTCTTTTAATTTGAGATTTTTGAGCTTGTAAACTCACAAATTCGAGGTATTATATTGGAGTTTGTTTCCACAATTGTATTCAATCTAGTTTTTATATTCAGATTTTTTAATAAATAAGCAAGCATTTGAGTTTTTTTAAATTGTGAGTTTATTCATTTTAGAAATCCCTCTAACACATCACAAAATCGATCTTTGATAAATAAACCCATTAATATCCAGTAACTGTACTGTAAAAGTGAAATATATTGAATTCAAAAACATAAGTATCATAGATGTAATAATGAAAGAAGCTAACAAAAACATAAACTGTGGTTTAGCAAAATCAACAGAATTAAAATAAAATAATTACCAAGTCTGAATCCAGGTCCAACTGATGTCCTTGGTCTGGAAGAACTATGCTGCGGTCTGTAAGGAGCTGAAATTAGAACAACAATTTACAATTAACCACAAAAAACTGTCATGAAATATGCTATAGGGGTGATTCCTTTAATTTGCCCATGCAATTCATTGCATCAAAATGGCTTTGATGGAACAGGTTGTCTCTGAAATGGAAAATGCAGTGTTAATAATGAAAGCAAGAAGATGATTTGTTTCCAGGATGACTGAAGAAGAAGAAGAAGATGATGATGGTGGCATGCTGCATTTTTTATAGCTAACATTCATAAGCATGAAATTAAAAGTAGATTTTGTTAAAATTGGCAATGCATTTTCAATGAAGAAATATGAAATGATTTGCTGGCGGAATTGGCATATCCATTCACAATTATGGAGCATTCTTGTGCTAAAATATCAAATAAGCCATTCTTCAAGTATATCACGATAGCAGAATGCTAGCTATTACCAAAAGTAGGCGCAGGAGTTTTCTGTGGAATTTTAGGTTTAATAGAATCCTTTGGTGCTTCTGTGGATGCTGTCAAAAAACAATTTTAGCTTCTGAAAACACCATTATTAATCTTAGAAAGTATGCCAGAGCCCTTTATAAAAAAAAACAAAATTGCCTCTGTTTTGTTGTGTTAATGGGATTTAAATAGATACATTGTAACAGCTGATTTTTCTACACTGAAAAGGAAAATACAAGAAAATATCTGAATATATATATATATATATATATATATATATATATATATATAACATTTAAAAACAGAAAAACAGATTTTAGAATATTATAGGTAAAAAAATGTGTTACATAAACAAAACAATTTTTGGAAATGACTGCAAAACATAAAGAATGTTGTTTTGCCAACACACTGTGCATAATGTAGAGCTGAATCTCATCCTTTGTGTGCATTTACAGTATGCAAGACACTGTCCCCTAACAAAGGACACTTACAATTTCTGTAAAAAAAAGTACAGTGCATAAAAGTAGGACCTGGAACCATATGTAAAGTGACAGATGTACCCGCAATAGTGAGGTGCAGGGAACAGGTGCAATTGCACTCTGCATTCCTCCTGTACCACATTGCTTTTAAGTTTCATGACACTCAAAAAAGAAAGAAACTGTGAGAGCATTACCAGTTTTACGGAGCTGAGTAGTCGGCTGAGATTTTTTGGGTTTGTAAGGGGTAACCTTTTGCGTCTCATTAGGAACTGAAAAAAATGTTTTATAAAAAAATTGTATTTAAAATTGACAAACAGATATGAATTAACTGTCATGCAATGTTCGCAAGTTAAATACAATAAATGTATTCATATGGAGTGAGAAAAAATCAATATACCACGAAAATGTACAGCTGGGAGAAAGTATATATACAGCCCATTTACCCTTCTTCATGGAATTTTTGTTAAATGTGATTTTTAAGAGAGGCACAACTAATATGATGCCTGCCTGCATCTGATGCTAATAACATAAAACCAGTTTGTGTACCATTTGTGTATTCAGATGCACGCATCCCATTTGTACATTCACAACATTTTCATGAGGATAATAATAAAAGGAGAACTAAAGAAGTAGCTAGAAATATTGTACATTATGATTTAGGCCTCTGTACCAGCCAAAGGCAACCACATCCCTTTAGTAAATATGCCCCAGTAGCTCCCCATCTTCTTCTCTGCTGATTCACTGCACATGCTCTGTGCTCCTGCCAGTTACTGAGCTTAGGGACCGATGCTTAGAGGCAGATTCAAGGGTACTTCGACTATCGAATAGGCAAAAATTCAATTCAAATTAAAAAAATGTGGCTATTGAAATTTATCATGTACTGTCTCTTTAAACACCTCGACTTCAATCCTTCACTATCTTAAACCTGCTCAACTGCTTTTTTTTTAGCCTATGGGGGACCTCCTAGAACCTATATGGCGTCTTTTGGTGGAGTGGTGAGAAGTTGAAGTTTTTTGGGGCAAATCCTTCTAATCGAATTTAATCAAATGCGCTAATCATTCAATACGAACAATTCAAATTCAAATTAGAAAACAGACCTGTTCAATCAAAAACAGTCCGTTTTTCATTCGAAAAAAAAATGAAAATTTTGGCTGGTAAGATTTCAACGTTTTTTCACTTTGATATTCGACCCTTGAAAAACTGCCCCTTTATATACACTGCTTAATACTTAATAGAGATAATTACTATGTCAGCACATAAACCAGTGCAATTATCATCAAAAAGGCCAACCTCATTCAACCGCTTAGCTGCGCAACAGCTGCTCAGAGCCTATGTGAGTATCACAGACACTTTCCAAGATGGTGATTGACAAACTTTAGGCTGGTGCAATAAGTTTAGTTTATAAAATATTTTTAGCAATATTATTTTTTAGGGTTTAGTTATCCTTTAAATCAAACTCATCTATGTACCTGTCAAGAGCTGGTGGTTATGGTTTTGCATGTCTTAGTGGCACCTTCTCTACTTGCATGCATGTAGAGAAGATTCACACTGGCCACCATTGTCTAAACTAGACTATTCTGTATCTCCAGATGTGGCATATAAAAACCAGGAGCTTTTTGTTTAGATGGTCTTAGAAATAATGTATTGATGGTAGAAATAAGGGGCAAACCTCATATGTCTGTCATATGACTGATGTGTTAGAATATGCAACAACACAATATAGCAAATATATACAGTATTGAGTGATGTTTGTATATTATCTGTACTGTACTGTACTTCTTCTAGTTTACAATACTGTGTATGTGTATTCTGTTAAATCCAGAGACCTTTCAATCAGTTATAACAATGTGCAACTTATAGAGTATACAGTAATATACAGTATTCAGAAAATCTTAGAGCACCAGTTTTAGGTCATTACCAGGTTTGGTTTGTGGACTTTCAGCTCTTTGTGTTGTTTTGATTAGAGGAGTAGGCCGTGGTGTGTTGGGAGCTGGAAGAAGAACAACTTTTACAATTCTGAATATACAAAACCTATTTCACAAAAAACTTCCAGATTCATTTTATAACATTTTCATGTGTACTGAATGACAGATTTGTTGCTGAATCAAAGTTGATCTGGAGGTGTGCAAGATGTGGAGATTAAGCATTTGTGGAGATTTAAAAAAATAAATCTATACCCTCACCGTAGTAATGTTCAAAAACTTCACTGATTTCAGTTGAGGTTAAAATTGCTTATTTGTAGTTTCAAAAATAACCCAGTTCATAATTGGATAGTGAAAATGTTGTTAAAGTAGTTATATTTTACTGAAATATGATTATTTTAGAAGCATTCCAATGACATGCAAAAGTAGTTCTTCAACTCCACTGAAGCAGTTTTATTAACAGACTAAGTGCATAAATTCAGTCATTCACCCAAACAGGCCCAAATGCAAATTCTTAAATGAGAATTAAAGCCTTAGATAAATGGTAGCATTTCTACAGAGTCCCCCTAGGCTTCCACAAAAGTTTACCTACCAAATTCTGTTAATAATTTCCTTTCCTGTCAAGAACAGGCAGAGGAGCATGAAGGGTGCCATCTCACTCTGTTGAATCATTTAAGAGATGACACTGCACATACACAGTTGAAATCAATCTGGGCTGCACATGTTCCATGTATACAATCACTTGTTTCAGAAGGCTTAGCATTGCGTGATGACACTATTTAACCCCACTACTCTGCTTGTTCTCAACAGATAAAGAAAACAGGTCATATTTTGGAGAATTTAGAAAATTGGAAAAACTGGTGTGGTTTGTAGTGGTAATCTACAGAAATTCGAACACAGTGAGGTAGCACTGGGTCCCAGAACTAACCAACCTCCTGGTGTTTTGGAGGAAATGAGAACTATGTAGGAGCTGGAAAGCCTGGCAGAGGAAGCCAGAAGGAGGAAAGAGAAGGTTCCAGAGATCAGGGAGCTACATATATTTATTCTTTAGTTCAGCATTGTCAAACTGGTGGACCTACGAGATTACAATGTCCTGCCCATGAATCACCATAATGAAGGGTATCTGCATTGTGACTGTGAGTGTAGCACAAAACCACCTTTAAACAGATTCATGGCCCTCTAAAGAACAAGAAAAATGTTGACTTTTCATTAGAAAAAGCAGTGAAGACGATGAGGTAAAGATAGCTATCCACAGTTAGATAGGTGATAAAGTATACTAGGTGATGCAAAATATAAAAGAACAATGTAGTCAATGAAATGACATGCTCTCAGTATTTTAGGAAAAAGGCATACTTGATCCAATCCAAAAATTTTTAAAATTCACAAAAAAACTTTTTTTTTTTTACATTGCCTTTCTGATAGAAACTGCACACTATATATTTATCAAATTCTGTGGCAAGTAAGAGATAAATATGAAAATTGAAAATTACCCAATGATACTTCCGTCTCTCCATATATATGATGGCTAATATCATTAACTGATACCCTTTGTGTTGGTTTTGGTGCTGTCATGGAGAACAAAGCAGATATGGATGAAAATCAAACTCATTTTTATTACATGTATTTATTTTACAATTTTATATTACTTTTAGTGATGGGTGCATTTATTCGGCTGGCACAACTTCCCGCAGTTCACCACCATGCCGGCGGCATTTTGTGAATTCTTCACTGTTTTGCGAAATTCTCATGAAACTCGCAAAAATTTATTGAAGCAAAATGCCCCAGATTCGCCAATCACTAATTACTTTTTTTTACTAAGAGCTTAATAAATACAACCCCCTGATTTTACATACACCCGTTTTATGTTTTCCTGCATTTAACGTTGCCCCATTTTCCTTAAAAATCCATGTTTTCCCCTGTAAATGTGACTTTTGCTATATTTTAATTTCTCCATTAATTTCCCAGATTTTATGTTTTATTTCCCTCACCTGGAAAATATAAAATCAAGGTTTTATAGTATAAGCTAGAATCACTGCTGACAAAAAAATGGGACAAAAAAATTTCACCATAGTATAGTTAAGTTGACATAGGTAATTCTTACTCAACCATATATTATGTAGTTCATAAAGCTTACACTGTCAAGAACACTTAGGGGCACATTTACTAAAGGTTGAAGTGAAAATTTGAATAAAATTTAAATTTTTAAAGTTCGGATTTTGAAGTAATTTTGTGCTACTTCGACTATCGAATAGCCTAAATTCAATTCGAATCGAAAAAATTTGAATTTCAAAGTACTTGCCCTTTATAAAACCTTAAAGCTGCCGAATTTCCATTTTATGGGGGACCTCGTAGAACCTGTCCTTTCCATAGAACCTGAGAATCGTTCGATCGAAATAGGTCCATTTTTGATAAAAAAAAAACATTAAAAAAACTTTGAGAGTCGAATTTCGAAGTTTTTTTACTTCCAAAATTCGGCCCTTAGTAAATCTGCCCCTTAGATGTCTGTGTACCCACCACTGCACAGTTTAATTTAAAACTAAACAGCAATGTTACTACCCACTCTGCAAGGTTTAAGCTTGTATGCCTGTATACCAAAAAGTTAAACAAAACTGCTAAGAATTTACAAAATAGTATGATTTAAGAGTATAAAATTTATATTTAAAAAAAAAAAAAGATTCATAAATATGCATTTCCCCCATGTTTTACTAGTAACTAGTGATTTCTGCTTATGTTTTCATAGGCTGATGTGGCTCATTGATCCTCCAGTTCTTTAGCTTATTAAAATGGAGAGATTTCTCCAAGACATACAATTATGTTTACAGGAGAACCATTTCTCTCCCTGCATTATGCATTAGTTAACTAAAAACACTCTTTAAATCTAACTCTTTAATGCAGAGAAGCAGAGCTCCAGGTCACATCTTCTGTCGCTTCGTATTATCTTTGAGTCTCTTCTCCAACACAAAGTGGGATCATGCACAGTTGGGCCAAGTCAGGAATGTGCAATTCCGAGTGGAGACCTAAAGCCAATACAAATAGACGGAAGATGGTGGCTGGGAGCTCTGCCATGCTTCTCTGCATTTAAGGTTTTTTTTTTTACTAATGCACATCGTGGAGAGGGAAAGGTGAGGGGGGCAATGGCAGGTAGTTTAGGGGGGGTTTTGGTACAGGGCGAGGGTTAGGTTCTCCTTTAAAGGCATAAGAACACCATTAAATGGATAGATTTGACTTGCTTTGACTATATGAACCAATGCTTTGATCAGAAGACAGTTCTCCCAAGATATTGCAACCAGTAGAAAACTTTGTGGAAAATGTAAAGAGATGTAAATAGCTAAAGGAATACATTAAGTTACCTAAAACAGATGAAGACAGCAAATGTGCATTGATCCTTCCCTTTTCTGTGTGTTTGTAGTATTTTTAGGCAGATTTGGCAGATTTGGGACTCCAACATACAGTCCCCTGGGAAACCTATTTTTGCACAACTGAACTGCAACTTACAAAAGTTACACTTTTAGTTACAAAGTTACCATTAAGCAGGTGTTGGGAGAGCAAGCATTGAGGAGACGGGGCAGGTCAGCTTATACAAACTTTGTAACTGTGTAATTTGTGTATTAATGTAAAATATTTCAACAAATGTCTGATTACCGGGTTTGGAGTGTGAAATTGTATGCGGCTGCATTGTTTTTGGTATTGGAGAAGAAATTGTAGGATTCTTACTTGAAGCTGGAAGATAAATACAAGGATATATGTTATGAGCCTTTTTTGTTGAATACAAATGTGTCTTCTATGTGATAATTAAAAAAGCAAATGGTAGAAAAGTCAAAATGGATAGAAAAGGCACCTGTAAAGTGCACTTACTGAAAAGTGTTCTACAAGGAAAGCTCTGTTAGTATAAAGCTTTGAAGTACATTTAGTAGCATTTTTAGCTCATTGCAATACCCAGAAAGGTATTTGTTGAAAATATGTATTAGCTGTATATATTATATATATATAATTAAGTATTGGACAGTAATCAAGAATATTTGAGTGGGCATAACTGCTCAGCTTCTATACACTGCATATACATTTTCAGCCAAGTTTAGCAGCATTTAAAGGATCTAGGCATAGTTTTATGGTTCCAACTTTACTACCTGTAGCTTCAGGATAATCAAATAGATTTAAATCTTTTGTGGGGAGGAGAATTATTTGAATAGAAGCACATATCGTATTTACCAGCAGTTGAAGAAGGACTTTCAGTTGTAGTTCTGGGTTTTGGAGAAATGCTTTTTAAAGTTGTATCTGGCACAGAAAAAAAACAACATTTCTCTTGAATGTGTAATTTCCTCACATCTAGTACTTTGATATCATGCATCCGGCAGAAGAACTTATTGGCTCAGCCTTTACAAAGAGAGGGAGTACCCATGCAATGTCACCAAGCACACTGTTAATGCCTGTTAGAATAGCACATCTAGCCATACACACAAATATATATAAATCTATATTATTGTCTTTTATTGAAACTGTGTATTTATAAGGATATACCATTATAAGCTGCCAGAACAGCAAAACCTGTTAATAAAAGTTACAATTTGTAGTATATTAAGATCACTTGTTTTTTGGTCTTTGTACTGAATGTCACCTTGCATTTGCAGGCACTGTCATAGCCATAGCTTATGGTTTGTTATCTCATTTTGAAGGAAAATATAAGAGGAGGTCTTGTGATATTAGTCAATTCTGGCATTGTAACAGAATTAAATTCTCTAGTTGCCATAGCAATATTTTGCTGTTCTGCTCTACAAAAATGTACTTGGTAAATTACACATCTAAATATTTCTTATGTTTCTAAACTACAATATATAATTTCTTATTATCTTATTCACGAAAATAATAAATAATAAAAGGATCATAGAACTCTTTCATTCATTAAAGATGGTGCTAAACCATACAATGAAAAATATGCAAGCATGATGTCAGACATTGCTTAAAGTTACATGTGACATCAGAAGCAGAATTAAAAAAAAATACAGCCCATGCGCTTGATGCATAACTGCTCAGCTTCTATAATAATGCATATACATTTTCAGCCGTTTAGCAGCATTTAAAGGATTTAGGCATAGTTTTATGGTTCCAACTTTACTACCTGTAGCTTCAGGATAATCAAATAAATGCAGTCTAATTAGGTTTATAGGCATCCTTTTCTTTGTCATAGGAACTGTACAAAATACAACAGAAACGAGTGTAGATTTAAATTTTTTGTGGGGAAGAGAATTCTATGAATAGAAAGCACATATCGTATTTACCAGCAGATGAAGAAGGACTTTCAGTTGTAGTTCTGGGTTTTGGAGAAAAGCTTTTTAAAGTTGTATCTGGCACAGAAAAAACAACATTTCTCTTGAATGTGTAATTTCCTCACATCAGGCTAAACCTGTTGTTATTTTGATATCATGCGTCTGGTAGCAGGACTTATTGGCTCAGCTTTTAGAAAGAGAGGGAGTACCCATGCAATGTCAACTAGCACACTACTAATTCCTGTTATAATAGTACATAAAGCCATACACAGACACACACACACACACAAACATAAATAAATATAAATCTATATTATTGTCATTTTTGAAACTGTGTATATTTAAGGATATAGTGAATAAAGTACCCCCTCTTGTAAAATATAAGGATATTATAAGTTACCGAGGAGTTTCATGACCATATAAAAACACGAGGCCGAAGGGGGTACTTTATTTATTATAATACACAAGTTTCAGTGAGTCATGTGACAGAAATGACATCAGAACTCACCGTTTATAACTGATGACATCAGAACTCACCGTTTATAAGGATATAATTTACAAGATATTCACGGCTTTTGTGTATTATATAAAGGTATAAGCTGCCAGAACAGCAAAACCTGTTAATAATAAAAGTTATAATTTGTAGTACATTAAGGTGACTTTTGGTCCTTGTACTGAATGTTACTTTGCATTTGTAGGGACTAGCCATAGCTTATGGTGTGTTATCTCATTTTGAAATATAAGAGGAGGTCTTGTGATACTAGTGAATTCTGGCATTGTAACAGAATTAAATTCTCTAGTAGCCATATTAATATTTTGCTGTTCTGCTCTACAAAAATGTACTTGGTAAAAGACACATCAAAATATTTCTTACATTTATAAACTACAATATATAATTTCTTATTATCTTATTCATGAAAATAGTAAATAATGAAAGGATCATAGTACTATTTCATTCATTAAAGATGGTGAACCATACAATGAAAAATATGCAAGCATGATTTCAGACATTGCTTAAAGCTACATGTGACATCACAAGCAGAATAAAAAATATACAGCCCATGTGCTTGATGCATAACTGCTCAGCTTCCATAATAATGCATATACATTTTCAGCCATGTTTAGCAGCATTTAAAGGATTTAGGCATAGTTTTATGGTTTCAACTTTACTACCTGTAGCTTCAGGATAATCAAATAAATGCAGTCTAATTAGGTTTATAGGCATCCTTTTCTTTGTCATAGGAACTGTACAAAATACAACAGAAACGAGTGTTGATTTAATTTTTTTGTGGGGAGTAAAATTCTATGAATAGAAAGCACATATTGTATTTACCAGCAGTTGAAGAAGGACTTTCAGTTGTAGTTCTGGGTTTTGGAGAAATGCTTTTTAAAGTTGTATCTGGCACAGAAAAAACAACATTTCTCTTGAATGTGTAATTTCCTCACATCAGGCTAAACTTGTTAGTATTTTGATATCATGCGTCTGGTAGCAGGATTTATTGGCTCAGCCTTTACATAGAGAGGGAGTACCCATGCAATGTCAACTAGCACACTGCTAATGCCTGTTAGAACAGTACATAAAGCCATACACACACACACACATATATAAATATAAATCTATATTATTGTCATTTTTGAAACTGTGTATTTATAAGGATATAAAGTTATAAGCTGCCAGAACAGCAAAACCTGTTAATAATAAAAGTTACAATTTGTAGTACATTAAGGTGACTTGTCTTTTGGTCCTTGTACTGAATGTCACTTTGCATTTGTAGGGACTGTCATAGCCATAGCTTATGGTGTGTTATCTCATTTTGAAATATAAGAGGAGGTCCTGTCATACTAGTCAATTCTGGCATTGAATCAGAATTAAATTCTATAATAGCCATAGTAATATTTTGCTGTTCTGCTCTACAAAAATGTACTTGGTAAATGACACATCAAAATATTTCTTACATTTATAAACTACAATATATCATTTCTTATTATCTTATTTGTAAACATAATAAATAATAAAAGGATCATAGTACTATTTCATTCATTAAAGATGGTGAACCATACAATGAAAAATATGCAAGCATGATGTCAGACATAAAGCTACATGTGACATCACAAGCAGAATAATAAAAATACAGCCCATGAGCTTGATGCATAACTGCTCAGCTTCCATAATAATGGATATAATTTTTCAGCCATGTTTAGCAGCATTTAAAAGATTAAGACATAGTTTTCTGGTTCCAACTTTACTACCTTTAGCTTCAGGATAATCAAATAATTGCAGTCTAATTAGGTTTATAGGCATCCTTTTCTTTGTCATAGGAACTGTACAAAATATAACAGAAACGAGTGTAGATTTAACTTTTTTGTGGGGAGGAAAATTCTATGAATAGAAAACACATATCGTATTTACCAGCAGTTGAAGAAGGACTTTCAGTTGTAGTTCTGGGTTTTGGAGAAATGCTTTTTAAAGTTGTATCTGGCACAGAAAAAACAACATTTCTCTTGAATGTGTAATTTCCTCACATCAGGCTAAACCTGTTAGTATTTTGATATCATGCGTCTGGTAGCAGGACTTATTGGCTCAGCCTTTACATAGAGAGGGAGTACCCATGCAATGTCAACTAGCACACTGCTAATGCCTGTTAGAATAGCACATAAAGCCATACACACACACACACACACACACACATATACTGTATATAAATCTATATTATTGTCATTTTTGAAACTGTGTATTTATAAGGATATAAAGTTATAAGCTGCCAGAACAGCAAAACCTGTTAATAAAAGTTACAATTTGTAGTACATTAAGGTGACTTGTCTTTTGGTCCTTGTACTGAATGTCACTTTGCATTTGTAGGGACTGTCATAGCCATAGCTTATGGTGTGTTATCTCATTTTGAAATATAAGAGGAGGTCCTGTCATACTAGTCAATTCTGGCATTGCAACAGAATTAAATTCTCTAATAGCCATAATAATATTTTGCTGTTCTGCTCTACAAAAATCTACTTGGTAAATGACATATCAAAATATTTATTACATTTATAAACTACAATATATAATTTCTTATTATCTTATTCGTAAACATAATAATTAATAAAAGGATCATAGTTAGTGATGGGCGAATCTCGCGCGTTTCGCCGAAAAATGTGCGAATTTCCAGAGAAATTCGCAAATTGGCGAAAAAATTCACGAAACGAGTCGTGCATCGTTTTTGACGCGCGTCGCATCAAACGCGATGTGTCGCGTCACTTCCGACGCACGGCACGTCAATCGCGTCGTGTAGCGTCATTTCCGGCGCGCGGCGCGTCGCGTCGTTTTCGTCGCGCGTAGCGTCGTTTTTTGTCGCTTCAAAAATTACGCGCGACTCGTTTTTTCGGCGAATTTTTCGGCGGCGAATTTTTGCTGGTGTTTCGCAAATTTATTTGCCAGCGGCGAATCGCGGGAATTCACTGCGAATTCGCCCCTGGCGAATAAATTCACCCATCACTAATCATAGTACTATTTCATTCATTAAAGATGGTGAACCATACAATGAAAAATATGCAAGCATGATGTCAGACATTGCTTAAAGCTACATGTGACATCACAAGCAGAATATAAAAAATACAGCCCATGTGCTTGATGCATAACTGCTCAGCTTCCATAATAATGCATATACATTTTCAGCCATGTTTAGCAGCATTTAAAGGATTTAGGGATAGTTTTATGGTTCCAACTTTACTACCTGTAGCTTCAGGATAATCAAATAAATGCAGTCTAATTAGGTTTATAGGCATCCCTTTCTTTGTCATAGGAACTGTACAAAATATAACAGAAACGAGTGTAGATTTAACTTTTTTGTGGGGAGGAAAATTCTATGAATAGAAATCACATATTGTATTTACCAGCAGTTGAAGAAGGACTTTCAGTTGTAGTTCTGGGTTTTGGAGAAATGCTTTTTAAAGTTGTATCTGGCACAGAAAAAACAACATTTCTCTTGAAATTGTAATTTCCTTTCATCAGTCTAAACCTGTTAGTATTTTGATATTATGCATCTGGTAGCAGGACTTAATGGCTCAGCCTTTACAAAGCGAGGGAGTACCCATGCAATGTCAACTAGCACACTGCTAATGCCAGTTAGAATGGTACATATAGCCATACACCCACACACATATATATATATATATATATATATATATATATATATATATATAAATATATATTATTTTCTTTTGCAACTGTGTATTTATAAGGATGTAAAGTTATAAGCTGCCAGAACAGCAAAACCTGTTAATAATAAAAGTTACAATTTGTAGTATATTGCAGTAGATATGACTTGTCTTTTGGTCATTGTACTGAATGTCACTTTGCATTTGCAGGCACTGTCATAGCCATAGCATATTTTTGAAGGAAAGGTCCTGTCATACTAGTTGATTTTGATATTGTAACAGAACTGAATCCATTAGTAGCCATATTAATATTTTGCTGTTCTGCTCTACAAAAATGTACTTGGTAAATTACACATCAAAATATTTCTTAAATGTATAAACTACAATGGATCATATCTTGTTATCTTATTCATAATAAATAATAAAAGGAGGATAGTATTATTTCATTCATTCATTAAAGATGGGGAATCATAGAATGAAAAATATGCAAGCATGATGTCAGACATGGCTTAAAGCTACATAACATTACAAACAGAATTAAAAAAATACAGTCCATGTGCTTGATGCATAGCTCATGCATCAGAGGGTAGCTATTCCAATAGAAAAATTTACAAAATATAAAAAAATGGGGTAACAAGAAATTAAGCAAGCTTTGGGTTCAAGTGAAATAGTATTATGTGGGTTAATGTTTGGGCAAACACTGATGATGCTTAAGCTGAGTAAAAACAATCTTTACCAAGAGGTTGATCAGGATCACCAAATAAATGGAGTGTGATAAGATTAATGGGTACATTGTGGGTTTCTTTAGGATCTGTGTGGAACAGAAGAATATTGTTAACCAACCAATGTTTAATCTGTGCCTTCATCCTCTGATCAGGGATGTATTTGTTCCAAAGACAAGAGCTACTTCCAATGGCACAGTCTGATCAAACTGTATGCTAAAAGAATAATTTATTACCAAGTTTTGGGAGAGGGTTTTCAGTTGCCAGAGTGTCTTTAGGTGCAGAAGGAGAAGAAGATATTTTTATTGTTTCCGTTTGAACTAAAAGAAAAATGTAAAAGTGGAGTATGAAATTTAAACTAAACCATGTGAATCCTTTTCACATTACGTTGCTTATTAAATAGAGATTTCAAGTCATTCAGCCATGCATCATCTTCATGACAATAAGACCCGACAAGTGAGCACTAGACAACATATGGAAACATGGAATACAAAAAAAAGCATTTGATAGTTAGAAACAGGAAATTTAAGTTAGTTTTAATTACCCTCAGTTGTACTGGCTTCTTCTACAACACTGACTGCTTGAGATTCCTTAAAAACTGAATGGTATAATTTATTTAGTCAAAGGGAAATGGAAAAAAGATTCAAAGCAAAACCAATTGTTTTTTGTTTGTTTTTTTAAAAAAAAAAAAACCTTTAGGTTATAGCTAACAAAGCCTAAAACGTACCATGGTCAACAAATAGGTTGCTAAATCAAAATATTGACTGAATCTGGCTTAGAACTAATATAAACTATAATGCTCTGAGAACTTCTACAATGCATTTAATAAAATGCATTAGTAATTCAACACAGAATACAAAGGAAAGACACACCTTTATTAAGCAACATGTACTCTGGATAATCCATAAATGTTTTACCTTGGGCAACAAAAATCATCAAATTAAGCAGGATTTTCTTTTTTGCGTTTGCGCATAACAGTTGTGGAGGGCGTCTTTATGACAAGGAAAAATGGAGCGGTCACAGATCAAATTAAAAGTAAGCAACTCTAGAGAAATATTGAGTAAAAACCTAGAAATAAGCTAGACTAGAGAAAGGGGGGCTGGATTAAATACTAGCAACTTAGGCTTTCCTTCCTTTAAATGAAAACAGAATGTTAATTTTAAATATATGTTTTCTTATAGGAAAATACATTTTGGAACCCTGAGACATGTCACTGGCTATGTTTTTAAAACAAATATATTGTGACTCCTTGCTGCTTGAGTGTAACTGCTATTCTTCATTTCATGATCCTGCTTATTAAAGCTGCTGTCAAGCTATTTTTAATGAAGCCTTTACATGACCTTTAAAAAGTAGTAGTTCATCGTACTTTTTTCTATGCATTTGTCAGCCCCTCTACTAACTTCTAGCAAGTTAAATTATGCCACTACTTTGGTGGCAGAGAAAATATCCACAAAACAACTGAAGAAGCTACTTTGATGAGTAGTGAAATGTCTTCAGTGATTACTCAGAAAGTCCAGTTGTTTTGGAATTACCTATGCTATCACAAAACAGTTTCACAAATTGCTAATTTAAGTTACTTTCAATGCTAGTTTCACAGACAACAAACTTGCACAGTGGGCACACTCATGCAAACACATTTCATTTGAGTAAATTTGCAAAAAAAAGGGCACAGCAGTGTAATATTTTATTGTTCAGGAAAAAGCATTGGCAACCATTTGAAAATAATTATGCACTGTGCAAACTTTATAAATGACCCCAGTGTGGGTTTATGGTATTCTAGGGAATCAGCAAGGCAATGACATAATACTAAAGGATGTCCTATCACAAAGGAAACTTTCTCTGAGCTAGCACAAACACTCTAGTAATGGGTCGAAAAGTGCACAAATCATCTACAAATGCATGTGCAATATGCTAAACACACAAATTATGCAAAACTCTCTAAGGGGACATCTCTAAGGGGGCATCTCTAAGGGGGCATAGAGACCCTGGAAGCAATTGCAAGAGCACTAAGGAGCCTTAAAACTGCTCCCCCTAGTACTAATTTAAAAAGCACTTTTGCCTGGGTCTGGCACAAATCCAGTTTTTAAAAGATGCTTTAGGTATTTCATTGTCAATTGCATTTGCAGGCCTAACCAACAAAGGAAGTAACCTTTTCTCAAAGAAAGTTTTTTTTTACTATTCAGCAAAGTGCCATAAACAGCCAGTTTGATGCAACTGATAAAATATTGGTCCATACAGTATCTTCTTAACATCTAAAGGTCACTAAGCTAGAGTGCAGGAATGATCTAGATTTTTGGGTGTCTAAGAAAATAAATTTAAGGCAACACCTTCAGAATTCAATCAAATAAAAATACATACTGTATAGTCATTACAGATGAAAAAACACGCAAAACCTTTGTATTGTTCATGTTACCCAACAAATATTTGTGTCATGTCGTGTATGAACCATTTTATGGCTTATTAAAAAGTTCCCTGATGAGTTTATGTCAAATGCATCCTTAAAAATGATCCAGAAGTAATTTAACAGACATTACCCATAGTCCACCACATCTCTAATTAACAACACATTAAGCAAGTTCATGCAGTACATTCTCAGAATATTACCAGTTGTGGGACTTGTTTGTGCCTTTGATACAGTTCCAAGGTCTTGAACATACTGATCTTCAGTGGTTGCTGTAAATAAATGCTTATAATGACTATTTTGTATTTCTTATTTATAGATTTAAACCCCTGTACTGGACTTGGGATACTCTAAAAGCCTGTTTAAATTCCTTGCATTCACTGTAGACTTTTAGTCCCAGTGCCTTTCCTATTGACTATATTAGCTTTAGTGGAAGGTAGCAGATTGCATCAGGGTCAAGCTCCTATCTTGCATAACCCAAGTGGATCTGGGGATCGAGGGTCCCACCAGCTGGTTGATCTGTAAGCACATTTAACACTTAAAGTTCATCTCCAGGGACCTACATATTTTTAAAACAGTTTGGAGTTGTTTGTGCTTTGAGTAGATGAAAGAAAGTTTTGCAATGAACAGCAAAAGCACATTACTTTTACTGCTTTGCTTTATCAAACAGTTCCTTCACTAACCATGCAACTATAGCACACTACTTGTTCTGCAGATCATTCCAGCTCATACATTGTGATCTGGTGTGAGATTTTATTGTAAATATATACAGAGAAGAGGCAGACAATGATTTGTAAACCATATTCTGGGGTACCACTAGAAACATAAAAATATGTCAGGAACAGATTTATTTACATTACCTACAACTCTTTCCTGTTCAAAGGTATAAGTTGCCTCAGATGTAATTTCAGAAACTGACAGTGTGCTGTCTGGGGTGAATTGAAAAAAATAAGTCAGGGATGTTAACAGTAAACTGGAAGAGGAGTTTTTTTTCTTTGTAATAAGTATTACTTTTACCAGCTTCCATCTGTGGTGCTTCAGTACTAGGAATTGGTTTGGAGGTTTGTAGATTTGGCATTTCTGAAAGAAATAGTATACGTTTTCCTTATCCTGTTAACAAGATGGCACTACATTACAGGAATAAGCAATTATATGAGAATAGAATGCTGAATATGCAGAAACAGCAGGAATTCCATCTGTAAAAAAGTTGAATATTTGGTAAAACTCAGCAGAGACAAAACAGTCTCAGATGTTGACCTCCTAATGATAATGGGGTTGAAAGTTAGGAAGCATTTTGCAACAACAAAAAACACAGCTGTTCATAAAGTTAAATATATACTATATAATATACATTTGAAGAGTAAATTAAATTAAAAATAAGAGACCCAATATATTCAAGCTTCTCTATATTGACCATAGAACAGAAAAAAAGAATCAATCAATGTGTTGTCTAATATAATTTTTCACACTTGGCATTTCAATATGTCTTAAAACAGATACAGCACATATGTATGAAAGGTGTGTAAACCAGATATCTGCTACAGTTTTAAAATTAAAACATGATAGAAGCCACTCTAGTAATACCTCAGGTATTACAATGGATCTCTGTACACAAAATGTTCAATTGTTCAAAGGGAGTTGTATTTAATTATGATAGTATATTTATAAATATGAAGAATGATGAGATATTGAGACATGAGAATATGTGTCAAGTATTACATTCTTTTCTAATTATGTTTGTAACATTTGTTGTAATTACATGTTACATACATGCCACCATTAGAGGAACAATATGTCTTAAGTATTACATTCTTTTGTAATTATGTTTGTAACATGTCTAAAAGAAGCAACATTTCCAATATTTTCTTGAAGGGGTTGTTCACCTTCCTAACACTTTTTTCAGTTCAGTTGTTTCCAGATTGTTCACCATAAACAATGACTTTTTTAATTTGCTTTCCATCTTTTGTTTTTAATAATTTTTCCAAAAGTGAAGTTTAAAATGTAATGTTTGCGTCTCAGTCTGGCAGCTCAGGGATCCAGGAGCAGATTTTGAATGGTTACAATGGGATACATTTAGTGGCTACATAAGTTTCTTAGCAGTATCTGTGGTATCAATTCTAACAGTTGTCCTGAAATTCAGGGATTCTGCTCAGAAGGGAAGAAGATAACAAATGTATCAATTTACAAAATTGTCAGTGCCCCCCCACCAGAGCTGCTTTAAAAGTTGAAAATTATAATTTTACATTTCAGTATTAGAAAAATTATTACAAATAGAAAATAGAAAGTACTTGCAAAAAGTCTTTATTTCTGGTGAACTATCTTAAAACATCTAAGTTTTTGAAGGCTTAAGTCAAAGATGGTGAATTTCAGAACACTATTCAGTGTGGCAAAACTCCTAAAACTGCAGCTTTGATGATTCCACATGTAATGTAACATAATATTCTCTCACACTTCTCTTACTTAGAAAAAAAATTACAAAAAACATAATCTTACAAAAGCATCTATTTATGGATAAAACTTAAAATGCAGTATAAAAGACATGAATATGATCAGTAATATACCATGTGAGACTACAGGAACTTCAGTTTTAGCAATATGATGGGATTTGGTAGGTACTGGTAGACTTTTAACCAATTCTGAAAAAAAATGCCAAGATTATTGACAGAAAATTTTATTTGATCCTTTTTTTAGGAAAACAGTGAAAATAAACATGCTAAAGCTTGCAATCCAAAACTTTTTAATGAAATCATTGAGGGGCGATTTCTAAAATAATATTGAAATCATTGAGGGGCATTTTCTAAAATAATACAAATGATTATATTGCCACTTTTTGCAAAAGAGAAACTTGCAATAATAATACAGGGATGAAATACATTATCAGAAAACTCTGAATAATGGAAAGTATGCCTCCCAAAGTCTCTATTTTATCCATATAATCCAAATGTTTTAAAAATATTACCTTTTTTTCTTTAATATTAAAAGCGTACCTTTTAATTGATCAGAACTGGGACATAATCAATCCTTATTGGAAGCGAAACCAGTCTATTGTGTTTATTTAATGTTTACATGGTGTTCTAAGGTATGAAGTTCCAAGTTATGGAAAGATCCATTATCTGGAAAACCACATATCCTGAACATTCTGGATGACAGGTTCCATATCTGTAATATATTGTACCAATGGTGTACAACCAAGCCCTTTTGGCAACAATCCACAGCGAGGGATTGCAAAAAAACTGAGTTCAGGAGTTTGCTTGTTTTTTCAGCAAGCATTTACCTAAATGTTGGCTGTTGAAGATCGATAAATCTGCCTCAAGGATTGTTCAGGAGCAGTGACCCACAGAACCCAATTAGATGGTAGCATTTACTGGCGACTTGTTTGAAAGCAAACATCTTATTAACTTTTATAGGTTACTCCAACTTGGCAAACATAGTGCCTTTTATTACAAATGGGGGTTATCTCCATAAAATAACAATATGTCATATGGGGTATTTTAGGTATGTTTTATTGCATCTCTATTGCAGTCAGTGGGTATTAATTTTATATTTTTATTAAATATAATCAGATATCCCCTTCCTTTTTCAAGAATTTGTAAGCCTGGCAAGAAATGAATAGTACAACAGAATAATCAACCCTCCCCCAATGTTTTCAACTGTTCTATGGATTGAAGCAAGTGGTAAATCTCATTCCTCAGGGAAGCAGTGTCGGGGATGGTGCAGTCAAGAACTTCAAGAACAAGAGAAAATTATGCAGTTTAATGTATATATGGTATAATGGGTGTTTTTAATGATTTTTAATACAGGAAGAACAATGTTGTATAAGTAGTTGCTGAAGAAAATGGTGCAGATGAATTGTCATGCTATGCTCTCACAATGACACATGGAAAAGAGCAGATTTCCATAAAAAAAAACAATGAACATTACCAACAGTTGTGCTTGCTGTGGTTTGAAAGAGTGGGCTACTGTAAATATCTGTTTGAATTGATGATTCTACAATAAAAATCAATAATTAATTCTAAAATGGTAATGCCCTATAGAAATGTAATTAGTATATCAATTGATATTTTAAAGTGGACCCGTCACCCCCAAAAACATATTCAGAATCATATTTTATCACATTAGTCAAGCAAAATGAACATTAATTACACTATACAAATTATTTTAATCTTGTTTTCTTCAGTCTGTGAATTCATAATTATAGCAAGCAGGCAGGAGCCATTTTGTGGACACTGTAATTAAGGCAATCCTTGAATCATCTCAGAATCTTGTTTGTGCACTCGAATGGGGGACCGATGTCTATCCCCATGCCCTGGCTACACAATTAAATGGTTAAGAGAACTGGAGGAATGTGTGGGACGCAGTGGCATCTAGGAAGTGCTGAATGGAAAGTGAAAGTAATTATCTGCCCCGCCTCTATGCCTAAGGCATAGAGGAGGGGCAGACAATATTTGATTGACAGCTAAGATTTTTAAATGAGCTTACAACAGCTATGAATGCTTTAATAAAAATATGAAATTGGAATTCATGTTTAATTTGAAAAGGACTTTTATTATACAGATTTTTGTGTCTGGGTGATGGGTCCAATTTAAGGTATGTCAATGATATTGCTAAAAACAACATAAAGTTTAGTACAGGTATGCGATCAGATATCTGGAAACCTGTCATCCAACAAACTGGGAAGGCCATCTCCATTTCCCTTTTCTCTGTAATGATAAAATGGTACAGGTATAGGATCTGTTATCTGGATTATAAAGAAAGCTCTGATATATGGAAAGGCCATCTCCCATAGACTCCATTTTAGCTAAATAATCCAATTTTAAAAAAATTATCTCTGTAATAATAAAACAGTATAATGTACTTGATCCAAACTAAGATATAATAAATCCTTATTGGAAGCAAAACCAGCCTTTTGGGTTAATTTACTGTTTAATTTTTTTTCTAGTAGACTTTTAAGTATGAAGATTTAAATTACACAAAGATCCAGAAAACCCCAGGTTCCAAGTTTCCATTTAACAGGTACCAAATCTGTATCTAGTATTTGCTGTTAACAAAGCCATAGTTACAAAACAATCATATTTGGTTTCTTTAATGATTAAATTATTTTTTAGCAGACTTAAGGTATGTTGATCCAAGTTATGGAAATATCCCTTACCATGAAAAATACCAGGTCCCAGGTAATAGATCTTATACCTGCATTTATACGTTTGTATAATTGCCTGTTGCTATTTGTAGTCAGTTCAGTTTTACTAAAATATTATTTCTGATTGTGTTCATACAACATATCACCTTAGAGTCTTTTAACTGTACTGTAGTCATGTAGTCCTACGTTCATTACAAAAAGAGGGCAAGCCTTGTGGCTTGGACCCAGTTATTCAGTTATCTTGAAAAGTGGGTTAAAATGATATGGTCATTCCCATGAAACCAAGCCAAGAGTAAATGTAGGCTACAGAGACTAAGGGGCAAATTCACTAAAGTGCAAAGTGTCTAACACTAGTGCTAATTCTCCAGCGTGACGTCATTTCGCAACTTCACAAATTCACTAGCACCGAATTATAGTTAGCGAAGTAGATAGACTTGCGCAACTTCGCACCATTACACCAGGCGAAGTTGCGCACTGACGAAGGATTGTAATTACGCAAATTCACTAAGATCATAATTTTCCTGAATGTTACTTCGCCTGGTCAGACCAGGCGAAGTTCAATACAATAGATAGGAGGTTGAAAAAAAAAATTTACATTTTTGTCCCAAAAAAACGCTGGCGTATTTTAGCATAGGAGGGTGATAGTCTAAAAAAGATTGATTTTTTTTGGGGGGGTTACCCTCCTTCCCTCCTACATTTCCTAACATATGGCAACACAACTATACAGTGGGCACATGTAGGGCAATAGGACAACTTTATTTAATTTATTAAAGGTTTCCTGGGCTTGTGTAGTGGAATGTAGTGGCTGTAACATATACTTCTATTATAACTTAAAGTTCCCGCCGTATGCAAATTAGGCTTTGCTAGCGTAACATCGCTCTGCCTAGCGAAGTAACACTAGCGCAACTACGCTACCGTTCGCCGACCTTAGCGTAACTTCGCACTTTAGTGAATTTGTGTAGCGCTGGGGAAAATTCACCTGGCGAAGTGCGGCGAATGCTAGCGAAGCTAACGCTAGTAAATTTACGGATCTTAGTGAATTTGCTCCTATATGTGCACAGGTTTTGGACATGCACATATTATTTCATGAGTTGGTATTTTACATATTATATGGATTTTCATTTGAATACTGTACATTGTACATTATTTATGCATTTCTTTTACATAAGCTTCCAGTGGTGGCAAATAAACATGCAAATATGTTTAAAAAAAAAAGAATTATGCTATTGTTACTTAGAATTTATTACCAAAACTGCCAGTTATTGTTACCCATTAATGCAAGAAATGGGAATATGGCCATCATCTAAGCGGGTACTATTGCAAAAAAATGTGTCAGAGTTGTCCCTTGTTTTTCAAAGCCAATGCTTGTTCTGCTTATTTTTGAAATTGCATAGCATGTTAGATTGTAGCAAGCTGTGCCTCTCCTAATCTCCAACCTCAGCGTAAAATCTTTTACTAAAAGCTTTAATGGTTACACATGCAATTAAGGTATAAAAAACTACAGCTAGACTAATACATTCCAAATGTAATATATTTGAATGCAATATTATTTTATATATAAACTGTAAAAAAAATATGGGATTTACCATGGGGAGTTTGTTGATTTTCCCAGCTGGATATTGTAGCCGGAATAAATACAGACTGCTTCTCTCTGACAGCTAAAGACAAATTTGGGCAACAGATGATATATGAGTGGTTTTTATTCCTGTAGTGATGCTTATTAAAATGTGCTCTGTTAAATCAATAAAATCTGTTAAATCAATAAAATCAAGGAAATAGTGTAGGATGTATGAGCAATTAGCATCAAGCAAAAACTGCTACATAGCTACACAAGCAAAGGATGGTGATTAATTCCTTAGCCTAAAGAAATAATGTTTTATATTTGAAATTGTTCACCTTAAAATTTGCAACAGAACTTAGATCTTTCTTTGCCAGGCTATATACTTCCTAATCCATATGTTTTCATGTGACCCAGAACGGGCACCCTGTTGGAACTTCAATTATGTCTCTAAAGATATTCATACAAAATGAAGTCTCTTGGAGCATCCTGCCTGACAGTAAATACTCATGTTTCACAAGAGGAAGTTACAATAAACTGAGTTATGCCTAAATAAAAAGGCAAATATTATACTGATTTAGGATGGCAGGCTGAAAGAAGATGGATATTGCAAGAAGAAAAGAAAGTATAACATCAGAGAATTTCATTTACCCTCTGTGGTCTTATAATGTGTGTGAAGTTTGCCAGTGTTCACTTGTGCAACATCTGTAGATTCTGGAACAATCTCTGCTAAAAAAAAGTCATCAATGTTTCAAATAGGATATCTAATATTCATCAAACTGACTTCACTCCCTTATCTTTGTTTCTGTAGTTTATAGACCCAACACTTGTCTTTTATGTTTAAGCTTAGAAGAATTGAAAGGCATAATAGTAAAGCATTTCGAACAATGAAAAACAACATTATAATCATAATAATAAAATTGTGCTAAAGCATGAAATTTAAAAAAGACATACTAAATCTGCATCTGCTCAGTCTGGTTTCCTCATAATTTATAAATGTATTTTATGTAAAATGTATTTTTTTACTCTCAGCTATATGCAGTATAATCATATATATAAGTATATAAAATATAATGCTTCATATTACTTAGATTCCAATTATGCTTAGCATTTAATTATGAATGTAAATTAAATTTTCTTTTAATTTGTGTATTTATTTTATTTGTTTTATTGGCTTTACTCATAATCGATAAATGTATTTGATACCAAATTTATTTTTTTTACTCCCAGCTATATATCATTATATATATTTATATAAAAATATAATGCTTCATATTACTTAGATTTTAAGATCTGTTGGGGCCAGGACCTCATTCTTCTAGTCCTTGCTTTTTATTTGTGTATTTGTTTTATTTGTTTTATCGGGAATAACAAAAATGCTAATACGCAAATATAATTATAACTTTAGTGGTAAGTAGAACAGTGAAACATTTAATTAGTGGACAAAGATTACTGCCCAGGAGCAAATTTGGCCAGATTCCATAAATAGGTCCTAGTGTGTATTGAACAAAGAGCTCTGGACTTTTCAGATGTGCAAGATATTTTATCCACTGGACAACTCTACCACACCTCTGTGGTGTCATCCCACAGATTAGTAAGGAACGCATTGTGTGGCATGTTGCTCAAGCGTAATTGATTACTTCCTGTGTGTGTCATGAAACAAATACAGTATATTATTCATACAGCATCTCTACAGTTAGATAAGTTGCTGTTCACCCACAACCCAATTCTGACTAGCACCAGCTATAAGGAAACAGACATGCAAGACTTATTAGAATTATTTATAATAGTTTGCTAATAATTTCCAAATCATACTATAAAAACGTATACATTTACCCCGGGCAGTGTGCTGCTTCTCAAAGCTGTCTGATGTTGTTCGAGCTGCTAAAATGACGTTTTCAAGGACATTTTTAACATGATTTGTATAATAGTATATTGACATAAAAATGAATGCCTTCTAAATAAAAATCAAGGTTGTAGCATAGTAAAAAACAGGAAAGAGGAGTGCACACACTGCATCACTATCAAGGCAGAGACATACAAGCTGCAGAAATTATCAAGTGTAACTCAAAACAGGCATGACAAACATTACAAAGTTGTGCAATTTTGTGCCAAGAACCTATGGATGCATTTTAAAAAAACAAATAGGGCAAAGAATATAAGTGGTCCTGGCTAGCTTAGTCTTTATATTCAATTTGCCCAATTTATTTCATGATTTGCCATTCTTAAGTTACATTTAAATGAAAACTACCCTCTGTCTGTGATGGTACTTAAAAACGTATTGAAAAACAATGAGCAATGTGGCAGTATGGATGTTTTTGGGTCTAGTGCACAAAACAAATTGTGTAGTGAAAATACATATTTGTGTACTAATGCTGTTATAGGATACTCTGTCTTTCTGTTGCTTTCTGTTGCTTTCAAGTTGGAGGTCAACCCAACCAGAAATTATAGGGGCAACACCTCCTTGATTACTTATAGTATGATGCAATTCAGTCATTAGCATGTTTGATAAAGTTTCCAAAGTGACAAAGAATGACTTTTTTTACTCACAAGCTAAACAAGAAGATCAAAAGGTAATGCAAACCAGTCCTGGTGTTGTGAGCTTTAGGCAGGGATGGACCTATGGGTAGGCAGAAGAGGCACCTGCCTTGGGTGCAATGATGTGTGGGCACTGGGCAGGTGCCTGTTCTGCCTACTCCTAGATCTGACCTAGATCTGCTGCTCTTGCCCCCCTCCTCTGTCACTCTCTCCTTTCCTCCTCCCTCTTCTTTGTTCCCCTCCCCCTCCATTATGGCGCATGTTTGTTTGCGTATGTGCGCACATGGTGAGGCAGTCTTAGTTATCCTAGGGCACCTGGTTGTCTTGGCCCGGCCCTGACCTTACGCAGAACAACTGATACCTCATATCACTGGTATCCAATAGATAAATTAGTATATCAAGTGCACTTGTAATACTATCATGTCATAAACTCAGGGAAGTTATATGCAAAGATAAAGTGAAAGCAAGAGGACATCATCATGGAAAAAACCAAAGGCTCTTTTCATAATAATATCTGAAGTAGAATATGATGTTTATAGAGCAGAGAAAGTATGAGATGTTGTTTATAGAGCAGATAAATATTTAAAATCAGTCAATCAATGCTAAATCAGGAATTTGCAGAAGAGTTGTTCTGTCTGTAAAGAATGGCCATCTGAATTGAACAGAATAGAATAGAATTTTATAGAGCAGAAGCCATTTTTGCTTTGGAAATATTCCAAATAGAGCAACCTCTCCTTATCTTAAGTAAATGGCTAAATCATTTTGTGAATGAACAAAAATGGAATAATGAAAATTTTCATACCAAAGAAGTTACAAAGATAGTAGCCAGCCAAAGAAATACAAAAGCCACCTTTACCCATTGCTGTAATCTGCTCTTTGACAGACATGTAAGTACTTTGTCGTGGTAAATCTGCAGACTCTGGATAATTCTCAGCTGAAAAGATTCATCACTGATTAAGATGTGGTAAATATGCAAATATTATTTACAAAATAAAACAGTTTGTCTTTTCAGATTATTTAGCTGGGCACACCAAAAGAAAATTATCCTTTGTGACCAGCTAATTTCTAATGCGTCTACTCCAAAGTTTGTTGGTGATATTTTTAGTCATATTTTCAGTTAGCACTCTGTTTCCACATTTTGTATGTAGAGCAATTAAGGATACATTTTCTATAGAAGCCCAAAAGAAGTGAGTCATTGAACCATAAAAACAAGTGTCACACACTGAACCTAAGAGATAAGTCCTCCAAACCTGCAATTTCACTATACCCATTGGTTACAAGCATTGCCAATGTAACATAAAAGTGTAAGCAACAAATGCTAATGTGATGGACAGAAATATTCTACAATTCCAAAATAATCAGCATTAAGATTTACCCTGACTGGTACTTGTTTGTACTCCAGGGACAGATGTTACTTTCATTGTTAGGTCCAGAACAGGAGATGATGTTGGTGGGTTTAAAGGCAGACCTAAAACAAGCATATTCTTAATGAGGTAACATGCACAAATTGGAGTCCAACATTTTTACTGTTGAATTCCTACTTACAGGCAAACTTAATTGCATTTTCTTTTTACTTTCTTTAAGCTGTGCATTCTAGACCAAATACAAACCAAACTATGTTTGGCACAACATAAACTCTATTTAAATCAGTATTACAATTTGTAAACTGGTCAAATCAACTTCAAAAAGAACAATGACACAGTCTTTCCATTCAGCTTCTCCTTTTAACTGTTTGTTAATATCAGTACAAACTATTATTAAAAATTGCAATGTACAGTACATAATTAACTGACTACGTTTTTTAAATAAACATTTTTGAGTGTTACAACCTTTCTTTGCTATTGTGGTACATGGAGAAAGCTAGCAGGCCTATTTTTCAGTATAACATTACAAAAATGTTTTCTTAAAATTAGTAGACTTCTTAGTAACTGTGTAGTCAGGACATTGGTGAGGAAAATAATTCTAAGGCTGTGAAAAATGTATTCTCCTATATTAGTTTCTAATGCTAAGTCATCTTGTTCATATAACAATCAAAATATTAAAAAGTGTAGACCTCACTTTCCTTGCTGGCCCCTCCATTTTAACTAGCTATTCTAGAAATCCTCCATAAAGCAAATCCATGTAGAAACAATGGCATCCTGCATTTTAATCCATATATTAATATATTGTGCTGGAAGAATAATCCCCCAGAGAAACACATGTAATATAAATGAAATTGTAACAGATACGGTGTTTATGGTCTATGGTTCATTATTTTTATGTTTTCCAGTGTTGATTTTGTTTTTATATAGCTTTCTAGTTTAGTGTACAGAGAGTGTTCCAGAAAGTGTCTTTACCCATTGTAGTCCTCATCTGTTCAAAAGGTGTGTAAGGGCTCACTTGTATATCATCTGGGGATGCTGGGAAAATCCCTGGTAAAAAATGCACCACTGAATCAGTAAATGCTACAAGCTAACACTATACACATACAAGATTTTGTATGCAATTTACCTTTATTTGAATACATGATGAAGTCAAAGGAAACTTTGGTAAATGAAATGGATTACAGGCAGAATGGCAGCAAAACATTTGGACTTGCTTAAAGGAAAACTATACCCCTTAAACAATGTAGGTCTCTATAAAAAGATATTGCATAAAACAGCTCAAATGTAAAACCCTGCTTCATGTGAATAAACCATTTTAATAAAAATATATATTTTTAATATTGGGTAATATTGGTAATCATAAATATATATATTTTTTAAAATTAAAGGCCACCCCCTGGGATTGTATGCTTCACTGTGCACACAAACAAACCAAACAAACTACACTTGTTAGGGCACATGAGGCAATTAACAGACAGAGTTCATTATTTTGCTTCCACAATTCTTCCTGTTAAAGTTCTGGTCAGATGATCTCTGAGGCAGCACACAGACCATCATGAAATGGTGGTTCAAGGCAAGAGATGTATAGGTAATATTTACTTAAAAATATATTCCAGTATTCATTTTGGAGGTATAGTTTTCCTTTAAGAAGATTATATGAGCCTGGTATCAAGAATAAACTCATGCTTTTTGCATATGCTATGCACTGTGAACTCGCCGAGGTGAGGGACAATTTGCAGATTAGTTTCCATAATGGGGCCTATTTACTAAAATTTGCATTTAAATTTTTTCACAAATCTCTAAAACTCTAAAAATGCAAGATTTATTAATTGTAAAAACTAGGGATGCACCGAATCCAGGGTTCGGTATTCAGCCAGGATTCGGCCATTTTCAGCAGGATTCGGATTCGAATCCTTGTGCCTGGTCGAACGGAATCTGAATCCTTAAAATCATGTGATTTTTTGTCACAAACAAAGGAAGTAAAAAAAATTTTTTGCCTTTTGCCCTTCCTCTCACTAATGTGTATATGCAAATTAAGGTTCTGATTCGGTTCAGTATTCGGCCAAATATTTCGCAATGGATTCAGGGGTACGGCTGAATCCAAAATAGTGAATTTGCTGCTTCCCTAGTAAAAACCACAAAAATGTGCCAATTAAAAGCTGCAGAAGTCTTATAGAAGTCAATTGGTGCTGTGCTGGTCCAATGGGATGATTTTTAATCAATTTGGACAGAGGTTTTTAGTTTTTTTTTTCACTAGTAATTGTCCAAAAAAAAATAAGATTTCTAGAGGTTTTGGTATATTTTATTGCATCGTTCAGCTTTTCATTTGATTTGTGCTTTTCATATTTGGATATGTTAATAAATTGCATGCCATTTGCAGTTTTAGAGAAAATGGGGCTCATTTATAAACTTTGCGCAGGGCAGAATTATTCACACAGTGTCCTGCGTATGGTTATATTTATAAAGCTGAATAAGAGTCTGCAAACAGATTTGCGAATTTGTTTTTCACACTGCAAATGTCTATAAGAGCTTTTTGACTATGGCAAAAATATTTATGCACACACTTTGCGCTTGAATTACACCACAACTTTGGTGGGGGAGAAAATATTTGCAAACCATTTTTGCAAATTGCGAATTTAAGTTGCTGTCAATTTTCGCGCACAAAAACCTTGCACAGTGCCTGTACTCATGCAATTACTCATCTCATTTGCGAGTCATTTGTGAAAATGTATTTACAATGTGAATTCACAAAAACTGGAAAGACGGGCACAGTAGTGCAATATTGCAGCGTTCAGGAAAAAGCATGGGCAAAACAACCATTTGTGAATAGATATGTCCTGTGTGAACTTTGTAAGTGACCCCCAATTAGTTCATTTGTGGTTTCTAAAACCAGAAAATGTTGATAAATGGGGCTCCCTCGTGTATTTTTTTAGAAGCAGTTATTTTTTCATTATAAAGTACTCTAGATGGAGGATTAAAGGGGGGGGGTTAAAAAATATTCACCTTATAGATACTGGGAATGGGTAAAAAAAAGCTGAAGTGTGAAATTTTTTATCTTTAAATGGAAATAAAGAATGACAAAAGCTCTTTTATGTTTACACATAAAAGTAAATGGTGGATGATGTCTAAAGGTGAAAGCACACACATGTAGGAGTTTATGATCAGCAAGCCAAAGGTTACCCTGCGTTAAACTGGTTGGCTCCTCTGGGGAAGGTGTTGTCTTCGTTGTTACATATGCAGTAGGAGAAAATGTTGATTGTACCAAAGGCGAACCTAAAATGTACACATTTTATTTGAAAAAACTCAAATTGTTTATGTACATACTATTGTAAAATTGCAGTATTTATTCATATATTTAAAAATATTATACTTGCAGACACTTTATTTTTGGCATTTATTTGAAATTGTAATTTCTATGTGTGTTCTTGTTGGCCATGAAAGATGCCTAGAAAGTACCATAATGTATAAAGCTGCCAACAGCTTAGTCCAAGATTTATGGCAGCATTTTAAACAATGCAAAATGTGGTAACTATTTGCAAGCAGGTCCCTTTTAGCAAGGAACTGGAAGAAACCTATCCTACCGTTAAAAAAAAGAGATCTTGAATGAGATCTCCAAAAGGAGATACATAATAAGAAAAGTTGTACAAATAGACTACTGTTTGGAATCTGCAAGCAACCCTAGACAAACTGGTCACACCATTCCCCTCCCTACTCTATTACCCCCTTCCTTCTCTCTCACTCTCCTACTATCTAAAAAATTACGTGTAAAAATTTTAAAATTATAAAAAAGTGGTGGATTTCAGCTGGCAGAGAAGGACCTGAATCTTGCACTAACAAATTGAAACATAAAGGGGTCCATTTACTAAATTCACATGAAGGATTCGAAATTCGATCGAATTTAAAAAAAAAAATTCGGATTTCGAATATGCAAATTAAGTGACTTTGACCATCGAATTTCACTATTCGACTGATTTGAATAATTTGAATTTAATTGTATTTGAATATTCGAATATTCGATGGTCGATGGTCGAAGTACTTCCCCTTTAAAAAAAATTGATAGGCCAGTTTGCCAGTTTGCCAACTTGGACCTACCGAATTGCTTTTAATCCCCACGGGAAGCTCCCATAGGAGTTTTAAAGTTTTTTGTGATTGAATATAAATAATTAGATCGAAGGGTTAAAATCGTCCGATTCGAAAAATGTAATCGTTCGATCAAATTATTTTTATATTCGATTGGTTGAATTGCGTTAAAAACAAAATTCGACCACTTCCCCTTTAAATTCGAAATTCTCATTCGAATTTTAGTAAATCTGCCCCAAACTGTACATTTTTCAGGCGAAAAATGCCATTGTTGTCTATTCAAAAAGAGGTCCAATGAAATCCACCAGGTTGAAGGAAAACTGTTTCCTTTTGCAGAAAAATTTTTGTGTGTGGTCAGTGTACATTTTTTTTCGCTATATATTTTTCCACACCAAATGTATTTGAGTCAATGGGCATATTTCATATTTTTTTCTTCCAAGAAATGAAGTGGAGCCAACATGCTTTTTTTTGTGCCACTGAAGTCAATGGGTTTTTTTTTGTGAAAGGTGAAACTATGAATACAAGTAGAAAACAGAAATACAGTAGATACCTCTTTTACTAAATAAAGTTGTAGTACTTACAGGTTAATGTATATAATGTAGTAATGTATTTTAATAAGCTATCACTGATTGAGTGAGAAATCACATTTAATACGGAAGCAGTGTGGTAGGGATAAGCATTCTACATTTACAGTGAGAAAACACAAGCTTTACCCTGTTTGGAACTTGTTAGCACTATGAGGGGAGGGTTTTTCTTTGTTATTTCCAGACCAGAAGTTGTGGTTGATGGTACTGAATGAAGACCTAAAATGATCATAGTTAGGAAATGAATACAATGCAAGCAAATATTTTTACAGTTGTGTTATACAGTTTATAATTGTATACTGACCCTTTTAGACCATGTTGATTTGAGAGCACATGTATCTAAGATTAAATGGGAATCCCTAGATTTTGGAATATTTAAGGAACCAAACAAACTGGACTAAAATTGTATGAGCCTTTTATAATTTGTTGAAGTTTATAGAGAATGTAATCATTTTTCAAGTTAAAATGAATGGTAATTAAACCCACGTTTTGGGAAATGTGTTTTTCAAAGTGGCAATATTTTGCTGATTCAGAACAAGTCATTTATATTTGGTCTGAAATTATATTTGGCATAAAAGAAATTGCAACACTTGATATGGATACATGATAATCTACAATTCCATAAAGAATTTGCCCATAAGTGTAACATTCTTGAATAGCACAAGCAGACCTGTCTCTAAAACAAAAACTTTATATCCATTTAAAACCAATGTTGGGCATCCCTTTCTATTTTGCCATTTGCATCAGATGTTTTCTTTTATTTGTCTGGATCCACAGTAAAAACCTCTGCTTTCCAGATATGTCTATTTTCTTTGCCATTATGTTTCCCAATAGGTTTTGACCTTTTGAATATTAATATTAAACACAACCCCTTAAACTAATAATTTCAAGTTGATAGAGCAGCCTGTACTGAAAAGTCATACAAAAATATGATTATTTTAAATACTAGAAGAACTACAACTAGGGGCAGATTTACTATTGGTCGAATTTCAAATAAAAAAAAAAGCTTCCAGGAGGTCCCCCATAGGCTACAATGTCTATTCAGCAGCTTTAAGGTAGTCAATAGTTGAATTTGAAAATAAAGAGACGGTACTTCAAAATTCGAACTTTCACATTTTTTTCAATTCGAATAGAAGTTTGGGCTATTCGATAGTCGAAGTAGCCCAAAATTACTCAGAAATTCGAATTTTAAAAATTCTAATTTTATTTGAAAATTCACTTTGACCCTTAGTATTTACTAAGGGTCAAAGTGAATTTTCAAATAAAATGTGTAATAGTAATAATAGTAATTAATGTAATAGTAATTTTCCAAAAAAAGTGTAATAGTTTATAGTGTAATAAAGAATTAGTATTCTTTATAACACTGTTTATTGTTATTATTATTATTTTCTATAAACTAAAGATAAGATTTAAAAAAGGCAAAAATCACCATTGCCAGTTTCTGGATTTTCTGTAATGTCTAAATCATCTTCAGTGTGAAGTTCATATTTTTCTGTAGCTAAAAAAAGAAAATATTACTATTATCCCTCCCAAGCAGCATGATTAACAAAACTTCTATATAGTATACTGAAATTAATTGGTAATTAAATATTTCAACATGTTGCATGGAAAAAGTAAGAATATTATTGACCATAATAATGGTATGAATAAAACAAATGAAGTATAGAAGACAAGCATCAGAATATTCAGTGTGACAGAGATGTGATAATGAGATAATTATGTAATCACATCAAAGTGATTTTAGCATAGCTTGTGAGCAGAAAGAAAGATGGTTTATTTAAGTATAAGCAGTTAGCCAGTTCAAAATCAAGTTTTACCCTGTATAGAACTGGTTTTGTCTTCATTATTTTTCCAGGTTACACTTGCAGATGGCAAGAATGTTGGTGGAATCGATGACAGACCTAAAATATGCATATTGTACTCAAGTGATTCAAAGAATGCTATGACTTAAATAAATAAAAATATATAAAATATTTACATATATAAGTTCTTGTTCATCCAAAAAGTAATGTGCCTTCTCAACTAGACTCTTGAATCATGATATCAGTGACCTGCATACCCATACATACAAACATCATACATACAAATAAACACATATACATGCTGACACTTACAAGCCCCAGTTTTACAGTCCTCATGGTAAAGAACCATTTAGAGGCAGATTTACTAAGGGCCGAATTTTCAAAGTGAAAAAACTTTGAAATTCGACCCTTGAAGTATTTTTAAAGGGCTTTTTCGATCAAAAATTGACCTATTTAGTTCGAATAGGTCCATTTTCGATCGAATAAAAATCTTTTGAATCGATCGAACGATTAGAACAATCCTCCACAAAATCCTTCGAATTCTTTGAATCTAGAAAATTTTTCAGGACAGGTTCTATGAGGTCCCCCATAGGCTATAATGCAATTCGGCAGCTTAAAGCTGGCAAATAGTCGAAGTCGAAGGATTTTTAAAGGGCAAGTACTTAAAAATTCGAATTTTCTAATTTTTCAATTCAAATAAATTTTTCCATTTTCAAATAAATATGAATTACAATTAAAGTCCAATATGCAAAATTATTTTTGTTTTAGCAAATAAAAATGCAAATAAAAGCCTTTACCCACTGTTGTCCCATGGTGTTCAAGAGGTATGTTAGAGTTCACTTCTGGAACATCAGTGGATATTGAATAAATCTTTGTTGAAACATCCATCACTGAATAAGAAGATAGAAATGTACTTACCTAAAAACCCAGTAAATATACACTTATATATAGAATGCATTCACATTGCACTTTAATTAAACGTGTGTTTGCAAAATGACCTTATAGAAGTTAAAGGTAATAAAAAGCAATACTTGGGGGCCTATTTAAGATTGTTTGTGCTTTTTAAGGAAATACTGTAGCTTTTAGGTGCCAATGTTTTTTTTTTTTTTTTCGTTTCTAAAGCCTAAAAGTTAGATAAAATTATGGAATTTACCTATATTTAAGATAAGTAATATGTAAGCCAGAGGCCTTCACAAAGCTAGAAAAATCATTGTAGTACAGCTATACAGCTTCTAATACTTTAAAGGAACAGTAACACCAAAATAAAATGAAAGTGTTTTAAAGTAAAGAAAATATCATATAATGTTGCCCTGCACTGTTAAAACTGATCTGTTTGCTTCAGAAACACTACTATAGTTCATATAAACAAGCTGCTAAGTAGCAATGGAGGAAATTGAAAAATGGCTACATGGTGCAGGATAATGGTATATCTTCAATATAGTGTAACCCAAAGTGTCATGATTGACATGAGTGGAGAACTTTTTCTGTCCTTTCTGGGGTTTAAAATCACTTCTAAAAAGTTATTGCTCCTAATATCAAAAGTGAATACAGTTTCTATGCCCACTTATCCATATGGTTAAGAAAAACTCAGGATAATTCCGACCTTTATCCCACTGTTTCCCAGGACCACCATCCCTTGGGATGCACAATAAGGGGAGATATTTGCTGCATGCACTGACAGCACACCAGTCGTGGCAGGGGTGCACATCCTGTACCATTCTGTCTCTGTATATACAGTTGTGCTCATAAGTTTACATACCCTAGCACAATTTATGATTTCTTAACCATTTTTTCAGAGAATATGAATGATAACACAAAAACTTTTCTTTCACTCATGGTTAGTGAACTGTGTTTACTGTTTTTAAATCATAATCACTACACAAACTACCCAAATGACCCTAATCAAGAGTTTACATACCCTGGTGATTTGGCCTGATAACATGCACACAACTTGACACAAAAGGGTTAGAATGCTTTATAGGGCTCATCCAGACGAGCAGATTCGTGGAGATTAGTCGCCTGGCGACAAAACGCCACGTCTTTGAGGCAACTAATCTCCCCGAATAGCTTGTTAGCGCTGCGCACCCGCTAGACGTAAAGTCGCCTGCGCTTATTCACACGCAGCGGCGCGATTTTCAAAGTCGCTGAAAATTGCCTCGCCAGGCTCAATATAAGGAATATGCGCAGGCGACTTTACGTCTAGCGGGTACGCAGCGCTAACAAGCTATTCGGGGAGATTCGTTGTGGCGATAAGTCGCCAGACGACAGATCTCCCCGAAAACTCCCCATCTGGCCTTACCGTAAAGGTAACCAGCTTCACCTCTGATTTGTTTGCTTGTAATTAGTGGGTGTTTATAAAAGGTCAGTGACTTTCTGACTTGCATCTTTCATCCAGTGCTGCACTCATGTTTTTTGGATTCTAAGTCATGGGGAAAGCAAAAGAATTGTCAAAGGATCTGTGGGGAAAGGTAGTTGAACTCATATAAAACAGGAAAGGGATATAAGAAAATATCAAAGGAATTGAGAATGCCAATCAGCAGTGTTCAAACTCTAATAAAGAAGTGGAAAATTAAGGGTCCTGTTGAAACCATACCAAATAAAACTAAAATTTCAGCCACAACTGCCAGAAAAATTGTTTGGGATGCAAGGAAAACCCTACAATTAACTTCAAGTGAAATACAGGACTCTCTGAAAATATGTGGTGTGGTTTTTTCAAGATGCAAAATAAGGAGGCACTTGACGAAAGATAGGCTGCATGGCCAAGTTGCCAGAAGAAAGCCATTACTACACAAATACCATAAAGTACAGATGAAGCCACTTTGGATTGTACATTTGACACAGAAAAACTTAACTCATCTATCCCATTTATCCCACTTAGCACAGAATATTGTATCACAGCATCCCATCCAATTAAAGAGTTCACCATTGAAAACAATTGTGCTTTGGTATGCTAATGAAAGGTTAAATGCATTACATGAGTTAAGATAACTTTAGATAACACAGTTTCTTCAATTAGCCCTGAGTCACGACGCATTTAACTCACCAATCCCAGTGGCTGCATCTGTATCCCGCTTACAATATGCCAAACAGCACAGAGACAAGCCTCAAACCTTCTGACACAAAGTCATTTTGAGTGATGAGACTAAAATTGTACTTTTTGGCCACAGCCATACATGCTATATTTGGAGAGGAGTCAACAAGGCCTATGATGAAAGGTACACCATTCCTATTGTGAAACGTGGTGGTGTATCACTGATGTTTTGGGGATGTGTGAGCTACAAAGGCACAGGAAATTTGGTCAGAATGGCAAAATGAATACAGTAAGTTATCAAAAAATACTGGAGGAAAATTTGCACTTATCAGCCCGGAAGCTGCGCATGGGACGTACTTGGACATTCCAACATGACAATGATCCAAAACACAAGGCCAAGTTGACCTGTCATTGGCTACAGCAAAATAAAGTGAAGGTTTTGGAGTGGCATTCTCCATGTCCTGACCTTAATATCAGTGAGTCACTCTGGGGAGACCTCAAACGTGCAGTTCATGCAAGACAGTCCAAGAATTAATGGGAACTGGAGTCTTTTTACCAGGAAGAATGGGCAGCTTTACCATCTGAGAAGATAGACAGCCTCATTCACAAAAGACTTCAAGCTGTCATTGATGTTAAAGGGGGCAATAGACGGTATTAAGAACTGGGGTATGTAAATTATTTTTTTCTGTTTTCATACATGTTCTCTGAAAAATAGTTAAGAAATCATAAAATCTGCTAGGATACATAAACTTATGATCACGACTCTATACTCTGAACTTTTTTTTGCGTTTGCATTCCCAATGTGCAGTTTCTTCTCAAATTTATATATTTAGCCTGGCTATAGGTAAGTACAGGAGGTTTTTGAATTCATTGAAATGTAAGCCTGTATCAGGTGAGTTGAAAAATAGGCAGCAGAGCCAAATGGGTTGCCAAATTAGAAATTCAGCTTTACTAGTGTAAAGACTGCAGTTGAACTCTCCGCACTAGTGTTGTGGCCTCCCCCTGGACCACCTCGCAGGAAATGTGAGCTGACAATGGGGACGGCATTGTAGGAGCCACCTCAGGTGCCTCCTGCCTCAGAAAAATCCCTGGTAGTGTCTGTATTCCTTATAATGATTTTAAGATAATCTTTCAGTTTGCAGAAGATATACTATTACTGGGAAGAGATTTCAAAGTTGCTTTAAAACCTATTGTAGATTGTAACATATACATAATTAAAATTAACATATACATCATCAATATATATCTTAACCAAATTACTTTAATTGATCTTTGGAGGAACCATAACCCCCCCCCCCAAAATTTTTTTTTAAAGCCTTATAACATATACACATGAATCAATTACTTCTTGGTTATCTAGAAAGGCTACGTGTAATAAAAACTACCCAGAAAAGTGCAATGTTATTATGAGATCACACTCCTTGCGATTCCCAAGACCATATTACCAGTGAAGATATATTTAAAAAAAAATGCTCAGTAATGTGACTTAACAGGTCTAGTTTGGCTTTAGCTATTTCCATTAACACAGCATCAAGTCCCAATAGCCAGCATGATGTAGCATGATTATTTTTTTTACAATGATGCAATAAAATATATAAAGAACTGAGTACTTAATGGATTTAGAATTATCAGAACAATAAAACTGAAATACAGCGAACAAGTTGTGAACCTTACAGGAATTTGATTTGGATTGTAATGAAAAAACCATCTTACAGAGGAATTATCTCACTCTTCAATAGCTTTCAGCTGAGAGAACAGGCTATATACAGGTATTAAGCTTTGATTTTCTCTGGGAGTTCAATATGGGTAAAATGCATACATGATATATGTTTTTCTGCAGGGTTGAACAGGGGGGCCCAGGGCCAACTGGGGCTGCTGTCTTAGAGTCCCCTCTCTGGCCCTCCCCGCTGTGCAAGAACTGTGTTTTTGCTGCGACCAGCCTGAAGAAGGGAGGTCACTGCAAGAAGAAGACACACAGGGTGTGGATCTGGGCACTAACCATGTTTCTCTGATAACTACTGGCAAGTAAGTGTGCACATAGAGTAGAGATAATACAATATGCATATAATTGTTAGTAATAAGGCACAATAAATATATGAAACACTTGAATAAAACTACTGAAATTATCCACAACCTCTAAGCACATCATGCACTTCTCCCACTTTATGAAATAGTTATAATAGTCATTTTTTGCACATTATGGTTTAGTGTGTGTTTCAAGAAGTGTTAGTTTAACGATTTAAATTAACATGTTAAAAAAATATATAACAAAATAGTAATTAACCTGATGCCAGTTATACAGCCTTAACTGCAGAAAAACAGCATGTGAGTAGTAAGTATATCTGAGGCACAATGCAGATCAGCCCTTCCTTAAAATATATGTAGCAGTTTTTCCCATTTCAAGACAATTGAATTCAAGAATTATCACCTGTTCATGTTCCTAGTCAGGGAAAATTTTTACCTGCCTTATTTCTTATTTTTGCATGTATGATTGGTCTCCTTGAAGTTAATAAAAATTGAAGATGATCTATCTTGAATGCTGATTTAAATGGTTTTAATTGTATATTAAATCCTAGAGAGGTTATTGTTTGCGTTACATTCTGTTTTTAGCCTTGAAAAAGGCTTTATAATGCCTCTATTCTGTTACATATTAAGACTTCCTCCATAGAAGGGCTAAACAAAAAGACTATTTCTAAAAAATATGTGATTTTAAAAAGTGCAAGACCAAGACAAAGTAGCCTCTGTTTTCATAAAGAATAACAAATATTTTAATAGCTTCCCACATGGCATCTCTAACAATGAATGATTTTACATTAGAGCTTCTAAAACTGAACAAAATATAGTACATATAAAGTGTGCATATTTTAAGAATATTTAGCCTATAGCCTGGATGTGTGTACCATTATTTACCAGAATTATTCTGAGGCTCTCCTTCATTATCATATGCAAATGTTTTAGAGGAGGGATACACAGATTGAGACTCTAGTGATTCTGTAAGAAAGACAAAACATTAATAATAACTTATTCACGAGTGCTAGCAAAGCAACCAGAAGTGAATGTATATGGTCTGGCACCGGAAGAGGCTAAAAGCAATTATGAAAGAGCTAGAACAGATCAATGCAGTTTCTGCACGCAGAACGAATTGCCGCTAAGTTCACTAGTTATGGAGAATGAAGAACAATGAATACAAGTTACAACAAAAGACGGTGAAAGGGTTTTGCTGTGGAATGTAAAGAGATGAACCTCATAATGGAAAAGCTCAGCGATGATTTCCTAGAAAGAGAAACTGCATGACGTAATGAACCATGGATGACATGTTACCCATTGTTCCTCTGACCAATTCTAGAACACCAGATGGCGAATCTGTAGTTAAATATTCCACAATTGGTTGACTTGTCACTGCTACAAAAAATTAAAAAAAATAACAAAGATGTGGGCAATAATAAAATTAGAAACTTGCTCAACATTTGAATAAGTGAAGTTTTAATTTCCTGAAAAAAAGTATGTTCATTATTCATTGATTTTACAAATTTGCTCATTTATAACAACCATGTTCATTCCTCCTCTGAGCAACAACAGCAATATAACATACATATATTCATACATATATATCCCCTAGAATTCAAATATGAAAACAATAACAATTAGTTTGTTAAAAAGTCCCAATTTGCTTTAATGTAATTTGAAAATATCTGGAAAGAAATAGCAATTACTTGTATAATTTATGCACTGAATGCAGTATCATATAGCAAATATAAAATTAGATCTTTGTCATAATATCTGAAATCACATTACCTGGTTTGTAGACTTCTGTGTCAGGTTTTTTTGTGGTTTTGGGTGTTGAGGGCAGTTCTGTAGCTATGGAAAAAAATAAAAGGTTGAAATGCTTAGATGTAATCATGGTTATTCTTTTCATCCAAGACATTCAATCCTTTTTGTTTTACAATATTGTTAAATTTGGGAGTAGGTTGAACTCAAACAACAGCAACCAAGCATTTCATGAAGAAATGAGGAGATACAATTGTCACATCAGTTTAAAGATACCATTGGGAACTGTGATGTCTCCAAAGACTATGGGGCAGACTTACTAAAGGTTGAATTTCAAATGAAAAAAAAATTCGATATTCGACCATCGTTTTTTTTAGGGGGTTTTCGATCGAAAATTTGAATCGAACGATTTTCAAAGAAAATTTTAATTTTCCAGGACTTTCAAGAAAGCTTACAGGAAGGCCCCCAATAGGCTACAATGGCGATTCGGCAGCTTTAAGGTGGCAAATAGTCAAATTTGAAGGATTTTAAAGAGACAGTACTTCGTAAATTTGAATTTATGAATTTTCTAAATTTTTCAGTTGAATTGAATTTTGGGCTATTTGATAGTCGAAGTAGCGCAAAATTACTTCGAAATTCAATTTTTAAAATTCAAATATTATTCGAATTTACACTTCGACCCTTACCAAATCTGTCCCTATATGTATATACTGTGTATTTATATATATATATATATATATTTAAATTTAATCCATATATATTTAAATGTAATCCCTATATATTTAATCCCAGCAAAAAAGTCAAAGCACAGCATATCAATTGCAATTAAGAGAGATTTTATCAAATAACTATGTGCTTTCAGTCCCTAATTCCTAACTGAAAAAAACATGGGGTCTATTTATTAATGTTCTGTATTTTTGTCAAGAAATAATTCTTATCTTAAAAGAAAACTGCATCCCCCAAAATGAATACTTAAACAAAGGTTTATATAATATTAAGCAATCTACTGTATAAAAGAATCCTTCCAAGCTGGAATACTGTATACAGTATAAATTTAAGTTAAATATATTGCCCTTTCCCCATTTTATAATATACTTTGTGCTGTCCCAGAGATCACCTGACTAGAAATAATGCAGCTCTAATTGTAAGAGGAAGAAGTGTGGAAGCAAAATGTAGTTAATTGGCTCATGTGACCTAACATGTATGGCTTGTTTTGTTTGTGCGTGCGTGAATCGTGGGATCCCAGAGGGCGGCATAAAATTTTTAAAATGGCGATTTTATATTTATTATTACCCAACCACACACCACTAAAAATTATACTATTATGAAAATGTTTTATTTACATGCAGTAGGGTTTTTTCTATCAGCTGTTTTGTGCAATATATTTTTTATAGCGACATTGTTTGAGGTTATAGTTTTCCTTTAAATTGTTTAATACATTTAAAAGTAATTTTTTAAACATGTCAAAAATGTATAATTCTAACGCATTTTCTTTACATTATTAAGTAAAGTAAGCTTTTGTGTTTTGTATTAAAGTCTACAAAGGCTATACAGTATGAGCTAAATTTATCTACATAATAAACAGTGTTAAACAAAACACAGGATGCACCAGGGGCATTCAAGACAAAGCATGGATATTGGTGGAACAAATGTTGTAAGCTAGATTCAGTTTGGGATATGCTCTGTACTTTTATTAACAGTGGTCAGGTATGACAACTGATGGTCTCTCAGTTGGGGGTAAATTTATCAAAGAGTGAAGTTCCGCCACTAGAGGGAAATTCCGCCGCTCTCCATTCATTTCTATGGGATTTTGAAAGGCCTATTTATCAATAGGTGAAGTGAAAGATCACCCTTTGATAAATACGCCTTTAAAAATCCCATAGAAATGAATGGAGAGCGGTGGAATTTCCCTCTAGTGGCGGAACTTCACTCTCAACTTCACTCTTTGATAAATATACCCGTTGGTCTCTAACTACAACCAATGACATCATACTGAAAGCAACATGTGTTGATGGGTGGTAGAAACTCAGTTTGCATAGTAGTCATTATATCAAAAGCTTTATTAAAACTGCATAATTAGTCCAATGACGTGTTATAATTCAGCACTTAAGAAATGCTTAAGAAATTTCTGAAGTACAAAACATGTAGGGGCAGATTTAATATGGGGTGTTAAAAAACAGCGGAACAATTCAACATACAGTGTATACAAAAAACTACATAAAATTGTGTAGTTTTTTTATATGTTTTTTCTTTGAGTAACAGCCACTGAAACTTACTTACACAGGTCTGAAGAATTGTAAAATAATGGTAGACAATCTGGTGTTCACATGGTGTGAAATAAAACACACCTTGATAAAATCACCATTTATTTTACACACTGTTTTACACAATTTTTAAGCAAATTTTATTTTACAAGGCATAATAAAGTGGCCCTATAGTGTTATCACAATAGATGAAGAAGCCACAAAGTCTTCTCTTTGCCAGTAGTAGTGGTACCCCTCATCTAATAGCCCTACATCTCTTGTGGAACCAGTCAACACCAGAAAACTATCATTTTAATCCTCAGCAAAAGCTTCCTAATGACCCCCCTCTTTTTTTAATATAAACATCATTTTAGCAGCATGGTGTGTGTTTGAGTGTGTGATTCTTAAATGAGATTTTCTGAGTTTTAGTTGCCTTCCAAAAAAATACAGACAGGTTCCCTCCTGATAAAATTTCCGCACTGTGCATATGTGTAAATATGAGAGGGACCTTAGATTTTAAGCTTTATTAGGGCAGGGATGATATAGAGAATGTACAACCCTGTGAAAATGTGTTATCTGGTGCTACAGAAACACCAGAAAATAAATGTATATTTCTCCATTCTACAGACAATTCACATATTTCTTTACGATGTAAACGAAGGCTTTTGATGTTTTCAGTAAACTTCATTTTATCACTTTTCATTTCAGGGAGCACATTTGAAGTCTGTCGTTATTGTTTTTTTTAAAATACAAATCATAAATTAAAAGCACATGTAAAGCCTTTATCAGGATGTAACAAGAACATTTTACTTTGGCTGATATAAGTTTTAAATCATTGCTTTTGTTGTAGGAAATGTGACTTTAGGAGCAACACATTCTAAAGAGGTTATTGGCAAGCACTACTTTGACAAACATTTGGTGAAAAAAACAGTCTGTTCATTCTGTGGTGTTATTCAAAATCTTATTTTGTTTATGACTATTTTAAGTTGATATTTGCTTAAAATTGTATTAAACTTTAGAAATGATAAGACAGAAAGATGGGAGACTAAAGGTGGCCATAGACTGGGAGATCTGCTCATTCGGTGATATTGCCAATTGAGCGGATCTCTCCCCGATATGCCCACATTGAGGTGGGTGATATAGGACTGATCAGAATGGAGGCGATATGGGCGGTGTATGGGCCAGAGGTGTCTGTCTAGCAACTGAATACATATCCGAAAAATAAATAAGCAATCAAGCAAACTAACTTAGCACATAAATACAGTATACAACAGACCACTCCAAGCCATACCAAACAAATAAAAGTGTGTTGGCTTTAATTTGACTCAGAAAGGGTCTACTCAATAATTTCACTAAAGGTTGCTAATGCCAGAGATCATTTAGCAACCATATTTTGTTTTACAGCCTTAGCATATTTTATGTTGAATTACTCTTACTTGTGTCTCTCGAATACAAAATGATATTCAAATATAAGTGACAAAATATTCCCTGCTATCTCTAATTATAGTTTATTCACACTTTAGGTTTTATCAAAATGAAACCAGTACCGGCATTTCTGCAACTGGATCAGGTCCGGACTGAGAATTAAAATAGGCCCTGGCATTTCAGGTACATAGAGGCCCAATCAGCCCACACAGAGGCCCAAACAGCCCCACCAGCCCACTAAATACTGACTTTCTATGGCACCTTATAGCAGCCCCTCTGGCATTTGCCAGAACCCACAGATTGGTCCTGAACTGGATCATTTAATGTATCATTGTGCATTTAACATTTAACGCCATTTACATGGCCAGTCATAGTAGATAATATGTAGACTGATAGCAATTTGAAAACCTCCTGCAGCGATACCAGCACCAGTTTCTGTTTCCCCCCAAGAATAGCAATAGGTGTAATAAGCCAGCTGGCATTTTAACAAGTTTAAATAGGAACGGTCTGTTCTCCTAAACAAGTCTATTTTATGCCAAGTTTGTACAAAACTAGCTGTTTTAAAGGCAGTGATAAACACTGGAGTTACCTAATGATTTTGACCTGGTATTAAAAATGTTTATATAAATATTTACAGTATATGTATACTGTATATAGATCAGCAGAAGTTGCATGCACACCTCCTTTCTTTCTCCATTTATTTAGTACTAAAGTTACATGGTACAGGATCCATTATACAGAAACGCTCGAAATTACAGAAAGGCTGTCTCCCATAGACTTCATTTTATCCAAATAATCCACATTTTTAAAAACAGATCCCTTTTTCTCTGTCATAACCAAAAAGTACATTGAACAAGTCTATTGGGTTTATTTAATTTTTACATGATTTTCTAGTAGTCTTAAGGTATGGAGATCCAAATTACAGAAAGATCCATTATCCAGAAAGCCCCAAATCCCGATAATTCTAGATAACATACTTGTATCCCATACCTGTATTAACATTGACATTTAGGTTTATGGTCTATAACCTTTCTCAAGATGTGTTTCCATAATGTATCAATCACACTAAAGTTACAATATTTAAAACCGTTCATGTCCCTCTCATCAGATGACCTCATTAACCCTAATTAATCAAGACACCACCTGATTGCCTTTACAACATGTTACAGCCCAGATTAAACAGGAAATGTACCCACCCCAAAGGAAATTAACCTATATATTGTCTTACACATCATGGAATAAAGAAACTCATTCATACTAATGTTTATCAAGGAAGCAACTGAACGAGCAGTATTCATTCAGCCCCTAGGTGATAATGTGCCTAAAATTTTTATCCAAAATGTTTATTTTCCTAATAAAAGGTGAGACCAATCTCCTCTTCTTCTAGGCATTGGTACATGATTTATCACCATATCTTTGAACGTTGGTAACAGCGCTGGGCCAGACTGACCAGATGCCCTAGGCAACCTGGCAGGTCACAGCGCCCGATAGGGGTGCGTGCCCGAAAGGAACGCGCACATGCTCGAAAAGGCACGCACACGTGCGGCTCTGCACAATCCAGCCAGAGCAGCAAGAAGGATCCGGATAGTAGGTAGGATGCAGCGAAGATGTGTGCCTGGTGCCCCCCCAGACATGTGCCTACTCTGCCTACCTCTAGTTCTAGCCCTGGTTGGTACCCTGTGTCCAGGGTAACACAAGTTTGTGTGAAGGATCCGCTCTGCGCACATGCACGAATGGTGACGTGCGAATGGTGCCATGCGCATGTGCAAACAGTGCCCTCAGCACTCATGCACTGATGGAGAGGCCAGTCTGACCATGCCTGTGTCCAGCCTCCAGGGAGTGCTTAACCACTAGCTTGGCTGTTTTTTGGTCCCTAAATGCTGTATTTATTGCTGATCTGTGGGAATCCATTCTTAATCTCATCAAACATCAAATCTTTCTTGCCGACATATGACAACCCACACGGACAAGTAATTCGATAGATTACACAGGTTGTAGTATAGGTAATGGTGACATATTTGTTATCTATTACTGGTGGTTCTGACCACAGAACTCCACAACATGATCAGCTCTAATGATCTTCGAAATCAGTCTATTGGCCTGGCTAATGGAAGGTGACAAGTTAATAAAACAAGTCAAAAGGATCAAGGGACATTTATCACGTTTTAAAGTTTGTTTTATTTCTATTTTCTGTCTAGCACTAGATATATTCAACAAATATATTACTATATTATAAATAATACTATTTATTAATGTTAAGGGTTTGCTATAATAATGAATTATAAGAAATTATTTATCATAACATGTCTAATGCCATAAGAATCTTTTAGAGACCACAGACCAAATAGCTTAATTTTTGTCAAACAAATGCTAAGAAATGCTCTGATTAATTGTAATTGTATTGCTTTTGGAAATGGAGAGCAAGATTTTAAAACAACAGTGTTGCTGGCTGCATTTCTTTATAAATTATGCACTGCACTGAATCTCAAACCTTTGTTTACAGTTTCTTGGCCTGAATAAGATGTGGTGCACAGTAGATTCCAGTATGCACTGAATCTCCAACCTTTGTTTACAGTTTCTTAGCATGAGTAAAATGCAGTGCGGAGTAGATTCCAATACTCCAAACTACATCTCAGATTTGTCTAGATCTATCATATATTTTATAAACATAATACAGTCTATACTTAAAATCAATATTAGAGATTTCTGCTGACTTTCCTGACATACTTACATGTCCATATAAATTCTTGTTTACACATTATTTTTGCAATGTGCAATGTACAAATGGAGGGCCCAATTTACCAGGTATTAGTGCTCTGAGGGATCTCATCAGTCTTCTAATACAATGTGACAAGATGTCAAAAAGTCAATACCATGCTGCTTTTAAAGGAGAATTCAACCTGTAATAGAAAAAAAACCCTCCCCCCCGCTTATCTGTCCTCCTGGGCAAATGCCCCTAATTTTTTACTTACGCAGATTCAGGCCACGGGAGTTCACGGGTGCCAAATTTATATATAAATTTATATATATAAATTTATTCCAACTACGCATGCACCGGAAACGCTTGTCTGATTCTGAAAAAAGACTGAAGAAAGAAGACGTCGCCCCTGAACTCCCGTGGCCCAAAAAGTGGATACATTTAGTGGCTAAATGAGTTGATACATTTCTCAGCAGAATCTTTGGAATATTGGCAACTATTGTATCATTTCTAACAGCGTCTCCCATAAGGAAGCAAGGGAGGAGAAATCAAGCGTCGCACAATGGATCATTGCCCTGTTACTAGCTTCTACATCTTATATTTTGGGCTTCTGATTAAGGTCACCTTAGTTGAGAAGCTCACCATTTTCCCTTATGCTGATAGACTTTAAGACTGATTTCTTAGAAATGATTTATAATAAGCTCTGTCAGCTTCTATTATAGCCTCAATAACTTTATTTTCTGCAAATATTTGAATGATTTCCAGCAATCCTAAAGTTAGGCTTAAAGCTTTGCTTCCTAACAGCACCTCTTTCACACTGAACACATGCAGTGCCAATGACACTCATAAGATGGCCTAACAAGATCACAAGATCAAACTTCTGTGAATGGTGATGATCTGAATCATTACTGTTCATGGTTTGCTGAACCTTTGGGCTGGCCATGAAGTGTGCAAAATACACCATGTGTAGGAATACTACAACTTTATTTAACGTTTATTTTTCTGAGAATACATGTCTAGGGATGAATTTATTGTGCTGGTTCAATTTTGAGAAAGAAGCATTGCTTTACTTTTTTGTTTGTTTGTTTGTTTTATAACCCCATAGCAGGTTGTCAGGCATTTTTTTGCCTCAAATGTGTGATAAGACATATTGCCATGTGTACCAATGCAATTTTCATTAAAAAAAAAATTTTTTTGAGGTTTTTGTACAACTCACGAGACAATGAAGATAAAATTAAATTCTAAAGATAAAATCTATTGTATGCATAGCTGATATGCAGAATTATCAATACAAAACAACTAAAAAAATTATATATTTTGTGCTGACAATATAGTTGGCTAAAACACAATGAATATGGAAAAATATCTACATTTGTTTACTGTAAGCAGCAAAAATAATTTCCAAAGCTTTATGGATTGTAGAGCACTATTATCTGTCCAATGAATTTACTCAGAAGTGATGATATAAACACATCTGACCAAAATTACCATCATAGATCACTTTTACACAGCAATTTAGACTCTCTGTGCGCTTTTATTAAAAGGAGAATATGGCCAAAAACTAGAAGAAAGTACCTAAGGATTTGCCAGAACTGCCACAGCTGTGTAGAAACTGAACAAAAAAATATCAACGCAGATTCTGAAATGTTGCCATAATGGATGTCATCCAGCCTCAAATCATCCTCTCACAATGAGTGTAAAGTAAACAGTTACTGTCTCTCAGTACTAGCTGTCATGGTTGCAGTAATTCAGCATGATTAATTTACAGTATATTGTCAATACACCTGTTCTCATTCTAAATCTGTTAAAGGAAAACTACGTTCTTAAAAAGAACCCTCTCGTTCAGCACCCTCAGCATATCAGTAATATAATAGCGCTATGCTGTATTATTATTACAATTAATTATTCAACTTTCACGAAAATGAAAATTTTAGATACATCACACTAAAATAAGAAACTTTCTAAATACAATCAATTAAAAATTCTGTACCGTTTCTGAAATAATCAAGTTTATCTTCATTATTCACTTTCAGCATCTCAGCATTTTGTCTTCATGCAGGAGTTGGGTGTCAGATATTTATTGACAGTTAAATCAAATATATCTTACATATATATCCTTTTGCCTAGCAGATGTATTAGAGCTCACTCTATTAAAATCACCAGACATCACGCCTCTCTACATGCAGAATTTGAGTAAAAGACAGTTTTTTTCTTAGATTTTTCAGGGAACTCTAATACATCTGCTAGGAAAGGACCCCCCCAGATTAATATATATTGATCTGTCAATGACTATCTGACACCCAACTGCTGAATAAAGACATAATGAAGAGAAACAAATGCTGAGGGAGGGATAGTGAAGATAAACTTCTTATTCAGAAAGTTTCTTGTTTCAGTGTGCTGAAGCTATTATTAAATTTAATTTTTTTTGTGATTGTTACCCTTTCAGGAGCACATACCTCCCAACATTTGAAAATGTAAAGAGGAACAAAAACATTAGCTGTGCTTTGTGCCGTGATACCATGAACGTTTTATGGCCACACTCCCTAATTACCATGTCCATATTACAAAATTTGGCAGGTTATGAAAGTTTGAACACATTTATGGGAGTTTTTGGGCCTTATTTTATGTGTTAGAACAATTCTGATAATGAAGCTGAAATTGCCCTTTAAGCTGCTAATCTCGGTTTCCCAAAGAGACCTGCTTGTCTAAAATATTTACTATTGTTTCATTGCTTATCTTAAATTGTTTCAAATGTATCGAAGTGCAGCTGCTCAGTGTTCTGCGCCAAAGAGACTTATTTAAATTCAGTTTTAGAAATGTATCTTTTTCAGGCATCAGTGCAGGAGTTAAAAGAGAATTTTTTTAAATATCAGTAAGAAACCCAGGACAGCGAGCTGAGCTGTCAAAATTGGTACAGTTGAAAGGTATGGGAACAGTTCACCAATAGGAGTAAACATTTTAGATGTTGTAGTAAAGCACCTAAAGTTGTAGAGCAAATGTTAGGCTTCACACAAAAAAGCATTCCCTGATCCAGTGTCTAGGGACCACATCATTATATTAAAGGTTTAATTCTAAATACTGTATGTGCATGCTTTTTATTAAAAAAAGGATATATGTTACATGTAAATACAGCAGAATGGATCCCATGTCAGATCTTCTACTATGCCTTGCAACTTGTACATGAATCACACCTTTATTGGCACGTCGTGATAGTTGTGGCAGATCCTACTTTTCATGAACCTAACAATTACATTGGAATTCAGCAAAAAATACAATTTTGTGAATAAGTGTGGGTATATTGATTTTGGTTTGTAAATCATATTACCCAGGTCAGTGAAACCTTGACGGTTTTACAATTACATTAGGATGTGGGGGAAATGTGTATAAACTATTGTATGTAATAAGTTAAAGACTGAAGTAACAACAGTTTAAATCAGCAGCTATTCATTAAAACAGACACTATAGGTAGGCTAAGAATTGAAAATGGAATGCACTGTGTTCTTGATGTGAGTTACAGCTATACCCATTTAGTAATCTCACATAATTTCTCACAGTTATGGGTAGAATGGAACGTGGGTTTGGCTCTTACTAGGGCATAATATGTATTGAATGTTCTCTCTCTTGCCATGTGCGTTGGTTTCCCTTCATATTACTCCAGTACTCTAATGTGCAGGCAGGTCATATGACAGCAGACAAAACTGAACCGTTATGTGTAAAAGTGATAAGATTGTCTCTTCTGAATACTGTCCTCTGATCCTACTTTTCACTCTATAACCCTGTTAGTTAAATTATTGTAAGACCCCTGATCATTATAAATGAATGTAAAGCCCTGCACAACTTGTTGGCACTATATCAATAAATGATGATCATGATCTTAGACTGACTGATGCAAATCTCGCTAAAAAAAAAGATAAAAATATGCTGGGACTACTCTGTGTGATATGGGCTTTTCTCTTTAATTGGGACATTATTAGGACCATATAAAGTACTGGTATGGGATCTGTTATCTGGAAACCTGATATCCAGAAAGCTCTGAATTACTGGAAGTTCATCTCCCATAGACTCCATTTTTTCCAAGTAATCCACATTTTAATAATGGATTTCCTTGTCCTTGATCCAAACTAAGATATAATTAATCCTAATTGGAGGCAAGCCCAACCTACTGGGTTTATTCAATATTTCAATGATTTGTTGATAGACTTAAGGTACGATGATCCAAATTATGGAAAGATCCATTATCCAGAAAACCCCAGGCCCACGAGCATTCTGGATAACAGGTCCCCAGGGCCGGTCGTACCAAGTGCGGGGCCCAATTGGAACCATTTTGGCGGGGCCCCCTAGAAGGAACTTTGCTGTCTGTCGCAGGGTCACAGATTTGGGCTAATTGGGTTTGGGCCGGCTGTTTGAATTGGGTTTGGGGGTGGGCTGCGCCAATCAGGTTCAGCTGTGGCCTGGGCCAATCAGGTTTGAGCAGGCTGGGCCAATCTGGATTAGGGGTAGACTGGGCTACTGGGGAATTAAGGGAATAGGAATCAGAGCTCGCACTGGAGCGGGGCCCCCATAAATGTGGGGCCCAATCGGGCCAAATTGGTCCAATGTGCTTAAGACCGGCACTGCAGGTCCCATACCTGTATATGCCTGCCTTACATTAAAGGATGTAAAATAAGTTAAACACACACATATATATTTTAATATATTTTATATTATATATTTAAAGTTTAAGTAAAAGCTCAAAACTGAGGATGAAGAAACACTTTGTATTTCTGTATTTATGGAAGAAACACACCAGGGTGATGCATATAACGTTTTTTTCCAGAGACAGAATTAGGAACACATAAGCAGGATTGCCTAGTCTGTCAATGCTGGAAAGACATAGCTAAAGAAAGTTTTTTCCATGGGAAGGGCTGCTTGGAGGACTGAAAAAGCCTGCTGATTGCTGGAGAAGACCAATATAAAATCTGCCAGGGGATCTTAACCACAATCCTTACAAGGATATTCCCTGCATGTGTCTTACAGATTGAAACATAGGCAAAGCAAAATCTAAGCATAAAACCACATTAGCCATTTATTGCAACAATATTACAAGAAATAGGCAACCATTGCCCCTTATGGAAGAAATAACAACATTGGCCCTTTTTCCTTAATTACATGAAAACATTTTTGTAACATGTTGTAATGTTATTTTTTTCAGTTTTATTCTAGATGAAATGTTTGATGCATTTTTATCACTTGCAGTGCTTGTCCTTTGTTTACAACTGGCATTGACACATAGGCAAAGCAAAGTATAAGCATCAAACCTCTGTCCATTGTTTACAGTAACCATTTCTTCAACTCTACCCCTTGGTGGTTTATTTTTTTTTATCATTTTGGAAGAAAGATTGTGAATTTTTATATGTATAAAACAGCTGATGCAAAATATTAGGCAACCTTCAAACCAGCCTTAAAACCCATAATGCAATAATAGTCTAATAAACAATATTACTTTGCAAAATGCAAATGTTTATTCTTGCTTTTTCAATTAGTTTCTGTTTGTGACTGTTATTTCACTTCACCCTTAGATTTTAAGGCAATTTAGTTTAGCTAGTAGGCATTGATATGGTAGGATATGATATTCACATGATGTTGTGGCAGGTACTGTACATTCAATTTTTACTTTTTAAGAAATCATTTAACATGCAATTTGAATTTACCTTTGTGCTTTTCAGTTGTTGTAGGTTCAGTTGTGGTTTTAGGTTGAATATAATGTGTAAGATTCAAAAATCCTGGGGACAGGAGAAACATTGTGGTAATCAATAAGTATTTAATCTCAGATTATCTCGAACTGTACTTAAAGTTATTGCTGCTGCAAATGTGTCTGCTTCATAAAGTTGTCTAACCAAACATTCATTTATACTCTCACTCTATGGGACCCATTTACTGACAAACAAATGCCTTTTTCCCCCATGAATTTCAGAAAATGTGTGGTGTTCCTATTTTTCTAAAATGTTCTAAAAATATGAGATCTATTAAGTGAAAAAAAAACAAGTAAACCTCTAAGGCAAAACTTTGCTATATAAAAGTTGTTGAGGTGCTAAAGAAGTCAGAATGTTCGGATTTTTACGGTATGAATTGCCCATAAAACTTTAATTATTAGGGGTTCAGTTTTATTTGGATCACTTTTTTCCTTCTTATAAATGGAATTGGGACATACTGTATATATAATCAGATATAGAAGCATTAATGTCATAACCATTTTTTTTTCACATTTCAGAGTTCTACCTCTCAACCAACAACGACAAAATTTGACCACTGTTTATCTCTCTGATTTGAGGATTACCAGCAACTTTCCTATTTACAGATTTATCTCTCTGATTGACAGCTTTCTTTTTCACCTATTTGCTATATGCCCTGTTATAACTTCAATACCTGCCTCTAGGGCTATACCGCAGATTATTTATAGAAACTATATTTAAACTATTTCTTGAAGGAAAGTGTTAATTGTGACTTTATGGTACTACCCTCCCCTGAGTAAAACATTTACCTTGCTTAATCACGGTTATAGGAATGAATGCTTTTGTATCTTCTGGAGCCACCTGCAAAGATAGTTTAGGAATAAAATATAACAAAAATATAATTTATGCAGGTCATATACACACATACAGGCAAACTTATTGTAATCCTTTGCAAATTATCTTCCCCTGTTGTCTCTCTTACAGCTCAATTTAAAAGCAGTCTAAGAGGCAGATTCATGAACATGAATATTCATGTTAAAAATTTATAAAAATTATGGCTAAAAAATATCAGTCCCTTTTTTTTAACTAATCATGTTTTCAGGCATATTACAAATGCCGGCATATTACAAGATTCAGGCATATTACAAATGCAGAAAAAAACGGTTGCTAAAAATGACCCATGGCATTGATTAAAATGCTGCTACTTACCTTTCACTTGAATGAGAAGTGTCTCAGGTCGCTAGACACCCAAGTGAATGGAAGCGATGGGGGGGATTTTTTTTTTTTAAAGACTTACAAGTAGCAATGTAATGCAATAAAACAAAGTTTATACCATGTCTAGTTGAGAATAAAAAAAATCAGATGTTTGCTTTTAAACAGGTAACCCCTAAATGCCATCTGCAGATTGGTAATGCAGATGCTTATATTTCTTCTAAAGCTCAATGTTTAGTGACCGCTTTTCTTAATGCGCATGCATGTGACGTCACACACGCATAAATGTGCATGCGTGTCCAGTGTCATGGCGGCTCGCACCGGGAGCTCCCTCCCGCTGTGAGTTTGCCTGCACTGGCGGGGGCATTGTTTTTAAACAAAAAGTACTGGTACCCCAAACTGGAATGCGGGCACCTTTGGTTGGGGGTAACTTTTTTAAGCAATAGGTGCCCTTTAAAAAACTTCGATAAAATAGATCCGATTTCTATTGAATAAAAATCGTTCAAATCGTTTGAATGCATTGTTCGATTTGAACAATTCGAACTATTTTTTCTAAAAAAAGTAGATTTCCAGGACTTAGAAAAGATTTCAGGACAGGTTCTAGGAGCTCCCCCATAAGCTACAATAGCAATTTGTCAGTTTTAAGATATATAAGCTTCCTCATACTGAAGTACTTTCTAAATACAATCAATTAAAAATTCTGCCTTGGCACACAGCTAACTGTAGAGATGAACTACTAGAGCCTGAAACATAACACTAAAAAGGAAAAATATATCAAATAATGTTTTCCTCAGAGCAGGTTCCGTTAATACGCAAGAGACATTGAAAAAAAGGTAAATTTTCCAACAGTTACACTGTACGTAGAAATTTTTTAAATTCATTTGCCAAGGGGCTCTAACTAATGTATGTGTGTGGGGGATTCAGAAATACGATAATAATGACCCATGTAATAGTAAAAAGTCACAAATTGGTGTGGAGGCAGATACTTATGAATGATAAATGGAAGAGACAAAATTATCTGAACTTAGCAACTTGATATGGGAATGAAAGATGAAGAGGGACTGATTAACTAAGTAGGATATAGTTTAAAAAAACTGACAGGTGGGAGATGACAGCTAGTGATGGGCGAATTTATTTGCCAGGCGCGAATTCCCGTGTTTCAGGAAAAAATGCTGGCATTTGGTTTTTTGACGCATTTCCACCAACAAATTTTTGCTGGTGTATTTCCACCAAAAAATTTTTGCTGGCGTCCTAAAAACTTTTGAAAAAAAATCCCAACCTCATAACTCCAGTGATGTCATCATGAGCTTTTTCACTGAAAATCTCAGGAGATTTAAGATGGGAAAGTTTAAGAGCTGATCTGACTACCAAGTGCAGTTAGGGAATAGGTGACACTGAGCTTTGTGCTGGAGATCAGGACTAAGTAATAAAGCAGCTGCTGACCCTCCACTTTCTTGCCTAGTATGTGGGGATTATTTCATACTTACATTACACAAACAATAAATATCAATGGTCAATGGTAGTTCCATTGATATATTCAGGTAGGTGTTGGCTGAAACTGCAAAAAATGTGTGAAGATGCGATGCAGCTATTATTTTACCATTGTGACCAGATCTCATTTTCACACCTCTGCAAATTTCAGACAACACTTACTTTATTAGTTTAACTGGAACCATTGTGATGGGATAATGTTGACTGAGATTTGTCACCTGGCGACTAATCGCCGCTTCTTTTGGGCGACTAATCTTCCTGAATTGCTTACCCGTGTTGAGTGCCCGCTAAAATGTAAAGTCGCCTGCGCCTATTGCCTTGTGAGGCAATTTCGAGCGACTTAGGAAAATGCAGGGCCGCGTGTGAACAATAACATGTTTGAGTATAAGGTTTCCCATACTTGTATTAAGAAAATGAACATTTACTAAAGTAAGTTATTTATGGATATATGAAAATAAGTATGCTTCTAAAAATTAAAATCACCTTTCCTTCATCTATCTCTCTTCATTTAGGCTTTACTGTCAGAGCAAGTCATTGTAAAAAAAACCGGTAGCACTAATAAATTGTCTGATACATTTTCTAGGGAGCTCATACTGGAGATATATTGGAACAACAGTAAGGCGTCTATTTGAGATAGGTTAAACCTTCAGATCAAACTTAAAAAAATTGCTTTTGAAAAAACCCAGTGTCATTAACTCACACAGCGTTTCCTTAAAGATTGCTTGAGCTTGAAAGCTAGAGCAATCTTAAATAGGCCCCCCTCTGTGCATTAAACAGTCTTAAGCATGTGTGTAGAGAGACATATTGCCAAGAAGGGTATATGGAAGAGTAATTTCAATATTTTAGAAACGGTTGAGAATTGTTTATTATTTCTATTTCAAAAGTTTTTAATTATGGGATAAAGTTCATATTACATTTTTTTTTGGGACAGTTCCCCTTTAGCTAATAAGCAAATGAACCAGGAACAGTAACACAGGAAGATTAACAGAAGATCAGTGTTGAAGCATTGTTCTAACTTACAAATGAAAACATTTAATATAATTTCTGTTTGCTATTAACAGTAGATCTACACACTGCTTTCTTTATACAACAAAACACAGAGATATGATCATGGGTGTTTTTTGGCAGATAAATATGAAGCCAATATCCTGCAGTTTTTCTGTATGTCAAAGGTGGATTGTATTCTCCCACTAACATAAGCAACATCCATAATAGTACAGTAATATGTAGAAGAGATTGTGTATAACCAAGTCATACACATCTAATTTATTTTACATGTCTATTTCTATAACTGAAATAGTATCCTGCCATCACTCACCGAAGAGCTTATTTTTAAGAGCCAAGAAAGGAGACGTGGTGCTTTCCAACACTTAGTAATACAAGGAGTCAGGCTCAGGGATCAAAGCTAGGTTATTCTGGGCAAAGCATTTAATCCTTTTGTGCCCTTATTTTACCTTGCTCTATTAAGTAATTTTAGCACCACACCCCATACCACTGTAAAACCGTTCACACAGTATGGAAAGAAGAAGATTTTCTGTAGAGTAATTTGATTTAAGGTATCAGTTTATAATTACAGGTACTGTATGGGTCCTGTTATCCAGAATGCTTGGGACCTGGAGGGTTTCTCGATAATAGATCTTTTTGTAATTTGCATCTTCATGCCATAAGTCTACTAGAAAATCATGTAAACATTAAATAAACCAAATAGGCTGTTTTAGCTTCCAATAAGGATTCATTGTATCTTAGTTTGGATCAAGTACAAGGTACCGTTTTAGTATTACAGAGAAAAGGAAATCATTTTTGAAGATTTGGATAAAACTGAGTCTATGGGAGATGGTCTTTTTGTAATTCTGAACTTTCTGGATAGTGGATCCCATACCTGTATTGCAATCATGGCACCTATATGGCAGTGTCACCCACTGCAACCTGCAATACGTAATATCATCCTAATTGTGTCCATTATGATATTCTCCCATTTAGATTGTAAGCTCTACATTTATTTGTATTTTTGATCATACTTTGTATTAATTATAGCAATGACCCCTTTTTTGTTCCTTTAATGTATTGTTCTGCTGTATAGTGTACATAAGTAGCGCTATGTAATAAAAATATACATACATACATACTGTACATATATTAGTAGCTGAAAAGTGAATTAATGCAGGCCAGCTGAGTCATGGGGAAAAATATCTTGTAATCTTCTGTGGCTGCAAACATTTGTAAACGTGCTCCACAATAAAAAAAAAACATTCAAATTAGTCCACAGCCATCATTCATTCTAATTAGTTACATGGACAAGGTCTAGAGAAGCATAGCACAAAATATCTAGGATAATCTTATTATATCATTTCACATGTCAGAAGGATACACTGGGTTGTATGTACTTTACATGTATTATACTGTGCAACATGCCAGCTACAATGTGGAAAACGTATATAAGAGGTGCTATACAGGAAGTGACATCATGGATTAGGTAAAATACAAAGTACATCACTTCCTGTATAGCACCTCTTATATACGTTTTCCACATTGTTGTGTCACACTTGACAAAGAGTCTCTAAAGTTTGAGCAGTCAAGTCTGCAGTTCTGGCCTTTTCTGTGAAACCCCTAAAAGTTTGGATATGGGTCTAATTTATCAGCATTGGCCAAATACGCTCAAGCAATCAACAACTGGGTTGAGGGTAGACACTGTGGATTTTGGCTCAAAATGCAGAATCTCATGTTTCGTTTACCTGCACCCTGGTGTAGTTAATGTTTCAGGGTGCATGCAGAGCAGCAGTGGGGGGGGGGGTGGATTATCACATTCATGTGGCCCTAGCCTTAGTCTTTTACAGAAATATAATATATATAATATATAATGTTACATAGGTACAAGGTACATAGGTATTGCCTTTATCTTCTTTAACAAAATGTAAATAGAGATAAATTAATGATTGCAGAAGGAATACATTGATCTAGTTTCACAACTAAATGCAATGTTTTTAGTTAGAGTGTCACTAGAACCAGGGGACATATATTTAAGATGCTTAAGTGAGAGATAATAACCTCACTTTATCATTATTATTATTATAATTTTTATTAACATGTATTTTTAGAGCACCAACATATTGCACAGCACTGTAAGATAAATGTGTTTAAACAAAAAAATCCCATGCATTACATACATAGAACATACAGCATTACATACATCACAACCAATACTGGTACATAAGGTGAGGAAGCCCCTGGGTAAGAGTGCTTACAATATAAAGGTGAAGGGAATGAGACACAAGGTGTTGCAGTAGGCAAGATCAGAAATAAGTAGGTGAGAGAAAGCATATGGTATTACATTTGGTAGCTAAACAGAGTGAGGGTAAGCGTCTCTAAAAAAGTGTGTCTTAAAGAGATGCTGACACCTGAAATTAAACTCTTTTTTACCTGTTATAATATTGGCTTTGAAAGCTACTTCTAACTTTGCCATAAAGTATTTGCATGATGCTTTTACATTACCTGTCTGATCCCCCATGTTCCTGTATGAGGGGGCTGCCATATTTGTGCAGCAGGCATCTGTTATCATTAGAAACTGTAACTAACAGACTGAGATGGGACTGTTAGGTTGGCAAAGTCAGAGTGTCAGAGTGTCAGACAGTCAGGCTTAGACATTTCAGCTAACAGTTATATACAAAAACAAACCTCTCAGCAAAAAAATGATCAACATGACCTATAGGTAACATTTAATGTACATTCCTATGTTAAAATTATTTTTTTAGTGTCAGTATCACTTTAAGAAATCTTTTGAAAGCCCAAAGGTTGGGAGAAAGTCAGACAGACTATGGGAGAGAGTTCTAGAGGAGGGGTAAAACCCTTGCAAAGTCTTGAATGCAAGTATGTTAGGAGGTAATGAGAGAATAGTTGAGGAGCAGGCCAGTAAAGGAGTGAAGTAAGCGGATGGATGAGTATCTAAAGATGAGTTCTGAGATGTAGGGTGGGGCAGAGTTATAAAGCGCTTTGAATGTGAGGGTCATTAATTTTAGGTTTATTCAGAAAGTTAGAGGAAGCCAGTGCTTGAATTGGCACAGTGTCATAGCAGAGGAGGAATGGATGCTGAGGTGGATTAACCTGGCAGTAGTATTCATTATCGACTGGAGAGGTGACAGTCTCTGGTGGGGATGGGCAATTAATAGAGAGTTACAGTAGTCTAGACATATTTTGGTATCTTAGGTGATAATTGATTGTATTTTAGATATATTCCTTAGGAGAATATGACATATTTAATAAGCGACTGTATAGGAGGAGCGAAGGACAGGGTGGAATCTAGGATAACTCCAAGGCACCGGGCTTGGGGAGACAGGGTATAGTCGAATTGTTAAGTATGATAGATACTTCCAGGATGTTACTGGTGTTAGTTGGAGGAAAGATAACCATGGTTGGTTTTAGAGAGGTTTAATTTAAGGTAGTGTATACATTATAAATGACACATCATGATAACCGTGCTGTAAATATTTCTGTAAATGTTAATCTTATTGAAATTCAAACATCACAGCTATCATGAATGATTTCCACTGCATTCATGTTTATATATATTCTGTAAAAATGTGTGATGTGTGAATTTGTTTTATTAATAAAAGGTTCTGATTGAACTAGTTTATATGAATTATTATAATCAGATATAATAAGGTACATATGCATACAAGAATAAGTATATATATATTTATACATATATATATATATATATATATAACCAAGAAAAAGGATCCGCACTCTCAGGACTTAAATATAGCTTAAAATATATATTTTATTTTAGATACGGGACTAACGTTTCGGCCTCCTCCGAGGCCTTTCTCAAAGTCTTTCTCAAAGTCACTTTGAG
>CM044434.1:93674701-93742187 GCA_024363595.1 Xenopus borealis | reverse complement strand
TGTGGACTATATATATATATATATATATATATATATATAAAACACAACTATAATCTTTAACAACACTATAATATAAGTACAATAACAGTAATAGTATTCATGTGCACTACAGAATAGAGATTAAGATTGCTATTCTATATAATTAAAAGAACGTGTCTCAGTCTTTTAGAAAACCAATCATGTTGATCCAAGCATGAGATATTTCACACCTAAGTAAAACTTTTGGCACCATCATTTCCCAAGATTAGGTTATACACTCTAATCCACTACTGAACTGAGTACTGATGTGTGAAAATGAACCTCTAGTTCACTGTTAAACTACTAACATGTTACCTTCACAGAAAAAAAAGCTTCTGACTGGTATATGCCCTGTGCAAATGTTATGGTTTCTGTTCTATGGGAATGTTACATGCAAGTTAGGACAAACCTTTTCTTGGGGAAACATCACAAAGGTGGCAGCAAGGCTTTACTCTGAAGATCTATCCTATTGACTGAACCTGAAGTTCAGCGAAGGCAGTGATTGCATTCATTTGTGTTGTAGAAATTTAAAGCAACTATGGGGCAAATTTACTATTATTCCCCAAAAAAAATTAGTTGCTATTCGATATTCGATTAGCGTACACAATTATATCATCCAAATAGTATTGTACACCAGGTATGTCATGGAGTATAGAAGACATCCTTCTTTGAAAACAACTTGGTGCTGAAGCCAGTCTGTAAGGTACACACTTGAACTGAAACAAACCATCAGGCATGATAAATGCAGTGAGGTCTCTGCTTTCTTTATGCAGTAATACTTGATGATAAGCACTCTGAAGATCCAGGGTGGAAAAGAATTTTGAATGTGTGGCAAGGGATCATTATGCATAACAACTGCTTTATTAGGTTCACAGAGATCAACACACAATCCTCCATTTGGAGGTTTTAGATTTTTCAATCACATCATGCTCTACCAGTTTCTTTAGTTCCTGTGGGACAGCATCCCTTATAGAGTAGGGCAATTGCCTCAGTTTCTGGCATACTGGTTTTACATCTGGTTTCAACTTAACTTTGTGTACAAAGTTCTTTGCACACCCCATTTAAGTGTTGCTTTGTGGTAAAAATTTAGACACTGGCTGTGTGGTAGGCATTGGTGCTGTAGTAATGAGACCATCAACTAACTGTAGGTTTAATGCAGCAAAGAGATTCCTTCCAAGTATAGCAGTGCCCTTGTTCAAAATATAAAAGTCACATTTTGAAGTATTTGATTCAAATTGTACACTTACTGGCTAGAAACCAAGCACAGGGATTGGATCCTTTAAGTAACTGAGCAGTCTCAGGGCAGGCGCAACAGGTGGATCTTTTGCAAAGTATTTAAAAAAATATCCTTTGGTAGAATAGAAACAGCTGAACCTGTACAAGCATCAGGTTAATGGAGTATCCCTTATCAGCAGAAGCAGTATTGACATTGACAGTGCATATAAACTTCTCTGGAATAAATTTGTCAGCTTTATCCACACTTAATACCGTAACATTTGGAGCAGTGACTTCATGAACATCTTTAGCAGAACTATGGTAGATCTTAGCAAAATCTCATACTTTTTTGCATTTGCTGCACTCTACAACTTTTGCAGGACATGTAGCATAATTTTTGGTGTGTAGTGTTGAACAACAGCAGTATTTTTTATATGTATTTTCTGCAGTGTAGGTGAATCCCTTAGCATTGTATTTTGCCCGTGACTGTGCATTATTAGGCCCCAGTGCTAGATTCACAGTCTGCATATTCCCAAAAATTTGCTGACTGAGAGCTTTAGCCCCTGCCACTGCTGTTTCAATTAGGCTACCAACTGTAATAGCCTTTGCAAGGGTTGAATCCTGCTCTAGTAGCAGTCTCTCTCTAATGTGAGGTCAGTTTGTTTTTTTCCACTATTTGGTCTCTTAGCATTTCATCTGTTAGAATCCCAAACACACAGGTAACAACCAGCTCTCTCAAAGTTGGTTGGTCAGCAGCAATAATGTAATTTTCAAGCATATAGATTCAAGCAGTAAAATGTATGGTAGGCTCACCAGGAATTGGGAGAAAAGTTGCAGGCTGCTGCAGAGGTAGAAGAGACATCTCATTTCCAGTTTGTTATGTTTTGTAGCCAAGGATGAGTATAGTATAACTGTGCTTTATTAGCAGGTTCATGCAGCCATTACACAGTACTTCAACTCTAACACTTTAAGCAGTATAGAAAGTTCTATGTATGGACAGCATAACTCTTGTGCACAGTGACACCTACAGGCCATTTGAAGAAACACCACACATCTGAAGGGTCTAGTTTGTGGAATCGACACAAGGGTAACTAGAGATGTGGAAGGCCACGATGTACATCCTCCCAATACTTATCTTATAAGTATCTTATAATTGTTTAAGGAATGTGTTGTTACCAATACAGGTAGGTCCTATGAAATAAAGAGATATTTCAGTTGTTTGTCAATTGGAATCATATACCTGGGCACCTGCTTTTGTGGCTCCCAATAGCTAGGAAAAACTGTGAAAAGTGTACAGCAGGAGTAACTGTATTGTAACATATTTCTGCAACTGAAAGAAGGGATTATAAATCTGCATTGGCTAAATGTGCTTGAGAAACATTAAGGGATCATAAAGATACAGTTTCAAATTATAGATAAACCCACACTGAATATAAGGAAAGGTTATCAGGATAGGAAATTGCTTGAAAAAGAGGCTTTTTGGATTTACTAACTTAAAACATTTGAGCTTTTAGGTGGTGTGGAATGGGATATTTCATGTTTTTATTGAAAGTTATTATGTTTCAATCGAATAGGATGCCTCTTGTTATTATATGTGGTGAGATGTTCCTATGTTGTGGTCTCCCTTATATATACTTTTAGGGGCCGATTTACTATATTCACGTGAAGGATTCGAAGTTCGAACAAATTCGATCGAATTTCGAACGTAGGATTTATTAGTTTGGTTGAATATGTGAATTTTGGCATATTCGATCATCGAATAGGGAATGGTCGAACGATTGAATACATTCTAATAGAGTCGAATGGACGAATATTCGATCATTCGATCATTCGACCAGCGAAGGATGTTAATTTTAAAGTTTATTCGATTGCCTACTTCGGCAAATTGGACCTACCGAATTACAATAGAAGCCTATGGGAGCACTCCCATAGGCTTCTGAGGCTAATCCTGATCGAATAGGATTCACACGATCGAAGTCTTCGATCGTTGAATCGTACGAATCATTCGAATGATTTATTTGTACGATTTATTCGAATGATTTATTTGTTCAGTCGAATGATTTATTCGACTGATCGAATAAATTTGTATTCGATCGTCGAATGATCGAATATCGAATAAAAGGTAGCCTAGAACTATTTGATTAACATTCGAAAATCTAATGCTAATCGAATATCGAATAGAAACAAATTTTTTTTGGTGAATAATAGTAAATTTGCCCCTTAATGTTTGCATGCCTTATGTGAAATATTTATGTATTGTATGTAAAATGGTACTGCATATATAGGAATCTTTGGGATGAAGATGGGACTGCAATGAAAGAGTGTAACTTGGTTTTAAATATGGATAGTGGGAGGGACATCTCTAGCTTCTAAAGAAGTGGCAAGACACCACAAAACGCAGACGGATTCTTTTCCCTGTATGTGGAGGTTCTTTTAATTCTTAAAAATAAAGAATGCTTTTAACTAAGTGATGTACAGAGCAGAATTTTTAACAGATCACATGTGCATCTTTTATATCAGTCCCTGGCTCAGTGGATCTTACCTAAACTCCTTGCAGATAGTACTCTGGTGAAATCAAATGCAGTACCTAAGCACTTAGTCTGGGTTTTTAAAGGAGAATTCCCCCCACTGTGATACGTTCCCACTGGCCCCCCTCCCTGGCACAGGAGCTCACGGGCGCCATCTTCTTCTCTTTGGCAATCTCCGTTTCTTCTTCCACCTGCCTTTTCTGTCTCTTTCGGCACATACGCAGTTCTTGTGAACCGAAAGATTGTTCTAACTGTGCATGCACCAATACGCCGCTCACTTCACGAAGACTGTGCAGTGGGGAGGCAGAGAGAGGGGGGGGGGCAGTGGGGACTTATCACAGTGGGGGGGTTGAATTCTCATTTACATATTGGCCTGGCTGAAGGGTGAATGGGATTTCTGAACAGTCAGCACTAGAACACTGTATATGCATGGCAACTTGTTCCTAGAATGAGAGTCAAAAGTAGGCTATAGGTTCATTTACAGTTTACAGTTTACTAACCACTTATATTTGTTATGTTGCTGGATATTAAAAAATATTATCTGTATCATTAGAGACAGTTGGGTAGCCATTTTGTTTTACTGTTCCTTATGCAAACTCTGCCAGAAGACCTTGGCATGGATCCTGCTTTACTTAATATCTTTCCCTTCCAAGATGTCAAAATGCTTGGCTTAATTTACAACCTTATCCCATAAGCAACATATGAGTCAGTGTGTAATCCAGCAATAAACACCACTCTTATGGAGATCTGAATGGATTGCAGAAGGAAGAATACATTTGATTTTATCTGCCATCAGGTATACAAATATCTGCAGTAAACCCCCTCATTAAAAAATGAAAACAGACAAAAATTACAACCTTAACATCTGAAAGGGCCTCATTTCTGAAAGGGCCTAATTCTAGAAATGCATTTATATATTATACATTTTACACATAAAAAATATATGTCTGTATAATAAAGTAAGAGTTTGCAGCAACAACATTGTATTTAATTCTGTATAGAGTAAATAATACAGATATGGGACCTGTTATCCAGAATGTTCAGGACCTGGGCCATCGGGGAACAACAGTTCTTTCCATGATTTGGATCTCCATACCTTAAGTCTACTAGAAAGTCACATACACATGAAATTAACCCAATATAAGGGATTTGCTTCCAATATCGATTAATTATATTTTACTTTGGATAATTTACAAGGTACTAGTTTACTATTATAGAGGAAAAGGAAATAATTCTATCTAAAATTGAGTCTATGGGAGATGGCCTTTTGGTTATTTGGAGTTCCCTGGATAACAGGTATAACAGATCCCATACCTATATATATGTATATGTATACTGTACCTAAAATTACTTTCTTTCTTTCTTTCTTTCTTTTTCTTTCTTTCTTTCTTTCTTTCTTTCTTTCTTTCTTTCTTTCATTCTCTCTCTCTCACTCTCTCTCTAAACTGAAATATGCTTGCATAATACACAAGATCAGGTAAGTGCTTCATTCTGATTTATAAAGGAGTCTTTTTTAAAGCATTATATTTTGTGATGTTCTGCTTCCCCTTTTACCAGCAACAGAGGTGGACTTATGCACTAGGTCACATTGTAACTGTAGTGTTTAGCTCTAGTAATGTTTTTTTATGGGATTTAGGTATTTTGGTATGCCTCAAAAAATTTATATTTTAATTCTATTATTTCACATTAGAAGACTGTTAATCATAGTGAATGTGACATAGGATTGGTTATTTAAGTTTCATTTGTGTGCATGTATTTTACAACACATCACCCTCATTTGTGTGTTGATTTAGAGATGTAAATGATCCCTTAGAAGCAGAATGTCCCAAAGCAGCCCAGCAGTCAAGTTCTGATTTCAACACAACTGTGACTAACTTGAACCCGCTGTACCAGATCTATATAGATTAGAACAACAAGGAAAATTTTCCCAAGAGAGCTGGTACATACTAACCCAATAACACATAACAAACAGCATATTTTATGTATTTATTATTTATTTTATCTAACCATCTACTTTAAGATTACTTTAAGGGCTTCAATCGTCCATGTTAGGTCACTTCTGTAACTATATCACTAGCTGTCCTAGCCACATGCTGCTTTAATATTAATTCTGCTAAAGGCCCCACAACATGGTACTGACGCATATTACCCTGGGTTCTATTCAGTGCAGACATAAAGAAATCAGCAATAAACCCTGTAGCATCTGGATTTTATACATTCCAAGGGATAGGGTTACGGAATATGTCTTTAAAATTTGAGACCTATTAAATATGTTCAATGAATGACTGATTGGTAATTATTTCAGTAGAGTCCCATGCAGTTTATGGAATGTATCTGAACATATTGCTCATCTGCAATAAACATGCAGGGGGTTATTTATCAAAATCTGAAAAGTTCTCACTATTTTCAGAACATGACTCCATCAAACTCTACATGGATGTTTTCCCCCTATTTATGAATACATTTTTCTGAAAATTTCTTTTGTGGGAAAAAATTTCATAAAATCATGAAAAAATTCTGAATTCTATAAATTTTTGGATTTGTCACCGAAAACCACAACTTTGCTGAAACCACAAACTCTTTGCATTATTGAATGAAACCCAGCACATATCAAGTATTAAATGGACACCTGCCATTAACTTCTATGTGAACTGGCCAGGTATGACTTTGAGTACTTTTTTTACTCTGGCTTTTAACAACATCGGAGTTTAAAAATATTTTTTTTTTCTATGAGTAATGGGTGTTTTTCCCATTTAAAAGTCTGACCGAAAAACTAAGATAACGCAGATAAATAACCCCTTAAGATACCAATATTAACCTTGACGGAGAAAAAGCCAACCAAAAGTTCAGTGACAGATAATTATATTAATTGTGTATACTTTTTTAGATAATGAGTCCAGATTCCCAATTTAATAATATTATAGATTTTCAATCTAAAATAGGATATGTTACAAATCCTACAAACATATTCTGTAACTATTTACAGCTATGTATCAGTCAATCAATCTAAAAAGATTTAGTAAGAACAATGTCTGTGATCTTCTGGTACTTAAGCAATTTAAATAGTCCAAGGAATTTTTCAGTGTAAAAATATAAACTAGGTAAGTAGATATGCTGTGCAAAATAAACAATGCTTCTAATATAGTTAATTAGCCAAAAATGTATTGAATAAAGGCTGGAGTGACTGGATGGTTAACATAATAGTCAGAAGACAAATTCCTTCTTTTCAGTTCTCTAACTCTGAGTTAGTCAGAAACTTTAAGGGGGACAACATGGGACATAATTGTTCAGTGAGTTTGCAATTGATCCTTCCCATGCAGTTCAGATGCAACAGTTATGGCTCATGTGGTCCCCCTCAAGTCACTGATTGGTTACTGCTTGGTAAACCAAGAGAGCTAAAAAGCAGGAAGTAATGTTCTGTCTATTATGTTAGACATCCAGTCACTTTAGCTTTTATACTGTACATTACATTTTTGACTAACTATATTAGGAACATTTTTTTATTTTGGACAAGCTATCTATTTACCTAGATTTTATTTTTACACTGAACTGTTCCTTTAAGTATCTGGATCTGTTGACATAAACAATATAGCACCAGATTCAATTCAGTGATAAAAAGCTTTCTCCCAATTTTCATAGGAAATCTCATGAACGGGATTCAATTCGAGGAGAAAAAACTTTTCTCCAAATTCACTTCTTCAATTCACTTTTTTTCCCATAGACTTCAATAGAGCTTTCATATGATAAACAGTGAGATTGCATCTTAAAAAGATGACTGTTCATGACTTTTCACATGATAAACCTTTTTCTCACTGAATTGAATCTGGCCAATAGTGGGATGAGTAAATGATGTTCCATAATGATATACAGTTATGGGATACAGTTATGGGAAATTGTCAGAAGACGAACTTCCATTGAGTCCATTTTAAGAAATGTGTTCTAACTTTTAAAACTAATTTGCAATAATAAAACAATACCCTGTACTTAAAGGAACAGTTCAGGGTAAAAATAAAAACTGGGTAAATAGATAGACTGTGCAAAATAAAAAATGTTTCTAATATAGTTAGTTAGCCAAAAATGTAATGTATAAAAACTGGAGTGAGTGGAACACAACATCCTGCTTTTCAGCTCTCTAAATCTGAGTTAGTCAGCGACTTGAGGGGGGGCCACATGGGACATAACTGTTCAGTGAGTTTGCAATTGAGCCTCAGCATTCAGCTCAGATTCAAAAGCAACAGTTATGATCCATGTGGCCCTCCCTCAAGTCATTGATTGGTTACTGCCTGGTAACCAGGGTAACCAGTCAGTGTAAACAAAAGAGAGCTGAAAAGCAAGAAGTAGTGTTCTGTTCTATTAGGTTAGACTTGCAGTCACTCCAGCTGTTATACATTACATTTTTGCCTAACTAACTATATTGAAAACATTTTTTATTTTGCACAGCCTATCTATTTACCCAGTTTTTACTTTTATACCGAACAATTCCTTTAATCCTAACCTTGCTGCATAAATCCATATTACTGACCAAACAATCCATTTGGGTTTATTTACTATTTGAATAATTTTAGGAGACTTGGGGGCACATTTACTAAGGGTGGAAGTGAATTTTCAAATAAAATTAGAATTTTTAAAATTCAAATTTCTACGTAATTTTGGGCTCCTTCAAATAGCCCAAAATTATATTCGAATTGAAAAAAATCGAATTTCAAAGTGCTGTCTCTTTACAAAAATTCGACTATTCGCCAACTTAAAGCTGCTTAATTGCGATTGTAGCCTATGGGGGACCTCCTGGAAGCTTTCCTGAAAAATCAAAATTTTTTTTGAAAATTTTCGAGTTGAACCATTCGAATTCGATCAAAAACGGACCTATTCGATCGAAATAGGTCCATTTTGGATCGAAAATGGCCCCCCATCTAAATATATTGTGCTGTTGAGTGCTGTATTTTTTATTATTTTAAGTGTGTTCCATAATATAAAAATAAAATGCTAAATAGATTTAAGAGGAGTGGATGCAGACAGACACCTACCTAAATGCCATCTTTATGCAGAACTGAATTATATGGAATGTGTACAGAGAAGCCCTCATAACTTTCACTTTAAAAAAACTGAACCATATCCTCTATATAGAACCATACAATATTCCAATGAAAACAATATTCGCAAGAGTATGTTGACCATTATTTTGAATATTTTAAAGAGAGGGTCATAAAAATATGATGCAGTCAACCACCTATCTTTTCAACCACCTACCTAAATGCCATCTTTATACATAACTGATTTATATGGAATTCATACAGAGAAAAATGCATATCCTTCCTCAAAAGAATACTACAATGTCCCAATGAGAACAGTACATACAAGAATACATTACAGAGTGATTTTGAAAAGATCTCACGATTCTAATAGCAAAGGAGATTGTACAACCTCAATGGTTAAATAAATAATGCCTAATTAGGGGTGAAATTTAGAAAGTCTATAACATACCTGAAGGACGGTTTTTGAAATCTTAATGGTACTTTGGATATGTCCATTTTCTTTACTCTTAGCTGCAACAACAACATTAACAGTAGAAGTTAGTGTTTATTAACCATTCTCATGGGATCTAGTTTATGTAAAAAAGTGAGCTTTATAACCCAAAAATGTATTTCCAATGAATTCTGAATTTTCTTTTAATAACAACTACTATATTGTAAAATGATACTTCATTGTATTGAGGGGTCAGTATACTGCCCTATTTAACAGCAGTTCAAAGAATAGGCTTGTATTGAATTAAATTTTTATTAAGATTAACAGTGCAACAGGGAAAAGGAAGCTACCGCATGTTTAGCCCTTACAAAAATAATTGGATGGTTATCAGCGCACTGGTGATTTAATTATCTACCTTGCAAGGACTAAACATGGCGTGGTTTAAATTTCCCTGTTTGCCCTGATTTGCACAAACCACAATTTTTTTTGTTATTTAAACTATAGACTGGAAGTATGGTCTGCATGAATCCTATTCATTGAACTTATACTGAACACTGTTATACTGCCCTTTTTAAGGGGATCCACATAAACAGAATGTGCACCCAATTTTGTCCTCAGCACTAAGAGCAGAGGTGCCAAAGGTTTCATATCAGTAATCAGCTGTAGACTATATTGTTTTGCAACCACAACTGTGGAACCAAATAATGTACCTATAATATCTCATAATTGTGTTTCTGAAGGGATATGGAAGTAATATAAACAGATCATTAGATGAGTCAGGGACACTACTAAACAAATACAGAGAAGTGGCTCTACCTATTATATTCTAGTGGCCCTGATTTTTCACATTCATGTGGAGGACAGAGGATTCCATAAAATTCACAATACTTTTACGAATATAAATTATATATTATACTATGAAACTTTAAAGGAACAGTTCAGTGCAAAAATTAAAACTGGATAAATAGATAGTCTGTGCAAAATAAAAAAGGTTTCTAATATAGTTAGCCAAAAATGTAATGTATAAAGACTGGAGTAACTGAATATATAACAGAATACAATCAAGAAGTAGTGTTCTGGCTATTATGTTAGAGATCCAGCCACTTCAGCCTTTATACATATTCTTGGCTAACTAACTATATTAGAACATTTTTTTATTTTGCATAGCCTATCCTTGTGCCCAGTTTTTATTTTTACACTGAACTGTTGGGGATAATTTGAGCTTGTGGATAAATAATAACAGTTTAGAATGCATTTAAGCTTCTAAGTTATTTGATGCATTTAAGAAAGCTTAGCTGACATTTATATAAACCAGCTGCACAATGTAAATGCCAGACTATTTGCTTTAATTGCTGAAATCACTCTTAATTTATCACTAGTTTGTCTTAGAGACTCTGTTTTCTTTGCAGACCTTTCTTCCAGTCTGTGTACCTATATAATATACACAGAGGAGGGATACAAATATCAGACATAAGGAGGAGATCTACTGTAAAGTTCACACACCGTGCCTTTATGTTTAAATTTGCTTAGTTATTAAAGGAATTGTTCAGTATAAAAGTAAAAACGGGGTAAATAGATAGGCTGTGCAAAATAAAACATGTTTTCAATATAGTTAGTTAGGCAAAAATGTAATGTATAACGGCTGGAGTGACTGCAAGTCTAACCTAAAAGAACAGAACACTACTTCTTGCTTTTCAGCTCTCTTTTGTTTACACTGACTGGTTACCCTGGTTACCAGGCAGTAACCAATCAATGACTTGAGGGAGGGCCACATGGGTCATAACTGTTGCTTTTGAATCTGAGCTGAATGCTGAGGATCAATTGCAAACTCACTGAACAGTTATGTCCCATGTGGCCCCCCCTCAAGTCGCTGACTTACTCAGATTTAGAGAGCTGAAAAGCAGGATGTTGTGTTGTATTCCGTTATATGAGACATCCACTCACTCCAGCTTTTATATATTACATTTTTGGCTAACTAACTATATTAGAAACATTTTTTATTTTGCACAGTCTATCTATTTACCCAGTTTTAATTTTTACCCTGAACTGTTCCTTTAACGTATCAAGTTTTCCTAATATAACAGTTGTTTGAACCTTCTGCTTATGTGGCATAAAAAAGAAATATGAAACAGATATACAGCTGTTTTCCTACTTACGGATTGTCTTGTGATTATAAGATTTGCTCCAGATTCCATTTTCTGTGTTATCCTTCACGCCAAATTCATACATAGTACTTGGCTTTAGACTGTCAATAACTATTTCAGTTGTTGGGCAGAGTTGGTATAGCCAGTCTTTATTTTTTTCTCTGTAGCGAACTGTATAAAATCTGCATGAGAATTGTTGTTAAGAATTTAGCATGTGAGGATTCTCACAAATATAAATGACTTTCATTTATGACTTTCAGCCATAAAAAAATTGAGGTACATCTGAGGTAAGGTATAGTAATCATAAGTATTCTTACACAGAATATGTTATGGATACAAGTTTAGTGTAGGATAGCACTGCCAAGCGCAGGCAGCAAACAGGGAAACATGAACATACATAAGAATACATAGTCTGTAATCAAAACAACTGACAAAGGTAAGTTCATCAAAAGCCCTTTTCATTGAATGAAAAAGAAGGACTAATGTACATTCAAGTCTGAAATAGAAAATGTAAACTATAATCTGGCCTCTAGGACCCTATTTTTTCTAGTAGCCAGGCAGTGGGTAGTGTAAGAAATGAAGACACACAGATAAATAATTAGAGCATGACTAATAATGAAATCCTCTCCCAATAATGATTCTGCTGTGATGATGTAGTCACTGCCATTATGAGGCAGTTGTCAAATTGACTTTTCTCTATTTTTTATTGTTTCCAAATTATCTGCTGTGATAATGTTCATTTTTCTAGTCTGAAATATACAGCTGTAAAATGTTATGAGCTTGCAAACATAGGCATGCTTTTCCTGTATATTATATTTATAAGTGACTGACTTAATTTTAATATATTTGTTGCATATGGATTTAGAAATGCGGCAACTGTTACAAAGCAAGTTCTTCTTAAAAAAAAGCTATGACAGAGCAATTTTTTATGACATTAGCAAGGATTCATATGCTAATGAAACTGGCAGGCATAATTAGTAATGATGTGAAAATGGCTTTACTGTACAAAAGAAAGCCAAAGTGTTTGCTCTTTGTTTCCTAAAACCATCTTTCAGCGATTAGTAAAGAGATAACTTTTCAAGATGAAAGTGAATATCACATGGAAAACAGATGAGCTGGAAAATAGCACTAACACCACAAAGTGTGCTTTATGTTAGTAATAACAAGGCTCTGGAACTAAGGCTGTATCTACTTACTCTACATTATTAGGTACAATTGATAAGTAACATACTGCCTAGAAAAAGTCAGTGATGAGTGAAAGGTATAAACACTTATAAACAAGCATGTTCATTTTGTGACCATCCCCATCACACTTGAAGGCACTGTTGTAGTGTAAAGCAGATTTATTCAGCCCAAAACCTACAAAGTAAGGCAATGTTTCAGGCATTCAAGGCCCTTTGTCAAGGCTGAGCCATATAGTGTGCTGCTGGTAATTTTACTTTTGTATATGGATATGGCCCATGGCATGCATGGGTCCTCTAGTACAGTACCTGACACTACAACAAAAGTGTTTTTCCTGGAGGTATTGTGCTCTACAATGGTGTACTTGAAGACATACTGAAAAAGTTGTAATATTCATTCAATGACAACTCAGAATTTGATATTGTGGAAAAATAACAGACTAAAACCCACTTCTATTGGATAAATCAATCCATGTGGTCACAATCAACACTGTTTCTAGATGTTCCTAAAGTGTCTCTCATCCCCTTGCGGAGGCCTATTTATCATCAGTCTCGTTTTAGTGGTTTTAGAGGTTTTTGAATCCAAGCTAAACTTTTTTTTTCTAAAACCATGAATGTCATGACATTTATTTAAAAATCCAAACTGAAAAAGCACTAAAGGAAAAAGTTGCATAAAAGTAATGAAAACTGCGACTTTTTCTGCTTATCGCACAATAATCACAACTTTCAAATAGTCGCACAGAAGCCAGCATCAAATATACTTGAGAACCTCTAAAACCAGAAACCAAAGAGATATCTTCCAGTTGTTAATGGGACATTAACATCTTCCTGATTTTTAGCTGGAGTATTTTTGTTTTCTGAATTGTCCCAGTTTTGTTGCATAATATACACTGAAAAAGTCCCACTTTTACCTTTTAGAGATTTTTTGCATCAAAAATCCTGGTCTGAAAAAGTTGCAGGTTAATAATTTGGCTTTCTAGACTTGATATATACATTGGCTCATGATGTTTACATTTGAATATAGCTTGAAAAGAGCCTATTCTTGAAATACTGCTTGTGTTCCCAGAACCTTATATAAACACATTTTATTTTAACTGATGTTATGATGCTGTTCTTTGGAAATACATGTAGAGTTTTTCTCTGCAATTAATTTTTAGCATGGTCCTGTCACATAGTAGTCTACAGACTACAAAAGGAGCCATTTGGGGATGTGCCACTAGACAGGATATTATCAGTCTGGAAGAATGGAGTCTGGCATAGGGAACTTAAAGACTGATGGGGGGTTTTCTGTGGACTTTCTGGTGGGGGTTGATGAGGAGGTTTGATTTTAGCATGTAAGTTGTTTTTGTATATGTTTGTTTGTTGGCATTTATTAGATGCATGGTACATGGCAATTTAGCACTAGGCATAAGTATAAATAGGTGTAATAAAGTGAAAAAAATGTGGTTTTGCTCACCACATAACTACTGTAAAATATTAGATGGGGGGGTTTAACAAGGGTGTGACCACATAATTCATACAGACAAGCCATTCTCTGCACACACCAACTGTAAATATATTAAGGACATTAAGCCATTTTGTTAATAGAACTACTAAAATACACTCCCCATTAAACAAAATACTTTTGTTCATATATTGCAATATATACAAGCTGCCTACTATATCAAAGTCATGTCAGCTACATCAAAGCCCCATGCTGTAGCTCAGATCATCCCCAACTACATTTGTGAGATAAATGTGTCATTACTCAGGGCTAATTGAAGAAACTGTGTTATCTAAAGTAATCTTAACTCATTTAATGCATTTAACCTTTTCATTGGCATACCAAAGCACCATTGTTTTCAATGGTGAACTCTTTAATTGGATGGGATACTGTGACACAATATTCTGTGCTAAGTGGGATAAATGGGATAGATGAGTTAAGTTTTTCTGTGTCAAATGCACAATCCAAAGTGGCTTCTTCTGTACATATGATCCTATTATTGGGCAATAAAAAAAGACAAAGCAGGTTGCACGGAAAACATAACAGTCCATGTTACAAATGTATAATGAAGCAGTAGAATTCTTAATAAATCCTATTAAAGTGAGTGTTGGACTGGCCAGACTAGAGATGATTTTTTTACATAGTTGACTAGCTTAAACATAATGCAATATGTGGAGAAACAATATCTGTTTTGTTTTAAATACCTTTATGTACAATATGTATTAATGTCCTGCATGCACCCATAATGTGCAGAGGATCTCTTGTCTTTGTCTATAAGGTGTTTTAATTTGTGTCATTCTGTTTCCATACTATTGGGTAGCTCCTCAAAAAAAGTAGCAAATTAGCCTTTGTAAATTAGAATTGTAAACCTTATGAGATGTATTCATCTCAATAATTCTGTGCCCATTTGTGTAGAAGCATTCATCTAAATGAGACAACTAAGGAAACTGGTGTGTAAGATACTCTCCAAGAATGCTTGTAACCGATCTTTTTCAGTAACAGGTTTGCCCTCATGTTTACCTTGGAGAACTGTTCAGAAAACAGAAATATTATTTCATAGTTGCACATTAATTCAGCCACATACTATAGCTTCCCTTCCACAAAATAGCTGATGTTTTTGCCGTTTGCATATTCTTGTTATACCTTCCTATGGATATTACGTTATTCATGATGACTGTCTTGTTTATCCAGGAGTTGTCCGCTACAATAAAATAAAATAAAATTCAACACCTGTACAGAATATTTTTTATGCATTTACCTGTCATTTGGACATTTGTTTAGAACAGACCAGTCAATCTGTGGATTTATGAGGATGCCCCAGGAGACGAATGCTGATGTTGGGGTTAAGGTGCCAATAACCAGTTGGAGAGGTTTCATAGCAGAGTTCTTCTCTAAAAACAAAGTTAGTTAGAAATGAGTATTTTATAACATAAACCATAACATACACTATGCGAATATGGTAATATAAGGAGAATTAATGGACATTTTTATATGCAGCCCATTTCACATTACACTTTGCACCTGTACTATTAAAGGTATCATAAATAACTGCATTATAAAGTTCATTCATGGCGATGAATTGAGAGAAATCTAATTTAACTGCAACAAAGTATAAGCATATGATAGACTATTGACCCAACTTAAAGTCATGGGAGGATTCATTTTCAAGAATATGGAACCAATACTTTAAAAACAAACCCTAAATGGTTAGGAGTTCACAATCAGATATTTGGGGAAAAAACAGATTAAATGTTCTGCTCCCTGGATGGCGAGGCTGCATTTACTGTAGCATCTTAGTGGGAGGCTTGAACTGGTCTATTGCCTAATGCATTCAATTATATAAACATAGGTAAGCATTCCATATTTAATACAATAACTGCAAAATAACACTGATTTACTTTTTTTGGTTTCCCATACATAGGGGCTGATTTACTAAGGCTCAAATTTCGAAGTGGAAAATACTTTGAAATTCGACCATTGAATTGAAATACTTCGACTTCGAATATTGAATATTTAGAAGTTATAGTAACCTATTTGATGGTCGAAGTATCCAAAAAATTACTTCGAATTTCAATTTTTTTACTTTGAAAATTCCCTCGATTTCACTTTGACCTTTAGTAAATCTGTCCCATAGCATTGTTTGATTGAATGGTACACCTGCAAACATTACTTTGCTGCATTAGATACATTTGGTCATAAGGTGACAAAAATATAAGTAATTCATTATCTGTACCATATTTGTTTTAGTCTATCATACATTGGAACAGATTCAATTCAAGGAGAAAAAGGTTTATCACATGAAAACGTATGTTCAAGATTCAATTTTAAATGCAATTCAATTCAGAAAAACTTGGTTTATCACATTAAGTCAATGGAAAAAACTAAAGATCGATTAGAAGAAAAGTTTTTTCTCCTCAAATTGAATCTCATCCATGAGTTTTCACGCGATACAAACTTTTTCTCACTGAATTGAATCTGGCCCAACATTTGATTTTAAAAGTAAAATGGCATTTAAGATCAGATAGCTCATGAGAGGAAATTTACCTTTGCAATTCTTCTTACTATTTTCATTGGGTTTCACAGCAATTAAATATCGTGGTTCTGCATCTGGAAATAGAAAATAAATTACTGTACAAAGGATGCTGCCCATACCTACACAATATTAAAAGGACTAACTTTGTGCTAGTTCATGCTAGTTATTATGTAGGACTAAATGAGTTACTATAGCACTATTGCTAATGTGGGTAACATTCATCTCCAATAGCCAAGAATAGATCCTTTCGTATTACTTTCTTTTCTTTTCACCTTCTTTTACACACTAATGCCACAAACTTGCATCACCAAAAGGTAGCAATATGACTATTTGTGAGTTAAGGTCTCCTCATATAGTTATTAATGAAATAAAAATACAACCAATTTAAACAGGGTCATTTACATTAAAGTTAGCTGTGTGCAAAAAAAATGTATCTTTTTTTGACAGTTTACCACTGCTTTCTGCTATTGTAAAATATCCGTGGACCTCTGCACTCTTTTTCGGATGACAGAGACCTGAGGCTAGCCCCTTATAAAGTGCTGTCTGCATTAAGCATCAATCTATTCAAAAGGGATGAATGGGGAAGCATGTAGCTATCCCCCTTCATACCTGTCCCCTGTCATTCAGAAAGGTAAGTTAGGAAAGAGCCAGGAAACACAAACCACAGCAGGGCTTTCTCTGAACCCCCTGGCATACAACAGCAATAGGGGCTCGGCTGCACTCTAGAAACTGTGATCTTGCACCCCATAGTGCTCTAGCATTCTTGCCCTGGGGGAAAGTAAATGACCCCAAATGATGTAATTTTCTCAGTGTTCAAGCTTTGTCTGTAAATAAATATAATGTAATAGTAATGAACAATAATGAAGGTCATTTGTGATTTATTTTATACAGTCCAATGCAAAAAACAAAAATAAATATCGCATTACATAATTCTGTAAGCCCTTCTGCAACAGAGATTCATTCAAGTTTATACATTTGGCAGCAGTCAACTAGCTAAAGAAACATATCAAATTGCAGTAACAGCTTGAAGTAGGAAGTTTTTATATAAACACAATCAAACTAGTATAGACGGCAGCCTAAGCCCTTTCTTTTTGTCTTAATTGTAATTTATTGCAACTAAAGCAGTAGGAGTGCAGTCTTAAAAGTAACAAAACAGATTTTGTTGTGCAGTTATTCATCTATAACCATTTTCTGAATAATCTGTTTGTCCAAACATGGCCAGGTATTAGCTGCTGACTTGGCCCCTATTGACTGAGATAGCCTGCATATGAGATACAAATTAATAAAAGTCAATGTGTGATCAGTGCACCACAATAGCTGGTCTAAAGGCTAAAAATTTTACCAGCCCATTTTGGACCATCATTTAGATGTTTTATATATATATATATATATATATATATATATATTATTCGTAGTGCCCGCACATCTGACGTTTCGAGACGGAGGTGCTGGATCAACCAGTGGTTGCATAGAGAAAGAAGGATCCGCACACTCCTTGTTCCAATGCTTGATAGTGTTTATTTATACACTATCAAGCATTGGAACAAGGAGTGTGCGGATCCTTCTTTCTCTATATATATATATATATATATCAGTATATATATATCAGATTATTTGTCACGGTGTAGACTCTCCAACATGTCATGGTATAAACTCTTGAACATGTCATCCTATAGACTCTCAAATGGGTGAATTTTTTGCCTGCGTCAGCGTCGCACCACTTGCACAACTTTGCCAGGTGCAAATGCACTACAGATAAGTGAATTGACTAAAATGCAAAGTTTGTCCCGGGCGTCGAAAGCTGGCGACTTTTGGCTAGCGTTACTTTGGCTCTGTGAGAATTTCATAGCAAAGATGCACTAGCGTTCATTTGTGCCTAGCGAAGATTCGCTAGTTATCTTGCGCTTAGGTCAATTTGCATAGGGAAAGAAATTTAAAGTTGTATGGAGGTCTTTATTATAAATGGTGCAAATGGTTTAAGTTATCGGTTTTTATTACACATGTCCAGGGAACTTTTATAAAGACAAGAGTGTTAATATAATGCCCTACAAATGAGCCCACTGTAAAATTAATGTTCCATATGTTAGAAAGTGTCTGGAAAAAAAGGCTACGTTAGGACTTTTTCAGCCTGCTTAAAAAAAAGAAAGTCGCCAGAGTTTTTTGAACTTTAATGCATTTTCGGCAAACAGGATATAATGTAAGTGACAGAAGATTGAGGAAGTTCTAGCTTCTTTTTAACATTTCATCTGGTCTGAGGTGGCAAAGTCAACATTCAGTAAAATCCACACTTTGTGGACTAAAGATCGTTCATCAGAGCGAAAAGTCGCCTGGTAATAGAGTGTAAATCAGGGGTCCCCAACCTTTTGAATGTGTGAGCAACATTCAGAAGTAAAAGGAGTTGGGGAGCAACACTAGCATGAAAAATGTTCTTGGGGTGCCAAATAAGTGCTGTAATTGGACATTTAGTAACCCCTATGTGGATTGTCAACCTGCAATGATGCTCTGTTTGACAGTGCACCTGGTTTTTATACAACCAAAACTACCCTAGAAGCCTGGGATTCAAAAATAAGCTCCTGCTTTGAGGTCACTGAGGGCAACATACAAGGGGTTGGAGAACAACAAGAGCTACAGGTTGGGGATCACTGGTGTAAATGAACGCTAGTGACTGTCTCTTTCACTAATGAATTGGCACCTGCACCTATTAGTGAATTGCCAATGTCCCTTAATAGTTATGCATTGTAGGAAACATTTTGCAGAAGCACCATTATTTATGAGATACATACTTAATTTATTCAGTAGCTCTCTCATTTGCAGTTTCAGCAATCTGGTTCATAGTGCCAAATTACCCTAGTAACTATGCATTGATTTGAATAAGAGATTAGAATATGAATAAGAGAGGGTCAGGACAGAAAGATGAGTAATAAAAAATAGCAATAACAATATATAATATACATAATAATATAATATATACGTAATAATTGTAACAGATCATTTGTTTTTAGATGGGTTCAGTGACCCCCCCATTTGAAGGCTGGAAAGAGTCAGAAGAAGAAGGCAAATAAATAAAAAAAATTAAAATTGAAGACCAAGGTGAATCACCCCTTTAAAATATAGACCCTTAGAGCACTTTAGGCAGTTGGGATATCATTATCAGCGAAATTATATGAATGATTCATAGGCAGTTGATTTTCCATTTTTTCCCATCCTCTAAAGTGTATACTTATTGCAGTAAATTTATATTGCTAGGTATCATAGTGGCAACAGTGTTCATAACTGATTCTAACTAAGAAAGAATGATACATATAAATATATTCATTGATAATAATATAAAAAAAATAACATTGAATGGCCATAATACACACATAAACTGGTAATAATTTATTTAGTAATAAAATGTATTTGACGTACAGCTCTTGGGACAGTGTTACATTTTGTTGGCAAAAACATTTTGCAGAAAATGAAGCTAACATAAATTGGTGGCAAAAAAACTTTCAATTTCAATATGATGACATAAGCTTTTACACTTGCCTCACTAATGCCAGCTATCACATTACAAATTAGATTTTTAGTAGAAATGGGTGCTACTTTAATTTGTGTCATAAGTTACAGACAATGTTTATAAATTTTAGTAAATGAATGTCTAAGTACACTGTGGGTGGTTAATTTTAGTTCAAGTTACATAGAGTAATCGGCAGCTGCTACTTACAATAGATTTGTTTTTATGCTCCCATATAAAAAAGTAAAGCAAGTCAGTACAAAGAGGGGATCTCCTGAAATATATTATTAAATCAATCTGCATTATTCTTTAGTACAGGTATAGGACCTGTTATCCAGGATGCTAGAGACCTGGGGTTTTCCGGATAACAAATTTCTGTAATTTGAATCTTCATACTTTTAGGGGCAGATTTACTAAATTAACATGAAGGATTAGAAGTTCGATCAAATTTTCAAAAAGATTTTGACCAGTGAATTTAAAAAATTCAATCGAATCAAATTATTAGAATAATTCGAATAAAAATCTATTCGAATATTCGACTATCTGACACTCGAATAACTTCCCCTTTAAATTTTATTCGACTGCCTAGTTCGCCAGATTGAACCTACCAAAGTGGTTTTAGTGGATTTTCAAGAAATAAAACAATTTGTTCGTTAAAATCGTTCAAATCGATTCGAACGGTTTTATCGATCGATCGAATTTTCACTATTGAAATAGCGGTATTCACCAATTGAATAGCGGTAAAATCCTTTGAATTCAAATTCGAGGGATTTTAATTCCCATGGTCGAATTCAAGGGTTAAAAAACCCTTAGTAAATCTGCCTGTTAGTCTACTAGAAAATCATATAATCATTAGTGATGGGCGAATTTATTCGCCAGGGGCGAATTCGTGGCGAATTCCCGCGATTCGCCGCTGGCGAATAAATTAGCGAAACTGCCAAAAAAATTCGGCAAAAAAAATTTACCGCGCAAAAACGAGTCGCGCGCCGAAAATGACGCGACACGCGTCAAAAACGACGCGACGCGCGTCAAAAGCGACTCGTTTCGCGAATCGGCGAAAAATTCGCGAATTTCTCTGGAAATTCACGAATTTTTCGGCGAAGCGAAACGCGCCTGTTTCGCCCATCACTAATAATCATTAAATAAACACAAAAGGTTGGTTTTGCTTCCACAGAAAGATTATTTATATTGTATATCTCATATTACAAGCTATGGTTTTATTATTACAGAGAAAAAGGAAATCTTTTTTAAATATTTGGATTATTTGGATAAAATGGAGTCTATGGGAGGCAGCCTATCTGTAATTTGGAGCTTTCTGGATAATGAATCCCATACCTATACTATTTCTTACTGCTTACCACAAACTACTCTGAATCATTTCTAAACTTTTTTCAATCTTGTTCCTACATTCTAGTAGTATACCTGCTGTCTAGTCTTCATTTCTAGGGGCACTAAACACAAACAATACTGTATAACTTGATGATCAGTTAGAAAACGTTAGCTCAATATCTATAATACAAACATTAGAGTGCAGTTAATAGAAATGTACCTATTAAACATCTGACAACGCATAAATATTGTGGTAAAAGAGGGTTAACCACTAACTTCTAGGAAAGACCAAAAACCTTGGCATTTAATGGCCATAGTTATACTTTACTTCCTCTAAGATTAATGTACTGTATTTTTAAAAAGGTTAATATGAATATGAAGTTTTTAGAAAAACCTGCAAATGCTAATGCAGAACTATAGCTACTGCTCTTATATTTGTTATTATAAATTGTTATTGTTTAATTGTTTTTACAGAGCTCTGTGCCCAGAGGGATTAATCCACAAGGATTAATGCACATTATGTAGATACCTATATTTATAGCACCATAATAGATATTGCACCATTTCATCATCATCATCATCATCATCATTTATTTATATACAAGATACGCAGTGCTTTACTCTAGTTATAAAAAACAGGGAATTAATGGTGGATAACAAACAAGGGTTTACAGAGTACAATAAGATTATAGGGCCCTACAAAAGCAGAAACCCGAGAGAACGAGAATGGACAGAAGCGATGAGAGGAGAAGCGAGGTGAAGGTCAGAAGCAGAGTGAAAGTTGCGTGGAGTGTATTTGGAGATCAGAGATGAAATATAGGGAGGGGATTCATTGTTTTGGGCATTTAATGTTATTGGGAGCCAGTGAAGGGACATGTATAGAGGAGCAGCTGACGTTGAGCGGTGAGATAGATCAATGAGTCTAGCAGTGCATTTACCACTGATTGGATTTGTGAAAGGTGACTTGTTGGAACACCTGCTAGGAATAGGTTGCAAGGAGTAAGTGTTTTGGTTGAATCTGAACTGAGACGTGGTCGTATTCGGGCAATGTTGCGCAGTTGAATACAGCAAGATTTGTGTTGGATGTGTGTTGAAAAAGACAGATGCGAGTCCAGTAAAACTCCTAGGCATCATGCCTGTGTGGTGGAATGAAAGGTAGTGTTGAGTGAGGAAATATGATTTCTGTTTTTGAAAGGTTCAGTTTTTTTACTTACCCCTTCATACAGCAGCCATCTTCTTCTCTTCGGTAATCTTCGGAATGTGACCGGCGTATCGGCACATGCACTGTTGGAGCAATTTTCTGTTTCGCAACAACTGTGCATGCACCTAAACTCACAAAAAATAGCTGAACTGCCGATCTCATTCCAAATGGTACCGAAGCAGCTAAAGATGGCACCCTGGAACTCCACTGGACAGAATCTATAAGTAAAGAGTTAGGGGTATTTGCCTGGGGGGAAGCTATGCTGGGGGGGAGGAGGGTATATGTAGTGTGGAAGGTAGAGGAAGGTTTGGAAGGCGTGGAAGGTTTTTTATTACGGGTTTGTTTCTCCTTTAAAAACAAACAACTTATTGATTGCCATTGGTTACTGCACCTAGCAAAATGAGTCCCTTTTATAAAATTTGGGGGGTAATCTCTCATCTACTAAGCAAAATGGTCTTTATAGCCCTACAGGTCCCAATATAACAAGCAGGTTTATGTATATTAATGGTATATTATTATTAACATTATTAACATGTATTTCTATAGAGCCAACTTGTTGCGTAGCGCTGGTATAAAAGGAAGAAGGAGAAGGAAAGCCACCAAAGCAGTTTATTGCCAATAGATTAGCCACAATAGTGCAAGCTATAACACTATATTTATTCTATATTTATTCTGCAGAATGTTTTACTGAGAGCAAGTGAGTAAAAAGCAAAAAGAGATGGTTTAAATATAATCCAGGACCAGAAAGTGCAAAGCTTAAAAAAAGTAGGAAGGATCCTTAATTTCTAAGGGTCTTCAGCAAAGAATGAAAGTAAAGTCATTTTTATTGCTTGACAGAAAATATATTGCTTCTTACGAATCCTAATCAATCAGGACTTAGCATCAGAAGCCTATGGGAGGGCTCCCATAGGCTTCTATTACAATTCGGTAGGTCCAATCTGGCGAAGTAGGCAATCGAATAAAATAAAAAAATTAAATCCTTCGCTGACTGAATGATCGAATGTATTCGATCATTCGCTATTCGATGATCGAATATGCCAAAATTTGCATTTTCGACCAGTCGAATAAATCCTACAATCGTTGTTCGATCGAATTCGATTGAACTTCGATCTATTCATGTGAATTTAGTACATTGGCCCCTAAATATTTTTGTTTTAGTCAGATCATCTTGAGAATGAAACAAAATATACTCTTCCATATTTTGATTCATATTCAGTAGGATTATCAAGGTGCTTATTTAAGAAAAGAAATCAAAATCAAATTCCATCATAAAATAGTAAAGCCCTAAAACTAGGGCAAATACTTCTTTTCCCTTGTCTGCAAGTTTAATGAAAACAGCTCATTGCTCACAAGATTGTGATGCATCATTTCATTACAGCATTCATTTCAATGAAACCTTAATCTGTTATTTCACATCTTGTAGTCAGTCTGTTTCAACAAACATACATTTTTCTTAACATGCTCTGTCGACTGAAGAAGTTTTGGCTCATAATTATTTTAAAAATGTCAATTCACTCATTGCTTTATCCTATTGGGATGTAATTCTACTGACTAAAAACTATGATGTAAGTATAAAGAAATTGAACAGCCATAGATCTCCTACAAAGTGCACACTGTGGAAAAATTATGTATTTAGGCAACATTATTTAGTCAATATTAGGGTACACCAAAAGAAAAATTAGCTATATTATGTCGTGACAACAGTGAACAATTCACTGATTCCATTTTTACTGACGTTTATGCATGTGCCAGGTGTGAGAGTCAATACATCAATAATAACCTCATACTAGTTTCAGGTAATGAGTTTTTGGTGTTTAATTCTGGTCAATTGATATACAAAGTGGTCTGTGTATTGATCCCTCAGACCCAGTGGTGGAACTACCTGGGGAGCAGGGGGTGCGATTGGGCCTGCGCCCCCTGAGGGCCCCCCCCGGCAGCATGCGCACTGGCGATTCACCCCCATCTCCGGCAAACTGTTGCGTATGGAGGGGGGCAGGGGCCTAGCTGCGCATCATGCACCAGGGCCCATCCCCCTCTAGTTACATTACTGGTCAGACCCATCACTGAAAGCAAGGAGACTTAAGCTCCCCATAGACGCAACGATCGTTCCCTGCCGAACGACCGATCTAAGGGAAGTCCGACCAATCTGTCAAATTATCGTGCGGTTAGTGGGATACAAACGATCGTTCGTCTCACGATTTTTCGTCCGACATTGGTCTGATGATTGATCGGCCAGGTTAGAAAATCTTTATCGCTCCCCATGCAATCTACCTATGTTTGCAGGGTCAAGCAGGCTGAGATCCTTCAGTTTTGCTGGCAATATCGCCTGAAATGGTCTTTTTAGTTGATGGACACATCAGGCATTTAACAATCTTTTTGAGACAATCGTGGTCTCAAGATAACCATTGGATCTTTCAAATATCTTTACGTCTATGGCCAGCTTTAACTGTTTAAACAGTTTGGAGGCACTTATCCTTCATGTTGAGTGGTCTAGATACAAATGCCCTAGATCCATGTGAGATTGCTAATCTTCTTAAATATATTAGATGTCTTTGATCATAAGACTACAGCTTGTGCAAAATAGGATCAAACTGAAGGAAAACACCTTGATCAAGAGGTATAAGCTCTATTACTTGAGTCAATTTAAAATGTTAATAATGGTGAATACTATAAAGAATCACTGTGCAGCCATATAATACTGTATATTTTTATATAGATATAAAAATGATATATAAAATAGATTTACAGTTGCTGCACCCACATTCATCAATCACATCACAATCAAATCTCTTTGATGTACTTGAACACTTTTGCACCTGTGTTTTTATATGAGGCCCAGAGCATGTATGCTAGACTAATCTGCAAAACACCATTTTATGATTTAAAGTGCAAATTTAAGAAAGATGTAAATATACGTTTCTATGCCTTTTTCAAATGCAAGTTGATTCTGCCATACCCATAGTATATTAAATGTCTGCAATGAAAGTTTCTGTTTTATGTACAGATAACTTGTATGCACAATCTGACAGTGACCTTACTAGAAAAGTAAGCAAGCAAATGCAATAGCAATTTTAACAGTCCTGCTAAACATTTGCTCCATTTTGGAATGCAAAGACCTGGGCCCATGGAATAATGCAGTGCATGAAGCAAACATACAAAATCACATGGCAATTTGCAACAATTGTATTTCTTTGGAACCTTTATCATGTCATTCTATTAACGTTCGTAATTATAAGTCAATCTAAAAAATAAAGTGGAACACCCCCATTCATTACACCAAAATCCATTGAGTTTCGGAGTGACAACGGGGGGTATGGGGGATCCACAGTGCCTCCCATTTTTTTGATCTGCAGAGGGTAGCGGTGATCAAATAGGGCAAGATTCAGTTATGTGAGGAAAATGTTTATCACATGACATATAGGAATCAATTTGAGATGCAATTCAATAAAAAAATATGCAAATGGAACTGTATTTAGAGAAAAAATTTTCCCCTTGAATTGAATCTCATCTGTGCATTTTCATGTGATAAATCATAAGAAATCTTTTTCTCACTGAACTGAATCTGGTCCATAATGTGCTATAGTCCCACAGCAGGATGCAGAGAGAGACATTAGATAAGAGATTTCTTTGCCTCAGACAGCCCACACAGTTTGCCCCAGAATATGGTTAGAGGAAGACTGGATACCCTTTATAGGATTTTCTGGGGACTATTGTTGATGTATTATTTCTATATAGTTACATAGTTACATAGTTACATAGTTACATAGTTAAATTGGGTTGAAAAAAGACCGAGTCCATCAAGTTCAACCCCTCCAAATTAAAAACCCAGCATACACACACACACACACACACACACACACACACATCTCCACTCTTTCAAACACAAACCATATACCTGTATGCCCATAGCTATACTAACTGTAGAGTTTAGTATCAAAATAGCCTTTGATATTATGTCTGTCCAAAAAATCATCCAAACCCCTCTTAAAAGCATCAACAGAATGAGCCATCACAACATCACCCGGCAGTGAATTCCACAACCTCACCATCCTGACTGTGAAGAACCACCTACGCTGCTTCAAATGAAAGTCCTTTTCTTCTATCACATATTAAAAATGTGTGCAATTCATTTTACACCTAAAAAGTGTAAAAAAAAATTGTAAAACATGTATAAATTAACACTATTTCCTTTGGCCTAAATTTCATTTGTAAGAAAGGTATACTACAATGTTTTTTATTATTGACATCCAATATTTATTTATAGTTTATTTTTTAAACCTATTTTTGCTACAACATATACTTTATTCATATTTGTCTAAACTCTCATAATTTATAAGGCCAGAACACAATTAGCTGACAAAGTGCTTAAATTGGATTGCAGTTAGGTTGAACCACATAAATTCAGTGAGCAGCCTCAGCATTTTGATGGGTTGGTCTGAAGATTTTGTGATAGGAAAGTTTATTTTATGTTTTAATGAGAATTATTTCAGGACCTGGCTTCTTACATATATTTTTAGGGGGGGGAGGAAGCTTTTACAGGAGCTGTATGTTTGGTAAGATCACTGGCACCTCAGGGGTGGTCGAAGAGGATGAGTGGAAAGACAATACCTTTTTGAAAAAATTGTCTTGAGAGAAGGTTATTGGCAGATAATGCAATTGCTATAGAAGCATTTTCCACAATTATTTGTTTATGAAGTAAAAAACAATAGGGCTTATTTATTAACAATATGCAAATTTACACCTTGGCAGTAACCAATAGCAGCCTTTTTTTCCACAGCAAAACAAATGTTTGATTGGTTGCCATAGATTACTGCTCGTGCAATTTTCCCAGTGTTGGCATGTGTATTTTTCACTGAGAAGTCAGACAATGACAAATATATAATATATTATACAGCCCCTGCTTCTGTGTGTGAGGTCCTGGTAGATGATATTTTTCCTGGCTTCAAAGGCTTTGCTTTAGTGAGTTTTGAGAATAAGATATCATCATATCATATTATCTTGTAGATATATGCAATGTTGGTTGTCAAGTTGTTAGATATACTTGTATGTATCATCATTTGGAACCATCAAATACATTAATGTTCACTTTAAAGGTGAAGGCCATACACTGTTAGACCCATCAAGGTATCCTAAAAACCTGAAAAGATAACACTGACTAATCGCCTCTTCGTTGTGGCGACTAATCTCCCCGAACTTCTTTCCCCTGCCTTCCAGCTGCTTTAATGAAGAATCGCCTGCGCCGAAGTCATTCGAAGTTGCCTCGGCCTTGAAAGTTGTAATTATACATCTGTCTTAAATGAAAATTGGTATTTTATCTTTTACTTCTACATTTAACATGGTAGTTCACCCTTCTTACCATCTGGGGCATGGCAAACTGACCCTTGTTTTAGCTATATGTGTTTAAAGAAGTTTTTTTAATATAAAGAGCTTGTGCCACAAACGTGATTTTTGTCACTTGACACTGTTCATGTATTTGGAGCAGGTTACATGTATGGAGTACCTAGCAGTTGATTTTCCTTGACTCTGCTACTGTTGATGTCCTTGGTGGATGCCTGTCTGCTCCTGTCTGCTGTACTCCTGACTTCTGTGAAGACAATCTTCCCTAAATGTTTGTTTTATGTGACTGGAAAGATATATCTCCCTTATTAAAAACAATGAATCAATTTACCATGAAATTAGTATAAACAATGTAAACTTTAGAATTTTTATCAGAATGTAAAGATTCGATTAAACCATCTGAGCCTACCATCCATCAGCTTCTTTATTTACTCTGACCTCCTTGCCAGTCAGACTATAGTCATTACACATCAGTTCTATCTATAAATACAGTATAAGGACCTTTATTTGCAACTAGAAGTGCGAACACTAGGTGCAGAGCTGTGTAACATATTGTGTGACACTATTGCACTTAATTTTTCTACCACCTAGTACCAGTGTGCTTTAGTTCTTCTAAACCTTCTTCCCTTAATTTATTCAGTTGCCTGAAGTGTTCATTCATGAAAGCATGATGAAATGTGTAAAAAAATTAAGTGACTTTATCAGCTCAAACTTGAAAATAAATTTAGTTTTATCTCCAGTTTATGCCCTTGTAAACACTGGCCCACCTTCTTTTACTTTGAGTAAACATTGTATATATAACCGTGATATGATCTTGAACTTAATTTTCCGCTTTATGGCGGCTACTAAAAAGGCTTTTTTCTGTTCTGGATTTTAGAGTCCCCCCACCTTAAAGGAAATTTTAGCACAATTAAACCTGCTATGCTGGCAAGAGGCCATCAAAACTAAATCAGAAGAACCACATATTAAACTCAAAGTTACTGATAATTGGTCTCTTTATTTTGATCTAATAGACTCTAGGCACAAATCTAAAAATTTGGAGCTGTTCCAGATTTAACTATTTTAATTGTTGGACAACATTAATGACTGGGTGTCATTATAAAAGTTTTTCATTTTGTTAATCCACCGTGCAAGGTTTGGTTTTGAAGTTGGTCTGGTTTTTAAAGTTATTTTATGTTTTTTGGCTCGTTTTATATAAGGTAGTAACTGTGCTTATATGTATGTAATTATTGTATACTCTTATACTTGTATTTTAAATGGCATGGCATATACATTTATGTAATTTTATCATACTTAATAAGCTCTGTTAAAATGTAAATCTTTTAAACTTTGGAAAACCCAATAAAAAGGATGTAAGAACAAAAAGAAATGTGTGAAATGCATTGGAGTAAATAGACATTTTTTGAATGCATTTTAACTCGCCCAAATGAGTTGTTGTTAATAGGCAATTTTTCTTGCACCAAATCCATTGGAGTTTTATCTTGACATTTTTTCACACACCAAATGCATTGGGTGCAAATGCCCTTTTTTTCAATGCATTTTTTCACTTCAAATGCATCAAAGCCAATCTCTGTTTTTCTTAGTATAAAAGTGCATTATTCATGCAGTGCATGTTCCCAGTGAAGGAATAGAGAAATTTTTGTGCAGATTAGTGAACATTTGTGTCACTCATGAAAATGCAAGTTTCAGCCTAAATCTGTGTCAGATGAAAACATTTGCTCATCCCTAGTTTAGATCTTAACCTGGATGCAACCATGATAGTAGGCTGAATTTAGGCTATACTTTTGGCTAATCCAAATGTGTTCTGGGTTCTGTTAACCACAGAGTGCTCTACACTTTTTGAAGGAGCCAGATCAATATCTGTCAGCTGGTTTAAGCCAATTGTTGCAAAATATAACTAAAGAGCAAGGCACAGTGTGCAGTGGGACAATACAGTCCTTTGTGTTAGAAATGCTTTTGAACAGGCAAAACATATAGGGTTTGCTTTGTGCATGAGGCCATTTGTGGTGAAATTAAAGTCAGTTTAAATATATGCCCATGTCCCACTGATTTGAAAGGTACCACATCCCAGACAGTGGGAATAATGACACTGGAATTCCAGGTGATTTTTTTGCATACAGCTCTAAAAATGACCATAGAATAACAATGTTTCCAGTACATTTATTATTTTCTATCAGAATAAATTCTAAACTATTATTACTTACTTTATAATAAAACATCTGGCACTGTAGCCTCTTTTCTTTAATGCTACAGATATAACATACATATATCCAAATATTTGCCTTAGTTTAATCCCACATCTCTAATATTTATGGTAATGCACAAACCAGTCATAGTGATGTAAAGCAGATACTTTTATTCTCTGCTAATTTAAAGTACTGTATATTTCAGGGAATGATTTTACATGTTATAGAGAAAACTGGCAATTTAATATATAATGGAAAAGGTGCTTCTTTCTATGTACACCTTTTTATACCTGGAATCATGCCATCTTGTGCAAATGATTAGCATATAGTATAGTAATAATGCAGAGCTGCACAGACGAATGTTTCACCTGTCACCTTGCTAATTACATTTGGCTACAGAACTATTTGCTGAGAAAAAAACTCTAAATACTTTGGGGCCCACATATTTATTCCTTCCCAAGTGTCTAAAGAAGGAACCTTATTGCAGTAACACTTTGCAGACATTTCTACCCAGCCCTTGTAATCGGTGGTGTGATGGTTTGGCATAGACCCTGTCTGACTTTGGCTGAGAACATTGTGCTGTGTTAGGAAGATTAGTATTCTTTTATTCAAAATGCTGTTTTTTCATGTGTTGCCCACATAGATAAAGATTAGTTAGGTAGTATGTCCACACAGCAGTTCCTTAAAATCAACAAGCTTTTTTCAGGTTACATTTAAAACCTTGAACAGGGACTTCACAAGAATTACACTCCCTGTCCTATGACAATATGATCACCTGACTCGTTTCATGCCGGTTCTGGCACTTCACCTCTGATGAAGGGCCAGAACAAGGCATGAAGTGCATCAGGTGATCACATTGTCATAGGACAGGAAGTGTGACTTTTGTGAAGTCCCTGTTCATGGTTTTAAATGTAACCTGAATCTGGGTCAGACTGGGGGGCCAGTGTTCATGCTTGTCTGGCGCTGCATATCAGGAACCATTTTATTTTCAAATTTAGGGGGGATCGGGAGAGGGGGGTCTGGCCCAGACTGGACCCATAAGGGTTGGGCCCACACCATGTACAATAAATACAGGGAAGGAGGCAACTGGAACTTTAGGCCAAAATATACTGAATACAATACATGTTATGGTTCCTGACACCTCAACCTCCCTTACCATTCCAAAAATCAGGTTAACTTAACACTGGAGAAGGTTTCTACAGATCAAACTTAGCTCAGAGCTCATCTGCATATTTACTACTAAAAAGCTCCTTGAATCAAGAATGCATGATTTGTACAAATGCCACTGTAATCAGTTGCACAAGTGATTGTCTCAGCATTATTTATTATTATAAAGTTAAAAAGTAATATTACAGTATGCATAATTGTATCACTTAGCAAAAAACCTTTTTATATTACAGCCCTGACAGCAGCAGTAAGAATATATGTTTTAAAATATAAATAATTTAAAATATTGGATTGATTTGCTGAGTTTTATCCCATTGTGCATTGCATTGCAAAGGACTGAATATGCTGGGATACAATTTGATTCACATATTTTATTTGTTATATGTCACATTTGCATTTATATTATCGCACAACAGTGATGTCATAATGATGTCACTCATATATCTTTTCCTGTTCATGAGAGATTTTAGTGCATAGTGTTTAGATTTTCACTTTGACACAGGATGGGGACCCAGTCAAAATTTTAGTTTCCCAAATAAACACATCTACCATTTATCTTGTAATTAGTAACCATATGTACCAAGACGCACATTTAAAAGCTCATAAGACCTGTGACTTTGGATCTTCTTTGCAACATATGTACTTAAGGACTGCTACCAGCAGTATTCAATATATATATATATATATATATATATATATATATGATTTCTCTAACAGCCGGGAGACTCTCTAGTAGTGGTGGGGAGGAGAGCAGAGTCAGGCCTAAGCAGATTGTGGTTGTAGCATTCAATTATCAGGAAACTGGATAGGGTAATCTGTCATCTCGATAGCTACAACCAAACAGTTTGCTGTCTACCTGGTGCCAGGGTTCGGCATGCGGTTGATCGGGTAGACAAATTATTGGGTGGGGCTGGGCATGACCCAACTGTCTTGGTACATATCAGTACTAATTACAAGATAAATGGTAGAGGGAAGACCTTCAAGACTGAGTTCAGGGATCTAGATCTAAGATTAAGGGAAGGTCTTACAATGTAATTTTTTGGGAAATTTTGCTTGTGCCACGTGCAAGCCTTGGTTTAGGAAGGAAGGGTTTGGGTTCCTAGAGCACTAGGCTGATTTTTCCTTGAGGTACAACCTATAAATTTGTGACATATTGCACCTCAATGGAAGGGGTCCACTGTGCTTGGGGAAAGAATGGCCAAGAGGTTGGAGGAGTGTTTAAACTAGGTAAGTGGGGGATGGGTGAGATAAAGAATTATGGGGAAGCTAGGGTAGACAGGGTAGTGGGGCTAGTAAGGGTCATGGGGGAGTAGTGAGGGGGGCATACAGTGTACCAGCTAACGAGGTCCCTCTTTTTACAAGGAAAACATGATAATACTAACTTAACATATAATTCTCCACTAAGTAATGCAAATTTAAAAAGTAAAAGTAGTAACCTCCGCTTTATGCTGGCAAATGCATGAAGTTTGTCAGGTAAATGGGAGACCTAGAATTAATTGCATGCTCTAATAATTATAATATATTATTGTTATAATTGGTATCACAGAGACCTGGTGGGATGAAACATGTGACTGGACTGTGAATTAAATGGTTAAACCCTTTTTAGGATGTGTTGCAAAGGATGGAGGAGTGTGTTTGTATGTAAAGCCTGAATTAAAGCCATGAACTAAAGAAATAACCATTGCTGGCACTGGTGATGGTGCATAATCCCTCTGGGTAGAGATTTTCTTTGGGAAAAAGGTTACAAAGTAAATTATCTAACTAGGTCGTCATTACTATGGGTGGCTTCAATTATCCAAACATTGACTGGGGTAATGGGGTTGCCAAGTCAGAAAAAGCTAGTAGGTTTCCAAATATGCTAAAAAGACAACTTTTTTTTCCAGCTCGTTCAAGGACCTACAAGGAATAACTATCTTGTAATAACTAATAATATTGTACTAATCTCTAGCATTTGTGTGGGTGAGCATTTAGGGAATAGTGATCATAAAATGGTCTCCTTTGAGATTCTGTTACAGAGGCAAGTAACTAAAACATTAAATTTCAGGTGTGCAAACTATGAAAGTATAAGGGCATCTTTGCAATCTATTAAGAGGGAAATGCTTTTTCACTGGGTTAAACAAAGAACAAAAATGTGAAGTCTTTAAAATGCTGCTTTATATATATATATATATATATATATATATATATATATATATACGTCAGTATATTCCCCTTTTAAGCAAGGAACGTCATTGCAAAACAAAACATTTTTGGTTCAATAGAAGTGTTGGTGTTGAGGTGGGTAAGAAAAGATGTGCTTTTAAGACTTTCAAGTTTGCTGGGACAAGCTACAAGGAGGCCAATAAATCATGTAAAAACTGGCAAGCTAAAATCGATATGGAAAAGGATATTGCAGTAAGCAGTAAAAAGAATCCAAAATTATTTTTTAAATATGTTAGTAAAAAAAATAAGCAGGAAGGGGTAGGACCTTTAATATCAGAGGAGGTTCAGCTGGTTGATGAGAACAAGCAAAAAGCACAGATTGAATGCATATTTTTTGTCTGTCTACACAGGTGAGAAACCAGATAATGAAGGTTTCCTTATTAATAGTCCCAATTCTAATAATACATCTACTGATGCATGGTTCACACATGATAAAATTCAAAATAGTCTAGAACATGTTAATAAAAACAAAGGTCTGGGGCCAGATGGTATTCATCCCAGGGTGCTCAACAAGCTTAGCTCTGTGATTGCCAAACCTTTTTACTTAATTTTTTCAGGATTCATTGAGGTCTGTCAAGGTGCCAAGAGACTGGCAAATTGCTAATGTGGTGCCGCTAATGGGGTACCGCAGGGCTCTGTACTGGGTCCCTTGCTTTTCAACTTGTTTATTAATTACCTCAATGTGGACATTGGAAGTACTGTTTCTATTTTTGCAGATGATACTAAATTGTGCAGAGCTAAAGGTTTCATGCAGGATGCTGCACTTTGCAGAGTGATTTGTCTAAGTTGGGAAACTGGGCAGCAAACTGGAAGATGAGGTTCAATGTTGATAAATGCAAGGTTATGCACTTTGGGAAAAATAACATAAATGCAAGTTATACACTAAATGGCAGTGTGTTTCCTTAAATGAGAAGGATCTTGGGATTTTTATAGATAACAAGTTGTCTAATTCTGGGCAGTGTCATTCTGTAGCTACTAAAGCAAATAAAGTTCTATCTTGCATAAAAAAGGGCATAAACTCAAGGGATGAAAACATAATTTTGCCTCTTTATAGATACCCAGTAAGGACTCATCTGGAGTATGCAGTGCAGTTTTGGACTCCAGTGCTTAAGAAGGATATAAATTAGCTGGGGAGAGTGCAGAGACGTGCAACTAAATTGGTTAGAGGGATGGAAGACTTCAATTATGAGGGTAGACTGTCCAGGTTGGGGTTGTTTTCTCTGGAAAAAAGGCACTTGCGATGGGACATGATTACACTTTACAAGTACATTAGAGGACATTATAGACATTATAGACAAATAGCAGGGGACCTTTTTACCCCTAAAGAGGATCACCACACCAGAGGCCACCCTTTCAGACTAGAAGAAAAGGACTTTCATTTGAAGCAGCATAGGTGGTTCTTCACAGTGAGGACAGTGAGGCTGTGGAATGCACTGCCGGGTGACGTTGTGGTGGCAGTTTTTTTGTAAATGCTTTTAAGAGGGGTTTGGATGATTGTGATACTATTGTGGCTATTGTTATACTAAACTCTATAGTTAGTATATGGCCATATATCATTTATGTAAAGGTATGGAAGTGTGTGTGTGTGTGTGTGTATGGATGGTGTGTTTTCATTTGGAGGGGTTAAAATTCTTTTTTCAACCCAATTTAACTTTGTAACTATATATATATATATATATATATATATATATATATATATATATACACTTTAGTTTCTTCTGTAGTTTCTGAAAGCATTTTTAGAAATCATTGTTTGTGATTCCAGCTGCTAGAAGCTAAATAATCTGGCAAGATGTCAGATATATACTTGGTCTAAATGTTTTTGGCAAAATGTGCAAATGGGAAAAATTATTTGCTGCAACTATCAATGAAGTGAAACTCTCATGAGATTGTGCAGAGAGAGTGCAGTTCAGAACAACAGAGCTTATTTCAAATGAGTGAAAAATGCCAGTACTCAGAGTATGAGAGAGCTCCCCATGGACGCAACGATCTTTCCCTGCCAAACGACCGATCTTAGCGAAGTCTGACCAATCTGTCAAATTATCGTGCGGTTAGTGGGATACAAATGATCGTACATCTTACGATTTTTCGTCCGACATCGGTCTGATGATTGATTGGCCAGGTTAGAAAATCTTTATCGGTCCCCATGCAATCTACCTATGTTTGCAGGGCCAAGCAGGCTGAGATCCTTCAGTTTTGCTGGCAATATCGCATCAGGCATTTAAACAATCGTTTTGAGACAATCGTGGTCTCACGATAACAATTGGATCTTTCAAAAATCTTTACGTCTATGGCCAGCTTAAGAGAAAGAACTGAGAAAGTCTTTAATGTAAGTCTTTGTAAGTCTTTAAATTAATGAGAAAGTATTTAATGTATTTAGATTACAAGGGTCTGAGAAGAGTTGGTATGTCAGACAGAAAGATTATGTTTCCTACTTCATTATTGATTCTAACAGCATTATAGAGGTCATTTATGACTGCAAATGCAGTGGGCCAAGTCATTTCAATCATCATGTGTGCTCCCTGAAATGTAACATTTTCCCCTATTATTCCTGTGTAAATGTGGTCTTCAGGAGAGCAACTGCAGCTGATAAATAAAAATGGAATGGAATGTGCATCTAGACTGTGGTGATTGATGCAGGCTGCTGTACCCATGGAGCAACCCTTTGATGGTGGTAGCTCCAAGGATCCCCTGTGTTAATAAGAGAAATGCTATTGCATTTGGAATAGGAAGCAGGTGGAAGAAACCAGTGCTGAGCACAAATATATAGAATGCAAGTATATGCATGCAAGTATGATTTAATGAATGGTATTTTTCTTAGAACTGACTGTGGTCAAGCTCAACTACTCTTAAGTCCCCTTAAATCTTTCTTCAGCCTAAGCTTTGGACTTGGGATAAAGTTCCTATGAAATGGTTATGTTTGTCTATGAAATGTTTATGTGATAAGTGGCAGTTTAACTAGTGACTGCAGCTATAGATCTTGCTATGAGGAATGAAACCAAAGGAATTAGTTTGACCTGTTGGGACATCTGAAAAAAGATGCACAGATATTGGAAATCCTTCAGAGCTGGATGGATAGACCACAGATCAAAATAATATAATTGTAACAAAATTGTAGTTGAAAATCCCAATTAATGAAAATAGTTGTCTAGCAAAAGTTGGAGTACTTTGGCCAAATAACCAGGTCAAAGAAGCTGCCAATTAAGTGGAGAATGGTGGTAGGCAGATGGTCAAAAGGTAGACTGTGGTGGGAGTAAATAGGATGCATTGTGGACTGGCCTGTCCTGTCAAGGTATTAAGGTAAAATAGTAATTTTGCTTTGCCAAATATAAATTGATCCACCCGATACCCAAATCCCCACCAGGAATGGGAAATTTTGAATTTTATTCAAATACCTTGAAAAAGTTGTGTACCTGGCCCCACCATATGTCACACGAATCGTATTTTGTTGCCTGATATCAGATATTCAGTAGCTTATTTCAGAGGGATGGTACATGGTACAGTCCCTCTATTTCAGTTGTAAATTTCTGTAGAAAGGCATGAGATGGGCAGGCAAATGAACCCCTGGTATTTCATTTCTGATATATGTATTTTTGTAAAGCATGAAATATTCCTTTAAAGCTTACTTCTAAATTGATACTTTATGGGAAAAGCTGCTAATATAAACATTTTGTCATTATTTGACTGGTATATTTTATTGTTTTTAAAATGCTTAATGGATTTAGTAGATTCCATTATAACACTGAGGAACAAACTAATCCAAATGCCCTAAGAGCAAACTGTACTAGATTTTTCCAGCATTTTTCCTTCTGACATTCTGACACATTTTACTGAGAATTGATGTCAAATAAAAGTGGATGCCTCAGGTGCTGAACCAAGAACAAGCCTAAACGTATGTATCACACTAACAGAACAATATGGTGGTGCTCTGTTAAGTTACTTTGTCAATAGTTAACCTAATTCAGCACTATACTTAAAAATGTTTCTAAAACAGGTTTAAATAGCTCATGTTAAAAAAAGATATGTTCAGAAGAAGTGTTGTCTTTATTGATTTGTATTTCTTGTACCTGTGGTGTTCTGTTACCACTCTTGGGGAACTTATCAAATAAGAATTAGCACAAATCACATGTTGTAAATGTCAATTAGAAGTTCTCTACATTCACTCTTACTTTCTGCTTACTTTCTGCTCTACATTCAGAATTCTGAAAAATCAATATGATTGTTTATTGACACTTACCAACTTCTGTTATGTAAGACTTTCCATTTTCTGGCCACTGAATATATTGGTTTGAAAAGAAATTGCTCCCATATCCCAAAACGAAGCCTTCAAGTTTAAGGTTTTCATTTGGACGAACAAACTTCATAACAAGAGTGTTTCCAGTCGCATTTATGTGCACTTTCAAGTTATTCTTTTTTACTGCAGTGAGGGAAAAAACATTGAAATAATAATATTTGTTTCATGTTCCTAATAAAAACATTCATTTTAAACCATGTACAAGAAAAGGAAAAACAAATACCGTAGCACTCAGTTCCATTTCTGGCCTAGGTGTCATTATTTTGTATAGTCACTTTAAAGAGTAACAGTGAGAAACATTACATAGCACATATTTTGCTGCGTACAATGGCAATAACGTATCTCATTAATATTCTAAGAAATGTCTGAAATGTTAAATAGCATGATTTATTACCAGCTAATGAGCCTGGATGCTCAAAGGAAGAGGCCTTAACATGGGTAAACTTTGCCTTAGGCTCATGAACTTTAGCAGTCTTAGTTATATGTCTGCTTTAATCATTATAATTGCCCTAGAGCAGCAAAATCTGCTAACTGGTTCCTATGCAATGTTGGGCTTTTCCCATGTTTGCTCTGAACAATATTTATTCAGAAACTGAAATATACAGTATATTAATTAAAAATTAAGGGATTTATTTCAGTGGTGTGAGATTAATTACCATTACCTATTTTTGCACAGCCACACAATTAAAATACATGCAAACACATTTAACTTATATAAATGGAAAAAGCAAACACAAAATATTAATTTATGATGATGGATTATATTTTCAACTATGCAAATGAAAACAATATTGCTAACAGCAGACATTGTTAAGTAACTAGTTTTTTGGGGTGGGATTACAATTGGTGGCATATGTCTCATCCTTTCTCATTCCATTGACTAAAAATTAAGCAGCCTGGGGAATATTCGGTTTGAAAGTCACTAAAACAGAATTTTCAATAACCACAATTTATACTTGGAAGCATTCAGTCTATTGTGAAGAAAAGAGTAAAGTGGAATGCAGCTGTCTAAGCAGGTGATTAATTTTTTTCGTTTTAAATAACTTATAAAACATATTTCCTCTTTTTTAAGGATTTAGAAAAAATTGTTAATTCACTCAAATGGTCAGTTGGTACCTTTTGCTCTATACAAGTATGATTACTTGTTTGTGTAGAGATAGGGTAGGGATAGCATATTTCTCTGCTACTATATTTAAACAAGGAGGATTTACTCATTAGGACAAGTTTCTTCTGTATATTTCTATACTGTTATTAGTAAACATATATATATATATATATATATATATATATATGTTCTTTTTAACCCAGCGATTACCTGTATTCACAATATACTACGCTTCAATAACTTTGGTTGTCTTTTAAGTATATATGTAGTTACTTGTGCAGTATAGGAAGGTTAAAGAATTGTTAATCCAAAAAGACACTTGGATCGGTGCTGGCATGATGGACTGAAATGTCTCTAGTTTCCAACAAACTGGTGAATATCACAGAAATATAGCAATTATCAAGACAAAACAAAATTGGAAGATAGCATTGTGTGAATTGTGCCAATTCTAATTTCAGGGAAAACAAGGTTGTAAAAACTACTCTCTTAACAACAAAAGACACTAAGCAACATACAGTAAAATCTGAAGTTGTTCATCTGGCATTGATGTACTTGCCCCCCTAATCATATTCAGCAACATCAGGTCATACTGGGTTATCAGACCACCCATTTGGTCTTAACCTTACAGGAAATATTTTTCTTACAGAGGGGAGAATGTACCATGGTGCAAGTTTCTGGATATCCTTATAATAAAATGAGGGGATGCCATGTGATTTCAAATTTCACAAAAATATATTATTTAGGGAAGTAATGTTGACAAACAATTAAGTGTGTAATATAACATACATTTGATATTTTAATTGAATTAGCAATTGTTCCTTCATTTCTTTGATTCATGTAAAAAAATGATCGAACATTTCAAGTTTTTTTCTGAAATGTGGAAGTTTTCACAACCAGCAGTGAAAGAAAGAGGAATCTTGAATCATTACTTGCTACTTGAGCAATTCTATCATATTCTGAGATTCCATTCACAGGTTATATGATTAGTATAAAAGATCAGTGCCAGAAACCACATGCTTATTTTACCTTTACATGCCTATGCGCAAAAGCTAAAAGAAAAGTTAACAGAAGGCATGTGTTAGATTTAGTAAATGCAAATATCTCTGTAAAAAGCTTCCATTTCAAATGTGCAAAAAATCCAACTGTTCCTATTTACTATGCCCCAGTCATACAATTTGATTGTATTGAAGGGACTATAATAGGGATGCACCGAATCCAGGATTCGGTTCGGTATTTGGCCAGGATTCGACCATTTTCAGCAGGATTCGTCCGAATCCTTGTGCCTGGACGAACCAAATACGAATCATTAAAATCATGTGACTTTTCATCACAAAACAAGGAAGTAAAAAACATTTTTACTGCACACTTTGTGCACGGCTGCCTTTTACCCTTCCTCTCACTAATTTGCATATGCAAATTAGAGTTTGGATTCAGTTCGGTATTCAGTCGAATCTTTCACAATGCATTTGGGGGTTCAGGACCATGCTGAACCTGCAGGAGAATATTAAAATATACTTAAAGAAAAAAAGAGATTGTGTGGAGCACCATCTGTCTGAGAGAAGGTGATGGTGTGCAGGATCAGGTAATCACATATAGTAAACAAAAAGAAGACAGAAATTACCCTTTAAATTGCACCACCCCATCAATAATATCCAAAAACCCAAATGTTTAAGGAAAATGGTAAAACTTAACTTTTAATCATATTAGATAAAAACATCCAGAACCAAAATCAAATATTAAAAATAGAGTGTAAACAGGGAGCAGAGCTAACAGAAACTGCAGGTTAATCACTATATGTGAAAGGAATTACAGTGAGTATAGCATATCCGCAGTCTCACTGAACTACATAACTTGTCCCTCAGGCACTCATAACTGACTAACTGTCAGGAAATTGTTTCAGGCAACGGAGCATATAGAATAGCTTATCTTGCTCACGCCCTTGACAAAGCTCGAAATATTTTTACCTTGATATTCGATCCCTCGATAAAATCGTACCATCGAATACCGATTTCGATTTCACGAAAAAAAAACCTACGAATGGTATTCGAGCTGGTGATATTTCGGTAGGTTCAATCTGGCAAAGTAGGCAGTCGAATAAAATTTTAAAGTTAAAGTACTCCGATCATCAAATGGTCGAATTATCGAATATCTGATCATTCAATTTATTCGATCTATTGAATTTTCGGTATTCAATGATCGATGTGGCCAAATTCGCATATTCGAACATCCGATTAAATCGTACGATCGAAATTCGATTGCATTCGATCGAACTTCGATCTACTCACGTGAATTTTGTAAATCTGCCCCTTAATGTCACAAGGGGAAATGATCAAAACATTGTCATGGCATAACACAGAGAAGGAGTAAATCCTTCAAAAACATTGGTCTTCAAGAACCTTGGTCTTAGGTCACAGTGATCAAAAACAGGTGCAAATGCATCCTTCACTTTATAATACAGCTGCTGGGTTTCTAAGTAGTAAGGAAGTAATTCAGTCAGATGAGTCAGTCATAGTTCACTTTTTCCTCTATGTGATTGGTTTTACTGTATGTTTAGTGAAAGCCAAAAGCCTTAACAGTCCATGCGTCCAGCTGTTGGTAAAAGCTGTTGGTTCATGGGTAAAATAGCAAACTGATTCAAAAAATCATTTTAAGTGATAAAACAAATCTTGCATTTTAAAATGTTCATATATTAAAAGAAGGGTTTAAAGGAGAACTAAAGCTTAACTAAAGACGTAAGGTAGAAATGTTGTACCTTATGTTTGGACTTCTGTACCAGCCTAAAGCAACCACAGCCCTTTAGCAGTAAATATCTGTGTCTCCAAAGATGGCTCTGTAGCTCCCCATCTTCTTTTCTGCTAATTCACTGATTCACATGCTCTGTGCTGCTATCACTTACTGAGTTTAGGGGCTGATACACAAAATACTGAATATATCTATATATGCTATAACTGTTAGAATATAAGGCTGATAGTAACAATCCTGATTACTTGCAAAAATTATTACAATTAGCATCTGAATGTAAATGTTGCAGACAGAAAATACAAGATGGGAAACTCCAGTGACAACTTTGAAGGCCTGGATCATTACTACTAATGGGATGCTGAACCTTTAGGCTGGATCAATAAGTTCATTATATAAATATTTTATGGTTTGGTTCTTTTGTATTTCTATTATTCTGTGCACTATTTACATTGTTCTGGCAGCTTAATAAACTGTTGGTAGGCATTCTCTACATAGGAAGAGATTTGTTAAATACCACATTAACCATGGACCTTGTAATTACAGCTGCCAAAGGTTTGCAGTGCCTTTAGCAGGGAACCTTATATATGATCTTACATTTTAGTAATACAGTGCAAAACAGATTTGCAAAGCATTCTATCCAGGGAACACAACAATAGGAAGACATAAATCAGATGGCACTCACATCAGCAAAATGTGCTAGATTTCCTTGGTTTATTGAGAACTCCACACAGTGTGGAGATCTCCCAAGAACTCTAGTGTGGCTGTAGCTCCATTAGATACAGTACAGTAGAGTTTTTGTTTTCAGATGCATCATTTACAGATATGATGCATTCATTTCCTAGATATAAGCTGTATAGGCTAAAATCTTAAAAAAAATCCAACACTGTTTTCTCAGCTGAGTATAATCATAGTAATGGCTCTAAATTGTACTGTTAGATGCCAAGCATGACACGCCCGCTGTTAAATGAAAATACAAGCTTTTACAAACAACATTCTAGTAATAGAGAGAGTGGAGACATTTGATCCTTTCTAAACCCAATAAAACATTTTTTCTATAAAACATGTTTAAAGTTGTTTACAGAGCATGATAATTGATTTATAATACTCAAGAGCCATGAATATCCTGTAAATTATATCCTATTATAACATTGCTAGGTATTTGTTTTTAATCAGTTCTTATTATTACAAAAAATCATGTATTTCAGTAGTAAAATATATAGATATTAGAGGGGTGGTTCACCTTTAAGTTAACTTTCAGGGGCAGATTTACAAAATCCGTGTGAAGAATTCGAAGTTCGATCGAATTAGAATACGATTCGAATCACATGGTCGAATTTCAAATTTTTTTTTAATTCGAAATTTAGCCAGTAGTAAATCTGCCCTATAGTAAATAATAGAAAGGCCATTTCTAAGAAACTTTTCAATGAATCCTCATTATTTATTTTTTATAGTTATTTTAATTATTTGCCCTATTCTTACCCCCACCTTTCAAATGGGGTACCCCATCTGAAAAACAAATGCTCTGTAAGATTACAAATGTTTTGTCATGCTACTTTTTCTTACTCAGTTTTCTATCAGGTCCTCTTATATTCATATTCCAGTCACTTATTCAAATGAATATGTAGTTGACCCTATACTGCTGAAATTGCAAGCTGGATCAGTGTCTGACTGGAGCCTTAGTGGCCCACCAGGCCTGCAAACAAAGAGCCCTCCTGGGAGTCCACGTCTATGCATGAACACATTGTGCAGCATGTACGGGCTCCATATTGCAGGTTCAGCTCTTTATGGAGCAGTCAGGGGAACAGGTTATGAACAATATTTCCTCTATAGTGCACAAGAGACATGTATATTCTGTACAAATGTAGAAAAGCAAGCACAAGAAAGTTACATTACAGTGGAGTCCTGCAGCAGGTCGAGTACCCGCGGGTTACCCGCAAAAAAAGAGGGTACCCAGTGGAATGAGGGAAGGCTTTTCAGGTGCAGGGTATAGATGCGGATCTGCGGGTCATGAGTTGGGTTGCAGGTCTCTTCCAGCTGCAGTTCTCTCCCTCCCATCTGATTTCAGGCACAGCTCTCTTACACTGTACATCATATGATGCATTTCTGTCCCTCTCGGCTATTGGGCACTTTTGATTATGTCACTTCAGTTTCGATGGTGGTTGGTGGGTTGCAGGTCGGGTTGCTGATAAGGCAGTAGCGGGTCCAGGTCAGGTGGAGGATCAAAGTGTGTAAATATATGGGTCACGGTTCTGGTTGCGGACTGCGGATTTGGGTTGGTCAGGTCTTGGTCTTAGAAATCGGTTCCACACAGGACTCTACATTACAGTATTTGTACCTTTGGTTCAGTCTGCTTTCTTGACATGGAAAATGTAAAGTACAAGGCCTGGGACTCAACAAAGCCCTGGAATTAACAACTGCCTCACGGTGCACCTGTACCACTAATAAATCCTAATAAAGCCCTACATGTTGACAAAGATTTCTATACTTTGGCATCCCAGTCATGGCAGAAAGTAGACTACAATAAAAAAACAAGCATCACACATACACACTCAATGCCCCTGATCCCCCATTCATCCCCCATTATGCCAAAAGCCTGATCATTAGTGATGGGAAAATTAGTTTTGCCTAAAAATTTACAAAATTTAGCTAAAACGAATTGAAGTCTATGTGCTACAAAGTTTTTCGATGCACAACTTGCACAACAAATTTTACTGATCATGATTAGGCAAACCCTAACCACAAGCCCACATATCCATTCCCCCTTTGTGGAACACAAACTTTTAAATCTCTTGGGGCCCTCTCTGTCATGGGGCTATTGACTGCAGTACCCCCTGTAGCACACCAATGGCAGCCCTGATCCCAGCCTAATGCTTTCTTCTTATTTCTACACTATGACAAAAGGCATGGTTTAAGTGACTCTAAATTCTCTTCCCGTTAATTGCAGGCGAGCGTGGTATTATGTCATACACCCCCTTCTATCCCAATTGGACAATGGGTTGCTTTTTTGTTGAAAGTATGCTCAGACACAGTGATGAGTGAATCTGTCCTGTTTCTTCTAGCCAAAAAATTAGCAAAACGGTGAAAAGTTTGCGAAACTCATTGAAGCCAATAGGCAACAACATTTTTTTACATGCATAATTTTTTCTTAAATGTGCAACTTTGTTCCAGATAAGGGATCAAATCAGTGGCATAACTATAGAGGAAGCAGACTCCCCCAGACGCAAGGGGGCCAGGACTGCAGGGTCTGCTTCATCTATAGCTAACAAGAACACCCCTTTCCCAGCAGCTCTCTTACCTGCGGTGTGGTATCGGAGTAAAGTAGTGGGCGGGGTTAGGGAGTGGGTGAAGTCAGGTTTGGGAGTGGACGGGGTCAGGGCAGGGAGTCGGCAGATGCAGGAAGTGGGGGGAGGAATAGGATCGGAGTGGACTGGGCCTCTCTGAAGATTGTTTTGCAGGGGGGACCGGCGCACTATAGTTATGTAACTGGATCAAATATCTCTAATTTATATAGTAATTCTCCAGTTGTGCTACATTCCTTTGTAATACCCTTTTGCATTTCTACATAGCTTTTTCAAATCATCCTCTCCTCACTTTATCACATCATAAGCAATACCTTCTCGGCACATTTCAGACTTGCTTTGTCACAATTTGTTGGTGGCCTCAAAATTTGTGCGCAACTGCACTTGCACACACCTTAGCGGGAACATTGATTATAAGGATGTCACGGTCGGCACCCAACACCAGAACAGATGCCAAGCACCCTGGTCTCACAGTAGTGTGATCTCCTTTGGCTTCGGGAGGAGCCCTCAGCTTACTCGGATGCCACCTGGAGTCTTAAAGCTGAGGGTTATGGTACAGAACAGGAACCAGAATCATGGTCAAAACAGGCTGGGTCGAGGCAGGTGGATATCAATCGTAGTCAGACAGGCAGAGGTCAAAACCGGGTAATCAGTCAGAAGGGATACAGCAGAAACGAAGTCAGATATCAGGCACGGTCAGGTTTCAGAAGGTAGAGTAGTAAGGGAGTTTATATGAACTGGAAGTAGAATGTGACTTTCAATCTTAGATTTTGTCCTGTTTAGTTAAAGAATAAAACAAAACACATATATTTCCTAATTAAAATGATATGCGAAAAGTATGTTTTTTTTTTACATATTCTTTATTTAGATTTTTCTTTTTTTTCCAGATAAACAAAAAATATAAAGAAAGAAGAATTACATTGGGGCAATACAGAAGAAAGAAAAGGAGGGGTCAACCTCTTGATCATCAACACTGTACAACATAATGCCCAACATTTGTGTACTTATTACATTAAATACAGAAAAAAAACATTTTTTTTTAAAGTATGTTCTTTCATTTATATGTATCTTTTAATCTTACCATTTATTGTGTATTTTTAAAATATAGTATAACCTGCACCAATCATTCATAGGTGAAGTTTTTTTGTTTGTGGTGTATTTATATAATGTGTACTATATATATCTTTAAAAGAATCATTCATTATAATTGTGCTTGTATCGTTTGCAAGCTATCTAGTTTTGTCAGTTGATAGCTAAACATAAATCTGCAAAACACATTAAGATAAGTAACTTTTAAAATGGGACATGTTTTTGTAATCAAACCAATATTTAGGATGATTATTTTACCATAAATAATGCCTTTTCATGGAACTTGGAATGCATTGACTACCTCTATAACTATATTAAGGATGATTCTTGTTGGCTTTAAAAATTTCAAAGATAATCTATGTTAAACTGCCAAGCTAATTTCTGTCTGGTGCTATTTGGGATAAAATATTATATGAGGATTTCTAAGGAAAGCTACACATTTTGTGTGTGGGGTTTGTTCTTTAGATATTTCCAGTGTATTTTATTAGTATTTAAAAAAGAATTTGGGAATGAGACATGATTTGGCAGATAACGGCTCCAGCAATATCAAACATGAGTTGTCTTGGTACTTCATAAAACATAAACAAATACGCAATCTGACTTCACATTGACTCTAGTTCTGTTCTTTTATATTTTCACATCTGATTTTTATTTGAGATAACAATGATTCCAAGAGTATTTTTCCAACACGTGCAAGAGATATAAAATAGTATAATAATCCTTAGACATAGTATTCAATATCACACCATATCTACATACAGAAGCTAAAAGCCTCCAAAAATACTCCACTCTTAATATTATTACAATCCACATAGTTCCAAACCTTTTAATATGCTTTTGTGATTACTCTGTGGAATGATAAAAGCTAAGTTAAAAGTCTTCATAAGAGCTTAGTATATACTGTATATGTGTATAAATGTGTACAGAAAAGGAACTATACACATTTTCCCACTCCTTTATTCACACTATTTTTCGTGTAATTAGTAAGTGTTTGACACACTTGTTAGTCTTCAAGGTAGAGTGCTGCCTGTCTGTTATAGTAGTTTTGCACCCGACCTGGACCTGCCAAGTTGAGATCCACCAAAAACTAACTTACCCATACATCTGCCTCTTTAAAGGCAACCCAAACCACCCTAAAAAATATGCTACATATTCTATCCTGTCCCAACTGAGAGCCACCTTTGCAGTTGGGAGAAGGGGCTTCTCTGATCCAATCCTGACTACTCTGTAAGTATTCTATGGGTACATAACAGGATGCAGAACTCTCTTTTTACAGGCTTTTTTATTATGATTCAATGTCTTATTTGACAACACTCTAAGATGTCTATTTATCAACAATCTCATATTAGGGTTTTTTAGAGGTTTTAGAAACCATGAATAAACTCACTTTCTCTAAAGCACAAATACCATGGGATTGATTAAAAGATCCAAATTTAAAAAGCACAAATGAAAAAAGATGCTAAACAAAAAAAAATATGAATGTAAAACCTCTATAAATTCCATACTTTCTGTCAATTCCTAGCAGAAATAAATGTCAGAAGACCTATAAAAGCCCAATTTGATTAAAAAAGGTCCAATAGAAATAGTTATTTTTATCTGAACAGCACCAGTTTTTTGATAATTTTTCTAACAAAAATCTGGATTTCCTGTAAGTTGCTGGATGATAGTTACCAGAAAGATACAAGGGCATTGACCTACTGACAACATATGCAAACAAACTATTATAACCTCTCTTCTGAGACAACAAATTTATGATAAAGCCCAAGGCAGTACATTAAAGTTGAAATACCAAACATCAATCACTGAGTGGCGTCATTTCAAAAGTTATATGGATATAAATGTAAACTGAATTATAGTGTCAGCATTCTGGCTTCCCCAGAAGTGATTCCCCAATAACTAACTGCATTTGCAAACAGTGAATGTTTTTTTTCCAATACAAAACACCATATGGATCACTCTAAAATATAAAATATAGCTGTCTAATGATGGCTTTCATTTTGCAGACTTTGCTTGCAAAATTTATTACGAATGATTAACATATATACACTTCTCACTGCACTGATACCAAAAGAAATATGCTAAACCAGCAGTCCAATATTTGTTGATATTGAAATGCCATTTAGGACACACATGGAGATTCCGGGACATTTAGTTGCCCATCAACAAATCGGCTCTTCTTTTGGCGACTAATCTCCCCGAACTGCCCTCCTGCCAGCTAGAATCTAAATCGCTGGTGGGATGGCACTCGGAGCACTTCATTTTCCAAAGTCGGCCAAACTTGCCTCACGAGGAAACTTCACCCAAATCAAATTTTCACTGTGCAATTTGGCAAAAAATTTAATTCATCACAACTATTAACATCTTCAAATAGTTCAAGGGACCTCTGCCGCTGAATTTTTTTAAAAATAGAAGTATGGGGTGTGTATGTTTATTAAGTAGACTAAAGCCTTTTCTGTTTTCACAGATTTCAAATAATCCAGCAAATGAATTGTAAGTGTATGCTATAGACCCCTGAATTTAAGAAAAGGCTCATGCATGATAATTTTATTTCATGGGTTGCTGAGGACCCTAGCACAGAAATTATGCTATACTGGCTTTAGTGGTCTCTAATAATCTTATACGTAGCGATAATAATAGCCATCATGTTTTATCATGCCATTTGATGCATGTTAAGTAAAACTAGAGCTGCTGTTCCACTCCACAATTCTTCCCCTGGACTAACTATTCTTGACATATATTTTAAACATTGCCTTGCTAGGTTTTAGTGTATTATCAATGCCTGTATTCTAGTTATGATGATGCTTTTTAGTGAATTTTCATTATAAATTTCTATAATTTCAGCTGTAAATATAATCATCTTTTATATTTAAGACTAAAGAGTATGACTGTAACAGTGCAATGGAATAAAATACAATATGCGTTAATGGCGTTGCCTATATGTGACTTCTTAATACATTTTCTCAAACTCATAGTGCAAAAGGTCTACAGCAGAAAATATCAAGCAGTTGATTTATTCATGCAATATTCTCAGACCATTTTAAAATGCCAAAATCATGTGTTGCATGTTCCAGAAAAAAGATGATTCTGTACATAATGAAAAATAAATGCAGGCACTGTATGTACTTGTACTACATAGTTTTGTAATGTGTCAATGAATTTAACTTTGGCTCTTTGTCATGAAAGTTAATTAAACTGATGGACGTAGTGCAAATTAATACATTAAAGCCACAAAAAGTTGGACCTTTCCACTAGAGTATTATCTGTATTATTTATCAGGACATTCTGTAAATGTACAAATATGTGTACATGAGCAAGACAAACTTATAATCAAACAGGATTGTATTTGGGGAAATTACACACTGGAGAAATTACAATGGATAGTAATGCTGGTCACAAATTCTGTACTAATTGCTGACCAAGATTTATTTCTGATTGGATGAACTGCTATAACTTTGCAATTATAGTCCACATGGCAGAGGTAACAAGTCAACTGGGGCCAGTCATCTATGTTGTTAAATATTTTATCTTACAAAACATTTTTGTGTTTTGGGTTCTATATCACCAGAGAAATGTATATATGTGTTTAGGCATTCCTGGACTTAACGGGGAATGGTTGACTTAATAAGGGTGTGTTATACTGTATATGATTCTGTGTTTTAAAACAAAAGTTTTTTTTCACACATCGGATCAGTTAATCCTACATACTGTTGCTGTTAGCTACTTCCTAAATTCTTTCATTTTATGAACTTGCATTTCAACAAGCTGCATTTCCTCAAAGAATTGGAAGGTGTCACTTACTTTGATATGTACAGTACATACCATCATGTTTTTGGTCCCTTGGAAACAAATAAGCAGTAAAATAGCTTATTCTGGTAAATTATTAATACTTCTATTCAGTGGTTAACCTTCAAAGGTCTTGCATTACAATGTAATCGTACACGTTTGTATATATACAAACAAAAACAAAAGGTGGCATACGTGGTTAGCTGTAGTGTGGACTATAATTGCAAAGTTATAGCAGTTCATCCAATCAGAAATAAATAATAAAGTTTTTGAGGTCCCACAAATTGTAAGACCCGAACCCTAGAAACTATGGGGTACATTACCTGTTCAACATACTGAAACATATTTCTGTGCCCTGTCTTTTTTTTCTGTTGATACAAACCAGCTAATTATGTTTTTTGTGCATATGTTGAAAAGAAACATTATTTAAACAGGTACAGTCAGTTATTCATTAACTTAATTATTTCTGACCTTTTGTGTTGATATTTTTTCTTAAAAATGTTCACAACCACAATAAGCAAAAGTCTTAGAAAGTGGAAAATCTGAGAGAATCTGATTTGTTCACACATTTTTCTCAGACCACTTCAAATGCCAAAGATCATATGCTGCTTGTGCCAGAAAAACAGATGATTCTGTATATATAAAATGAAGGAACAGTGACTGCAGTGTCCTTGCACTTCATAGTTTAGTGATGTGTCAGTGCACTTTACATGGGAGGGGGTGTTGAGAGTTAAAATTCACAAGCACATGCTTGTAGTACAAACCAAAACATGTCTGAAAGTAGTTGAGGGGTCATTTACAAGGCGGAAGACAAGGTGCAAAGTGCAAAAAAGCAGGTGTAATCAGCCATGCATTCAACACTGTTTGAACAGAGTTTTGTGGCAATCCCCAAGAATACATCACTGCCTACATTTTTTATATTCTTCAGTTGCATAGTAAAGCACAGCCCCTGTGGTAAAAAGCAAGTAAATAATAAATAATAATGGTGCACTTGACAGGGACAGTAAAATATTAGTCCCTTGGAATAATACAGTAGAGGTTTATCTGTATTTAATGTGCCTACAGACTGCAAATGCTTAGAAACATGAACATGCCATAAACCAACAGTAAGTGCAAAGGCTCTCTGAGTACAAACACAAGGATGGTCTACTAGCATTTCCTTTAATATGCATTTTAATGGACTTAAAAATGTGGTGGCATTTTACATAAACAGGAGTATTTTACACAAATGTTTTTCTAGCAATAAAATAGTTAAGATGTTAATGTCTTTATTTAAACAGCCAGGTCTATGCAGTCCCAGTTTGAGAATCATGAGAAGTTTTACTTCTCCCATGGGCAACATAATCTCTACATGTGAATATAACAACTTATGTTGCTTTTGGAAATAAGATTGAGAAGATTCCCCCTGTCATCACTCAAATAACTGGAATCTGTCCTCCTGGAAGACAGAAACAACATTCCATTTAAAACATTTTAGGATTGATGAGTTAATTCCACATTGAATAAAGGGCTCATGATGGTCCGATGTTTATTATTAATAAACAAATATTAACGTTATATATATCAAAAGTAACTCAAAGCAACTGGACTTGCTGAGATAATTTAAAGTCCAGTTGCTTTGAGTTACTTTTGATATATACGTATACCATGACCTGGATGAATCTTCATAGTCATAAATATTAACATTATATTTTGAATTTATCTGTTATAGCTGGCAGTATTTGTCTTATATCATTCTTGTCCTAGAAGTCCTCCTCCTTTCAAAACTATGATATTATACTATCAAAACAGGGGGTGACTAATTTTTGAAAATGTAGTGCTAATCACATTTTTTTAATTCAGTTGGCATGTTTTTAACCCACAATGCAGAGCCCCCCCCCCAAAATGCACATGCTAATGCACATTGCAGCATCACCTGATTTACTCTGTGCAAGTCAGTAGCAACAATTGATATCATCAGCTAAGGGTTCCCTAGAATTAATGTTACATGTTAATGCCTGCACTTGCATGTAAATGTGCAAGTTTGGTGGGTACACTGGTACTATCTCCAGTTGTGTTTGAAGTTTACATGAGTGCAAGAACCTTTATTAGGGCAGAACCTGTGTTGCCAACCACCCAAAGAATTTTTTTTTTATGATGAAAATAAAGACCATAATGAAATCAAGTTACATGAGAATCAGTACAGGATTTCTTCCACTGAAGCATAACAATTTCCAATAACTTTTCAAGCAGTGAATATTTTTCCAAAATTGAATTGCTTTACACAATGTTAAACACTGTTTTCAGGGATGAGCAAACACTTTTTCTAACAACAATATCAATTTACATTTTCACTCTTGGGAGCCCAAAGATGAACTTGGCATTCATGGATTCTGTATTTAAAGTGATACTGACATTAAAAAATGAATTTTAACATATGAATGTACCCTAAAAGTTACCTATAGGTCATGTTGATATAATTCTCATAGCAATACATGGGAAGGGAGATTGTTTTTACGGCGCTATGCTAACTATAAATAATACAAGCAGAAATAGTTACTGAGGTTGAAAACAGGACAAATCTTTATTCTATATTCAGATGAATCATTTTCACAGAAAAGATATGAGCTGTATCTGTTGAATATCAATAAATACAATGTCACTATTTGAACAGCTTTGCTATGGCAACTAAACTATTGTATTTTACTGTCTGTTCTAAATTTATTGAAGTTTATTCAAACCAGCCTCTGCATTTTAACAGTAGAGTAGAGTTTTAAGAACTGGATTGTTTATTCTTCACTGCCTGTACAGTACATTCTTTAGCAAGCTGCAAACAGAAAAGTTGCTGCCTCCTGCCAGCAAGGCAGTGATGGACGTACTCTGATATTCACTGTTAATGTTCCCTTATATAAGTATATGCTTAGTATAAATTATTTCCACACATAAAAACAGCATGGTCTGAACTTCTGGAAAACGTCATGCTGTCTGCATTGTTTCTAGCAGATGTAATGTTGCCCCTGTTACCCTTGTGTTGCCTTTGAGCTATTGCAGTTAAATAGAGAAATGCATCTGCACACGTTTTTTTTATAGTTTTCCAGTAAGTTACATAATACTCTCCCTTAAATTCACAGAACATTAGTCCAACTACTGATTTTAGGAGAAGGTAATGCTATAGTGAATTTGTTGAGGGACACATGTTGAAGATAGTGGTATATATTTGGTGTAAATAATAGCAATTTCTGTATAGAAATGTTGTTCTTGGTGGTATTCTCTACTGCAAAATACTAACATTCATAATTGGGGAGATATAACATTTTTTTCAGCAGTTTGAATTTATCACATTTATTAAGGTATTATTGTCACCTTATAAAATTGGCTGCGTTGGTGCTATATAAATACCAGGAAATCAATAATGCAATGTAAAATTATTTATGCTGGAAAATCTAGTCATGGTATGGAGTGTGAATGGGTTTCAGTGACAGTATATCTCCTTTGTCTTTATAAAGGTTTCTCAAGTAGATGACAATGCTCAATAAATAAGATGAGTTTCTAAGTCATGTCAGTGCTCACTTAATATATACAACAAAAATATTGGATCTAGTATACAGTGTGGGCCCTAGCTGGAAAAAAGGTAATCGGTCAAAAATTCTAATTTCTTAAAAGGGAAATGGCATTACCATATTTCAGAGCTTTCTGGAAATTGGGTGGTAGGGATAATGAATTCCTGTATTTTCATGTAAGAATTACTTTGCTGCATACATTTGTCTCATTCACTTCAATTAGGTATGCTAGGTCTGAGGTGGTGTAAAATATTTTTTTCTAGAGAACAAAAATTGTAATCACATTCTTTTTCTAAATGTCACCAGCTTATTGTAGTGCATTACTTCTGTGATACCTGGGGATAATTCACATATTAGGAATGTAGCTTTAAAAATACTCTATTTGTTCACAATGCTTGTTACAAATTTTTGGAGGTGTAAAATATTTTACACAAATATGGGGCCGATGTACTAAATTCATGTGAATAGATCGAAGTTCGATCGAATTCGATCGAATTTGGAATGTAGGATTTATTCATTTGGTCGAATATGCAATTTTTGGCATATTCGATCATAGAATAGCGAATAGTCAAACGATCGAATACATTCAAATAGATTCGAATGAATCAATCATTCGATCAGCAAAGGATTAACATTTTTAAGTTTATTCGATTGCCTACTTCGGCAGATTGGACCTACCGAATTGCAATATGGGATGATCGAATAGTCCTGATCGAATAGGAATAGAATCGGAGTCTTCGATCGTTCGAATCGTACGAATCATTTGAATGATCGAATGATTTATTCGACTGATCGAATGATTTATTCGACTGCTCGAATAAATTATTCGACTGATCGAATAAATTTGTATTCGATCGTCAAATATCGAATAAAAGGTAGCTTAAAACTATTCATTTAGCATTCAACGTTTGAATGCTAATAGAATATTGAATTTGGTCGAACTAATTTTGGGGAATAATAGTAAATTTGCCCCTATATGTGCAAATTTGCCCACTTCGATCATCGAATACTTAAAATTTGAGTGTATCGAATAGATCGAATAATCGAATATTCGATAATTCGACCATTCGATGATTGAAGTACTTCGCCAGATTGAACCTACCGAATTGCAATAGAAGCCTATGGGAAACCCCCATAGGCTTTTTTTTCTATCACCTGCTCGAATACCATGCATACGATCGAACGCCTCGATCATTCGAATCGTACAAATTTTTCCATATTTGTGGTATTCGATCGTACCATTTCATCGAGAAATCAAATATCGAAGTAAAAATAGCCTAAAACTATTGATAAGCATTCAATAGTCGAATGCTTATCGAATTTCGGCCGAATTTTAGGACTTTTAGCCCTCGAATTAGGGAATAATAGTAAATTTGCCTCTAAGTCTGCTAGAAAATCATGTAAATATAAAACAAATCCAAGAGGCTGGTTCAGCTTCCAACAAGGATTATACCCTAGTTTGGATCAAGTACAAGATATTGTTTTGTTATTACAGAGAAAAACAAAATATTTTTTTTTTAATTTTGATTATTTAGATAAAATGGAGTCTATGTGAGATGGCCTTTATGGCCATTATGGGTTTCTGGATAATGGATGCCATTCCTCTATTAATTACAATACTATATAAGCATACCCATAAGACAACAATGTTCAGTTTACAAAATGTAGGTTCTAAAATTCAGGCATGTGACTGTATTGCTTTACAAAGGAAGTATGCTTGGTAAACTTTATTTGAAACATTTGTTTGACAGATGTTCCTAGTGCTGGCAATATAAGACTTCCAATACACCCAGACTTTGTTGAAATAATTTAAATTAATTAACTATAATCATAAAGATAGTTCCGGAGATTGGTTGGCACATTTTTGAGCTGTAAATGTTTTTGTGACTGTGGTGTCACCACAGTCGCAAACTAATTTGGGCACAATGCCAGTGCATCAAATGTGTTTTTGTTTCTTTTGATCAAATGTTCATGTCAAGTGAAGAAAAAGTATTATATTATTGGAATTCTATAGTAGTGTGCACATAAAAGCAATTAAGTTTACTTTAAGCTTAACAAAACAAACAACAAACAACAAACCTTTTTGAAATTGAAATAAATGTTTTGTCAAAATTTTTGCTGACCCTGTGTTTTTCAAACCTTAGATTGATTATGGAGTTTTGCTAAACACAACATATTTTTCTTTTCTATTTATGTATAAGGCTCCCAGATCATCCCTAACTGTGCAAAATACTAATTATTGTAATAGCACAAAATGTCAACACAAGAAAGAGTTTTGGATAAACATAGGTTATTAAAGCACTTTAAAAATGTATTGCTATGGGTATCAAGTTCCTACAATAGTAAATAGTGCACGTATCCCGAAGAGAAGACAACAAGATAAAAGGTAAGCAAACTATTTGGATTTTTTTACTGTTTACAGTTTTAAATACCATATTTGCAAATTATTGCCATATAGCATGTTTTACCATGCCATTGTTTATGATAAAATGTATGTATATCAACATTTAGAGGCTGATTTACTAAGGGTCTAATTTAAATTCAAATAAAATTAGAATTTCAAAAAAATCAAATTTCAAATAAATTTTAGACTATTTGGCTATAGAATAGCCCAAAATTTGTTTCGAATTGAAATTTTTTTTATATTCAAATTCAAATAGTACTGGCTCTTTAAAAATCCTTCAAATTCAACTATTCAGCAGCTTAAAGAACTTGTCCTGAGATTTTTTCTAAGTTCTGAGACTTTGAAGGATTTTGGTGAAAATCGTTCGATTGAAAAGCCTCCATATTTGATCGAATGCAAATCGGTCGATTCGATCAAATACGGAGGCTTTTCAATCGAAAATGGCCATATTTGATCGAAAATGACCCCAAACAAAAATTTGAGGGTCAAACTTCAAAGTATTTTCCACTTTCGAAATTCGACCCTTAGTAAATCAGACCCTTAGGGGAAAATTCACCAACGACAGCACCTAACGCTGGCAAAGTTTCTCTAGCGTTACTTCAGCAGAGCATACAAATCAAAGCAAAGCTGCTCTAGTGTTTAATTCAACTGCAAGAAAAGAGTTCTTGCACTACATTACATTTACACTGATAACTACACACCTTAAAGTGATACTGACACAAAAAAAATACGTTTTAACATATGAATGTACATTAAGGGGCAGATTTACTAAAGTGGGGAAGTAAAATCCTTTGAATTCGAATATTGATTTCAAAGGATTTTACCGCAATTCGATCGATCAAACGATTGAATATTCAAATTTTTTTTTATCGGTCGATTGAATTTGAAGGGGAAGTTATTCAAATTTGCCTAATTTGCATATTCAAAGATCAAATTTAATTAAAATTCAATCGAACTTCGAATTCTTCACGTGAATTTAGTAAATCTGCCCCTAAATGTTACCTATAAGTCATGTTGATCATTTTTTGCTGAGAGGTTTGTTTTTGTATATAATTGCTAGTTGAAGTTCCTAAGCCTGACTCTCTGACACTGACTTTGCCAACCTGACTGTCCCATCTCAGCCTGTTAGTTACAGTTTCTAATGCTAATGGACTCCTGCTGCACAAATATGGCAGCCCCCTCATACAGGAACATTGAGGATCAGACAGGTAATGTAAAAACATGCAGATACTTTATGGCAAAGATAGAAGTTGCATTCAAAGCCGATATTATAATAGATGTAAAAAAGAGTTTAATTTCAGGTGTCAGTATCTCTTTAATAAAGTCAATAAAGTTGTTTTAATTCCCTACACATAAGCCCACTGTTAAATAATGTGCTATATGGTAGAGAATGTATCGGGGAAACCTGAAAACAATGTTTATGCCTTTTGCAGCCTAACACCCTGAAAAACGAAAAGACATCAGGTTTTTCAAACTTAGAACATATTCAACTCAAAAATTATTATATAAGTAACTGAAGATTGAGGATTTTCTATGCCCTTCACCAGAGCTGGCGAAGGTAAGTCTGGCGATTAGTGATGGGCGAATTTATTCGCCAGGGCCGAATTCACGGTGAATTCCCGCGATTCGCCGCTGGCGAATAAATTCGCGAATCACCACCGAAAAAACGAGTTGAAAACGACGTGACGCGCGCCGAAAATGACGCGACGCGCGTCGGAAACGACGCGATGCGACGAAAATGACGCGACTCGTTTCGCAAATTTTTCGCTGATTCGCAAATTTCTCTGGAAATTCGCGACTTTTTCGGGACTTTCTCGGGAGATTTGCCCATCACTACTGGCGATAAATGTAACGTTCAGTAAAATCCGGATTTTAGTGAATTTGCAAAGTTACGCCCATTCACCACAGCAAAAATTTGCTAGGGTTTGAGTGCGAAGCAAAGCAGTGTCTATCTCCTTTGCTAGCGATGTGCGGCGTGCACCCATTAGTAAATCACCAAAGTAACAAATGACTTCACTCTGGAGTATGAGTACTTTTAATAAACTAAGGGCATTTAGCTTGATTTTAACAGTTTTAGGTATTTACATTGTATGCCCAATGAAAGGCTTGTTAAAATAAATGAATCAATTACTTTAGAATAAGTAGCAACCTCCAAGTTCTGCCTTTAGTGTTATTATTGGGTAAAAACTGTACCCAAGCTGTTTCATTTTGTAACCTTAATTCTTAATGATATATCATAAAATTTACTATAGAACACACCATCTATATTATAGGAATAATTTGTAGTCATAGCAGATGCAAGTGCATGAGCACTAAGGGGAGTAAATCTGGATGTGCTCTGCACATGGGATTGCAGGGGACATGAAGTCTGTATCTGACCCATCCATCCTTCTTGAATACAGCATTTTTGAACACAGTTCTGTATTTATGTTAGGGCATGGGTCTTTGCCTTACATTTTGTAGCACAGAGACCAGTGCCAATTTTTCAAGGTGCAAGGCACAAATGCAAAAAGAAACCCACAGCAGGGTGCACTTATTTTTTACTTCCCCCCCCCCCCACCCTGCATGTAACAAATTACCTCAAGTGTTTTCATAATAATTTTCTACCTCCATTTCTGACTCTTGTAATGATGGACATCCAGAGCCTTTATACATCAATCATGCATGATGAGGGGTTATATGCTGTTAAAAAGGTGCTGGGCTCTATTCACAAAAGGCAAAGGAGTTTTTAATTTCTATGTTAAATTTTGTCCTGAGAGAGAATTATTTCCTATTCCAGGACAATTTCTTCCAACAGCTACTAAGGAACGGCAATGGGGAGAAATTTGGCCCCTACATATGTGCATCTGTATATGGATTTTTTTGAGCATATGTATGTACTGTATATACTAATCCGAGTTATATGCAAACCTACATACGTGCATCTGTATATGGATTTTTTTGAGCATATGTATGTACTGTATATACCAATCCGAGTTATATGCAACACTGTCAATTATACAAAAGATATAATCGATGATATCATTATGATATGGACTGGCAGAATAGAAAGTTTAATGTCCTTTTGTGGACAGCTGAATTCACCAGTGCCCACCATAAAATTCACAATGATATATGACTCTGTGAAGATAAATTTTCTTGATGTAATGATTGAAAAGGATAATGCTCATCTTAAAATCGATCTATATAAGAAAGAGACTGATCGCAACAGTTTGTTGCACTATTCTAGTGTTCACCCAGCCTCATTAAGGGCTAGTCCAGACGGGGAGATTCGGGGGCGATCCGTCGCCTGGCGACTTTTCGTAGCGATGGATCGCCCCCGAATAGGTAGGCACCAGCGAGTGTTAAAAGCGCCGGCGCGTGTTCACACGCAGCGGCGCGATTTTTAAAATCGATCCAAATTGCCTGGCGAGGCAATTTGGAACGATTTTTAAAATTGCGCCGCTGCGTGTGAACACGCGCCGGCGCTTTTAACCCTCACTGGTGCCTACCTATTCAGGGAGATTCGGGGGCGATCCGTCGCGGCGAAAAGTCACCAGGCGACGGATCGCCCCCGAATCTCCCCGTCTGGACTTAGCCTAAAGAACACTTTACCCGAAACACAATTCATGAGAGTAAAATGCATAACTAAAGATGAACATAGTGAAAATGAGAAAATGAAAAATAGATTCTTACAGAGGGGTTACCCAGAGGCACTCCTTAATTCCTGTATACAGGATGTAAAAGACATTCCAAAAAATAAAGAGAACAGAAAGAAGTAAAAGATAAGTAGCATAAAGGTTTTTTGGAACTCCCAAAATAGGAATATTACCTTGTGCTAACTGTAATAATATTACAAAAGGATCAACTTTTGCAAACCCACATATGGGAAAGGCTATCAATGTCAATAATTTTCACTCTTCATTCGATATATATCTAATAAAATGCCCATGCAGATTGGCATATGTGGGAGAGACAACACAAAAAGTCAAAGATTGAATCAAACAACATAAATCTAACATCAGATGCCACTACACACATTTACCAATACCGGCACATTTTGTTGAAGCCAGACATTCAGTGAGCCAACTAAGATATCAAGTAATTGATAATGTAGGTCCTTTGAAACATGGGGGTGACAGAGCGCAATTCAGAAAATGGAGATGAAATGGATTCTTAAATAGGGATGGCGCGAACTGTTCGCGCGAACTTGTTCGCGCGAACATCCGCTGTTCGCGCTCGCAGAATATTCGCGAACGTCGCGCGACGTTCGCCATTTTGGGTTCGCGTATAGTCGGCGCTTTTTTTTGCCCCTCTCACTGGTCCAGCAGATACATGGCACCCAATCAGGAAGCTCTCCCTCCTGGACCACCCCTACACCCCCTGGACCACTCCCCTTCCCTATAAAAACTGAAGCCCTGCAGCTTTTTTTCACTCTGCCTGTGTGTGCTTGGAAGAGCTAGTGTAGGGAGAGAGCTGCCTGTTAGTGATTTCAGGGACAGTTGAAAGTTTGCTGGCTAGTAATTTGATTGATACTGCTCTGTATTGGAGGGATTTTATATTTTACTATTTTCAGCATTTATATGGCATATTTTTTCAGTGCTTCAGTGGCTGCGACTATTTTCAGCATTTATATGGCATATTTTTTCTGTCCTTCAGTGGCTGCAACTATTTTCAGCATTTATATGGCATATTTTTTCTGTCCTTCAGTGGCTGCGACTATTTTCAGCATTTATATGGCATATTTTTTCTGTGCTTCAGTGGCTGCGACTATTGGATTTTTCAGATACATTTTTGCCCTTGATCCCCCTCTGGCATGCCACTGTCCAGGTCGTTGCACCCTTTAAACAACTTTGAAATCATTTTTCTGGCCAGAAATGTCTTTTTTAGCTTTTAAAGTTCGCCTTCCCATTGAAGTCTATGGGGTTCGCGACGTTCGCGAACCGTTCGCGCGTTTTGTCGAAAGTTCGCGAATATGTTCGCGAACATTTTTGCCGCGGTTCGCGCCATCCCTATTCTTAAATTGGGTATGTTGAGACTAAACAGAGAACATACTCCTGAAATATTTATTTGATATGTTCCTGTATATCATACTTTTTGTATAACAAGATGTTTTTTAGGGAATATACAACGTTTCAATTGTCAAGCAGTATTCTATTTGTTTTTTGAGCATATAACTTATGCTCACACCTATTTATTATTATATTTTAGAACTGCACTGCTCTTATCCTGGAATTTACTGGTGTCCTGGCAATCATAGAGATCCAGAACTCTAGTGACATGAGTAAAATGATGTGAATTACTAATAAGATTTTAGTTTTTATATAATCACTACGTTTATACAATTTCTATGCAATTTATCACACTGGACTTTTCACTTAATTCAACAATTTTCATCACATTGGATGGACTATTAATTATGAAAAACTGCTGAGAGACATTTTATGAACACATTATTTCACTGATATTTTATGGAGACTGCTGATTGGCAGTTGGCTTTAAAGTTTAATCAATGATCAGAGTGCTGCTGCAGTTATTATTTTCATGTGGATTGAACTTGTGCACAAAGGAGTACAGCATGTACCCAACAATTAAAACTGCGGATCAGTGTGGCACTTTATTTTGACTTTTTTCTGCCTCCATTCATTAATTTAAAAATGTTTTCCCCTTTAAAATTGGAGCATTTCTACTGATATTTCATAAAAAAACAGATATGCTCCATAACTCTACCAGTTTTATATTATTTAACAAAATAAAGCAAAGTTCCTCATATTTACTGCCTGATTCCTGTATAGGTCCTCTCCATCCAAAAAGACTCGCGCAGACCCCCCTCTGGAAGCATGTGATGTTGGCTGTGTATAGGTCAATCTGTGGCTAGCAGGTAATCAATAGCATATATATATATATATATATATATATTTATTTATATATAAAATCAAGTATAAATAAACATCATACCAAAATACCACTAAAAAGACTATACTGGGTTGAAAGGAATCACATGTGTGTTGACTTCATATTGTGTTGATCTAAGGGAGCTGGGATGCAAAGGAAGAAGAAATATATATGCTGTTGTTTTGATGACCCAACCTTTAAATAATAAAAGGTTTATCGCTTGTATCTTACTCATTTGAAATGATGCCACCTGGCTAAGATACAGCAAACATTTAGAAGAACATAGCATTCCACTATGAATACAATATTATATATTTGTTAAGAAAAGATTCAGTAGTGCTAGACTTGACTTGTGCTATGCGTGTGAAGTTTTAATCAACATTACATTTATGTTTGTTGTGGAATTGAAGTCATATTAAAGGACCAGTAACATCAAAAAATGTAATTAATGAAAATATAAAGCAGTGTTGCCCTGCACTAGTAAAACTGCTGTGTTTACTTCAGAAACACTACTATTGTTTATATCAATAAGCTGCTGTGTTGCAATGGGGGCAGCCATTCAAATGAGAAAAGGCTCAAGTTACACAGCAGATAGCAGATAAGCTCTGTAGAACATAATGTTATCATTTTTCAATTTCCGCCATTGCTACTTAGCAGCTTGTTTATATGAACTATAGTAGTGTTTCTGAAGCAAACACATCCTTTTTAACAACGCAGGGCAACACTACATGATATATTCTTTACTTTAAAACACTTAAATTTTTTGGTGTTACTATCCCTTTAATGAAACACCCTAAACCCTATAGAAAAAAAAACATGCAACAAAATATTAATGGTCATTTAAGTAATTTTTGCTACTTTTACTAGAAAGATGAAATGTTGGTGACAGTTTATGAATAGAGTGTGCCAGAGAATAATAGTCACTGGAATGAGTTGTAGATGTGTTTTTCTGTTCTTGTCCTTCAGTTATGCATGTTTCACCTCAGTTGTACTCAGCTGCATACAAGTGGCATGCATATGGCTCTGAATGTGGGGTTTTTACTGATGTAGTCATTCTTTGGCAAGCTGTTAATAGCATACAATAAGGCTCTTCAAGTTGATGACATTTAGACACTGATGCATGATCTGTGGAACATTAGAGAATGGTCACTGAAGAAAGTTTAAAAACAACTATTTACTTTTAACCTGAGGAGAATAGGTAAAGGCCATTTACTGTTTGTGACTTTAAATGAAAAGCAGATTTAAAGTAATTGGTTGCCATGTTTTTAATAAACCTTGCCATGCAACATTAGAGGGGTAGGGAAATCCTCAAAGGGAGAATTACTCAAATTGCAGAAATGCAAAATACTTTTTCCAAATTGAAAGAAAAGACACTAGGGTATCTATTGCAAATATTCTGCAAATATTGCCTGTGTTTATTCAGAGCAGGGTTTTCACAATATGTTCAACTGCACATAATATTTCCAACAACATGTTTCTCTGAAAGCAAGCAATTGAGTATAAATGTATTTATTTTCACATTTATGTAATAATAATTATAATTATGTAATATGCCTGTTTGTGTTTTTGACTTCTAAAGCAGTGGTGTGATATAAATACATAAATACTGTTATACCACGTGTATGGTTTGCAAGCATAGACTATACCCAGGCAAGATTCCATCTGATGCATGAGTGGCTGTGCAAAAGTGAGTGCCTCAAAACTTAGTATTGAACTGCTTCAACCTCTCAGCTACAAGTAACAGGCTGTTTTTATAAAAGAATGTGTCAATTTGTTGTGAATAAATCTTTATTAAAAAGATCACTCTTTCCATTGCCTATAATTCAAAACATGCAAGTTTGGCATGCTTGTACAGCAGGCTTGAGTGTACAATTTTGGCAATACTTGACAAGTGTATTGCTCAACCAATGGACTATCCCAGCTGGTTTACAAGTAAATGTTATATCACTAATGATTCTATGACATACAGCGTTTTTTTTTAAAAGTGTTGACAAGTTGTTCATTGGAAGATTTATGTAATTGTAAAAAAAAGGACAACAAATAGAAATAATTAATAGGTTGGATTATAATTTATTCAAGGCAGAACAAGATATTACTCGTAAAACAAATAGTAAGAACTAAAATGTAAAATTTGATCTTTCTTACAATTCTACTACTGGAGTATTACTTGGATTTCAAGGGGTTTGTTTTCTTCAGGTCATTCTAAATATATGTTCAAAATGCTATTTTCATAGGCAGATATTTACAATATGCAGCCAATATACAATGCTTTTGCAAAGTTTAGGAAAGTGACTATAAGCCCATTTAGAAACTTCTGATAACCTCTAAGGTGACTGAAAATAACATTGTGTAGTAGTTGCAGCTCCTACAAGGGCTGTGCATGTGCCCTGTCCCGTGATGTCACAGGGAGGGGAGCTTCATGTTCCTGGGAGTGGTGCATGTCATTATGGGTGCGGCTATGACCTGGAGATAGGCCTATTACAAGGTCAAACAAGGATAATACTGCCTGGTTTTCCTAATTTGGAAAACTTGGCGGGCAGTTTTGTCCTGGGCAGCCCTTCTGAAAACCAGGCTGTCCAAGTCAAAACAGGATGGGTGGCAACCCTAATTGTACATATATTGACATATTTTGTACCTGTTACTGATACTTATCCTTTAAGTAACAGAACACTTTACATTGCTGTTTCTGCAGATTTTATGGTATAGTTATATAGCTACATTTAGAAAAAAGAAGAATACCCCAAACCCCAGTGCACAGATACAAACAAGCATAGACAGATCGATCTGAACACTCACATATATAAACTATACATACCAATATGTATATTAATGATAGATTTTAGTATCACAAGAGCCTTTGAGATGATGCTTGTTCAAGAAATAATCCAAGCCACTCTTAAAGGCATCAGTCCACATAGTAATGGGTATAGTTGGGCAACAGAACAGCTGCAAAAAAGCAACAACCATGTAACACTGCTATCACAAAGAATTTACGCCAATACAGGAATGCCAGTAAGTTGCATTGTACAATGCTATCAAAGGGAACCTTCAGTTTTGTAAATATGAGATAGTGGTGCCTCACCCTCCATTCAGTGCTTGCTCTTTCTCTTATCTGAATATTTCAAAAGACAACAAGCAATCAAAAATTTGGTGGAGTTCAGTGATGTAGCTTTATGGATGAAGAAAAGTTCTTTCATTAACATGACAGCAAGATCCCCCTTTGTTTGTGAATATCGAGTACTTTTAGAGGTTTACTGTAATAATCATAACACCCTTGTCCACTAGCAGACACTTTATTTTCACCTGAATACTGTAGTAAACACTCTGTCTGTGGCATACACTAGGGTTGTTGCAGTTACAACAAGCAATTAATTGCGCAAAGTGGCTTATGATATTGAATACTGAATATGATATACTATCCTTTTTATGGTCATATAGCAAGGCTACATCTGTAGGTTTCTGCCATTGGATCACACTTTTTCTGGAGGAGATTACAAAATATTTATATAAAGTTAATAATGTCAAAAAGAAAAAACATATATTAAATATATAGTTTTGCATATTGTATGTTCTTTATAACAATAATATTAAAATGTAGGTGTGTCAAGGACAAATAATAGTGCCCAATCCCAAAGAACAATATGTATTTCAAGCATGAATTTGTCTTACATATTGAGATTTTGAGATACTCTTTCTGTGAAACTTTAAATAAAGGAGCATAAGTTAACACTTATCTAGTACACAGTAATGTACACATTTGTACTTTATAACTTACATCTTCCTATTCATTAGAAGAGTGGACGCCATTAGATGATATACTGTCTCACAAGACATATGAAGCAACCGCATATGTGAGCTATATCAATAACTGGCACTCAACCTGCTTAGCACATCCAGGTTTCTTAGAATTCACATGTTCTGCATGCATCTGCTGCTGGAAGCAATTTTCCTGTTGAGTCTTCACGTTCTTACCAGAAGGCTACTAAATAAATGCTTTTGATGGGTTCAAAAACAGTGCAAATAAAAAGGTAATTTCCACATCATGCAAAAAAAATCTCAGTCAAGTGTATATTAGCTTCACCATATTAATTCAATATAAAAGCATCAGTAGAAATAGTAGAATTTGCAAACATGGTAAGTCCCTGGAATATTCGATTCTGGTTAGATCCTGTCAGTAACAGACAAATTAGAAAATAACTGTGTATGGGCTAATTTCAATACAGAACATATTAGATATACTTACGTCACAGACTAAAAGATACCGTATTGGAGTGCGGTTATAATGGATTGATTATATATACTGTATATATATATAAATATATAGAATGCAAGGATATTCCGCACATCAAAAGCAAAAATAAAGCCTGGGTGCTAGTCCAAAATATATAGACAGAATGCAGGAATTGACAGCACATCCGAGGAAAAATCAAAGTAGCAAGAGGTTGAATGAAGTTGGGTTTATTAATATCCGATGTTTCAGTTCCACACAGGAACTTTCTTCAGGGGAAACACAAATCAACAGTGCAGACTCGGGTATTTAAATGTGCAAAAGTGGTGCCAAAACCAGGAAGTGAAATGTAAACACATAGTGAAAAGATAACAATCAAAATAACATATAAGTATGCACGCATAGTCATTGCCAACAGAGATTGTAAATAGAAGGACCTACCCTGAGTATGCCAAGAAGACGCGCTAATAGTAACCAAAAAATGTATATCGAACCGCAACTGAGGGGGCGTGTCCAATGTGAACGAAGCAATCCCGCATTGATGGGTGCTGTAATACAGCAAGTACCGAAGGGAGGAGCCATAGTACTGACATCAGATAGAACCACCCCCTGGTTACCTGGGAATGGTCTCATAGTAACAGGGTAAATTCTGTGCATAGCGTCTGTGCTTTTCGTTTGTGCTCAAAAGAAAGATATAGCTATGGAGCTTGCGCACATTCACACGGAGCCAAGGCATACCTTATATTGCACAGAGCATGTAGCTAAAGAATGGTCCCAGGCCCAAACGCTCCCAAACCCGACGGCTGAAGCGCATCTTCATGCGAGTCAGTACGTCAAGTCGTCAGGGTGCGAAGGGTTGTGTCAGTAGAGTCTAGCTTTACCCAAGGTGCATCAACCCATTTGCAGAGGATCAATAGACGCCAGACTGAAAAACAGGTTACAATAGGTGCAGAACAAGGCATACGGGTCTCGGTCTAAGAAAGCAAAAATAGTGCTATAACTAAAGACAAAATCATATGGCAATGACAAGTACAGATAAGACCGAGATACAATGTATATACATGTAGCAAAGGAACAAATGTAGGCAGTAACAAACTGGCAGTTGTATCAAGAAATCCCAGGGATAAGCAGGATGAAAGGAAGCATTTATATAAAGCAACCTAGTGGCAATTGTTCATTAAGTCCTCGAGAGTATACAGTGTCCAATTTATGTATCCATCTGGACTCTCTCCTGAGTAATGCTTGATCCCTGTTCCCCCCTCTGGAAAGGGGGGGGTTGGTAGTCAATTGCCATACATCGGAATGTAGGCAATGTGTGTCCTTTGTTTAGGAAATGTCTCGCTACCGGTTGTAGGGCCTTGCCATCTTTTAAAGCCTTACTGATGGCCGACCGATGATTGCCAATCCTTTCTTTTAATGTTGTACATGTTTTGCCAACATAGTATAACCCACAAGGGCAGACAATAATGTAAACAATATAGGTAAAGCAACAGCCCAACCTATGTGGAATCTTGAATCTTTTGCCCGTATGTGGGTGCGGAAAGTCTGGGCCTGTCGGGAGGCAGCGACAAGTCACACAACCGGGGCATTTATAGCAACCCATTTTCTTATGAGAAGTCAGCCAATTGGTTTCTGTGGTAGTGGGG
>CM044434.1:93630044-93660431 GCA_024363595.1 Xenopus borealis | reverse complement strand
ATATGTAAAACCCTGCTTCATGTAAATAAACCCTTTTCATAATAATACACTTTTTTAGTAACATGTGCCATTCAGTATCTGTTGCTCAAAAATTCATTTTCGGGGTATAGTTTTCCTTTAAGAGAGGAAACAGAAACCGTTATAGTTCTTCCATCACTAGAAGTTGCTGGGTCCAACAGCAAAATCTTTTTATGTCCCTTCTAAACTTACAAACATTTTTCATAACCATATATTGAACTGCATATCAGTTATGCCTCCAGCAATGTCACTTCTGGGGGTCAAGGTGCACCTAAAAACTGACCCATATTTGTTTTTCCTTCAATTATTCAGTTATAACATGTTACAGATTCAAACAGAGTTATGTCATTGGACAAAACCAGCATACATACAGAGTAACCAAACCGTATGTTTACAACAGGAGCCTCATTCCTGTGACAAAACAAACCTTAGGGGGCCGATTTACTAAATTCACGTGAATAGATCGAAGTTCGATTGAATTTCGATCTTAGGTTTAATTTGATCGGTCAAATATGCAAATTAGGCATATTCGATCATCGAATAGCGAACGATCAAATGATCGAATAGATTCGAATGATCGAATATTCGATCATTCAATCATTCGATCAGCGAAGGATTTAAAATTATTCGATTGCCTACTTCGCCAGATTGGACCTACCGAATTGTAATAGAAGCCTATGGGAGCCCTCCTCAAATAGGATTCGTACGATCAAAGTCTTTGATCGTTCAAATCGTACAAATCATTCGAATGATCGAATAATTCATTTGAATGATCGAACGAGCGTTAATCGATTGTCGAATGATCGAAGATCGAATAAAAGGGTAGCCTAAAACTATTCGATTAGCATTCGAAAATCAAATGCTAATCAAATATCGAGTAAAAACAAATATTTTTTGGGGAATAATAGTAAATTCGCCCATAGGTGTTGAAAAAATCCTGCTTTTTAAAGTCCTGCTCCATTCTTCCTATCTACTGCCAATAATGAATGTAATATAATAGCTAAATCCAACATCACAGCATATGGGATAGAAGTGAGGAAAAAAAGCATTGGGAAAACACCTTTTATTGTTACCAAACCCTATTTCAGCAAAAATACCCTTCTCCCCCAGTCTGGAAATAGTTATGCTTTACTCTATCAACTTCTAACGCAAATTACCTATATAAAGAAGTCACTGATAAGTTAGATACTGGCTTGAGTTAACCAAATAGTAACAAAAAGCTTCATATCATTTAAAAAACAATAACCCTTCTTATTTCATTTTGTTGTCTGTACTGCATTTCAGGTGCATTTCTCATGACAAGGGGACTCCTCAATTTGACCCTTCACCTTGAGCCTACCAACTGAACCCCATTGTTACATACCATAATGAAACCAGGAGACAGAGATGGGTGTACATTGTATCAAATAAAAAGGACCTTGCCAGCTGAACCCATAGCAATATTCTAAAGCCATAATTTAACAAGAGATCGCTACTATGCTGTGCCACCAACATGAGAGTAGTTCAGCAGCCCTGCTGTGTTTCAATGATAGGAAGGAATCCAAGCACGCTGCCCCCTAGCACAAGCAGTAGTAGCGCCTGTATCAATCACTCCAACGTGCAGTCACTGGAGAGAACCTCCTTTCTCCCTCTTCTAAACTTACCTGTGCAGTGCTCTGGCAAGGTCCTACCGCTGCTGTGACAAATAAAACCTAAAATATTATATCATATGTGCACTGTTTTGATCCAGAGGAAGGCAAAAAACTCAGTCTGAAGCCAGTTCCAATTATGCTTCAAAAGGGAAAAAATTCCTTCCTGACCCCAATGGCAATCAGAAACATTCCTTGGACCAAGAATTTCACATTCATTTAACATAAATGAATACAATACAGGCTTTCACAATCATAATGTGTAAAGATACAGAAACCACACTATAAGAGAACATAACATAAAGAAGAAAACTCCTGCCATTTAAAAAAAATTAGCAAAATGGGGGAGGGTGGGTGGGATGTTTCTACCTGCTCAGATGATAAGGAAGGGAACTGCTTCTTCCCCTGACATCACATCTCTCTCTTACTACGCCCAGGGCCTGTACATCTCCTGCTTTCACTCATCCCTTCTCACCTAAACACAGCTACATGTGATTCTGCGCATCTCTAACCTAGACTAATGTAATCTGGCTGCTGGTCATTTGGATCCCTTGTCATGCAGCCCCTGCGCTTATAGCTCCAGGGCTTTCCTCAATTTGACCCTTTGCCTTGAGCCATCCCACTGAATCCCATTGTTACGTACCTTAATGAGACAGAGATGGGTGTAAAATGGCCACAGCATTTATTTACATGTTATCAAATAAATAGGACCTTGCCAGCTGAACTTAAAGCAATATTCTAAAGCCAGAATTTAACAAGAGATCGCTACTATGCTGCAGTGTCTCAATGATAGGAAATCCAAGCACGCTGCCCCCTAGCACAAGCAGTAGTAGCATCTGTATCAATCCACCGTGCCGTCACAATGTAATGAATAAAGGTTACCCTGGCGGTCCAGTGGCTCTCCCTGGTTGTCGTGATGTTGTGTCCCTGGCACACGTCCTGTTCCTCCTTTGCCGGTACCTCCTATGGCATGTGTGATGTGATGACGTCATTGCGCAATGGCGTGAAATTGAAATACTATTTAAGGGGATTTCAGTATACAGGACATTGCCGCTGTTAGGTTCTATTTGATTAGTTCCTGGGTGTTAGTTCTTTGTGAATCATATTGATCTCCTGGTTATGAAATATAATAAAATCTGTTTGCTTTTTTGATAAATGGATTTAAGTGCAGAATTCTTCTGGAACAGCACTATTAACTGATGCATTTTGAAAAAAAAAATGTTTTTCCCCATGACAGGATCCCTTTAATGTAAAAAATAGAGCTCAGCCACAGGTTCCATGATAAACTCACATGGAACTATGCATCCTCTATAATGACAGGGCAAGTGGAATGTTGTCCAAATAAATATATGACTAGCCTACAGGCTCAATCATGAATATATATAGATAACATCTGTGACTCAATAAAGCCCAGTAAAATTAGGTGGGACTCTGAAGACAGGCTGCTGAATCAAGTAACTATTGCTATAGAAATACTGAGCAATATGCAGACTTAATAAAGCAAAGCCCAAAAAAATTATTGTATTCAGGCTGTTCTATTCCCAACTGAGCCCCACTGGCCTCAATGTATACTCCAACTACAGTTCTCTGTATACTCTGAGTTGCAGTAGCAGCAGCTCAGTGTCACAGGCTGGATTTCTATATACAGGTAATACAGAGGGTGCCTGTTGGGCCTAGGCTAGGATTGCCACCTAGCCAGTATTTTACCGAACTAGCCGGTAAAACACTGGCCAAGGCCTGGGGCGGTATTACAAATTTACCAGCAATGTAGCTGCCAGTAAATCTGTAATACCCCTATTAAAGGCCCTGGCCCGCCTCAACTCACTAAAAACTTACGTTTTTTTCCCGGGATTGGGTCATGGCCCTGTCCTTTTGCATCATGACATGCCCCCTTTATGTCACAGCACGCAGTTCCTCTGCTGCTGCTATCCTGATCTATTTGCCTGCATTCATAATCACTGTCTCCACCTGGGTGCATGTGGTGGAGATCCTCTGTCAAATGTGAATGCTAGTAGGTTTTTTTCTGATATCCCCCACATAGGGTTGCCACCTTTTCCACAGGCTGAACCCGGACATGGGGGCGGGCCCATGATGTCGGTGGGCGGACCCGTGATGTCAGTGGGCGGGCCCATGATGTCGGTGGGCAGGCCCATGACATCGGTGGGCGGGTCTGTGACATCATGGGGCGGAGCTATGACGCCGCGATCGCCTATTGGCTGATTGCTGCATCAATCAAGCTAATCCCGCCCGGTTTTCCAAATAAGGAAGCATTGACCCGGGCAGCCCTTCAAAATACCGGGCTGTCCGGGTCAAAACCGGACAGGTGGCAACCCTACCCCCACATGAGGCTGACCAGAGACAGTGATTCTGGGTCTAGGCAAGTACCGGAGATCAAAACAGCAGCAGCAAAGGAGCAGATTCTCAGACTGCGTTTCTCTGCAGGCCGAGATTCACCTAGTCTGGCTCTAGCCTAAAGCTATGTAACGAAGATACTGAAAAGTTTTATTTGCAACCCCCGGCCTACCTGGTAGGTTTTGCACCATGACTGCAAGCCAGCATTCAGGGACTGCTTGTTTTACTTCACTAGGTAGGATTCTTAACTTATTCCACCAATATTTAATTCCCACTCTATTTTTATAAGCCAAACACTCTCCCAGCACTGTTTCTATTCTTCCCATAGTTCCTACCCATGTAATGTTATCTTATTGCTTTTTTACAATTTGCTATGTTTGAATTTGCTCTTTTGTTATTCTCATACCTGTAAATGGCAGTCGTAGCACTAGCCAGGGTGTGGCTTATAAGCATTGATGTGAGTAAAGTATCTGGCACTGCAGATACTGTAGCTGCACAAGACTCCTGTTTTTTGTGGGGACCAATCTATGCTTGCATAGAGGTACCCACAAGAATTTGGCATGCAATGCTGTGTAGGTATGTTGATTTATTTTTAAATAAGCTGTAGCTGTTATTTATCCACTAAATTGACTTAGAAAGGGCCCCTTGCTCATCTGGTCACTCAGCAGCCAAGTCCTTGATGTTCAAATGAAACACATATGCATTGTACTAGTATAACTTGTATGTTGGCAACTCAGCTTGTAAAATAGCCAGTTAAATGCAGTTTTAAAACATACAAGCACAGCTACAACTCAAGACACTAAAAACTGAAAGTGTGAATCCACTACGGGCATATTCTGCCCATTCAGATGAAAATCTCAGAGAACGATTCAGCACCACCAGCAAATCCTGAATCTTTAATGAGGCAACATTCAGCTGCAGACACAGCTGCAGGTGTCAGGTCTGTTATTATTTATAGCTAGGTGATGAAAAACATCTTCTTTAATGGGTTTCATCTGTGCAAAACTGCAGGCACAAAACTGTCAAGCACAAAATGAATGCAGTTGAAAGTAATAAATAGTGTTAAGATCAGAGCTGCAGGATGATGTGTTTTCATGGGCAAATTTGAGTGGAATAAATACAAAAGTTTAAGTTCAAGAAAAGTAATTAAAGAAAGAAAAGTAAGATATAGAAATAGCACAGACAGTTATGAACAGAAGATATGTGTGTAAATCATTTATGATTTTGAAATATGTTAAAAAAAATTATATTATGCTTGATTTATGTCGGAGACGGGAAGGAGCCAACAGTAAGAACCAACAATAGCTCAATTATTATTTATTAGACATTAATTTATTAATCCCAGGATACATTTTAAAGAGCTCCAACATCATTTAATAGAACTTTTAAGATTTTTTTACTTAAAATTCTGCATTGCTGAGTTTGATTCCAAAGCACTGAAGAGATATAGATTTTAATAGCTTATTTTACTTTATTTTGCTACTTGTGCTTCAATAAAATATATGTGAATCTGTACCAAAAGGGTAAAGTAAGGCTGGGACAAAGTTGCTCTTTATGCTAAATTGCAGATGAGAGAAAATCAGCTTTGACAGCAAAATGATTAGTTCAAGCAATCACTATTATTAACATAATTACTTTCCAAAATGTACATAAATCCATGTTTAGACATCAAGAGGGGTCGTTATCATGCTTTTTGACAGAAGGTGAGAGATCAAGGATGGAAAGGTCATCAAGTTGACCCTATAAATGATCTGAAAACAAAACTTACATGTTTGCCAATAGAGGAAGATGTACTGTAATAGATAAGACCAAATGCCTTAAGGGTGAACCATAAAGAACATTAGAAAATGGGCAGGATAAAGAAAAGTACAGTTATAAGCTGACAGTTACACTGCAGGGACAGATGTATTTGATTTAAAAGACTGAGGTTATTTGTAGAAGAGTTTATGAATAACTGTAAGCAATTACCCATTAGAGTCTTTGGAAATCAGACTATATGCCTCCTAAATTATATAAACCCTGGTGCACGCTTTAAGACCATTTGTTGTTCTATTACATGTAGTTTGTACAGCACAGTACAGTTGGATTTATGACAAAACAGTACTGGCAATGAAAGGGCTGTCATTTATAGGTGTACAGGGAAAAGATGTTATATTATTCACAACAAACAAGTCTTTTTGCTTATCAAGTTAGCGTGACATTCTGCCTGTAGTTGAACCAGTGACCTGGTGTTTTCGGGCTGTCTACAGTGCCTCTGCTTTATGCAGGCAGACAGCTATGGTCCTGGTTCACTCCTATTGTAATCACTGAAATTGCAAGTAAGAATGGCTTGAGTCATCTGTTGCCAATCACAAGGAATCTGTGTAAGCCCTGTTCTGTACTGACTCATTGCCCAACTTATGTCTATTTTCCAATAGCTCCAGGGTGTGATTCTTAGTGAGATTACCTGTTCTTGACCTTGCCTGTCCATGACCTTGTCTAGTTTGCTACCAGTCCTGTCTCTAGGCTATTTCTGACTACTCTCTTGGATCACAATTCTGTAATGTGTTATTGGTGTGTTTTATGACTGGCCTGTGGCATCGACTGCTCTCTTGCCTACTGATTCTGTACTGCTCTGTCCGATTGACCTGTTTCATGACCACACTCCTCATTCCCCATTCTTCCTGCTAATACTTGGTTGTCTTGTCTGCCAAGACCTTTCTCCCTGGTCCTCTCACTTTAAGATCTGGTGGCATCCGAGTAGCAGAGGGCTCCACCCGAAGCTAAAGGTGGCAGCTATAGGCAGAAGCGTGAGTGTGAGCCGGGACCTTGGGGTTTGTTCTGGGTTTGGGATACCATATGTAACAGTTAGATGCTACTTATGATTTACATGTTAATGTATATTGTTCTTTGATACAGCCTATAAACTAGGATGAATGACTTTGTACTGTAATAAAGTTATTAACTTTGCTGAATGATGTATGCAGTCTTACAGGCCTAATGCATAAGTCACATGTTATTTAAGGTCTTTTGTGAGTGGGTTTGTTAGAACTACCAGAGCAAATTGAATGCAATTGTGAACAATAAAATCAATAACATTAGAAAGCAAGACTCCCTATAGACTAATTATGGAAGTTATTAGTTAGAATCTATAGGGCTCAGTATTGCAGTGTACAAAGTGCAATTTGAGATTTACCAAGTTTTTTCCACATACCCCCTGGCTCTAGGATGAGACTTTATTACATCAGTGTCGTCCTGTGTCTTACACCAGAACATGGTGTAAATGGTTGTGTGCAGGCCATGTTCAGTGTGTTAACAGTCATCATTGCCAAATATTCCACCATCTGCATAATCTGTGTATATGTTTCACAACCTAAAACAATATTGTATACAATATTCTCCATCAATTCTCCCTGTACACTCTTTATCTTTATCAACATATCTTTATCGTATTCATATTTATACTCACAAGCAGGTCTAGACTAGGAGTAACAATAGGCCCTGGCATACCAAGTACACAGAGGTCCAAACAACCCCCCAGCAGCCCACTGAATAGGGACTATCTATTACATCTTTCAGCAGCCCCTCTGGCATTTGCCAGAACACACAGATTGCCAGTCTGAGCCTGCTCACAAGAATCTTTATCAAGACAGCCAACTATAATAAAAAAACAAACATCTTAAAAACCCTAAGCCCCACTAAAGTAAGTGAAACTTCCACCTTTTGTGGGCTGGTGCTAGACAATTGTAATGATTATGTGATAGAAGTAACATCTCTATCCTATTCATAGTAATACATTTTGGAAAAAACTAAAAAACAGATTTACTCATGCTGAGACTCATATTTCCTCCAAGTCATTTATAGGATGCTTTGTAATTCATGTTCAGTAATACAGTTTTGTGCAATATTAATACAATATAGTACTATATATTATATATATAATATTATATATATAATATTAATATAATATAGTGGTACTTACAGGGCTATCAGAAAGCAATTTAGGTTCTGTAAAATCAAATCTGAAAATGTAACACAGTTTGCTCTGTGCACATGGACATTTTATTTTATGATGCCTTAAAGGTGTTTCTGTAACATCTGACCTCTATTCATGCTCTATGGAGGGTCTTGTTAGTTGTGAAAATTCTTGGATTACAGCTTCCTCGAGTATAGTATTTTAAATTCTTGCAGTTCCAACACTTACATGAATTCGAAATAATTATTTATATTTTGCGATAATTCATGAAATCAGTGTATAGGTAAATGCCTGTGAAATATATCTGTAGGGTTCTAAGTACAGTAATTTACACATTAGCCAACATTGGAAAATGTTCCAATGTTAAATCTTATGAGTTTTAAATCTTAAAGAAGATTTTGTTAATTATCCAAAATATGCATACAGATAACTTTAAACATTAACATTTTTATAATTTCGCAGTCAAAATATAATTCCAGTGAAGGAAACTTGCTAGCCTCCATGATGATCAATGTTAAGTCTTTGGACACACATTTTATGTACATCAAGGATTACCAAGAATAATAAGTCAATAAAATTAAATAACTGCCCAATCAGGGCCAAATGAAAAGTCTTGAAATGACAATACACTTTATAAAACATAAAACACCTAAAATAAAGTCAAAGATATGTAAATTTTGTAATAACGCATGATTATTCATGACAAAAGGTGAATCCAGTCAGAATGACTGCAGTCACTATTTTACTTTTGTTCTGTGATCAAGAAGGCTGTGGAAATGTCCAAAATTTCTCTTTGGTCTCCTGCACAAAGTTTCTAACTTAACTGACTCTTGGCAGAGAGCCCAGTATAGATACTTATATACTTTTGTAACAATAAGAGAAGCAGGTCTCTTGGGAGAACTTGGACTTTGAACTTAGGAAATTAATCAGCAAAAAAAACACATAAAAACCACAGCAATGTGTTCAAACTTTCATAACCTGACAAATTTTGTAAAAGGGACATGGTATTTAGGGGGTGTGGCCAAATGGGCATGATCAAATAGTTTAGTCCTTCTCAAAATGTTGAGAGCTATGCTTATATTGGTTATGGTTCCCTTTAGTTCCTGTTGAGGTAATAGTTCAAGATCCCTAATACAGTATGTATGAACACACATAACTGTATTTTGGATACGTATTACGTGGACTTCTGTTGAACTCATCTATATACTTATATATCTACATCTTAGATTTATGGTCAAATGTATATGTACTTTTTTTCTTTTTCCAAATGCTGGTTTTGAGTATTATTTTGTATCACTTACATGCTCACAGTACATCTGTTTGTTTGTAACCTTGATTGCATTTTTGAGGATGGAAGGAATGTCAAGTTTCAATTTCAAATAATAGCTGAAATGTTTTGATGACTATAAATATTGAGGGGTTTCCAGACAGCAATCCAAAATAACAGGGACTCTTTTTAAGTAGAGAATGTTCAATCTAAAAGTCAAAAAACCTTACACGAGGTTGTAAATGCAATGTCACATTTAATAATTGTGATGTCTCAGTTCTCTGCTTTCAGTTCCACGTCCCTCTAAAAATGATTTGGCTTTAGTGAAATCATTTGTGTTTTCCAAAACCATGGGAGTAAGATTGGAGCACTGTGGACTTAAGAAGGAGGCACTTACACCATTGACATTGTTAAACATATGCGAAAATGTCAGGTCTTAGTGGGCACTGCACTTCCAGTTGTATCTACAGTAGTTGGCACTCTTAAATGATTAAACAGTGATAGTTTCAAAAGTTTTTCTATAATGTATAGTTATGAACAATCAAAAATTGTTAAGCAAACAGGATTCGCCCATTTTCAGCAGGATTCGGCCGAATCCTTGTGCCTGGCCGAACCGAATCAAAATCCTTAAAATCATGTAGCTTTTCATCACAAAACAAGGAAGTAAAAATTTTTTAGCTCTCTTTTAACCTCCCCCTCAATTTGCATATGCAAATTAGGATTCAGATTTGGTTCGGTATTCGGTCAAATCTTTCGCAACAGATTCGGGGGTTCAGCCGAATCCAAAATAGTGGATTCTGCATATTCCTTAATTAAAGATAGCTTAGAAGATGTTGGCAACACCGAAGGCATTAGTTGAAAGGCCAGTAGACAGGCAATTACACTACTTATATGTATGACCAGCTTTACTTGTTTTCGAGAAACCCAATCAGTGGTGGAACTACCGGGGGAGCAGGGAGTGCAATTGTACCAGGGTCCACACCTGGTAGGCCTGCCGGTAGTTCGTGCTTTAAAAAAACACTTACAGAGCAGCACATCCTTAAAAAAACTGCTACACAGTCTGCACCCGGGCCTGCCCCTCTATTGTTACGTTACTGAACTTAAAACATTTTTGGAACATCTTATGATTCTATTCTGTTATAAATAAATCTCTGTGTTATAGACAGTTTTACTTATTTTTTTATGTGTTTTAGGTTATTCAGATGATTGATGTGTGCGTGAGAATAAATAAATAGAGAGAGAAAATGAAAAAATGAAAAATAACTACTATAGGCAGAAGTGCAATTACAATTCACTTTTATGAAGATGATGAACAGGCGCAGATGAAGATTCGCTAGAGAAAAAGACTGTCGTCATGAGTGTTCACACTCTATCACCAGGCGGATTTTCGATCCAGGGATTTTAGTTAAGTGCGAATTTTATTGAATGTTACCTCTTTCGCCAGAGTTGACTTCAGCACCTCAGACCAAGAGAACTGCTAAATTTAAGCTACATCCTCCTCAATCTTACTGTATGTCAGTGGCATTAAAGATAAAAAAAAACACTGGTGACTTTTCCTTTTTTTAAGCAGGATTGCCTGCAAAAGTCCTAACCTAAACTTTTTTGAGTTAACATTTTTCCCCAGACATTTGAGGGTCATAGAACATTAATTTAACAGTGTTAATGGCTAATATTAACTATTTCGTCTTTATTAAGGTTCCTTGCACATTTGTAATAAAAAGTGGTAACTTCCAGGTTTTGCACCAATGCCTGTAATAAAGACGTCCATACAACTTGAATGTACGTACCTGTCCTATTCAAATTGACATAAGTGTAAGATCACTAGCCACTTTTCACTAGACATAAATGAACGCTAGTGAATCTTCGCTATGAAATGCTTACACTGAAGAAGTCGCCAGAGCAAAAAGTTGCCAGAGTTCAGTGCCCAGGACACAAATTTTTACATTTTACAACATTTTAGTGAATTAGCATAGTGGTAACGAATTTGCGCCTGGTGAAGTGGTGCAAAGTATGCGAAGCAGTCACTGGCGACAATTCACCCTTGAGTAAAACTGCCCCAATGTTTTTGTGAAGGGCTAGTGGGATGAAAATAGGGATACAGGTCAGAGCTATGCATCTCAGGGAAGAGTGTCATGGGACTGTGAGTGTCTGTCCCCAAGTGCATTCTCTTGTTCCACACAGTGCTATGGGTTTTGTCAAGGTAGGAACTGAGACGTCGACTGCAGGGAAAGGAGGATCTATTTGTTCTGTTCTACCATCTTGGTGGACAGACCCGTTTATTTATAGATCGAGTACATACATAATTAGTCAATAATTATTAGAAGGTGGTTTAGGGTGGTGGTCCCCCACAACCAATTAGAGAAGAGCATTATTTACGATAGTATGAGTAACCGTTTACCTAATCCTTGGGGTATGATGTTCCCTGGTACCAAGGCTAAGCAAACAATCTGTGTTTGCTGATGTGTTTTTCGGTACTTTCCTAGGTCATCCTGACATATCATGTGCTGAGAGTATGAGAGAGCAATATGTGATTTTATATAGTATATAGTATATGATATACAGACAGCCTTAACAGTTTCATTCATTCCAAGGGTCTGTACCCATAATTAAAGAATGTGTAGGTTACTGTATCATTTTGGTTTATTTATTAAGTACAAACTATACTATACTATATTCCACACAACTGTACAATGTGCAAAGGCAAAGTCTCCTCCTTTCAAAGCAATATGCACCTCTTATTGCTTCAGATGTAAAGCCCCTTCATTATACATTTTTGCTGTAGAGTAAAGAGCAAGTAAATCGATTGGGGGGGGGGGGGGTTGTACAGTGGCCATAATAGATTTCACAGTATTCATTTAATTACATTATTGACAGAAATCCTATTGTAGCATGAATTCTGAAACTGCTTTTTTTTATCAGTTCTGGGATGAAACTTCCACTTATACAGCTGATGTATATGAGGCAGCATCTGTTATAATGTTGCAAACATGAGTGCACGTGGAGCTGTGCTCAGTAATAGCTGGCTAGAGGCAAAGTTATCTGAGTAATGTGTTGGATACGCCCCTGGCACCAAAGAGATTAATGTTGCAGATTAACTTGCTTCTAAATGCATGCTAACTAGAGCCCCAATCTGACACATAGCATCAGACAAGTGGGTGCTGCCACCTTTTGTATAAATGTTTATATACAGGACGAATGAGACTGTACAGGGATTCCCCAAAATTAGCAAACTGCAAATGTGACAAAGCTACACAGCAAACAACATACCAAGCTTGCAGCATCAGACTCAAGGCTTTCTCATTTGCCAAAAGTGTACAGTTAGCATGGTTACAGATAAATTCCAAGTAACAAGAAAGTGAATAAAAAACATCTGCATAGTTTGGGAAACCATGCTGGATTATCTTCCAAAATTACAAACTTCTGGACTGTCCACTTTATCCGTAGTCTTACATTGTCTTTCTTAATCAAATTGCTGTTGTATACTGTATGTATTGCTGTTTTTCTGTTGTACTGTATATCTATAAAATGGGTACATAAGGGGCAAATTCAAGCTTGTTTTTTAAATTTTAAATTGAATTTATGAATTAAGATATCTTAATTATTGTTCTGATAAAGGTGTTCTTTAGTGACAGAACACAATCAACTATGTTTTAAGTTTTTATAATTTGCTAGTGATTAATAGAAAACAAGTATTTTCAAAAGTCCCTGAATTCAAAGATGAACAATTCAGACTTCTAAAACAACTGCAAAGATTTCCACAGACCATACACAGTAAATTTCTCAAAATTGTGTATATAAAGGAAACAGGTTGGATGAATATATAACTGAACAAAATTAGTGACATATGAAGGTTAGACTTGACTATGAAGCTGGTTTGTGGTGACCATAACTAACTTTTAGAGGCAAATTTATTAAAGGCCACATTTTGAATTCATGTGAGTTTTTTTTTAAACTCGAATAAATTCGATTTTCCTCGAAAGTCAATTGAAGGGTTACTTGATAAAAAAAACAAATATCTAAAACTCGGATGAATTTTACCATCCTGAAAACTCAAATCAAATTCGACTAAACTGCAATTGTTTTTCCTCTGAAAAAACTCAAATATCAGAAAGGCAACTAACATGTTCGAGTGGGGCACTGGACCTCTCCCGTTGACTTATACATGAATTAGGCAGGTTTTATGTGGTGAATAGTTGAATTCAAATTCTTAAAGCACCAGAGTTTGATAAATCTCGAAAATTTGAATTCAAATATTCAATTAGACCCTTAATAAGTCTGTCCCTTAATATCAAACCTGTTAAAATTATTTTGCATGGTAGCAGTAGAAGGTGCCTCAAAAGACATGACTATACTAGGTGAAAGGAAGAATGGTATTTCTTTGATACATATGCAACCAGATGCACCTCAAAGATTCATAGGTTAGACATGTGGGAAAATTACTGCGCATAATAAATCTTTGGTTAAAATGGAAGCATGTGACTGGGATTGAGAGTCATCTGCAATTTATATATTATGTGCAACTATATGTCAACGTAGTCCCAGATCCAGTAAGATATCTGCACTTAGCTTTTAATTGTCTAATGCAATGCTGTAAAGCTGGAGGGTAGATGAACCTCAATAAGGCATCTTAAAACCCCCCGGGTTCCCCTTGGGCTTCATAGACTTCACAGACTTCTTTGTATGACATCACCAGTTCAACAAGTCAGACTGCAAAACATGTTTTATGTCAGATTTTGCCTCTTGATATGGAAAACTTGGACAGCTACTCTTTAGTGAAAGCAAACATATAATTGTTTACTGTGGGTTAATGGTTAGAATAAAAGTTGGGATTACTACTACAAAGATGTTTTTTATGCCCCTTTTTTATACCATCAATGTAAACAGTCTGTTCCTGCTGTAAAATAAATCTCCAGAGAACAGCAGAAAAGCTGGATAATGTTATATTTCTAAACACTTTTATCACAACCCTGAGCATTTCTCCATTTCTGTTCTGTCAGACTTCCAATGAATGAGTTAACAATGAGGAAAGAAGGCTGTCCTTTTTTTTTATGATTACCAGTTTGCTTCCAATTTTAACAATATGACCATTTTACTGTGGTGTAATGCACCCCCACCTCCTATTCTGTGTGCAAAGTTTACTCTCTCAAAGTTCTTTATTGACTTTGCTTGGCTTTCATTTTTCAGTCAGAAATTCCTGCTTCAAATGTTTGCAAAAAGAAACACTTAATAATGTGCTTCATATTAGAGGAGGTACAGTGTTTAATAATGTAACCCTATTTGCACTTGGAATTAGTTCAATAATCGCAAACCATGTGTCACTAATCCTTTTCATATTCTGTCATTTTCCTGCCTGCCAGGGTAAGGGATGTGAAGACCCCAGGAATTGTGTCCCTCTTTGAAAAACAAATACATAAGCCAGTCATTGGCCCTACAGCTGTTCTTGAACTACATCTACCAGCATTACCCAACAGCCTTGAACTGTTGAAGACAGGAGACTTCCATATAAAAGCTTGAGGGACCCATATTTGATATCTTTGATGTAAACATCAATAACATCTAACAGTTCCCATCCAATTAAATAACTTGTAATTTTAGCAAGAACATTTGATGTTAAAACCCCACACCCAGAGGCTGGAACCCACAGCTTGTTGTCTCACTCACATTCCCTATAACCCTAATTATATGGGACAGCATGTAAAGGGATGGCATTTTCAAATGTATAAAGGTCTATCATTTTCTATATTTCCAAAAACAAACCCCAAATGCTGCTATTGGGAAAAAAAACAAAAATTACTATCAGGTTGTGGAAGCAAACACATGCCAGCTTTTGTAAAATCCAAACATCTGTAGATCCAAAAATATTTGAATCTGACACCAGCTGTTAGAGCAGCAGAACAGTGATATGCCAGAACAAAATTACTTAGAATGATGAGCCCAGCAAGGAAAGGGGAGTTTATGTGTTCTGCAAAAAAAAGTTTTTTTTTTCCTGTACACTGTATTACATAATAATATTGCAGATATTTATTATTATGAAGCTGAAGCATATATGCAAGAGTTGTGTGTTGAAAGCACTTAACTAAGAAAGTTACAATACTAGGTGAGAAAGTAATTTAAAAAAATACAACATCCAAGAAAGCTTTATCAGAACAAACTCTGCCATGCCCACACACTGTCCAAAAGCAAGCCATATCATATACACCTATTTAAAATAATTAATTGCAGGAACTCAGCTTTGAACTGTGCTGGAGCTAAACTCATACAGAAAAGAAATGCTACTTGCCTTTTGTCGATTTCTGTGAACTTGCAAGGTGTTCTGAAATAATCCCACAGAAGAGCAGAAACCAGATTGTTGAGATCATGATGATTGCGATGCCCCAGCACAATGAGAGATGCTGGGATGGAACACTCTGCAAGGTATCTCGAGTTTGCAGTTCTGCTTTTGCACTGACAGAGGCTGCAACTTTGACATGAGCTTTAGTGGGAGGAGATATGACGACATCCCACACTGTCTCTGAATATGTTGCTTCTCATTTGCATATATGTAATAATATCAGGTTGCTTATGTAATCATTCTCTGGTTGCTATTAGGTAGTGCTGAAATGCAGAACAGAAAGAATACAGAGTGATTTTTTTTTTCTTTTTACATAGCTCTCCTAGGAAGTGCAAACTACGATGTTATGCGTGGATCCTCATAAAACAGGAGTATGTGACAAATTTGGAAAGTGTGTTATGCAAACCTGTAAGCTTTATGTTCTGTGCTGCTATACAAGTTGTTTAAAATAGAACACTGGTTTTAAGGAATGCTGGGTTTAAGTTCCATTTTATAATCCAACAGTTTAGTTTACAGACATAAAAACACAATCATAACATTCACCTTATTATGTGTTTCTAGAAGAATCACAGAAAGTAATAACCCCTAATTTCAACCTTCATCACTGTTTTTGTCTATGGTTCGCAGTCCCGCAAATTGGAACCTTTTATATTTAGGACAATGGCACAAGCAACACTTTGTCGTTTGTAGTTGATCACCTGTCCTGTGGGAGTCTAAATATATCTTTGAAAGATGGGAATTGCCTTATGCAAAACACTTTACATGTGATAATCCAGGGTAAAAAAAAAAGCTTTGTAGCATAAATACATGTTAACTAAGCCATAGCACTGTCATCTCATAAAAATTTCAGCCAGAGTTTCAATAGCAGATGCATTTCATTAAGACAAAGTAATTGTTCATTAATTGTTCATTATGTTTGTTCAGGGCTCCTACGATATATATGATATCATGGTGAGGCAATGACTGCTCCCATGCAACTATGAAAAAGGCATTTCTTGTCTGTTCTGAGAAATCTTTGGTGTGCTACAGGGACATTATGGATGCCTCCAGGGTGCTACAGAATACTGTATAAGGAGTAGAATACCACCTTCTCCTTATACAATATACTGTAGCACCCTGGAGGCACCCATAATGTCCCTGTAGCACACCATTGAGCATGCTAGAAAATAGCTGCCTAAGTATAATGGTCACAATTGAATGGAGCTGTGGATTTCCACTACAACTAATTTCCAAGGAAAGTACACTTTTATAATCCCTGGATAAGAGTTTAACTTTTTAAATGTTAAAAATGAAGAAGAGGAAGGAGATGGTCACTCCATGATGCTTGCTCAGAATTACTTTGGGACAGTGCAGCTTTTTGATAACAGCAAAAGGCCCGAACTGGCCATTTGTGGGTTAGGGCAAATGCCAGAGGGGCTGCTATAAGGTACCATAGAAAGTCAGTGTTTAGTGGGCTGGTGGGGGCTGTTTGGGCCTCTATGTGGGCTGATGGGCCTCTTGTGTACCTGAAATGCCAGGGCCTATTTTAATTCTCAGTCCAGTCCTGTAGCAACATCAGCTTTGGGTACTACTGTAGGTTAGCGATTATAATCATGGGGGGTGTCAAATAAGTGTTGCTCACAGTGTTTCTTGCTGTGCTGTGGTTACTTGAAGTGTGACTTTACTGATTTCTATTCTACAAAATAGTAATCTACTCTAAAAATCATTTCCACTTCTGTGGTAGGTGCAGCACTCCATAGTCATGTAAAGCATGTCTCATAGGACAGTAGAGCTTGGATCAAAATGGAACATCAGGTCTGGATATTATTTGTATCGGTAATATGTCATATCATTGATATTCAATATTACTACAGTGGTTAAAACTAGCATGAATATATTAAGGAGGATGTAAATCTTTGTGGATCTAAAGGGTGAGAGCATGTTAGCATCAAAATTACCATAGCAAGTTGAATGTGACTGTCAGCCCAGAAGTAGTCAGAGAGGAGTGTCCTTGCTGTTGGTAGTGGATAGTTATTTTGCAAAGCATGCAGAATGGACAATTGGCTAAAGGTAGTACTGATGGATCATACTGAGTAGGATCATTTTCCCAGGTTACAGTGTCTATAGTAGCAAAAAGCTTTTAACAACTAATCAAAATCATAACTGTTTTTTGAAAAATAGCTGAAATTTCACATGCCTGGTTAACGCCCAACAAACCTTGGTCAACAAGATAATGGCAGTGTGTATACTGTATGCCAGTAAAAACTGTCATATTTGTCCAAATAAGATGCTGAAGACCTGGTTGATTTTTGTCCACAGCAAGCTGCTGCTTTAATCTGCAAATTAAATTGACAGTGTGTAAAAAAACAAACATAAATGCCTTACAGTATACACTTGACCTTTTGCTTTCCTGCACACAGCAAAACACACAATTGAAGGAAGTCTTAAAGTTTTTAATGACCCTATCAGTAACAATTACAATAGTTACATAAAGGGTGTGATTAGGTGTCTGGCAGCATTTGGCTTGAGCTACTGACCTTGTTTAGTGTTTTGGTGTTGCATTGCATAACCTTATTTATCTGCACTAAAGTTAGGGCTTCCAGTCTTGAGAAATACATCACTTAAAGTGAAACTGAAACTAAAAATAAATTTTAACATATGAATGTACATTAAATGTCACCTATAGGTCATGTTGATGAGTTTTTGCTGAGAGGTTTGTTGTTGTATATAATTGTTAGTTGAAGTTCCTAAGCCTGACTCTCTGACACTCTGACTCTGCCAACCTGACGGTCCCATCTCAGCCTGTTAGTTACAGTTTCTAATGCTAACGGACTCCTGCTGCACAAATATGGCAGCCCCCTCATACAGGAACATGGGGGATCAGCCAGGTAATGTAAAATCATTGTGCAAATACTTTATGGCAAAGCTTTCAAAGCCAATATTTTAATAGATGCAAAAAAGAGTTTAATTTCAGGTGTCAGTTGTCAGTATCTCTTTAAAGGGATACTGTCATGGGAAAAAATGTTTTTTTTTTCAAAATGCATTAGTTGTGCTGCTCCAGCAGAATTCTGCATTGAAATACATTTCTCAAAAGAGCAAACAGATTTTTTATATATTTTTTTTTAAATCTTACATGGGGAAAGACATAGTCAATTTCCCAGCGCCCCAAGTCATGTGACTTGTTCTCTGATAAACTTCAATCACTCTTTACTGCTGTACTGCAAGTTAGAGTGATATCAGTTCCCCCCCCCCCCCCCCCCCCGCAGACTAACAACAGAACAATCGGAAGATAACCAGATAACAGCTCCTTAACACAAGATAACAGCTGCCTGGTAGATCTAAGAACAGCGCTCAATAGTAAAAACCCATGTCCCACTGTGTTCCATTTAGTTACATTAAAGAAGGAAAAGCAACAGCCTGCCAGAAAGCTGTTCCCTCCTAAAGTCACATGACCAAGGGCAGCTGGGAAATTGAAAAAATGTCTAGCCCCGTGTCAGATTTCAAAACTGAAAATAAAAAAAATCTATTTGCTCTTTTGAGAAATGGATTTCAGTGCAGAAGTCTACTGAAGCAGCACTATTAACTGATGCATTTAGCAAAAAACATGTTTTCCCATGACAGTATCCCTTCAAAGAAAAAATTATAATTTTCCACATAAATATTGGATAAGGGAAGGTGTATATTCTCTATAGGTTTAGAAAATATTGCTAAATATTCCACAAATTTTCCTTAGAGCATTCTCTGTATTAATATATATGTAGTAATAGCTTGGCAGAGAGTTGTATGTTATTATATATGTATAGGGCCCCACACCTAACTTTCATTTAATTATGTGGTTATGTTTGCTGATGACTGAGATAATCCACAATGAAATCCATACGGTTAATAATGATTCAGAGTTGAAAACTGTAAAGCTATGCATACTTATAGGAAACAAATTGTTGGTGAAGAATGACCTAGGAATACTTCTAGACAAAATACATAACTGGGTGGCAAGAATTGCAGTGCACAACTGTAAAATATTGGTTTTTATTATGTTATTCTGGGATACTGTATGCACCATGTCAAGTAACTCATAGCAACCGATCATTAGGAAGGATTTACTGGTCACCTGTTTGAAACACAACACCTCACTGGTTGTATGGTTTGAAAACCATAGTCATTCTTATTACATCAGTAATCAGTAGACTTAAAAGAAGTAAATGAAGTGTTACAAAACACTTCAAAGACTCCCTCAGAACAGAGTCCAGTTTATATCTAAAGCACACATTGTAAGATCTTGTTGTAAAGATACATTGGTCACATTAGTATTGTTTATACTGGAGAAGCTGCACATAATGGGTGATTATGACCACTTTGTATAAATATACGAGAGGACCATGCAACAATATTTTCTTTATCCTGATTTGCCAATCCATCTTTCCAGAGGCACTCACTGACAATAGAAGAAACTAAATAAATAAAATATGGATTTTTTTTTTAACTGAGAAGTTGTAAAATTCTTTCCCTGAACCAACTGCACAGGCAAATACTACAGACAGTCTATGCCTTTTTGGACAGTAGACTATAAAGTTTACTTAGGGACTTGAGTGCCAACACCATAGAACTTATTTTCCCAGTTTTCAGCACATATCATACATACATATATTTTTGTGGCAACATGTGCCAAAAATGAATAATTCAATAATATGGTTGACACTTAAAGGGTTAAAAAACCACAGTATACCATGCCAGCAAAAGGGAAAATCAAGGTAACAAATAGTAATACAGCTGTAGAAGAAACTAGCCTGATAACTACAGTTTGATCAGAAAGGCATTCCACTTCTGAGGTTTTCCCACATTCCGCTGCATCTGCTGAGAGCTGGGTTGGACTTAGATGCACAATTATTATTTTATATAGGAAAATTGCAACAGAAAGTACTGGGGTCCCATATACAGTATGTAGATCATGATTCCAATGTCTTGGGAAAAAAGGCACAAAACTTTTTGCTGCAGGACACATTAAATTATGCTGCCATTTCTGATAAGTATATCTCTTAAATTCCAATTCATGGATGGAGAGGATAACTTTACCATAGTTACAGAAGATATAAAAAGAACAGGCATGCAAGTTAAAACGAACTGGTTCACAAATGTATCTAAATTTTATTGATATGGGGATTTGGCAGCATCAAACACTTTATGTAACTGGCTAGGAGGAAGCCTTTAAATATAGTTTTACAAGTCATGTTGAGAACTGCACTTCTTAGGCTGGAGACAGACAGGGAGATTCGGGGGGAGATTCTGTCGCCTGGCGTTTAATAGCAGGTGACAATCTCCCCGAACTTCCTTCTCCCTGTCCGTCGCTAGTTTAAATGACAAAGCGCCAGGGTATGGTAAAATGTTTGTTATACAAACAGTTTTTTTTAGAAGTTGATAATGTTACACCTGTTAATTGATGTTACACGTAATAAATAAACACTTGTGGCTTTCCCTTTCCAAACACGGTGTCTTGGAATTTTATTGTGTGAATAGCTGTTGGGGATTAAGTAGTACAAGGGTTTAACTCCTGGTAAAGGAATGTGTTATATACAGGGCCAAATTGCTCTGCACCTAATGTAAATAAGTTTGTGCAACCAACAAATTGACGAACAGCTCTCGCATAAATAAGAATAAATAAGTGAATCCTTATGTGGTGATTTACTACATGGAAGGATTATAAGTATATTTAATAGGCACACAATTATGTTTATAAGAGTTTAATAAGATTACTGCCTAATGTCTGGACAGCATAACCTTATATGGTTATAAAAAAGTTTCCTTGACCACTTTCACACATTTAAATCTGCTCTGATTAAATTATTATAAACTGCTTAAATATTGTTTTTCTAGCTCACGCCACATGTGGTTTTAGCTGATTGCTATTTCAAATCAGAGCTAAATTTAGGAGTGCCAGGGGAGAAGGGATGGGCCCTTCTATAATTATAATACCAGATTTTTCCAAATATAAAAAATAAAACATTCAGTATGATATGTGTTGAATTTCAAAGGTCGAACTATTTGTAATCTTAGTATATATAAAATGATTGTATAATCTGTATCTATGAATACAATTCAGAACAATGACATTTCTCCTTCATTAGTCACATAAAGCTGTTAGGGGTGATTTGTGTGATGCCATTTACTCTGTTAGTGAATGGAAGAAATGAATAGGCAAACTGACTCCCAACAAACAGAACAGTTTCTTGTAAAGTCAATGTATAACACAAGTGTGGCTTTACATTGTTCCCGCCCACATAACTAAATTGTCATGCAGTTGGATTCTTCAGTATAAAGCATTTCGCATGGAAGGTTATTTGCTTCATTTTGTTACTAATGTCAAGACACAGAGACAAATTCTTAAACTTCACCATTATCCTCTTTACATTTATTTGGCTTAGGAGAATATGTTTTGATATGCTGTTCTTTTGTTCACATCAAGAGTTTGGTCCAATAAAGCAAATGAGGCACTGAATCAGCCCTGAGATTCTGCCACAAAAATCTATATACTGCTGCAAAGGTCCTCTACCAAAGCTGGAAATTGGAACTGGAAAGTGATGATGGGACAGCTAATATAAGCCAATACTTGCCAATACTTTTTTAAGACTATTTTAAACTGGCAATGCTGCAAAATAACAGTTTTTTTGGTTTCAGTGATGGGAGGTAGGGATGGTTTTCAGTATATAAAGTATCTTATTGGTCCTGTGTTTTATTTCCAAAACTAAATAGAACATATAGAACAAGTTTGGGAGTTTTAGTTTGAAAGCAGCAAGTAAGTTGAAGGTAAAACTTTGTAAAATGTATAATGAAACAATAGAATTCTTGATGAATTAGATGCAATTTGAGAGTAGGACTGGCCAGATATGGGATGACTTTGACGTAGTTGGCCAGCTTAAATATATTGCAATATATGGACAAACAATCCCTGTTTTGTTTAAAGGGTAAGGCATTTTTTGGTAGCTGTATGCATGCAATGTCTCGAATATCTTGAATATATTGATAATGGGTTGAGTGCCGAGGACTTCTTGTATTAGCCCTGAGATTCTGCCAAAAAAATCTATATACTGCCTCAAAGGTCCTCTACCAAAGCTCAAAACTGGAAAGTGATGATGGGACAGCTAATATAAGCCAATACTATTTTAAGCTGGCAATGCTGCAAAATAACAGTTTTTTGGTTTCAGTGATAAGAGGTAGGGGAGGTTTTCAGTATATAAAGCATCTTATTGGTTGTTTTTTCCTAAATCTAAATAGAACATATAGAACATAATTAACTTGGTTCTTTTTGTTTGTGATTAGCACAGATTTTCAAATCTAAAAAATCACATGATTCAAATAAATGCAGAGTACATGGTAAAAAACTATTACTTTAAGTTCTAGACACCATAAGGGCCAGATTTATCAAGGGTCAAAGAGAAAAATTGGAATATCAAATTGGAATTATTTAGGCTTTTTTAGGGAAATTCAACTTAGAAATAGTTAAAATTCGATCTGAGTTTTTGAATTCGATTTTCGATAGTGTCATGTACTGAATTTCGATAAAGTCATGTATTTGAATTTGCCACTTTAAACCTGCTTGCTGAATTGCTGTTTTAGCCTATGGGGGACATTCTGGGAACAATATGGAGTTGTTTGCTGGCATCCTAAAAATCAAGTTTTTTTTTTCAGAGAAAATTTGATTAGTTTCGAATTCGATTTGAGTTTGTGAGTCAATCCCATTCACCCGAGTTTAATTATTTTATTTTTTTTATTTCAATTGGTTGTTTTTAACTCAAATTTCGAGTTTATGGGAGTTTTTACAAACTCCAATGAAGTCTGAATTCGGCCCTTGATAAATCTGCCCCTAAAAGTTTGCTCCGAAGGAAAATCATTGTAGACCGTTTAACACCCCATAAAGCTGATAAATCCCTGTGTAGCTAGAGTGAGGGATATAAGCCCAGAATATAACATGTTGGAGCCAACCGATTATTTAATATGTAACTAAGAAATTGTTCATGTATACTGTATGTGTTTGCACTTGCTTGTGTCAAACGCATTTTCTTTACTTAAGATGTTGACATTTTTTCATACCCCATCCAAGGATTCATTTCAGAAGCTAGGGTGGGTCTTGCTACAATACATAAGTTTCAGCATGATGGATTTAGTACTTGGGCATGTAATCCATATTATAAGAAGTAAATTTTTTTGTGTAAAGGCTATATTTATATGAAACAGTGCTATAAATACGGTTTGTTTTAAGGCATGTGTTTTCATAGAAATAGGGTTTTAGATTCCCCTGTAATAATGCACTGGTAGATATTACAAAAAAAAAAGGCATGTGAACATTTGTACATTATAGAGTTATGCAGTGATGAAATGCCTATGGAGACCTGTCAACTGCCCATACACACTGCATAATTTCTGTTATTATGCCACAGTGTAATTCAGATCATCAATTTGAACTATGGCATCTATAAAAGTACACCAGGTAAGACACAAACCTTTTTTTCCAAACTTGAAATATATATATATTTCTATATATAGAGATATATTTACGTGTGTTCAGCATATGCTGGCTAATTCTATCCAGCTTTTAAAACCATAATTCATACTGAAAAACAGAGACAACCACCCCAAAGCTTATTTTAAATGCAAATATCCATCACAAAACATTGTCAGTATCTTGTGTTCTATCCATGTTCTTGAACTATGAAGTGATGCATGCATGCAGAGATAAAGGATTCTACATAAATTAGACAAAGGAATGGCATTTTGCAATTTATCCCAGAGAGGGGAAACATTTGACTGCAAAATAATGACAGACATAAAAACCTTTTATCAAGACAGTGTTAGACAAAGAAGACAGTGTGTAATCAATCATCTGAACAATACTATAATTTCAAAAGTAGATTAAGGGGCACATTTACTAAGAGTCAAATTTCTAGGGTTCTAGGGTAACCCTCGAATTTAGATTAAAACCCCATGAATTCAAATTTCGAATTCGAGGGGTTTTAACGCAATTCGATTTTTCGAACGATCGAATATAAAAAATTTGATCGAACGAGAAAATCATTCGAATCGAGCAAAATCCCATAGGATTGTATAGCAATTCGGTAGGTTTAACCTGATGAATTTTTAGATCAAATTTTTCTTAAAGGGCCAGTGCTTCGAAAATCGAATTCGAATTTTTGAATTTGAACAATTGGAACGGAATTTTGGCCTATTCAATAGTCGAATAAGCCCAAAATTAAATTTGAAATTTGAATTTTTTTATTCAAATTTGATTCGAATTTTCACTTCGAATCAATTCGACCCTTAGTAAATGTGCCCCTAAGGCTTGATTATTTTTACAGACTTGCCAATTGCAATATATTATGCAGAACAGCATGTCCATGTAAGTTTATTGATATCTGTTTATATGGTATGTTAAGAGTCAAAACTGTAGGGCTCATATATACTAAAGGTTTGCAAGGTGCAAAGTGCAAAACAGGTACAGGTGCCATGTTTTCTACCCACAATGTACTGTGCAAAAAACTTTTTCAGCCTTCCAAATTCACATCTCTCTCTCTTTGTACATTGTTCTGGCTGATTCTGGTGCAGCGGTACAGTACATGAGTATGTTGTAGTCATCCCCCTGTTCATTCACCCTAAACCTGAATGCCCAGTGCTCCCCATACTCAGTGCCCCCCACATTCAGCTCTTGTGCAGGCATGTGCATGCGTACATGCTCATCCATGCACGTGCATGCATGCAAGGGAGGTGGGTGTTGCCCTAGGCATTCAGTCCAATCCAAAAATAATGGTTTGGTAGGTGCATCCCTACTTTTCTATACTATGTTGTAATAGTTTTATATTGTTATATGTGTTATTATATTGCTTGTTTTTTTCTGAAGATGATCACAGTAATGGGATTGAAATACTGGAATACCTTATGTTTGCTTATTAAATTCATTTTTTTTTTCAATATTTTTTTTTGTTTTTTTGCTGTAAAAGTTTGAAAAAGTCGTGAATCAGGTGAAAAATTTTGGCACATTTATACCTTTAGGAATATGTAAATATCTCTTTTACTAACTATTTATCTTTTAATTGCAACACTCAGCTAATTCCAAGTTATCTGACCTGCTATTAGAACACTTAGGGGCAAATTTACTATTATTCCCCAAAATTAGCTCAACCAAATTCGAAATTCGGTAAGCATTCAACCATCGAATGCTTATCGAATTGTTTTAGGCTATCATTTTGCTCGCTGATACCGATCGTTCGTTTTCACGAAAAAAATCGGGAAATTTCCTTCCTCCGAAAAATTAATACGATTCGAACAATCGAACGCTCCGATCATATGAATAGTATTCAAGCAGGACTTAGCCTCAGAAGCCTATGGGGGGTTTCCCAAAGGCTTCTATTACAATTTGGTAGATTCAATCTGGCGAAGTAGGCAGTCGAATAACTTTAAAATTTTGATTCCTTCGATCATCGAATGATCGAATAATCGAATATCCTATCATTTGATCTATTCGATGATCGAAGAGGCCAAATTTGCATATCTGATTTCACGAAAAATTTGTGTGAATTTCGTAAATCGGCCCCTAAGCCTAGTTTTCAATATAGTTGAAGAATACCTGTATAGAAGCACCCAGCTTTTGTCCTTGTGCCTTAATTTGGTTATGGTACTGTTTGCTGACCAGAGGACACATTATTCCCTATATAAAGGTGATTGTGTACACCAGTGGTTCTCAACCTGGGGGTCAGGACCCCTTTGGGGGTCGATTGACCCTTTAACAGGGGTCGCCTAAGGGGTGTCCAAACTACAAAACCATTGTCTGGAGAGAGTGGGTTAAAGGATAGTGTTGCGGCGGCCATTTGTTATTAAGGGAATGCGCAGTAGCTGACAATTCCAGGAGCGCGCAGTGCAATCAATGCTTCATGGGGGCCAATTTACCACAGGCAGGAGGTCTTGAATTGGAGCCTGTCACTTTGGGGGCAATATTCTGGAATATTTTAGGAATTTGCTGCGGGCTAATTAAAAATGGATCGCAGGCTGAATTTTGGACACCCCTGACTGGTGAGGCAATATGTACTTCACCTCAGCTGTTAGTGTATTTTACCGCATAACAGTAGCAAAATTACAGTTATGAAGTAGCAACGAAAATAATTTTATGGTTGGGGGTCACCACAACATGAGGAACTGTATTAAAGGGTCGCGGCGTTAGGAAGGTTGAGAACTACTGGTGTACACCATGTGGAAACTGGAGAAGAAAGACTGCTTGGTGTGGTGTCTGAACACACAAATCCTCATTTTTGACAGGTTGTATTTTGCTTCTATTTAAAAGGGATTGAACCCACCCCAAAATGTTTGCCATCTGCTGAGCTGGGAATAATGCAGGGATCTAAACGATTGTGCCACAGACTTGCACCAATGTTTCTATATACCTTACTAAGTCAAATGCAAATAATCGGCTTTTGGGTGCAAGGGGTAAGTCTAGAGAGTGATACTTGTGTATTATTATTAATAATAACGTATTTATATAGCAACATATTTCGTAGCGCTGTGTATTGATCCAAGTAGTTAAAAGTCATTGAATTGTGTGCCTGTTAGTTAACAGGCACAAATGTGCTATTTGTCTGTGTGTATGTGCTTCATTTTTAAGTGGCACTGTTTGAATATATGTATTCTAAAGTTGCATTTCAATAAAGATCAGATAATAGCCTACTGTATATACAGCTTTACAGTACTAAAATGGTTATCTACAGTCATTATTAAAGAGACCTAAACCCTAAAAACAAATATTGATAAAAATTTTATATACAGCCCAAAGTTTCCACTTCTCAGTAACCACAATGATCCAGGACTTCAAAATTGTCACAGGGGGTCACCATCTTGGAAAGTGTCTTTGACACTCACATGCTCAGTGGGCTCTGAGCAGCTGTTGAGAAGTTACAGATAGATAGTTATCAATTGTAGTGAAAATCACAGTCTTCATAACATGCAGGTTTTAATTCTAAAAGGGAACTTTAAAACGGAATGGGAAAGGAAGATTTATGAACTCAAATGTATGGAGTTATTTAACACATTAAGACAGGGTCTTAATTTAGTGTCAGGTTTCATGTCACACTATGTGACCTGAACAATGTAGACACCAGGACTCGGAAGGCTAATTCACGCAGGGCGAACCCCTGCAACTTTATTAGTCAACTGTAACCCCCTCTGACGAAGGGGGTTGCCCCCGAAACATTACATTTGACTAATAAAGTTGCATTCCGAGTTCTGGTGTCTACATTGTTCGTGTATTTTGGAGAGTGGCCAATCTCTCTAGCCAGTGACCAGGCTGACCTGTTGGAGAGGCAGTGTGAAAGTGGGTAATTGTGTGTTGCAGACACTATGGTGCAAATTCACTAAAATGTGAAGCGTGTAATGCTAGTGCTAATTCACCAGCGTGACGACAATTCGTAACTTCGCCGATTCACTAACAGTGTCCCTGGCGAAAATTCTCTAGTGAAGGAGATCGACTAGCGCAACGTTGCACCCTTACACCAAGTGAAGTTGCGCACTGATGAAGGGACGTAACTACGCTAATTCACTAAGATGAAGATTTTTGTAAACGTTATATCTTACGCTAGACGTTACTTCCCCAGATCAGACCTGGCAAAGTTCGATACAATAGATAGGAGTTTGAAAAAAAATTTTCTAAGTCCCAAAAAACACTGGTGTCTTTTACCTTTTGTTGGGTGATATTCTGAAAAACAGCTTTTTAGTTTTTAGGGTTACCCTCCATCCCACCCTACATTTCCTAACATATGGCAACTCATCTATACAGTGGGCACATGTTTAGGGCAATAGGACAACTTTATTTTATTTATTAAAGGTTTCCTGGGCTTGTGTTGTGTAATGTAGTGGCTACAACATACACCTCTATTATACACTTAAGTTCGCGCCGTATGCAAATGCGCTTTGCCTGGCGAAGTAACAGTAGCGCAACTTCACTACTGTTTGCTGCCCTGAGAGCAAATTTGCATCTTAGTGAATTTGCTTAGCACTGGGGGAAAATTCGCTTTAGTGAATTTGCCCCATGTGACCTGACTGAATCCAGACTCCTGGACTATTTTAGACCCTAATTCATTGTGTTATCTCTACAATTGTTCTCTATCTCTCTGTAACTTCCTAATTTATTGCCCATGAATACCTTTCACTGATCTAATAGCATATATGCTTTGACTTTCTAGCCGTCATTTTTTTTTGCCTGATGAAGGGGCCTTGGTGCTCCAAAAGCTTGCAATGTATTTTTATTGTTAGCCAATATAGGTATCAGTTCTACAATACTTTTTGTATTTGTTTTTTTATTTGTTATTTAAGCTCAGTAAGTGACAGCAGCACAGAGCATGTGCAGTGAATCGGCAGAAAAAAAGATGGGGAGCTACTGGGGCATCTTTGGAGACACAGATCTTCTCTTCTAAAGGGTTGTGGTTGCCCTGATCTGGTACAGAAGCTCAAAACATAATGGACAACTATTATACCCTATTCTTTAGTTAAACTTTACTTCTCCTTTAAATTAACTTTTAGTATGACGTTGAGAGTAATATTCTGAGACAATTTTCAATTGTTTTTAATTTATCACTTGTGGATTTTAAGTTATTTCACTTTTTTATTCAGCAGCTCTCCAGTTTGCCATTCCAGCAATCTGGTTGCTATGGTTCAAATTACCCTAGCAACCATATATTGTTTAGAATAAGAGACTGGAATATAAATGGAAAAGAGGGACTGAATAAAAAGGTGAGTAATAAAGCATACAGTAACAATACATGTGTAGTCTTACAGAGCATTTGTTTTTTTAGATGGGGTCTGTGACCCCAATCTGAAAGCTGGAAAGAAAGAAAAGAGCAAAAAAAAAAAAAAAACTATAAAAATATATAATTAAGGCTGATTTAAATTGATAAAATAACTAACCACCAGCTGGGGGATGCCTGTGTCCCTTCTATCTCAATGATATGTTGCATATAAAAATAATTTTTGCTACATATTCCCCAGTCATCAAATGTATGCTCTGGTGTTTACCTTAAACAGCAGCTATGTTTGAGTTGTCAATAAACCTAAAATTATAATTGGTATTTCAATAAGCTAATTTGCAAACCGGACAGCTATTCAACTATTATTTCATATATCAGAAAATGTGCTTGTCTTTAAATGTGAATGACATGCTTTATGTTCACAGTAAATGTGCTATAAATAATGAGTACCTATCTGGTGTAAATAAAGGATGAATTGACTTGGCAATGGGTCTTAAAAGGTGGAATAAATTAACCATCTGGCTTTTTATTGGAAGTATCTTCTGCAGTGGCATCCTGCTAAAAACTGATATATAGAGATTACTTATCTTTTCATATGTTTTCAGAGCTTTTTCAAGTTTAATGTGTATGGCCAGAATGATGTAAGCTGTGAGTCAAAGAGACAAAAAGCTGTTGTTTTTTTATTTTCCAGTCATTCCTCCTGGAACATCCCCACCCCTTCCCGTTTTGAATTAAGACCGTAAAAGAAAAGTTTATGTATGGATAAATCTTTCTACTGTGGGTCTTTTATGTGAGTACTCCCATATTTCTCTGTTCTCTCTTAAGTGTTCTTTTGACCATGGTTAATCCTTTCCAACCTATAGTTGACAAGATTATGTGCACAAACTCACCAGAAAATGATAAGGATGGGTAAAGGGCTAGTTAGAAGGGAATGCAGTTATGAGACAGATGCTAAATAGTGGTATACCTGCAAACTGCTACTTATAAGAGGAGAATTAAGAGACAATAATTTTTGAAAACTTTGCTTCTAAAGCTTTTCTTGAGAAGAATTACACAGGAATTCTGATAAAAAAAACATTACA
>CM044434.1:93577438-93625985 GCA_024363595.1 Xenopus borealis | reverse complement strand
TCTCAATGTCTTAAATATATTGATAATGGGTTGAGTGCAGAGGACCTCTTGTCTTTGGCATTGAGAGACTGTGCCAGGGGTTTATAGTCCACACAGTAAATTGATATTGTGTGATTTGCATTCACAGTTACTAAATACAGTTTACATAAAGTTCATATTCATTTATTGCAGACTGTGTGTGTTTTATTTTTCCTAGTAGAAATCCCCTGAGATGTGCTCCTCAGTGTTCCCTAGGTGGAGTCACTGTGCTCTAAATTCCAGTGTCCAATACTTTTTATATGCAAAATTTATGACAGTATGGAGCGGTGTGTATGTATGATGGGTTTCATTTGGAGGGGTTCAATTTGAATGACTTTTTTCAACCAGATATAACAATGGAACTATGTCAAATAATTGTTTGTATTTTATATTTTTACAGCCCCACAATCCCAAATCACACACAGTTATTCCTAACCATCAAAAAAAATCACACTGCTTTTTCGAACCCACTTTTTTACCAGTCTTGAGGATGCTCCAACTTTAATATTTCATTTAACAGGTGTGTCTGACAGTTGGCAGGAAAAGGCTCCTTTTTCTGTGCTGGTGGAAGAGAATGGAAGAAATCTTCTGATTTAAAATTCATTCAACTCATGTGTTTTTTTTTTAAGTGAGAGAATAATGTGATCCATGATTGTAGAGCAAGATGTACATAATTCAAATGATTCAGAGGCCTTTTAATTCTTATATCCACAGTACTTGGTCCAGTTACCTTTAGGGCTTTATAGTGTATGTTTGGTTTATTTATAGTTTTGAACAGATGCAATTACAATGCCTTTCCAATTAGACCAATGCAGGGATTGTCTTATATGTGGCTTTACAATTTGCATCTTTCTTCACCTGGCCCATATACAGTAGCTTGGCACTGCTACACCTTAGTACTGTAGCATAACAGTAGTAAAAAGGCTATGGAATAGGGGCATATACCATAATATATGTGTGCCCCAACACTAAAGTCAGATTCTGGATTTCGCTCACTGATTAGTAAATTGTGTAAGGCAAGTCTATCAAAGAAATGTAAAAAGCTTTATACTTTCTCTCATGAGGAACAGAAACTGCAACTGTGTGAGTTGTAATTTAAGAATGTGATGGCTCCAACAGGATTCAGACTACCAACTTGTAGGCAGGAAGCTGTTGGTGTAGCACAGGTAGGTACCCCAGGGCAGTTGTTGAAAGCCCTAATCCACTGAGCTCTCCAGTTTTTATTTACTCTGGTGTATGCCTCTGCCTCTATGATCTAGACTTTTTAATTCAGTATATCATTGAAATCTTTATTCAATTGCCAGAATGTCCTATTTTAGATATAAAATATTATTGTGTAGATCTACAAATAAAATGTTTCCATTTATTTAATTACAATGAATATCACTTAATAAGGAGTTCAATTATTGGATTTTCACCTGTGACAGGACTTTTTTTAATCAGATTTGAATTTTCTCTATATACTGTAGATGTACTGGAAACTTACTGTTGTTAGTTATCTGTTTGAGGAAATTTGTCATTAGGCTGGCAGGCAGGCTGGCTGTTAGCATTTCCTATCTTTGATCTATGAGCCATATTAACTAATTTTTGGAGGCTACTCAACACTTTCTCCACTTGGAACTAAATCCCGTTATTTAGAATGTTTGAATGTTAATTTTCAAGGGTTAGGAAGATAAGATCTAGCTCACTGTGACATGAGGAAAGTATGTGTTAGCTGTACACCATTGGTTGGAGGCATAGCACAATAGTGTATCAGGTAATTAGTCTCACCTCATGCTATTTCTGTTACAAAGTTACAGAAAAGAGGCCCAAGCCAAGGGATATTAAACCCTGTACCTTAAACAATGGTAAGAAGCATTTTTAACAGGAATAATTCTGATTATAATTATTGCAATAGCTTATTATTTCAGGTTTAGAAAAGGATTTGATAAAAAGAATGAATGTTGCAGGTGCTGACTGAATAAAAAACAGGCTTGGCTTAGATCTGTATTCACACAATCAATTCATCATTGATAGAAATAAAGAGATTGTTGTTTTGGAACTTTTACTAAAGCAGTATTCATTAGACTCTGTTAATTGATTACCCTTTTGTGGTTCAGCATTAGTCAAGCATCTCACTTAGTTCATACCAAGGAAATGTATATGGATAAAACACTGAAAAATAAGTGTTACCCCTTTATTTCTATTTCTATATTCATTAATTGATTAGAGCACTCATAGGGGTCCAGGACCACATTTTTACAATTACTGTAAGAAAGAAATTGCATTTCAAATTAAACTATTTTAGTTGAGGAAGGGATGTGTTTATCCTCTTAGTCAAAGCACATAATAAAATGGAGTGTGAGCATACAAATGAATACTTGATTTCAATTTCTTACTTGTTGCTTTTAATGTAATTTTTGAAGGGTTGAAACTTAAAACTCATATGGTCAAATGACAGCAGGTCTAAACATTGATGTTGACTATACACTTCAAGTTTATACTGGATAAAGGGTGTTGTAAGGTTCCAGGTTCCAGAATAGTCTGTAGCTTGTGCACTTTGCAAAATGTATCATTCTAATATCCAGTAACAGTGACCTTTTGTAGAGGTTCCAAGCAGAAATGTGCATGAATGAGCACACAATGCAACATAATGGCAGCACTCCCCCTGTACCTGCCTTTCGCTTAGCTGCTGATTATTCTGTTATTGAACCCTCTCCCTACTGTATATTGGGACAAAGGAGTAGTGGCTGTGATGGCTGTGTGGGTTAACACCAAGCTGACCTAGAAGATGATTCCATGAAGATAGGACTGTGGCAGTATTGCTGTAGTGAAGCCTTCTGTTGAAATTTCATCAGCTTCTCTGAACATTTTCTCCATTGCCTTTGACCCTAAGGAACTTGCCTCCTTCCTTGCCTTCTCAGAATATATTTTCTGTAATAATCTAATTTGCACATATGATTTTACGTTGGTGCTTATTATTAATTTCTGCAGTGATCTGCAGATTTTATGATCTTTTATTCTCCTAGCTCTACTTTTGCCTAAGCTGCTCATCAAACCTAAACCACGCATTTAACCCTATAAATCTAATGATCCTTGAAGATACTATGATCATTGAAAATAACTTTATTAGTTTTGACCACCTATTTACCAGTTAGCTTTCATTCTTCATGTGTCTTTTATTTAGGTTAGACAAATTCAGGGAAATATGTCCACATGTATCTCTTTTCACATTGTTTTTGTTTTTAGATAGTTGTCCCATAAACCTTAAAAGCATGCATACTATATGTTCCTAAAAACAAAGCCTGAAAGCTGAAGCCTTACTAATTTTTTGCCTTCACCTCTAGTCATTTTTCCATAGCTACATCACTAAAGATTGTACTGGAGGGGCTGGCTTAAAAAGCTACAAAAGTGTACTAAATTATGAATATGCCATGGTACTTTGACACTGGATTGCTGTCCTGGGAACTTTAATCTGTTTAATCAGACAGACCTGAGTGTAAGGACAAGCCACCACAACTAACATCCAGTGATATGCTGATAAAGATATCTTGAGCCTTGGGATAGATTGAGATTGCACTGCTGATTCTTGCTGGAAATCCTGTCACAAAATTTCTTTCATTTTGCTCATGAAGTGTTGATATGACAGAACTGTCATTGTTTCCTTGTTGCTGCTCTTTTCCAGACTAGGCACAGAACATCTGGTATGACTTGCTGCTAGGACATCTGCCATCCCATCCCCTCATGTCCTAACAGCTTAGATCCACCAAGCATGACTTAAATTCTTCCATCCCCATGCCCATTATACCATGCCACCTTTGACCTCCCACCTGTTTCACTGTGCTGTGGTCACGTTAACTGTTATCTTGGCTGAGGGCAAGTGCTTCACTCTCATTGCAGAAAAAGGGAAAAACATTTCTGGTAGGTAAGACCATGTTGTGTTGCTGTTTAATAGAGGACACAGAGCTGCTTCAGTTACTGCTGCAGGACTATACAGTAGCCCTCTGCTCTTGAATAAGCTCCTGGATGCTCAGCCAATGCTTCTCTGGTTTGTTTTTCCTGACCCTAGTGTTTCCATTTGCCAACAGCAAACCTGCTCAAACCAGGCCACTAACCTAACTCATGAGCCATCAAACCACTGTATACTGTTGACTGCATTACCCTGCCCTGACCTCTCAGCCAAGAATCCTTTGACCGATTTGGTCTCCCAGGAGTATTGTTGTCAAGAGACAAGTATTAGCTCAAATGGTATTAAATTGCCTAATTTTCACGTTGTGACAATATGATGGCTATATAGTAATACTATCTCTTGCTCCACATACTGAGAAAAACATATAATTCACATGCAAAGAATATTTCATTTTTTTCCATATGTTACATGAATAACATAAAATGTGTTCTTAAATATTAATGAATATAAGGGTGGCTCAGCACTTGACCAAGGAAGCCATATATTTTGTAAGCATCTTAGTTTTTATATAATTATCTGTGTTTGATTATATCATTTACTGCTGGTCAGGCTGTTGACATTCTTGAGGAAGACAAGGACTAAAAAAATAATCAGTTTGGGTATGATATATTTCCAAGCCAAATGTCAGTGTTACCTCACAAAACATTTTGAAGCCACCTTCTGGCCATTTAGGGTAATAGTTAAATCTTTTTTATGTATGCATTTGCTGGTTGTTCCACAAAATGTATTTATTCATGACATCACTCCTGGGTTTTACTGTTAATCTATAACTCATTAAAATGTTGCTATATCATAATAGTAATATCTACAAGCCATACAATCTATAGACACTTGTTATTTGATACTTTATACATGTATATACCAGGACAGTTTCCAGTTCTTTTTATGTATAGTTTTTGTCAATATACTATTTATATAGTCTAAAGAAGAAGTGGATAGGAAAAGGTTGGGGACTTCACCCTTTTGGCTTCCATATACTTATAGCTGTTGCTGGACTGTGTCTAACAGGACCCACCCACAGCTGAAAGGCTGAAGTTTTGTCTGCCATGCCATGCATAGTTTTGGATACTTTGTCATCCGCAGATGTTATCTCCTGCAGACTATAAAACCTATAGTTGCAATTGCCCTGAGATATTCACACATGTGGTGCTTTTACATTTCCTCTGTTCAAACTAGTTTGCAAAGAACAACCTATATGCAAATATTGTGGAAATTCAGAAAGTGTTATCTCAGGTATAACATGCCTCAATCTTCCCACAGGAAAATTCTACAAGTCCTCATTCATAGATCAGTAGCAGAGATTTTTTTTATGAGACCTTTTTATTCACAACTGATAGGGCAAATTACATTGACAGAAGAACAGAAAAAGTTGTCTTTGGTATTGGTATTAAAAGAACTAAGCATTAAACAAATGTAACCCATTCATTAGAAAGGATATGCATTTTTACCTAATAAAAACTGTCTGTTTGCACTGTTTGCTTCTTTACTAATGTTCAATGCATGCAGTGCTGGCATAGGGTAAGACTCAACATATCCTTTGAGCAACCACACCCCAACCATATATTCTATAAGTAAGTTGACAGAGGCAACTTTGTTAGTAAAAATAAATTGTAGCTTTATTTGTTAATGTATTAAGTCCCAGTCAGACCCATAACACTTACACATTATTATTTTATAAGTTAAACACTAACCAGCCAAACATTTGCATCACTTCAATACACACCAGACACAAACTAACCTTAATATCCATATCCTCCAACCAGAGCACACAAGGCTGCAACATAAATTCATAGGCCAAGTTAAATCCAGGTAAACTTTGTCAAGGTCCTCTAGAAGTCAATGGAGCTGCACTGATCATTTTGAACCATTTTTAATTAATTCATATGTTTAGATGTTTTCTCTTTTTTTTCACTAGGAGTTCATAGCTTTTTAGATTTGTATTTTTTAATAGATTCCATGGAATTTGTGGTCTTAGAAAAAGTGAGTTTTGTTATGGTTTCAAAAACCTCTAAAACCACTAAAATTAGATAAATAGATGCCCATGCTTATACCCCCCAGTTTCCCACTCTGACTAAATTCAGCCAAGCAGACCAAAGTTGCCATGGAAGTACACTCCTGCCTTGCACACAGAATGCCATATAATAACATAGTACGTTAGGTTGAAAAAAGCCACACATCCATCAAGTTCAACCTTTTAACTTTTTTTAGCCTGCCTAATAGCTAGCTGATCCAGAGGAAGTCAACAAAACCCCATCTGAAGCCTCTCTAATTTGCCTCAGAGGGGGAAAAATCCTTCCTGGCTCCAAAATGGGACTAGTCCTTGGACCAACTTGTACTGTGAGATATCTTCCATAACCCTGTATTCCCTCGCTTGCTAAAAAGCCATCCAATCCCTTCTTAAAGTTATCTAATGTATCAGCCTGTACAATTATTATTAACATGTATTTCTATAGTGCCAACTTGTTGCGTAGCGCTGACAATTGATTCAGGGAGAGAATTCCACATCTTCACAGCTCTCACTGTAAAAAACCCCTTCTGTATATTTAGGCGGAACCTCTTTTCTTCTACTTGGAATGGGTGACCTTGTGTCAGCTGGAAAGATCTACTTGTAAATAAAGCATTAGAGAGATTATTATATGATCCCTGTATATATATTTAAACATAGTTATCATAGCACCCCTTAAGCGCCTCTTCTCCAGCATGAACATCCCCAGTTTGGCCTTTCCTCATAGCTAAGATTTCCAATACCTTTTACCAGCTTAGTTGCCCTACTCCAAAACTGTATGGCATATTCTAGATGGGTTTTTACCAGTGCTCTATAAAGCAGAAGAATTGCCCCTTCCTGCAGTGAATCAATGACCTTATTTGCTGCTGACTGGCATCTACAAGGATTCCAATTTTTTTTACATAAAAGATTTGCCTAGTGCTGTTCCATTAAGGGTAAGTGGCTTGGATATTTTACATCCCAGGTGCATGATTTTACATTTATCAACATTGAATCTCATTTGCCACTTGCTTCCCAGATGCAGTTTGTCAAGATCCTGTTGCAAGGATGCCACATCCTGGATCGAATTATTTTGGCTGGATAGTGTTGTGTCTTCTGCAAACACTGATAGCCCTGAGGGACCCACTAAGAACCTTACTCCAAGTAGAGAATGCACTATTAACAACCCCCTCCCTTTCCCCCACCCAGCAGAGTGACAACAGAACAATGAGAAGGTAACCAGATAACAACTCCCTAACACAAGATAACAGCTGCCTGGTAGATCTAAGAACAACAGTCAATAGTAAAACCCATGTCCCACTGTGTACTATTCAGTTACATTGAGAAGGAAAAACAACAGCCTGCCAGAAAGCAGTTCCCTCCTAAAGTGCTGGCACAAGTCACATGACCGCAGCAGCTGGGAAATTGACAAAATGGCTAGCCCCATGTCAGATTTCAAAACTAAATATAAAAAAAATCTGTTTGCTCTTTTGAGAAATGGATTTCAGTACAGAAGTCTACTGGAGCAGCACTATTAACTGATGCGTTTAAAAAAAAAAAAAAAAAACCTGTTTTCCCATGACAGTTTCTCTTTAATGAAGCAACACTCACAACCTGTATCTTTTTACTATCAATATATTTAAAAAACCTTTTAGGGTTAGTTTTCAGCACCGCAATACACTCTTCATTTCCTTTCTTTTGCTTCCGGCTTGCTGATTTACAACATTTATTTTAGTGTATATTCATTAAATGCAGCTTCTGTCCCAACAGATTTGTAGTTTTTAAATGACTTTCTCTTCGTTCCTATTAACTTCTTTCCTTCTATATTAAGCCACAGGGTGATTCTTGGAGCTTCTACATGTATTCCTTAAAGGAAAACTATACCCCAAAAATAAATACCTGAGCAGCAGATAGTTTATATCAAATTAAGTGAAATATTAAAGAATCTTCCCAAACTGGTATATATATTTAAGTAAATATTGCCCTTTTACATCTCTTGCCTTGAACCACCATTTCATGATGGTCTGTGTGCTGCCTCAGAGATCACCTGACCAGAAATATTTCAACTCTAACTGTAACAGGAAGAAGTGTGGAAGCAAAAGACAAAACACTTTTAATTGGCTCATGTGACCTTTGTTTGGTATGTTTGTGTGCACCGTTGAATCCAACGATCCCAGGAGGCTGTCCTTGTTTTTTAAAATGGCTATTTTCTATTTATGATGTCCCAATGGCACATGCTATTAAAAAAGTATATTATTATGAAAATGGTTTATTTACATGAAGCAGGGTTTTACATATGAGTTGTTTTATACAATATCTTTTTATAGAGACCAACATAGTCCGGGAATATAGTTTTCCTTTAAGGGAATACATTGAGAACAGTAATGATTTAATATCATTTTAAATAACAACCATTTCTGTTCTGTGATTTTAGCTGAAAATGTAATGCCCCAATCAATTTTCTGAAGGGTAGCCCTCAAGGCACTAAAATTAGCTTTTCTCAAATTCATGGTTTATGTTGCCCTAGTGTGTTTTTGTTTTTTGCACCAGACATTAAATGATACAACATTATGGTCACTATTACCCAGGGGTTCAATGACGTGCACATTTGCTATAAGTTCTCGGTCATTTGAAATCACTAGATCCAGAATAGCATTTTTTCTGGTAGGCTCCTCAACAACCTGTGCCACAAAATTGTCATGCAACAAGTTTATAAACTTGTTCCCATTAACTGATCTGGTAGTAATGTTGCTCCATTCAATATCTGGGTAATTAAAATCCCTCATTATCATTACTTTACCCAAACTAGCAGACTTTTCTATTTGCACCAGAAGCTTAGCGTCCTCCTCCTCACTTACATTAGGGGGTCTATAGCATACCCCTACAATTAATTTGCTGGACTCTTTACAATTGGTGAAGAACTATACCCACAAGACTTCTGCCCCCTCATTTTCTAACATAACCTCCTCCTTTATATAAGCTTTTAAATCCTTCCTAACAAACAGACATACCCCTCCTCCTTTTCTATTGCCTCTGTCCCTCTGAAGCAAAGTATAGCCGCTGATATTAACTGCTCAGTTATGAAACTCATTCAACCATGTTTCTGCCACACCAATCTCATCATATTTTACCTACAGCACCAGCACCTCCAGCCAGAACTATATTTAGGTCCGAAACTGCCCTAGGCATCAGACCTAAATACGCCCCAATTTAATTAAAAATACAACTATAGGCACCCGAGGGCCGCCCCCAAAACCTGCTGCCCTAGGCACAGGCCCACTGGTGCCTTAATATAAATACGGCCCTGCCTCCAGTTCTCCCATTTTACCAGCCAGACTCCTTGCATTTGCTTAACAGTACCCCAAACAAAATCTCCTCCCCCATTTTCCCTTCCTTTGCCCATTATCTCATCTCATCTTCCACTGAATCTTTTACTGAACCCCCCCCCGCGCCTAGTTTAAAATCTCCTCCAACTGTCTAGCCATCTTCCCTCCCAAGACAGCTGCACCAATATCATTGAGGTGCAACCCATCCCTAGCAAAGAGCCTGTAGCCGACTACACCAATCTCTCAGTCACACATTAATCTCCCTAAACTCCTGCTGTTTTCTTAGCATTGCTTGTGGCACCGGTAATTTCTCTGTTGGGCCCCTGGTCTAAGGTTTTCTGGTGGGCCCCTGGCATCCCAGTCCGACACTGGGCGACAATCTCCCCGAACTGCCTTCTCCCTGTCCGCCGCTTGTTTAAATGAAAAAGCGCCAGCGCTTATACAGACGCGGCGCAGCGATTTCCGGAATCACCCGAAGTTTCCTCACGAAGTAACTAATCTCCATGAATCTCCCTGTCTGCCCCAGCCCTAAGAGGATTTTCAAAGTAATAGATCTTATGACTTTATGAGAAAAGTGTCTAACAGCTTTTGTTGGTAATTTTATGGTTGTTTTCCTGTACTTTAATCAGTAAAAAAAAATTCTCTATAAATCTGAAGTATGATAACAGTAATGTCTCATTCAGGATGACAAAATCCGCCAATGTTTTTATACAAAAGGGAACATTTGTTTCCATTCAGGATGTGAAAATAACTTCAGAGAGTAAAAAATAATCTGCTTCATTGTGTCACTATAATAATTGCAATAATCTTCAATATAAAACATACATTGTGCCTAGGGCACTATAACTGAAATTAAAAAAAAAAAAATTTGAAAAACAATACACAATGCAGGGCAGGAGAAGCCACAGTAATTTTACAATTACAAAAATAAAATATAAAGAACTTATTTTTAAATACTGTATAACAGACAGGCTAGAATGTACATGTTTTTAGGTAACCACACTGAAACATAGTTTTGTAACTATGATAATTACTTCATTGAGGGTTTTAGCATGCAATTAATTGAAGTCAATTATTTAATTATTTCATTAGATAAATCTTTCAAATATTACTTGTTTTTTTTCACCTACAGAGGAATGATTGGTTAGACAACACCTTGGGGCAGATTCACTAACAGGCAAATTTTCGCCAGAGTCCGCTTTACACCCCTTGCACCACTTCAGCACTACGAATACGCTAATTCACTAAAATGCTAAGTTTCAGTCCAACGCTGGCGACTTTTCTCTAGCGTTACTTTGGCTGTGCGAGCATTTCATAGCGAAGATGCACTAGCATTCATTTTTGCCTTGCAAAAATTCGCTAGTGATCTTGCGCTTAGGTCAGTTTGCATAGTGGGGGAAATTTAAAGTTGTATGAACGTCTTTATTATAAATGTTGGTGCAAATGGATGGTTTGTTACATGTTTTTATTACACATGTCCAGGGAACCTTAATAAAGACAAGAGAGTTAAAATAATTAGCTACACATGAGCCCACTGTATAGTTAATGCTCCATATGTTATAAAATGTCTGGAGAAAATCAGCTACCAGGACTTTAGCATGCAAACCAGCTTAGAAAAAGGAAAAGTCGCCAGCATTTTTTCAACTTTAATGCATTTTCGGCAGCCAGGATATGATGTAAGTGACATAAGATTGAGGAAGGTCTAGCTTCTTTTTAGCCTGGTCTGAGGTGGCGAATTCTGGAGAAAGAGGTAATTTTCAGTAAAATCTGCACTTTAGTAAATTTGCGGATAACAATGGTTCGCCTGGTTCATCTGGCAATACAATGCTAAGGAACACGCTAGTCGCAGTCCCGATCTCTAGTGAATTGACGATGTCCCTGCAGGTGGCAATCCTGGTGAAAATTCGCTAGTGTTAGCCACTTTGCCCTTTAATGAATCTGTCCCCTTAAGTTCAAGGCACAGTTTTGGGCAACCATCAAAAAAATCATCATTAATAAAGGGTGATGGATTATTTAATTTGAAGACTAAAAAGTCTATTGTTAGAATGACAAAAGATGTATCATATTGGAATAACGCAACAATAATGTTCTTAATCAACCTCTTTTCCCAGGGATGGTATAGGTAACATGGTTATATCCACAGCAACTTGCTCTTAGCTTAGGAATAGTCATGGACTGCTTAGAGAGATGGTATTATGTGTTAGGGTTAACATTAAGAGGGTTCTTTATCAAAATCCAATTTTTTACGGTATTTGTAAATTCCATGAAAAAAAATCAAACTTTATTAAATTAAATCAAATAATTAAATCAAATTATTGTTAAAAGCCAGAATAATAAAGTTCTCCAAATCAGACCTGCCAAGTACATGTAGAAGTCAATGGCACACATCCTGAAGATATCCTGATTTGCACTGGATTTCCAAAAAAGTAGCGTTATTTGGGTGTCAAATCCAAAAAGGCTAAGTACAAGAATTTTTTTGGGAAAAATTATAAATGGGGGGGGGGGGGTCTGTGCGTATTTGGTTAGAGTGAGATACATTTGGATTTTGATCAATAACCCCCTAGTTGTATAGTTACTTTATAGCAGAAGGCATTTGCCAAATTGTTATTTAGCTATACCTTCCAATATTTCTAAATGTAGCACTTAAATCAAATAGCTGAACCTACCTTGCCAAGAGAGAGATTTTCAACTCCAAGGGGGTCATTTACTAAATTCTGATTTTTTTTCTCATTATTTTATTGAAACAATTTCAACCAAACTCCTATGCACAATTTTACATGATTTTTCAATAAAATAAACAATACAAATACAAAACCAAGTGCAGATCATGATATCTTCCAGCTGTAAAAGGGACATCCGCCATTGACTTCTATATGACCTGTTTGAGATGGACTATTTTCTGATTCAGATTTTAGCAGCCTCTGGGTTTAATGAATCAAAAAAACTGAGGTTTTGTCACACACAAAAATTGTATTTTCCCCTTTAAAACGCAGACTAGAAATATGTTAAGTAATTAAGCCCCTAACCCCCCTAGAGTTAAGTAAATAACCCTCTAAATCTCACTCACATTCTGGTAGGGCCCACATATTTGTGATCTCTGAGTTGTGTTACTGATCTAGGGTGGTAAACAATAATTTTTTTTGTAGATCAAAAAAAGAATATATCTGTTTGTCTCCTGGGAGGATGATTGGTCACTTGCCTTCTAGGTCAGAAAACAGCAAAAACTCCTAGTGGGTATGATGCTTCTGAATCCCATTCTAGGGTCATCCCTTGTAATTTGTTGCCTCCCTATCTACACACAGGATGCATAGTAAAATTCTGCTGATGTCTTCAAAAGCGCTCATAAATATATGGGTATTAATGTTTTACACTAATAGTGCTTCCTCAGCCAGCACATACAGATTCTTTCACTAAAACAAGATGTTCATTTTACAGCTAAATATAAAATTTAAGCTTAGGAAATAGTGTTACTTTAAATTTACAACTTATAATATGCCAAAAATCAATCAAGCCCCTTCACGTATGTACAAGCCAAGTACCTGTCTCTAAGCAGCATATTAATTAAACAATAAAAATAGAGCTTGCCAAAGTTACGTAGAGTAACACTCCATAGCTCCTGATAAATATAATACCACATAATCATGTCTTAAGACCTGTAAGATGGGGGGATGCCTAGGTGCCCCCCAGGCCAACTTATAGCAAAGCAGGGTACAAAAAACATATGCGCTAGCCACCATGAATGAAGAGCAGACACATTAGGCAGTGCTGCATTCCTGATTGTTGGCCTGGGGGCACACCAAAGGCATCCCCATTTATGCCTCACCTGTCCCCTAATTTGCACATTATTTTAAAATCAACATGAAGTGGAGAGTACAGCAAGACACAAGGGGTTATTTAGTCCGATTTTTATAGGGTCCGATTTCCAATTGTGTTAAAAGTCCCAAAAAACTACTCCAACTCAGACCTGCAGAGTTCATGTAGAGGTCAGTGGCAGACATCCCAAAGATATCTCGATTTGCAATGGGTTTTCTCAAACAGTTGCGATATTCAGGTCAAATCCAAAAAATTCATGGTATTCGAGCGTCAAATCCAAAATAGTAATGGATTCTGACTTTTTACAATCTTATCTAGACTTTTCCTGCACAAGACATTTAGGATAATTATGGGTAAAAAGTCCATGTGGATTTGGTTGGAGTGGCTTTCCTATAATAGTGAGATAAATTCAGATTTTGATAAATAACCCCCAAGATATCAGTACATGCGCAATGAGCATTAACTAACTGACTCTTTCCAGCTCTCAAATGTTAACTTTTAATATGTTGTGGAATAGCTAATTCTAGGCAACTTTTCAACTGGCCTTCATCTTCTCATTGTTACAGTTTTTGAATGATTTGCCTTATTTTTCTGACTCTTTCCAGCTTTCAAATGCGGTCACTGATAAAAAAAACAGCTCTGTAAGGCTCTGTAAAGTTTTGTTATTAATACTTCATCTTTCAGGCTCCTATTCATATTCCAGTCTATTCTTACATTCAGTCCATGGTTGCTAGGGTCATTTGGACTTTCCAGGGCTTGTGTAATGTAATGTATTTGCTGCAACATATACATCCAATGAAGGTTAACTTTCCGCCGTATGCAAATTAGGCAACGCTAGCGCAACTTCGCTTTGCTTGCCAAAGTAATGCTAGCAAAACTTGGCCAGCGTTCACCGCCATGGATGCAACTTTGCATCTTAGTGAATTAGCGTTGTCCTGGCGAATCTACGCCTGGCAAGTGTTGCGATGTGAGTGAAGCGCACACTGGTGAAGTTGCACTTTTTAGTGACTTTGTCCCTAAATGTTCTTTTAAAGGTGAACAACCCCTTTGTGGAGTACAGTTTTGCACCCCTTAGTGCTCTAGAATAGTGATATGTGGGCCCCATCGTCCAAGTCACGACCACGAATCATGGTCACGAATGCCGGCTTCCGACTTCCTACCAGGTTAATTTTATGTAGACATGCGCCTTCTAACCCTGCCCCTTCTGTGAGGTCATCGGCGGGGTGGAGCAGCTTGGTCTATAAAAGGACCCCTGGAAGTCAGGTGTGGGTGGTGGGAGGTCAGGTGGTGAGCTGGTGCGGGTCGGGAAAATCCCAACCCACACATCACTACTCTAAAACTTGTGCCCATGATCATTTAAATGACCCCTATGATGCCATATATGTCAGTTACTATAAAGGAAGGGTGCTAGTCTGCCATATTTTTCAGCAAAGAGAAAACATGGGTCATGGGTCATCAGCACTGGTAACATTTGCACCTAAGCAGTTGCCCATAACAACCTGTGTCAAAAGATCATTTCACACAAATGTTATTGTTTTATTAACACCTACTGTGGGCTAAATCAGCAGATTGCTCTGTTCAAGGTCTGCACTTTTACTATTGGATCTTTTACTATTTGCTATGCATTTAATTTGTTAAAAGCTTGATTTTTTTTATTGTTTTATGAGTTGGGGTTGTTATGGTTTATTTTGAAGAGCCTGAATAGGGATAAGTGGCTACTTGCAACATTATGCTTTGCAGTTTGCAGGAATGCTTCAGTGCCTTGAGAAATGTCTCTTCCCAAATCATTTTTTTTATTTTCAAATACAGAGCTGCAATATCTTTAAGCTTTTGTGTCACTTATTCTTTATCTGAAGCCTGAAGCTAATAATGATTTATTCCTTTGGCGTAAAAAAAAATTGCGCTTGTAGTACATGAGGTGTCTCCTGCTTGTTAAATCTACAGAGAACAAAACCTCATATGACCCTGCTAAGATAATAACAACGAAAGAGAACACATTTCTTTCCTTGTACAATGTGCTGTTTATAATAATTCAGACTAATGCTGAAGTACCCAGATTGCACAATATGGCACACTGAAGGGAAATGATATACTGGTAACATTTGAATGAAATATTTAGTATATCTTGAAATGGGAATATTGTCCTGAATGCTAGGAAAATGTTTAAAGAATTGACACATTTATTAAAGTATTAACTTATTAGATCAACCTGTCAGCTTTTCTGAATGTGTTTGAACAGTAGAACTCCTGTGCTAACAATAGTCTCTTGAATACAGATGAGCAATGCATTACAATTAACACAATAGAAATCAACAGGGAGTTTAAGACATTGAAAAAGCTATTTTCCATGCTGTAATGAATCTGTAACCATCATTGCTGCATACAAATACAGAGACTTAATAAATCAGCCCCCCAAAAAATTGAATAATACCTCTGCTATTATTTTCTATAGATTGTATGCTTTGGTGTTATAGTTTTACAGTTTTATATACCTCCATCCCACATTATACCTAAAATTGTAAGGATCCTATGTCTTATAGTAAAGATGGCCTATATACCTTTATTCTAATGTTCCCCATAGGTTTGCTAATAGAAATATTGAAGGTTCACCATATATCTTGCTTTACTTCTACTACAGTTTTGTAAAAGTTATTACTTGTTTGGCAGTTACCCTTATCTAAGTAATTTAAGCACTGCAGCCTGGCCACAGGCTTTACATTACTGCTTAATGTTTTTGCTTGTAATCCCAGAGGCTAGAAGGGGACGTGACCTGGTCAATAACAGATCAGGGCAAGTTGATTGGGGTTGTAAATGGCTCTCCAGAGAAACCAGAGAAAAATCTCTTGAATTTTTATATGCTATGCAGTGAGATGTCAGGTTTTAGAGGTCCAGGTTCTGCAACTATTACACACTGGCGGTTCTTGCAGAGATTTAACTTGATATTCTAGTTTGAGATAATGCACAGGTAAGGTGCAAGTGGTACAATAAATGGATATATAGAAAAGATGGAAGAAAGACTACACATGAGTGCGCCCTGGAATGCTTCTACTTTGCACATTATTCAGAACGCCCAAACTGGGCAGCACCAGGCAATACAAGGTGCTAGGACACACTGTACTTAAGGAAAGCCTTTGACAGGTATAGACAACAATACTTTCTGAAGCCTGTGTTAGCTGCACAATGCACTTTGGACTAGATTTGCAACTAAGCAAATTGCAGAATATTGTAGCTTGCACCAACAAATGCAACTATCCCATGTACACTATGGGGCAGATTTACTAAATTCACATGAATTCACATGAGTGATTTGAAATTCGATCGAATTTTCAAAAAGATTTGAATTTAGAGTATGCAAATTAGGCAAATTTGACCATCAAATATTCGAACAATTCGAATATTGGAATTTAATTTTATTCTAATATTCGAGAATTCTATGGTCGAATACTTCCCCTTTAAATTTTAATTCGACCACCTACTACGCCAGATTAAACCTACAGAAATGGGGATCAACCCTAAGATTGAATATAAAAAATTCGATCGATCGCTTAAAAATCTTTTGAATATTCAATTCGAATGTTCTATATTCGATCGAATTGCAGTAAAATTCTTAGAATTCGATAGTCGAATTCGTAGGATTTTACCTCCCCACTATTCCCATGGTCGAATTTTGAATTTCTTTTAATTCAAAATTCGACCTTTAGTAAATCTGCCGCTAAGTGTGAAAAATATGCCCCCATTAGTGCTCCAGCAGCTACCACTGTACCATTCATATATTACCACCTAACTCCCTGACCTGATTTCTTCCAAAGATTCTGTTATACGCTGAATAAATGCCTATCATCCAGGATAGTTTGCTGACTTTTCTATAATATTGACAGGAAGTAATCTAGCCCAGTACTTCATCTGTATCAGAAATTATTTTTAGGATGTTTGTGCTTACCCACTAAAGAGCAGCTAAGTAGGCATTTATTTATCGCAGTGGTAGATGTCCATATACTGTATACAGTCAATGAATCAAGTAACAGAAAACATTACAATTATGTTGGAATCCTGTGATAGAAGATGAGTGGACATTTCACCAATTGAAAGCTATTTTTTTTTGTTCCCCAGCATTGACATCTCCTCAGAGAGATACTGCCAAATATAGTCTGGACATAAACACTGTAGTTTATTCCCATTAATTCGTCAAAGTGTAGCAGTGTGGGACTTCCCTTGTTTGTGTTCCAGCGATACTTTTCTTTTACTGGAAGTAGTGTCTTATAACTGGAACACAACGACTGTTCCTTTACCAAGTAGGGATAAAGTGCTTAAAAGCTGTAAAAGAGCCAATATAGCAAGATTAATAATCTTATTCATATAAATATTTTTATTTAGAATATTTAGAATGTTAACTAATTAAATTAAAAAAAAATGCATTGAAGTCAATCGGAATCAAAATAATCTTTAGATGCCCACGAAATTTTTATACACGCGCATATTTTGTCCAAATGCATTAAAGTCAATGGGTGTCCAAATATTTTTATGCAAGCGACTATTCTGGCGAGCCAACATTTTTTTGACAAATCAGATTTTTTGCCAACAATTTTTTGCAGCAGCTTTGCAAATTAATTCACTGGTGGCAAAACACAGAAATTTCCAGTGAATTTGCACCTGTTGAATTTATTCGTCCATCACTAATGCTGAGAGGATATCACATATGATCCACAAAATGTTACTGGTATCAGGGGCAAATCTAGTTTTCTCTAAGATGATGCATAAAGAGACTGTGATCACTGAGCTATTTTTGTGGGGCATATTTGTTTCAGATTGTATTGAGCAATGTCCTTTTCCAATTTGAAAAAGACACAAGGCAGTCTAAATCGTTGAATTTTGGCTGTTATGCAAATAAACAAGGAGGTTATGGGGCCACTCTGAAGCTAAGCTGGGAAAAGTAAAAAGAAAAACATGGAGGGATCATGACACGTGGGGAGTGTAGAGAATGGAAGGGTTTAGGGATTAAATGGAGAGCAGAAGAGACCTTACATAGTTACATAAGCAAATGAGAAAGGAGAAGAGGGAAATAAAATGGGTGGGAGAGAATGGAGAAAAGAAGAAACAGAAAGGGCAAAGGAACAAAAATCTGTATTCGCCCATATCAATATATTTAGGACATTTTATTACATTTCCCCCAAAGACATTTACGCCATATCGGTTATTACCCAGGATCATCGCATAGCTACCAATAAGATTTTTACTTTTGAACCGGTGCCCAGGAAATGCTACCTGCTGACTGATTGCTATTGATCACTGCTATTGATCACTGCAAAGTTTTCTACTTTTAATAGATCATTATTATTTTGAGTCAAGAAAAGGTATTTGATTTTGTGCAGAGAACTTATATCATATAATCTGTGACATGTACAAGGATCCCCTGAGTTTACACAGAATTATATCAGACTTCCAAACAGGAAGACTTGCTAGACTCATGAACTGGTCACCTTCATATAGAACCTGAGGCCAAAACATGTACAAGGAGCTATCAGCAATTTCCATTAATTACCATTCGACAGTGATTTATGATTATTAGTATTCCAGAGGTTGTTTAGGAGACATGTATGCTTCTTACAAATATTTTTCCTGGAACTAGATGTCTTGCCTTTGATTAATGGCAGTGAAGCATCTGAAGTGAAACAATTTATTGTCATTTTTTTACACTTGGTAGGTTTCCTCTTTTGTATATATCCTCATAACTATGTTATATGAAGTCTGTTTGCATGACTTGTTAAGTTGTTTATAAGAGAACACATTAAGAGGCAGATTTACTAAGGGTTGACTTTTGAAATTCGAACCATCGAATTTGTTGCAGGCCATTTCAGATCAAAAATAGACCAAATGGGTCCGTTTTAAATCAAATAAAATTTGGTTGAATCAATGGAATGCATTGCTCGATTTGAACAATAAAAAAGAATCCTTCGATTTCCCAGGGAAGTAGCCCAAAATTACATTGAAATTAATTTTTAAAATTCGAATTTAATTTACCCTTAGTAAATCTGCCCCTGTGTATAACATAGTGAATGGCAAACTTTGATACTTTTTGTTAACATTAATATTTGGGACATGCAAGAAAGCTGAATAGACCATTTTACCCTGAAATTCAAGCAGACATGCTACTGTGCAAATCTGGTATTAGGGAAAGGTAGATAGGGATTTACAGAGGAACTCTTGGGTTTATAATTGCTGATAAGAGCCATTTTACTGTGCTACGATTAATAGGTATTTTCAGCACAAGTATAAGACCTGATAAGGATTTTTGTTCCATACTTTTGGGTACATGCCCATCAATTGCAGTTGGAACTTCTTAGAGCAGGGTCGATGAGGGGATACTAAAGGATATCAAGAGTCCAGTGAACCATTTGAAGATGTTAATAGCCTTTCTGACATTCAAGTTTTTTACTGAGAAAAACTCGATTTGAGCCTAGTCAAATTTTATTTGACTTACATTCAAGTTTCCTGGTCAGTAATATTTGTTCGAGTTTTAGATATTTGATCTTTTTTTTAAATAACCTCCCAATCGAATTTCGAGTATATTCGGATTTATTCTAGTTAAAAAAAGTCACATGAATTTGAAATCTGACCTTTGATAAATGGACCTCCAAATAGTAAATTCCACATAAGTGATCATGAATATTTCCTCTGGCTTTGCACTGTAAACATTTATTTTCTATACACAATTCATTTGCTAGCATATCCATGCATATATCTTTTAAAATTTCCCTTCTTGGAAAGTTATCTATTGCAATATGTGCAGTAATTATTTTTTATTTTTGAAAACACATCCTGTGATTAGTCTTTGTACTGACTCCTAATGTGTTTCTACAAAATGGTCATAGAAATTTGTAAAAAACTGTTGACATTCTGGACATTACTCTGAGTCTCAACTTTATTTACAAGATTGCATAATTATTTATAAAGAATTTATAAAAAAAACTGTATTTTAACTAGTTTTTATCAGATATAAGATTATATGCTTTTTTTACACAGAAATTTCTTACTAGTCCTAGTTCCATGATAATTTCAGTTAGATTCAGCTTGATAAATTACTATCAAGCAAATCTCTTTCCTCTATCATTGAACATTTGCCATATGTTCCAATATTTGGGAATTGCAAAAGAACATAATACAGTTCAGCAGAAAATAGATATGAGTGGTCACTTAAAATTGCACAAGGCAGTGTGCAAAGTACAAATCAGCCATATTTTCATACATTCTTCCCTGCAGGTTAAATTAATTGGCACAGGTCTATGCACTCCAATAGTAAACAGTCCTATGTCTGCCCCCATGAATAAAGAATAGCCTACTCTAACCTGTGATGTATGCATGAGGGGCGAGAGGGTAGAGGAGCATAGGTGTCCCCACTCCAATCCTCTATGTCTTTAAGCCCACAATGGGGCCCTGTGCTTACTGTCTTCCCTGTGGCTCCTGGGCTTGTGGTAGGGCAGATGTAAAATGAGCTCTTTTGTGTTAGATGTTGCTTCTTAAATCAAAACTTGGTGTCTAGATTTAAAGTTTTGAAAAACATTCAACTGGAAAGTCCCAAGCTGTCGGACTGCAGGGATAATCTCAGAAGTGTATGCAGATATTAAATAATTTATGGAAGTGAAAGACGAGGAACAGGACGCCCAAGCAGTTGTAAATTTTCACTGCATCTCTTTTATTGAGAAACCACACATGTTTCCACTGAAATTCTCTTTTACAGATATATAAAAAACAAATATAGCTGCAAGTGTGAGTAAGCTATAATAGACTTAAAGATATGTGTGCATTGATGGTATCCACTAAATACATTGCATCTGTCCTGCCTCATCTGAAGAATTGTGCAGAAGTGGGCCTATTGGTGCTATGTAACCCTGGAAGCTACTATCAACCTACAGATGCAGTCACTTTGGATGGTGAGTTTAATGCGTCGCGACTTAACTCATTTATCTCATTTATCCCACTTATCACAGAATATTGTGTCACAGCATCCCATCCAATTAATGAGTTCACCATTGAAAACAATGGAGCTTTGGTATGCTAATGAAAAGCTTAAATGCATTAAATGAGTTAAGATAACTTTAGATAACACAGTTTCTTCAATTAATGCTGAGTCACGACGCATTTAACTTACAAATCCAAGTGACTCTATCTGTATAAGTAGCTGAGTTTTCACAGCAGGTTGCTTTAATACTGCTTCAATGTGTGCCCAGTGAGTCAGAAATCTGCAAAAAGTGAACAAAATCAATACAACAAGACTCTCACTAAGCTGAGAAAATGTTACGTTAGCAAAGTAGCACTACTGTTACTTCGCCAGGCAAAGTGAATTTATGCTAGCGATGCCTAATTTGCATACGGCACAAATTTCAAAGTGTAATAGAAGTATATGTTACAGCCACTACATTACACTACACAAGCCCAGGAAACCTTTAATAAATAAAATAAAGTTGTCCTTTTGCCCTAGACATGTGCTCCCTGTATAGTTGAGTTGCCATATGTTAGGAAATGTAGGGGGAAAGGAGGGTAACCCCTTTTTCAGACTATCACCCTACATAAGGTAAAACACGCCAGCGTTCTTTTAGGACTTAGGACAAACTCCTATCTATTGTATTGAACTTCGCCAGGTCTGTCTAGTGGTAATGTGGTAATGTTCAGTAAAATGGTCATCTTAGTGAATTTGCATAATAACGATCCTTCGTCGGCGTTAGGGTACAAAGTTGCGCTAGTCTATCTACTTAGCTAGCGAAAATTCGCCAGAGTTTGTGTTGTGAATTTGCAAAGTTGCGAATTGATGTCACGCTAGTGTTAGATGCTTTGCGCTTTAGTGAATTTGCCCCTTAGATGGATACAGAAGGTGTTCACAAGCAGTAATCTGTGCCAAATGGCTGGTACTAAATATTGACTAATTAAGGTATCCAAACTTTTGCACATGCCATAATTACTATTTTTTTTTATTGTTGTGTTAATGTTTGTGAAATATTATGTTGTTTTTAACATGCTGATTTCTGCAGTTATTGTAACAACTCAATTACAAACTTAACTAAAATATATACAATATATATACATGAACAGTTTTAAATCTTGGCTAAAGTTCTTTCCAGCAAATCATTTTACCTTGTAATTTCACTGGCAGTTTACTCTGTTTGCTTTGCAACTGTGGTAACTGTAAAGATAATGCACTTTGCAGAAACTTGGATAATTTAAACAAATATAAGGTTCAGTGTTTTACACAAATAACAAACAGCTGAATATACACGCAGATACTGTACATCTACAACATTCACATTTCAAATATTTTAATAGAGGGAAAAAGAAAATTGCCAGAAAATGTGTAAAAAAACCCTCCAAAAGCATGTATTGTAGAAGTGAAATAAATTCATGTATTTGTGTGTAGAATTTTGTGAAAAAAGATCTCCATATTCACCATTTGAGAAATCTACATCAGTCCACCTATGGTCGTTGATGGTTCAGCCCTCAACAACAGTTTGGGAGGCTTGGTGTATGAAGAGAAACTACCATGTATAGAAATAGGTTCAGACTGGCAGTCTCGATATTCTGGCAAATATCATGACATAGACCGACTTTTATGCCAGTGTGGAGCCATGTGGACTTATTATTCTTGAAACTTTGTAATTGAATCCCCACATATATAATAGACAGGGTCAAATACAAGAGGTCCTCTGCACTCAACCCATTATCAATATATTTAAGACATTTGTGGATACAGCTACTAAAAAATGCCTTACCCTTTAAACAAAACAGGGATTGTTTGTCCATATATTGCAATATATTTAAGCTGGCCAACTATGTCAAAGTCATCCCATATCTTGCCAGTCCAACTCTTAAACTGCATCTGATTCATAAAGAATTCTATTGCTTCATTATACATTTTGCAAAGGGACTAAGTTTTACCTGCAAATCACAAATATGAAGGATAATACTGCACTGACAAGTGCTTTGGCCATACTTGCTGCCAATCCTATTATAGTCTATGTGGAAACTACTTGTAGAGATCCTGAAGTTTTTATTGCTGACACTGTCCTATAGCCCTAAGCATGAATGCCGACATTTTTCAATGCCATTATTGAAGGGACTGTTTTCATTAATAATCAAATCACCTTTGACTCAAAAGATGGCTATACAGGTATGGGTCCTGATATCCAGAATGCTTGGGACCTGGGGTTTCTGAATAAGGGTTCATACCTTAAAGGTGGCCATAGACAGTGAGATCTCTCCCTCGATATGCCCACATTGAAGTGAGCGATATTGGGATTATCGTGGGCCCTAGGGTCCAATGATCGGATCCTAATGTAGGTGATACGGGCGGTCGGATCGCGGGACCGCATACACGCGATCCAACTAGGTTTTTTAACCTGTCCAATCGAGATCTGTCCAACTTTCGGCCAGATATCGATCAGGGAAGCCCGTCGGATGGCCCCACACGCGGGCCAATAAGCTGCCGACTCGGTCTGTCGGCAGCTTATATCGGCCCATGTATGGGGGCCTTTAATCTACTAAAAAATTATTTAAACATCAATTTAACCTAATAGGATGGTTCTGCTTCCAGTAAGGATTAATTATATCTTAGTTGAAATCATGTACAAAGTACTGTTTTATTATTACAGAGAAAAAGGGAATTATTTTTAAAAATCTGAATTATTTTCTTAAAGTAGAGTCTATGGAGATGGCATCAAGTAATGGATAATGGGTTTTCTTATAATTGATCCAATACCTATATCGTTTACTTCAGTTGTGTGTTTTGGGCTACTTGGAATGTAAATAATTACACTGAATTGAATGGAGATGCATGGATTATTTAATGAACTTTTTGCATCTGCTACCTGATATTGCATGATCTATTACATTTCCCTAGACCCTAGTAATGAGATTTGTTACAGTCCATAATTTATCAATAGCGTTCTTTTCTATTAAACCCAAATGGGTCATTGTGCATTGATCTATAATGGATGTGATCTGTCATTTACTTGCCAGTTTTTGTATTTTCCTTAAATTTCTTAGATGAACTATAAACCAGCATTACTATTTATAACACATTTTAAATTATCACATTTATAAATTATCAGTAGTCAGAAGTCTAATTATGAACCAGACCTGACAGGCAACTACAAATATATCATCCCATTTGTATAATGACTGAATGTTCTAACAATTAACAAATAAGAAGAGCGGGGAAAACTCTTGTTTTTTAAAACAGAGCTGCAATTCAACAAATTTTTCTTGAAAGTACATTTTTTACATAGTTTGTTTGAGGATACATCTGGATATACCACCTGTGCTCTCCTCTGATGTCTACGCTACACAAATATATCATTGTTCTGTCCACTATGTATTCAATGTATTGTAATTTCCAGACTTTCTCCTAGACCAATAAGAAACACACTGCAAAGATCTCTTTTTTTATTCTCAGAACTAAAGTCTGGTGTGCTCAGTTTAGAACAACTGTTTACTGTCTTCCCCATAGTCAGTTCTTTATAGATATAGATTTTACATTAATTAATATTTATACCTATTATTTCATTCTATGCTTTTGTTTTCTGCAAGTAAATGTATTGCATGTTGAAGCTTAAATGCAGTGGCAGATGTTTGGCTGAGAATCATAGGATACTTCCCTTTGCATTCAGTGGAATACAACACATAACAATCATCTGAGTTCTGGTCACAAATACTCAGAAGTGGTGTTCACAATTCTGTGTACATCATAAGAAATTCCACAAATGTTGACTCACATAATATGACTATTTCTTCTGCCTAACAATATTTTTTTCTAATTACAAATTGAAATGCCTCAGGTCCTTGGCCAAGTAACATCAACATTAACTATGTTGCTTTCCATCCCCCATAATCTTAATAATTTCATCATTCCTTGCACTGTACTGTTAGGCGGACATTAGACTTGCACTGATTTATAGACAAACAAGTCATGACAAAAAAAGCAGTTATTCTGTTGACAGAATGTTTGTCAAGCCATAACATGCTTAAGTTGATGGCACACAATACAACTTCAGGCATTTTGCCCACCTCATTTTTCCAAGTTTAAAACACAGGGAAAACAATGCATATTCCTCATGTACTGTAGATATCAATATGACCTACTTAGAGGCGCAGACTTTGATAATTGCTATGCTATTCTTTTCTGCAAATCTTTTTCCATCAGTGTTGGGCAATTCTCTCCAACACAAAGAGTGTTGGGCAATTCTTTCCAATAATTACAGAAGTAAAAAAAGATTTAGGTGCAAAATGTAAATTTTATCTTGTCAACTATGTATTTCCCATAGGGAATTTCATGTTAAAAGTGTGCTATAGGGAAAGTTTTAAGTAGCCAGACTATCACAGTTATTTTTATGCCCATTCCCACATTTCTGTTATTATTATACTGTATTCTTGTTAAGTAATTAGTTAGTGTTATAGTAATAATCTCAATGCTGTAGTCTAAGTATAGAGTTCTAATTATTGAAAAACTGTTTAAAAAACTGACTTTGATCACATGTGAAAAGTGCAAAGACCAGATGGTTAGGAAACAGTCCATCTGAATGGCACAGTATGAGACAAAAATCTTTTATTCTATTCTGCCTCAGACTTGATGTTTAAGAGCCACACAAATGGTATTTCCGTTCTGTAAACCCTTGTATAAGAACGATTCCATGTTGTGACAAATTGTTACATTCTGCTAGTTCCAGACTACTTGCCCCATTCAAGGGTTCATGGAAAAAAAATAATGTTAAACTAATGGTAATGGTATAGAAAATCCCCAAGAATGTTATTCAAAGCCGTGCCTTGGCAAAGCAAATTCAAAACCGTATGAAATTAGTTTAAAAGATTTCTTCTCGTGTAAAGAACATCTGCAGTCGTCAAAGTGTACATAATTCTTCTCACCCTTTTCTTTACAAAGTTCAGTTCTGACAGAAAAGCCAGAAGGATTTTATTGTCGAGGAGTACGTTGAATTAATGCATCTTTACATATTGGCAAATTTCATACATTTTCCTCTGTTATTGATCTACTATAACCTTATATAAATGATTAAACAGTACACTTTCTAATGCAATTCATTTCAACAGTTCCTCAGGTTCCTCAGTAAAACTGTAAAAGCTTTAAAGAAATTCATATCAATCTTAAAAAGTATCAGCAGGAAAACAGAAACTATACTTTTACCAGCTATGCTGTTACAGTCCTGCCTCAAGCCAAGGGACATCCAAATGTATGGCAGACTGCATTCCCTAATTTTCCTCTTCCTCAAGCTCTCCTTTTAAATCAGAATGACTGAAGCCAGGCAGAAGAGGGTCAGTTACAAGATTTAAAAGAAATACTCTGCTTTATATAAGCCATAAAAGATAGCAGATCGTGTAGGTAACTTTAAAAATGTTTTTCTTTTAGTGGGTGAAGACCAGTGCAAAGTCTGCAAACTGAACATACAGAAGTCACACACTGTTACCTGACAAGAGTTATAGACAAGAGTTGAAAGTTTATGTTTTTGAGTACACTCCTAGAAATCCAATAAGGAAAGTTAAAAAAGCCTTTCTCTATCTATAATCCAAAAGGTGGTGGAGAGAACTATAAGGTTTTAACACACAGTGGTGGAATATTTTAATCCTATCTTTCAGCACAAATGTGGTGCTGTTTGAAACAATATTACCCTATATTTTGTTTGTTGGTCCTCTGCCTGTGGCACTGGTTCTTTTTTTCTAGATACTGATGTATTCATATAGTTCTTTCTGATAAAACTTACTTAATTTTAGCCTTTCTTTCTCCTTTAAACAGGATTTAAAATCTAATATAAAGGAGGAGTTTATGCTAGAAAATTAGGGTTCTGAAGTCTTATGGGTGGAGCTCTTCACTTATTGTAAAGAGTCTAATTACTTATTTTAAGAGTTCCTAATGTAAGTGAAGACAAGGAGGCCAAGCTCCAGATGCAAATAGAAAAGGCCACTAGTTTGGAGAAAGTAATGATACTTGCTAGAGGATTTAAATTACCCATATATTGACTGGAGCAACAGTACTGCCAGGACAATTAATGGGAACAATTTCAGAAAGCTCATTTTAGTCTTTGAGGGCTGCCCTTAAGAGCATATATTGAGGCATTATGTTTTCAGCTAAAAACACAGAACAGAAATGGTTGTAATTTTAAATGATATTAAATCATTGCTGTTCTCACTTTATTCCCTTAAGAAGTAAATGTAGAAGCACCAAGAAGCACCTCCTGTGGCTTAAAGAGGTATTGGCTTTTTTTGATACTTATAATTTTGCCATAAAGTATTTGCCCAAAGCTTTTACATTACCCATCTGACTCCCCTTGCTTGTCTATGAGGGGGCTGCCATATTTGTGCAGCAGGACTCTGTTAGCACTAGAAACTTTAACTGACAGGCTGAGATGGGACCGTCAGGTTGGCAAAACAGTCATGTTTAGGAACATCAACTAAAAATGATTTACAAAACAGACATCTCAGCAGAAAATGATTTACAAGACTTATAGGTAACTTTTAATGTATATTCATATTTTAAAAAGTAGTTTTTTTGTGTCAGTATCACTTTAATATAGAAGTAAAGAAGTTAATAGGAAAAAAAGGCACTTAAAAACTACAAGTCTGTGGGGGAAAGCTAATGCCATTCAATTAATTATGATCTCAGCCTGGCAATTATAGGCCAGTAAGTTTGACATCTGTGGTGGGCAAATAATTTGAAGACTTGTTAAGGGATCACATTCAAAATTTTGTTCTAGTGAATGGCATTATGAGCAGCAATCAGCATGGCTTAAAGGGATACTGTTGTGTATGTATATTTTTATTTGTATAGCAACAATAATTTAGTAGTAACAAATAAGGGATCACTGCATTAATAAGTAACAATAAGTGCATTATTATAAATACAGTTTGCATAAATATAAAATATAATTACACAGTGTTGAGGAGACAAGATGATGGAGGACCCTACCCCTTGGGGCTTACAGTCTAAACTGTTATGGGAAAACATGTTTTTTTCAAGGAAATACAGGTTTATGAAAGATAGCTCATAGACAAGGTGATCCAGGGACTAGTAAAATTCCTTCCATCTTGTTAGGAATTTGTCCCCCTCTGAGGTAAATTGGAGAGGCTTCAATTGGGTATTGTGCCTTCCTCTGGATCAACTAGCAGTTAGGCAGGTTATTTATAAATTTATAATTTTGAAAGATTGAACTTGATGGACATGTGTTTTTTTTTTTGTACCTAACATACCATTGTAGGGGACTGGTAAATTCGTTTTCCAGTATTATTTAGCAGGCAGTCCCCTAGTGTTCTAGACCGCTAAACTGGGTCCTAAAATATAGTTTAGAGGGGGACCTGTTTCCTGCTTTGAGCGATGCCCCCTGCAGTTCATTCAGTACCCAGTAGATGGCTCAGGGTCCAAGTTGTGAAAGCCCTTGATGGAGCAGTGGGATGTGAGTGGGATTAAGTAGGAGTATGTGTACAGAGTTAGGGGTGCAGTAAATCTCCTGGGTTCCACATAGGGAAAAGGCTGAAAGCTGGGTGTAGCTTAATTGCCTCAGTGTATGCTTTCTTCCCTGTGGGGACCAGGGCCGGACTGGAAGAAAAAAGCAGTCCTGGCAAAAGGTTCAAAGCAGCCCATGTATTTGCGCTCATGCAAAGCATGATTTATATTTTCAACCCCAAGGTTAACTAGAACCAGTGGTTAGGAACAGATATTTTAAGAGTCCATTACCATATAATCCCTAGCAATATTATATACTCTATGTGCTGGAACTGGCCCTTGCAACAAATATCTCACGGTCACCCTAGGTTCTATCATAACTATTCTATCTGATGGATTAGTGGCCCTATGCTTACAGTATATTCAAAATTTTCCTTTGTGTGCCCCAGCTAAACCATATACCCTGGCAGATAAGAAGCCTTTAATTATCATATGTATCACAGGGCCAAAGTGTGGGATACTTGAAGAGACTAGGCTGTCTTATGCAATTAATGCTACATATCACAGTTTTCTATATACAGGCTGAAGTGATTGTTCTGAGCATGGATCCTCCAGTTGCCAACATACCTATCATAAACATAAGTGATTGGGTATATAGCAGGCAACTCTAATATTACTAACTGAAGTTGCTCAGAATTCCTGGTTCCTCCCATATGCCAGTACTGACATGTGCACTAACAAATGCAGGCATCGGCTTAGCTCTGGCTAGCTGTTATGGACAGCTCATTTACATTTGTAAAGTGAGTTGCTCATTTACAAATTAAAGACAAACCTAATTTGTATTTTTAGGTGAGCAGTCCATTTACATTTTAAAGCAAGAAGACCATTGGGCATTTGACTGAACCCACAGATTGCCAGTCCGGGCCTGGTGGGTACTGATACTGACCATAGGTGCTTGTGAGTATATGCCTATACACTGTTGCTCTATAATTCTTCTTGATCTATATGTAAACTTCTTTGTGGATTACCCTGTTCTCTGGTTAAGTCATAAAAACCACTGTCACCCAATTATTGTGCACTGCACCTAGGTACAGTTGTACTGTATCCAACCTCCATACCGTTTTGAGGGCTTAAGCCAAGAGAATTAAGGTCTCATCTGTAACAAAGAACTGTGGTAAACGGTGCCACTCAGTTTACACTATGTTACTATGTGTGTGTATCAGGCAGGGGGAAAGAAGCCGGCTGCGTGGAGCAGGTCTGGACCGACTAGGGCTGGGGCCCACCGAGTCCGACACTACATAGTACCATTAAATCATCTTGGCACACTTGCTAGGAAATATGTAGAAAATTAGTTTATTAAAGCAATCTGTGAATTTTTACAATTGCCCATTCTTTTTGCTTACTACAGGAAAGGAAAGCCCTGGTGCTATAATTGCAGGGGCTGCATGACAAGGGATCCGAATGACCAGTAGCCAGACTATACTGCTCTAGGTTAGGGATGGGCAAAATCACATGTAGCTGTGTTTAAGTAGGAAGGAATGAGTTAAGGCAGGAGATGGCCAGGCCCATCTAAAGGCAAAGAAGCAGTTCCTTCCATCTGAGCAGGTAGATGCATCCCACCCACCCACCTCCATTGGGCATATTTTGCAAAATGTCAGGAGTTTTCTTCTTTATCTTTTCATATTTTCTATTCATAACTGAATATGGATGTTTTCCTGCATGCACTGTTACACTGTGGTTTCTATATCTTTATACAGTATACATGTGAGAGTCTGCATTGTATTAATTCTGTTAAATGAATGTCAAATGCTTGATCCAGGGAATGTTTCCAATCGCCATTAGATTCAAGAAGGATTCTTTCCTCTCTTGAAGCATAATTGACACTGGCTGCAGGCTGGGTTTTGTCCTTCCTCTGGGTCAAAACAGTGCACATATGAAATTATATAAGTGCACATATTATATTAAGTTTTATTTGTTACAGCAGTTGTAGAACCTTGCTGCAAAGGTAAGTTTTGAAGAGGAAAAAAGGAGGTTCTCTCCTGTGTGGTGGATTGATTGATACAGACGATACTACTACTTGTCATTGGTGACAGCTTGCTTGGATTTCCTAACATCAAGACACTGCAGATTCAGGTCCAGCAGCAGGGCTGCTGAACTACTTTCATGTTTGCGACAGAAAATAGTAGTGATCTCTTCTGGCTTCATAATGTTGCCTCTGGTTCGGCTGGCAAGATTTTACTATTTACTTGAGAAAACGTGAATAAATGTTTAACATTTTACAACTGGTTTAATTAAGGCATATACTGTAATGGCTCAAGGCAAAGGGTCAAATTGAGAAGTTCCCTTGTCAAGATCTGTGCTCTTGTATTTTTACATTGCATTTACTGCTCAAGATATGATGGTATGAAGGGAGCTTTCCCTACTAAAGCTTTCTACATGCCCAATGATGATTGCAGACTACATTAACTTGTATTTTGTACTTGTATTTTATGACATTCACCCTTTTGATTTCTTGATAGGGTATATACACAATAGGGAGCGCTTGAGGAAAGTTGTGGCCATACAACATGAGAGAAAATAGCACGGTCAAAATTACATTACACAGAATAAACAGTGCCATTGAAACTGTAAAAAAGAAAATCATAATGCAATCATTTCATAATATTTCCATTTGATGAAATTGTTATGCATACTATAAATTATGGAACAGGAACATCTTTGTCAGCCCACTGTAACAGAAGCCTGGTGCATGGTGAAAGAGGGATCACTGCCCCCTATTTCAGTACAAAATTGGAAAGTAATATTGGCACACAAATGGGCAGATTTACTAATGGTCAAATTTCGAAGTGAAAAAACTTCAAATCAAATTTTTTTGGGGGGGGTCATTTTTCGATTGAATACAGCCGTTCAAAAAAGGCTGTATTCGATCGAACGATTTCACCAAAATCCTTCTATTTCTCAGAACTTAGAAAAAATTTCAGAAAAAGTTCTGTGAGGTCCCCCATAGGCTAAAATGGCAATTCTGCAGCTTTAAGCTGCTGAATAGTCGAAGTCAAAGGATTTTAAAAGGGCCAGTACTTCAAATTTCGAAAATTTGAATATTCAGATTTTTTAAATTCAAATTGAAATTTGGCCTATTTGATAGTAGAAGTAGCCCAAAATTACTTTGAATTTAAAAAATTTGAATTTTATTCGAATTTTTACTTCGACCCTTAGTAAATCAGCCCCAAAGCCTTTTCAAGCAGGGCAAATCCTTGCAATTGTAATGTGAACATGCTGTGTTTTGGGGCCAAACCCCTTTGTCATGCTTGAAAAAGGGGCACAGACCTGAAATGTTCAGATTAAAATTGCACAGGTCTGCGAAGAGCAAAACTTTCCAAATAAAAATTTGCCTGTTGCAATGTAATATTCTTCGTTAGGCTTTTATTGCATTGCAAATCTAAATTGTACATTGCGAACCTTTAACATCTGCTTTGGTGTTTCATTAAATATTTTGCAATTGCTAAAAGGTCTTTTTTTTTTGCGCTAAAGAAATTTATTAAATTCCCCCATTTGTTTGCCAATTATACTTTCTTATTATGTATACTATGAAGATACACTGGCCCTTTAAAACTTTGAATTGAAATAATTTGTGTTTTAAATTAGATATAATTTTTCTGCTAAACCATGCAACCCTACAATAGCCTTGATAAACACAACTGCGTTAGGTGAAACAGTGCAAGGCCATTCACTGAGGAGCATAAAAATTTCAAAACACATCAGTTAACAGTGCTGTTCCAGCAGAATTCTGCACTGAAATCCATTTCTCAACAGATGTTTTTACATTCAATTTTGAAATCTGACATAGGGCTAGACATATTGTCAGTTTCCCAGCTGCCCCAGACATGTGACTTGTGCCAGCACTTTAGGATGGAACTACTTTCTGACAGGCTATTTCTCCTACTTACTGTAATGTAACTGAATCAGTCTCAGTGGGACTTGTCTTTTACTATTGAGTGTTGTTCTTAGATATACCAGGGAGCTGTTATCTTGTGTTAGGGAGCTGCTATCTGGTAACCTTCCCATTGTTCTGCTGGGGGGGGGGGTGATATCACTTCAACTTGCAGTACTTCAGTAAAGAGTGACTGAAGTTTATCAGAGCACAAGTTAAAGTTCATGACTGGGGCATCAGGGACACTGACAATATGTCTAGCCCCATGTCAGATTTCAAAACTGAATATAACAAAAACTGTTTGTTTTTTTTTTAAATTTTATTTCACTGCAGAATTCAGCTGAAGCAGCACTATTTTTGAAAAAAAAATGTTTTCCCATGACATTATCCCTTTAAGGATGGATGTTCCATAAGAGAATCCAAAGATGGAGAACCATGGTCTTTGTACAGTGGAAATAAGCCACAAAAGCCCCAAACCTTTTGACCAGGCCAGTGTAGATTCACAGGACTATACATAAGAAATGCAGCAATGACAACAGAAGACCACCAAAAATATTTTGCTTTTCAAAGGATAAAAAGGATGACACTGCTACAAATGTCCCACTCTTGCTGACAAGACTCTGGCAGATTTCTCTTTCTCTAACTTATTAGCAATTTGCAGTTTCTTATTGACAAACCACATGGTTAATTTATTTAATGTAGGACAAAAAAAAGCAAGGCTGAGAAAGCTTATAAATCAATCTCTGATAGTTCTCCTTTGTATTGTCTCTAACTTTCATTATTTCATACTTGTTGATAATTGTGAGGCATTCATGTTTATCAGCACATATTCACAATCCTTAACTTCCAAGGAAAAGTGCTATAATAAAATATGGCATGACAGTTCTGTAAGAGTCAAAAGTAAAACACAGATGAGGCTTATTATATCTAAGCACTAGTATGCACTTCGCAGACCTAGCATCACTGAAGAGTCATTAGCAGCTTGGGTTAGGTTTCGTGACCTTTAATTTCTGGCAGCACTTTCCAGCAGCTGCATGTGGGCACAGAGTAATTTATGATCTCTGCTTATAAAATTCTAGCAGATTTCAAGAAGATTTGTTAAATTGAAGCTGTCATGTTATCTGGAAGTAAAATAGAACTGCATAAATTATTCTGCCGCTTCAATTTGTGTAATAAGTAGTCTACCATCTGACATTTATGATCTGTGGTTAACTGGTCTAACTGGTCTGTGAATTAGATGTAACTTTAGGTACATGGTGGCGGATCAACAGATTTTGGTGTACAGATTCAACCCACAATATAAGTTTATCCCTATGGAGATACTCTATGCTTATGGAATTTTGAATACTACAATGTAATGTTTGGTAAGCACTTTAAGACACTTTAAGTTTGTGATATGCATGAGGAAAGAATTTTTAGGCAGATTTCCTTGCATTTTTACAGTGTGTTTCTCTTTTGCTCTATGAGCAGATTTATGAACATGTATATCAAAGATCAGGAAAAACATCTTTTTTCCCACATTTTATCACCAGTGAAAAAAATCTAAAAAAAGAAGAAATATATTATATATACTGATATCAAATGTGATACATCTCCAACAGCTTGTTCAACTGAGATTTTACAAACCATTTTTGTTTTTTTCCAAAGAGTCAAAATTTTTACTAATCTGTGTTAGATTTTCTCATTCACATGCATTTTATTTTGACAGAAAAATTTCTCAAGGAGAAAAATGCATTTGGTATAGCTAAAGAACATTAATACCAATGTGGGGAGAGAAATGTTTTGCTAAATGAGTTAGATGTATAAAAACTTTTATTTCTGAAGAAAATCTGTGAAAGGTTCAGAGTGCTAAGAAAACTTTTCAGTATGTTGTGAAAGATTTCCAAATATTTGACCAGCGAAAATGCTGTAAAAACTATTAAGCGCATAATTTTTACTTAAAGGAGAAGGAAAGCTACCAAAGCAGTGTATTGCCAATAAATTAGCCACAATAGTGCAAGCTATAAGACTATATTTATTCTGCAGAAAGCTTGCAAATACCTGAGTAAACAGCTCTAGAAGCTCTCTTTGTTTTTTAGGAAAGCAGCTGCCATCACTACCTGACTGAGTCAATCCCTGCTCACTCATAACTTTGGGCTCAGATTACAGCAGGGAGGGGAAGTGAGAGGGAGAGAGGATCAAACTGAGCATGCTCAAGCCCTAGCCTAGGATGTTCATGCTGAAAACAGGAAGTCTGATACAGAAGCCCATGTGTATACAATAAAGGAAAGAAATGCTGTGTGCTTTTGACAGAGGACTCAGAGCAGCATTACTTTGAGGGTTTACTTTACCTTTCTGATACAGCTTACTTAGTTTTAATCTTCCCTCCCTTTTTAAAGGGATACTGTCATGGGGAAACATGTTTTTTTTAAAAAAAACACACCAGTTAGTGATCCTCCAGCAGACTTCTGCACTGAAGTCCATTTCTCAAAAGAGCAAACAGATTTTTTATATTCAGTTTTGAAATCTGACATGGGGCTAGCCATTTTGTCCAGCTGCCCCTGGTCATGTCAGCTGCCCCTGGACTTGTGTCAGCACTTTAGAAGGGAACTGCTTTCTGGCAGGCTGTTGTTTTTCCTTCTCAATGTAACTGAATGGAACACAGTGAGACAGGGGTTTTTACTATTGAGTGCTGTTCTTAATTCTACCAGGCAGCTGTTATCTCGTGTTAGGGAACTATTATCTGGTTACCTTCTTCCCATTGTTCTGATGTTAGGCTGCTGGGGGGGGGGGTTGATATCACTCCAACTTGCAGTACAGCAGTAAATAGTTATTGAAGTTTATCAAAGCACAAGTCACATGACTGGGGACAGCTGGGAAATTGCCAATATGTCTAGCCCCATGTCAGATTTCAAAATGAAATATAAAAAAATCTGTTTGCTCTTTTGAGAAATGGATTTCAATGCAGAATTCTGCTGGAGCAGCACTATTAACTGATGCATTTTGAAAAAATTTTTTCCCATGACAGTATCACTTTAAGTCATAATATTTTGATTTCTAATACCTAACAGTTTAAAAGGGTGACTTTCTCTCCAGGTAACAATGCTATTTTGCCCCCACCCCCATATATTTATTTCAAAGGCATAAATATTATTTAAGTCATCAGGCTCACCATATGTTTTGTAAAACATGATTAAAAACTGCTCAGTTGTGGGCTTATTTACTAAAGTGCATTTATTTCTCCTCTAACTTCGCTAAATATATTAGGGGTCTATTTATTTTGCTGTGTAAAACACAATTCTCAAAAAATGGTGTAAAAAGATGTGTAGTGATGGGCGAATCTCCCGCGATTCGCCTAAAGATTCGCGAATTTCTCTAGAAATCGGTGAAAAATTAACGAAACAAGTCGCGGGACGCTTTTGACGCGCGTCGCGTAATTTTCGGCGCGTGGCGTCGTTTCCGACGCGTGTCGCGTCATTTTCGCGCGCGTCGCGTCGTTTTCGACGCGTCGGGTCAAAAACGATGCGTGACTCGTATTTTTGGTGATTCGCGAATTTATTCGCCAGCGGCGAAACGCGGGAATTCAGCGAATCGCGGGAATTCACCGCGAATTCGGCCCTGGCGAATAAATTCGCCCATCACTAAAGATGTGTTTAAAAATGGTGAACTTATCAGGGTGTGTGATATTTTACACCATGAGAACGTCTGATTTCCCTCTGTTACTTTACACTGCTTCAAACTTTTGTAAGTAAGTTCCAGTGGAAGTTACTCAAAGAAAAAGGGTGTAAGTTATAGGTGTCGATGTCTGGCAAATTATTCCGCCATTTTTTATACCACATACGGTATTTACTTTAAAGTCATAAATAGGCAGTTGCATAATGTGCCCAATTTTTGCTGGAATAACTTCTTTGCATTAATTCCCTATACCATTGAAGTGATGAAAATTCACTTGAAAATTGACACCATAATGAAATGAAATATGGCATATTAGCATATAACACAGGCTATTACAAAAATGCAGCGTCTCTGTCTTTATAATGGTAGTTCGCCAGCCATTCCACTTGGTGAAAATTTGTGCTTATACTCTTGGTAAAAAGGAAAATATTCAACATTTTGGGATGGAGATATTTTTAATTAAATATTCACCAATAGAAAATTAATTCTGGGACAGTTATCCCTGTAGTTCCTTCAAAATGTAATACTGTTCTTACATAAAACCACAGGAGATAAAAAGTCTTAATTGCAGTTATATGACTGTTGGAGGTAAACCAATAAGAAATGTTTTTTTCTGCTGCAAACAGCCAATAGCATTGAGCACTTTCTATAAGATTCCTGGCAGTGTGATGTGTATTCCAGGTCCAGAGATGAAGTAAATCTAATTCACTTTTTAGTTAAATTATCTTACTTTGTTTTGTGCACAGAATCACAGTCTGTACTCACAGTTCTATAATGAGCAAATGTGCTTAGAAGAGGTAGGTAGAAGAGAGCATATGCCCCCTTTAAATATTTTCTTTGCATTGGTATTGCAGTTGTCAGGGTGCTATAAAAATCAGTGAGAGTTGGGTTGATCCTATTTGGACTGCTTTAAGAAACTTTTCGATTTTTGTTTCTCTGGAAATTGTCCAAAAAACGTTTTAGAGATTTTTAAGGTTTTTGTATTTTCACTGCTCTTGTTTTTCATTGTATTTGGATCTTTAAATTAATTCAACAGTCATGGTATAAGAGTTTGTGAGTTTAGCCTTGGTTTGAAAAACCACTAAAATCTGACTTTTAATAAAGCCTCCACAAGTGTCACAACCGACAATACAAGCCCTCCAGAAGCATGAAGTGCCTGATCAAGGTTCACCTCTGTCCTGTAACAGTAACCTTTGGAATTGTGTCTGACCTTTAGCTACTCAGGTACCACCAGAAGTCATACTACATGACCTCAAATTAAACATGAAACCATAATTCTTTCTTTTTTACTAAAACATCCATACCCATTATGGTATTGGTGTTTAAAAATATCTGTCAGTCATATAAACATTTTTGGAATGATGAAAATCTTGTCTTAATAACAGTGCCCTCAAAATTGCAGCTGCCTGTTTGCTGTGACTGAGAATTCCAAGAGAAGATTTAAATAATTATATACTGTAAGAAAAATGTATTTTGCTCAACTAACACAATATAAAAAGAACTGGAATTATATCTTATGGTGACAGGTTCCCTTTAAGTAGGCAGCAGGAACTGGAATAAAGCATTAATATTGCAGGAACAGAGACTGGTATACGAAATTAACCAGGACAGTGTCATTTCCCATGGCATGAATTTTAATTTCTTTTATGAGAAGGTGAGCAGGGACCTTGATTCTGGGAAGGCACTTAGACTTTGTTAATGCATTTGATATACAGTAGTGCCACACAGAAGGTTACAGGTTAAATCAAGGAATTAAACATATTATTTGCACCTGGGTTCAAGCTAGGGAAATTTGGGTTTCTGGTTCTCCAATTTAACCACTGGTACAGGTGAGCAGCTAGCAGGCTTGCACATTACCTGGCCTTTTCAGCCTATTCCCATCAGCAGTCTAATAGAGTTGTGGTCAACCAATCAGGACCAACCTTGTAAGGCCAGCACTCCTCACCACCAGTGCCTGAGCATTGGCTTAACTTGAGCACTGTGGCACTGTCCCTGGCTTTGGTTCCCTAGCTCTGATTCCCTGTTCTGGCCCCTGTCTTTGATTTGCCTCTTCCTGCCTTGCCTTGTCTTAGCCATTCCTGTTCCAGTCCTGCTCCTGTTCCTGTTCTATCCTGCTCTTGTTCCTTTTCCAGTCCTGCTCCTGTTCCAGTCTCTGCACCTGCACCTATCCTGTTCAGGCCCTGTCTCTTTGCCCTTATCACCCTGTTCCTGTCTGCACAGCATCAGCCCCTACCTTAAAAAATCACCTTTCCCTCCCTTTGTCTCCAGTGTTGTTAGTGGAGTACCACAGGGCTCTGCACTTGGTCCTTTGTTTTTCAACTCATTCACAATGATCTGGAGGTGGGCATTCAAACTATTGTTTCTTTTTTTACTGATACTAAATTAGTAATGGCTAATTGTGCATTGTGTCACAGAGGATAGAGGAGCCATCCTCTCCATACTGTCACCATTCAGATAAGTTGTTTGGTCATTGCATGAAGTTTGGTGGAGTTGTGCCAATGTACTATTGAGTAATTAGCTTGTTTTCTTATCTGATGCACGTGCTGAATCCTTTTTTATCTTGTCCAGCGTGAGGTCCATGTTGAGAAGGGCAATTCCCTGCCCGGGTTTGTTCCCATCTAGTCATGTATGTATGCTTAACAGAAAACCTCTGGAGAAGTTTTACGTACGCCATACATACCTGTGATGAAGCCTCTCCTTTGAGAATGCAGACCTGCATTGCCACAAGTCAAAGTAAAATAGTACTCTAAGAAGAGTTACCATTTTTACTGCAGTATTTAAACATTGCCATAGTCATCATGCATTAATCTACAGCACACTGCAACTATGTATGTTAAATAGGCCCTGAGTAGTAATATAATGAAATGGCTTCTTAACCAATCACGTTTAGTAATCAATCTGCAGGTATCATTTACTCATCACCTGTTTCAAAGCTAAGATCTGGCTACTTTAGGTAACTAGACTTTTGTAAACTTTTTTTCATTGCCCCACATGTTTCTAGATTACACTACTTAATATTGGGTAAATTCAATTTACAAGCAAACTGCAGTTTGTTAACTAATACAAGCATTCTTAGACTATTATGGCAAAAGACCTTAACAAGCATGTACTCTGTTTACTTTAAAAGAGGCATTGTCGTTTTAGTTCTTTTAAACACTGGCTATGAAAAGCCAAGCTTCTCTTTACAAACCAGCCAGTTTTTTTCATTGGTGGAACATAAAAGTCACACATAATTAATAATTCAATAAATGTTAATGTAAATTCATCTCTGGCATATAGATCTGCATTCTGTTGAATCTATTTGCAACTTGACCTTTAACATAGTGAAGTTATTACTCACTACCCTGTTTTAAAAGAAAAAATTCTGAATGTGTTAGCCGGTAAATTATGGGTGGGGGATTAGGCATAAATAAAAAACATCCATAATGAATAAAACATTTAAACAATATAATTTATATGAAATTAATGTATTAAATTCATTACTGGGCATATTTTTTTGTTATGTACAGTTTAGAACATTGATACAATACTTCGATAATTAAAAGCATATGTTCAGTTCTAATTGGTACATTTGTTTGCCAGTGTCCTAAAATTGCATCAGGTGTTTATGTAGCCTAGTTTAATTGGATGCAGACTGTGATTGCAATAAAAAAACAAATCCAGTTTTTAAAATGCCTTAGGCATGATGGCCTTTTCTACTGGGAGAGATATCATCCTGACTTCTTTACCCTGACCTCTGTCCTTTGGAATGGGAGGTTCATACAATCAATCATAGTGGTCTCTTACCCCTACTGGAGTTAATTTGAGGTCACCAGTACTTACATAAAGTAAGTATATTATATTTTATACACATAGCACAGTCACAAAATTATCCAAAGATAAGTAAAGATCCCCCTGATTATTTTAGTTTCCCTACAACTGTCTGGCACAGAGTGATGAGTTTACTACCTGCTATTCCTAATAGCAGGTAGTAAATTAATAAAACTTAAAATATGAAGACCTTAGTATCAAAAATATCAAACAAGGCTACAGTTTTGCACCATAGCATTTGTTAATATCTCATATGTTGTTCACATACTTATGATTGCACAACTGGGCCTTTGAAAAATTGACTGCCAACTGCCATCATTAATTAACTGGTATCACAATGTAACATGATGTTCTTTGTCTAATTAAGTTTATTTTATCACTTCCTTTACATCATTGTTTATTTGTAAGTCTTGGATACAAGGTGGAAGCCTCATAAACAGAATTGAAATCTCTGGATAATCATCTTTTAGAAATAAGTTTACTTTGTTGAAAAACAGTTAAAAAAGTCTGAAATATTTATATTTTCTACTCCTATCCATGTGATGGTAGGTGTCACAGTTGGTACCCTAAATCCAGAACCAATGGTAAGCACCCTGTTCTCCGCTCTTGCTATTCCTCTAACAGCTGGCTTTCACCTCGGGAGGAGCCCTCGGCTAATTGGATGCTGCCAGATCTTAATAAGAGAGGTGCAAAGCAAAAGGTTCTGGATGAGCAAAGGGGCATGAACGTAAAGCAAGTCTTTTGGGCAGAAGGTCACAGAACAAATTGTAGACAGAAAGTCTAGTCAAATCAGGCCTGGTTGGTGCAGGCAGAGTATAAGCAGAGTCAGACAGGCAAGTGTAAAACCAGGCGATCAGTAAGAAGGGATACGGATACAGAAGAGTCGGTTACTGGGCAGGATCAGGATTACAGAAGTCAGGATTGTCAGAACACAGGCAGGGGTCACAACAGGAATCAGATCAAAATATGGAAGCTTAACAGCACAGAAGCACCAGAAAAAACATCCTATAACGGGCAATGAGAAAATCCAAAATTACTCTTTATATACCTTTAAATTTCGCGCCATTGCACACTGATGTCATCACTCCAGCTCGCATAAAATAAAGAAGATGCGTGTCTTGCGCGTCCTAAGTTACCGGCACAGGAGAAGAGGAGAGGTGTGGTGGGCATCCCCACCACACCACTAGACCACCAGGGTGAGTTGTTACAGTAAGGTTCTTCCAGTAAAAGCCAATACAAAGATACAAGGTGTTGGCCTTCTCAAAAGAAATGTTTCTTAGATTACATGGCCAGACTATATTTAAAATTAACATGCAACAATGTTTTTCCTTGAGCCTCTAACCAAAGGAGAAATAATAAAATCCAAATTTAAACCAGACTTTCAACATGAGTTGTTAAGATGACATGTATAGGAAAATGTATGGAAGATGTATCGGAAAAAAGGGGCCAGGATATCACAAATCACTTATAAAGCAATTTAAGCAACCTTCTGATTGAAATTTAAAGGAGACAGCACGTACAATACACATGTGATGTAATGTTTGTGCACATGTAATCAGCAGGTTTTTAAATATACAAAAACAAACCTGTTTTACAGATTGTTCATTAGTGAAAAGGGACCTTTCATGTTTGTATAAGGAGGCTTGGTATTTGTGGGTTATTTTTGTGCAATCCTTAATGGTACTTTTTGTAAGACAGCCCTTAGGAATAGTGTTATTCTCCTATTACTATTTTTTTGACATATGGGAACCATACAGGGTTTCAAGTTATAATATTTAGTATTTAGGTATTTTCAGCACTCTGAAGTGCAGTGCCCCTGTTCTTTTTGAACTTTCCAGATCCTTCCTCACCAAAACAAAACTTATAGAAGTCCCATTTAAAGCATACTGTATCTTCATTCTACAAATGTAGAACTGACCCTAAACTAACAATATATACACAGATCAATGTTATAGCAGTAAAAATGGGTTTAAAGCATATGAAGAGATAAATAGTATACATCTACTACACTGCTGTCTAGAATGATTGTGGTTTATAAAAAGGCAGTATACCCATTTCTTCATCATAAGTTACTGTAAATGAATATAGTTTGTGCAGAACATGCTACAATGCTTTTAATCACAAATATCTATATTTATTGAGCTAAACCATGCAAAAGGTATACATTTTCCCTTCAAATGAATTGTTCAGTATAAAAATAAAAACTGGGTAAATAGATAGGCTGTGCAAAATCCAAAATTGTTTCAATATAGTTAGCAAAAATTAAATTTATACAGGCTGGAGTGACCAGATATCTAACATAATAGCCAGAACACTACTTCCTGCTTTGCTTTTGAATCTCATTGAACAGCTATGTCCCATGTGGCTAGGGTTGCCATCTGGCCGGTATTTTTCCAGCCTGGCCAGTATTTTTGATGGTTCATACCAATGTTATTAATAGGAAAAAAAGATAAATATATAGGAGGGCCTGTATTTTTTTTCCCTTTAAAGTCACTGACTAGAGAGTTAGAGAGTTGAAAAGAAGGAAGTTGTGTTCTGTTGTGTTGACATCCAGTCATTCCAGCCTTTATAAATTAAATTTTTGGTTAATTATTTATATTAGAATTTTTTTTGCCTGTTTACTCAATTTTTATTTTTACACTGAACTGTACATTTAACAATGAATGTGAAAGGCAACTGTAGCAAAAAATAACAAACGCTTAAGAAGCTTGTTTTTAAAAAATTAAATGTCTTTCTTGTTAAAGGAGGCAAATGATACGATTGCAGCTCTGCAAGCCACTTTGCAATGAAAGCAAAGTTAAGAAATAAGTTTCTTTAGGGTCAAAATTGAGAAATAAAGTAATAACCTCTACAAGGAAGGTGTATAATGCAGGGACCACAGATTGCAATGAGAGTCATATTATTTAAGTCTCTTTTAGGCCAACCTCAGAAGGCATCTTTCGGACTACCATATACAGTATACTGCATATATTATGTTTATTCAGCGGACCAGAAAAATTACATTAAATCAGAGAATTGTACTGTACATTATATATTTGTGGAGGTATCTTACAAACTGTAAAATGTAGGGAAATGTAAAGATATTCTTTCTTAATATTTATGGTGTAGTTTTTAATTCTAACTGACCCTACAATTACAAATAATTCACTCTATCCTGTAAAATTTTATATTCTGAAACAACAAATGTATTTTTTTAGCTGTAATATTGATGTGTAGGCAACCATCTCAAGCCATTGTGCCTGATCCAGCAATTAGTGATGGAACTGCTTTCATTTAAGCTATTTTTTTCTCCAACTCATTACAGTTGGAGAAGTTGCAGTGGGACTTGTGGGACTACCACTAGGTGATGCAGGTGTCAGGGAGCTGTTATCTTGTTACATTGCTACTGTTGAAAGTAGAAAGGGAGAGGGGGATATCACTCCAACAGCAGTTAAGAGCAATGTCACATGACTGAGGGCACCTGGGAAACTAACAACATGTCAAGCCAAATATAAGATTAAAAAACGTAAAAAATCTGTTTGTTCTTTGAAAAATGGTTTTCAGTGCAGGATTCTGCTGAAGCAGCACTATTAACTCATGCATTTTGTAAGGGAAAAAAAACGTTCTCCCGTGACAGAATCCCTTTAAAATCAGTGTATGTAAAAATTTGGTTTTCTGAACATTTTTGCATCGGTATTGCCAAAAGCTTGTAACTAATAACTGTATGCACTTTTACACACATGTCTGTTTCAAATTCTTGGCCCTTTTCATAAAAAATTAAGAATAGATTCATGCAAAATTAACTTAAAAGTGTAGTGAACTCAATATAGTATGGTGCAAGATTTCACATTATATATATATATATATATCAAATATCAAACAGAGAAATGTGTATATGCCAGGCAAAGGCAAGTCTGAAGATGACGTGATAGCATGGGGGGAATGTAATTAAAGTTGCAAAGAGCAAAACATTGCACACCAATAAGATTAAAAATCCACATCTCGCAATGTAATCATGTTCCTTAAAGGAAAAGTATAAAAAGATATTGCATAAAACAACTCATATGTAAAACCCTGCTTCATGTAAATAAACTATTTTCATAAAAATATACTTTTTTAGTAATGTGCCATTGGGTAATCATAAATAGAAAATGGCCATTTTAAAAAATAAGGACATCCTCCTGGGATCCAAGGATCCAACGGTGCACACAAACATACAAAACAAACTATAAAGTTAGGTCACATGAGCCAATTAACAGACAGAGTTCTGTCTTTTGCTTCCACACTTCTTCCTGTTACAGTTAGAGTTGAAATATTTCTGGTCAGGTGATCTCTGAGGCAGCACACAGACCATCATGAAATGGTGGTTCAAGGCAAGAGATGTAAAAGGGCAATATTTACTTAAATATATATACCAGTTTGGTAAGATTCTTTAATATGCCACTTAATTGATATAAACTGATATAAAAAGTATTCATTTTGGGGGTGTAGTTTTCTTTTAAACAGTTATTGCATTGTGAATCGTTATTGCGCATTGCGAATTGTAATTGCTTACTCTTAAGAAGTGCTTGAAGGTGTTGTAATCTTTTGGAGCAAACATAGTAACTTTTTCAGTAAGAAGTTTTATTACATTGACAGTGCATTAGCGCAAACTATAAAATTCGCAAACGGCCTTCCACTGGAGGAAGTGGTCGCTAAACAGTTTCCAGGTTCACAATAGGTATATTACATTTGCACAAAGCAAAATTTGTTCGCTCAAAGGCTTAACTTTTTTTGCAAAACCTTTCACTTCTCTCACAATGATCATTATTAAAACCATTTTTAAGCCTGAAACAGCGGGAGGAAGCATGCACTATATTAAAATTTGGTCTATTTACAGTGCCCCAAAAGTCTTTTGACTTAAAAGGGCTGCCATTCAGACAGGCTAGAAAGCAGCTAGATGAAAGAATGTTTGAACTAGATGTATGTGATGGGTTAGACTGTCAAACACGTCATTACCTTCTAATATCACTTACGGTGTAACAAATAAATGTCACAAATCAGAGCCTATTTGCTTATTTTGGATTTTCTCGTACACTGGGCTCTTTTCTGTAGCTGATATAATAATATATACTGTAATTATAATAATATATTACCCTGGGGATAGGACCTTTGTAAAAGCTGCAGACAACTTAAAGGACCACAAACATCAAAAAATGTCATTGTTTTAAAGTAATAAAATATAATGCAGTGTTGCTCCGCACTGGTAAAACTGCAGTGTTTGCTTCAGAAACACTACTGTTGTTCATGGGGGCAACTATTCAAAGTAGAAAAGGCTTAAAGGGAAACTGTCATGGGAAAACATGTTTGTTTTAAAACGCATCAGTTAATAGTGCTGCTCCACTAGACTTCTGCACTGAAATCCATTTCTCAAAAGAGCAAACAGATATTTTTATATTTCATTTTTGAAATCTGACATGGGGATAGCCATTTTGTCAATTTCCCAGCTGCCCTGGTCATGTGACTTGTGCCAGCACTTTAGGAGCGAACTGCTTTCTGGCAGGCTGTTGTTTTTCTTTCTCAATGTAACTGAATAGTATGCAGTGGGACATGGGTTTTACTATTGAGTGCTGTTCTTAGATCTACCATTCAGCTGTTATCTTGTGTTAGGGAGCTGTTATCTGGTTACCTTCCCATTGTTCTGTTGTTAGGCTGCTGGGTGGGGAAAAGGGAGGGTGTGATATCACTCAAACTTGCAGTACAGCAGTAAAGAGTGATTGAAGTTTATCAGAGTACAAGTCACATGACAGCTGGGAAATTGACAATATGTCTAGCCCCATGTCAGATTTCAAAATGAAATATAAAATAATCTCTTTGCTCTTTTGAGAAATGGATTTCAATGCAGAATTCTACTGGAACAGCACTATTAACTGATGCATTTTGAAAAACAAATTTTTTTTTTCCCATGACAGGATCCCTTTAAGTTACACAGCAGATAGCAGATAAGCTCTGTAGCTCTGTAGAACATAATGTTATCTATTATTTATCCTGTGCCATATAGCCATTTTTCAATTTCCGCCATTTCTACTTATCAGCTTGTTTATATGAACTATAGTAGTGTTTCTGAAGCAAACAGATCAGCTTTAACAGCGCAGGGCAACACTACATGATATTTTCTTTACTTTAAAACACTTTCATTTTTTGGTGTTACTATTTCTTTAAAGTGGTCCTCCACCCAAAAACTGATTTTTTTTTTGGAAGAAAATGTAAATTTAAGCAACATTGCACTATACATTTATTCAACATTTTCAGTGGTTACAAAGTCATTTGCAAATGATATTGTTATTGAAAGCAGTCAGAGCCAGAAGTGCAGAGAATGTAAACAGCCAGACAGAATAGCTAATACAAATAACTCGTACTTTTAATAAATGCATGTTGGAAAATGGCTTAGCATTAGATAATTAGTTTACTATGTAAAAAAAAATAGTTTTTGGATGGAGGACCCTTTTAACTGCTGGCAGTTTGTACTGTGCTGTACAATATATTGGGGAAATTACAGAAAGAAAAACAATAGGAGTCTTTGAAAGTTTACACACAAAAGTTTACCACAAATGATGACTGAACCTGTAGGTGAGGATTAGAGATACATTTAATTGTAAAAAAAATGTTTTAAATAATAAAAGTTTTAACCTAAACCTTAGGGGTCTAGTTACTAACATTCAAATTTTGTTTCATGAATCTCTAAATATTTGTTGTTTTACCATATTTTTTTAAAACTCTAAAAAAATCATGATTTATTACATGTAAAAACCATAATAAATGATGACTGAACCTGTAGGTGAGGATTATAGATACATTTAGTTGTAAAAAAAAATGTTTTTAAATAATAAAAGTTTTAACCTAAACCTTAGGGGTCTAGTTACTAACATTCAAATTTTGTTTCATGAATCTCTAAAAATTTGTTGTTTTACCATATTTTTTAAAAACTCATAAAAAAAATAAAAAAAACTCTGATCAGATCGTAATGGAGGCTTTAGAGGTTTTCAAAGTATTTGTAATTTTCAATTATTATTTTTTTTTCATTCATGCTTTTTAAATTCAGATCTTTTAATGGCATTTGTGGTTTTAGAGAGAGTTTGCCTGGGTTTCAAAAATCTAAAATAAACACTAAAATAAGACTGTAGATAAATAGGCCTCCACGAGTAGGCCTCTCCTGTGTTATCTGATGCAAGCAGCAGGGAAAAATAATCTTTCTCTGAGTAGCAAAGATCTATTTATTTGCCATAATCTTTAATCTATATATCCTTTTCTCTCTCAAAATAAAAAATATCTACAGAAATGTTAAGCTATCTTTGTCCTATTTGATTTTCTGTGACGTGTTTGTTATTTGATCTATAAGTAACCTGAAATAAACTATAGGGATCACCTATATAAATATAAAAAAGCCGTTAGGCGTAAAACTGTGCATCCACCAAATATCATTATTGCAAAGAGCTGTTTCAGCCATGAGATATAATGAGGACATTTAACAAAGGTCTACTGCTCAGAAATGATTTGGAATTTATTTATTCCATTTACATTTGTCCAGATTTGCTGTTCAAGTGCCTAAATTTTGTGGTTGCGGATCTGCAATACATGAAACATTGCTTTCATAATATAAATAAATATACCAGTAAAAGACGCATTGGCATGATTTCCAGTGAGTTCAGTTTCATTATATTTTATTATGACAGGCATACTGCATGAACTTACGTAATTTGTGCGAAGCCATACATTGCAGCATTCATTCGCAGAAAATTCAATTGACCACATTTTTTTTTTTCTAAGGAATGTTTGGCATTGTTGGTCTGCTGTGAATATTCTATAGTTTTCTAATTCATTACAGATGGAAGGTTTTCCTAGTAACTAAACTTAAAGGGGACCACGCATGTCATACAATTATCTGCTTTTGAAGAAGACTTGCTTATTTGCCATGGTGCAGTCCCTGTGAAGACACAGACAGTTTTACAGCAGTTAAAAAGTGACATCTGAATTTCTATTGGTTTTATAACTATGGGGCTTGGAACAAGATCCTTACAGATACATATTCAGTAAATTCACAAAACATTACATTACACTTCTCAGTAATGTAAAAAATCATCTTGTTACTTAATTAATTGTTAATTAATTAATTAATTGTTAATGTGTTACTTGTCTAATATCCCATAGCAACTACTCAGCAGGTAGCATTTACAAGTCATCTGTTTCAAAACAAACACTAATTTATTGCTATGAGTTGTGGGAAAACGTTGTGGGCAAATGTAAGACTTTTTATTCCATTGTTTATACCGAAGAAGTTTGGGTGACAAAAACTAATGTGGCTTTGTTAATGCAAGCCTATAACTGTATCTTTCGATATTCTGAATGTTTATTTCTATAACATGACATGCTCTACATGTAATCTGAGCAAATACTTTTTGAATGTTTCTTCTGCATTTACCCACAGGTGAAGCTTGCTACCAAGTATGCAAATTCTCTTAAAGGAATTGTTCAGTATAAAAGTAAAAACTGGGTAAATAGATAGGCTGTGCAAAATAAAACATGTTTTCAATATAGTTAGTTAGTCATATATATGTATAAAGGCTGGAGTGACTGCAAGTCTAACCTAACAGAACAGAACACTACTTCTTGC